>JALAZF010000798.1:22500-1222500 GCA_022829125.1 Lathyrus tuberosus | reverse complement strand
ATGATGATCCAACCCATGAATTAACATTGTTTTTTACTTAGGGAAGCCTTGTTTGTCAAGAAATTCAAAAAGTCAAACTTGATTTTTGGCACAGTTGACTTTTTGTCAGATGAACTTCAAACTTTGTAATCCTCTATGAAATCAAATCCTTGACCTAATTCAAACCAAATAGATGGATTCTATATGTGTTTTAGAGTGTATTGAATCATGTCCCAAGATTTGGGAGCATGTCTTGGTCAAAAGTCAAAAATGCAGTTGACTTTTCATCAGGAAACCCTAATTGGCCTAGATGAAATTGAATCTTTGTACTGCTTGTTAAATAAGTTCTTGGAATCAATCCAATCTTTTAAATGGATAAATATGATGTATTGGAGGTCTTCAAAACACTTCTTGAGGTCTTGGCTCATGTCTTGCTCTAAAAGTCAACTTAGGGGTGAATTAGGTAAAGAAACCCTAAGTCCTGATTTTTTATGAATGCATCCCCTGAGGTTATTTTAACTCTATGATTAGGTCCATGAGGTCCCTTTGAGCTTCTTGGGTCATGTTTTGAAATATTGACTCATGCCCAGATGAAAATTTTCATCTGGAGGCCTTGGTTGACCAAAACCCTAATTTGGTGACACTGGCGATCTTGAGGCTTGATCCACTTGGAATGTTGCAACCTTGTGCTTGATTCTTGATGTGGGAGACCTCTTGATAATTTATGGGTGTTTGAGAGGCTAGACAAGTTGATGATCATGTCCATTCTTGATTGATCATTTGTATGCGTACTCTGAGAGGGCCCAAAAATCCTAATTCTTGGTTGTAGTGAATGCTCAACAATCCTTGAGAAGATTGATAAGGTATGATGGTACATCCATATTGTGGCGATGACTTGCACAATGATGGAAAATCTTGTGGTCAAAATTTGGGGTATGACAGATGCCCCTATTTAATCTTCTTGGACCCGAAGGTGTGAATGGCGAAGAGATTCGGACATTCAGGGTACAAGAGGATTAAATATCAGAATACCCAAAATTTTGAATGTGGTTATGAATATCAGTTATTTGCTCATCCATCTTCTTTTGCTAAGTAATGTTACTTAGAAAATAGTGAAACTTCCCCTTGGTACTGGTCTTCAGCCATGGAACTGGTCTTAGTTTCTTTTGAAATAAACTCCCCCTCTATCCTGGTCTTCAGCCATGGAACTGATCTTAGTTTCTTTTGAAATAAACTTCTCCTTGTGTCATACCCCAAATTTTGACCACCAAGATTTCCCATCATTGTGAGAATCATCACCACAATATGGATGTACCTTCATGCCTCATCAATCTCCTCAAGGATTGTTGAGCATTCACTACAATCAAGAATTAGGGTTTTAAGCCCTCCCAGAGCACTTAGACAAAGGATCAATCAAGAATTGACATGATCTTTAACCTGTCTAACCTCTTAAGCATCTATAAAGGACCAAGAGGTCTCCCACATTAAGGATCAAGCACAAGAGTGCAACATTCCAAGTGGATCAAGCCTCAAGATCGCCAATGTCACCAAATTAGGGTTTTGGTCAACCAAGGCCTCCAGATGAAAATTTTTCTCTAGGCATGAGCCAATACTTCAAATCATGACCCAAGATGCTCAAAAGGACCTCAGAAACCCAATCATCAAGCCAAACCAACCTTAGCGGAAGCATTCATCAAAAATTAGGTATTAGGGTTTCTTGACCTAATTCACCCCTAAGTTGACTTTTGAGGTAAGACATGAACCAAGACCTCAAGACATGATTTGAGGGCCTCAAATACACCACATTGATCCATTTACAACTATGGATTAACCCAAGAAGCTTGATTCACAAGTTTCAATTTCATCTGGACCACATTTAGGGTTTTGAAGAAAAGGGCAATTGTGTCTTTGAATTTTGACCAAAACATGTTCTCAGACCTTGGGACATGGTTCAAGACACCCTAAAACACCTATGGAATCCATCCATTAGGTTTGAATTAGGTCAAGGACTTGATTTCCTAGAGGATCACACACTTTGGAATTTATCTGACAAAAAGTCAACTGTGCCTAAAATCAAGTTTGACTTTTTGGAATTTTTCACAAATATGGTTGCCCTAAGTCAATTGAGGTAACTTGCAAAAGGGGCAACCATGAGAAACTTAAATTTTTTCTAAATTATGGAACAAAATGGCTTTGGTACCAACTTTGCAAGGTCATAACTCCCAAACCCTAAGGCCTTTTTCTTCCATCCAAAGCTCAAATGAAAGTTTATCTTACATACTTCAAATATGTCAACTATATCTCAGTCCAAATCCTTATGGATTCTGAGTTATGGATTGATCAAAATCACAAAAAGTGAAAATAACCACTTTTTCCAACACCTAGTGAAATTTTCAAAAAAAAAAGTCAGAATCTGTTTCACTTTTTTCAAACTTTGAGGCCATTTTTCACCTTGATCCAAGTTGAACCAAGACCAATCTTGAACATCAAAGTTAAAATATGTCATGAGGGCTTTCCAAAATGTGCAAGAACTCATCCTAATTCAACTTGAGCTAAGAGTTACATCCATTGAAAGTTGGTCATCCAAAATTGATTTTTACAAGACAGATTTGTGCATTTTGCACGAGTTAGCTAAATTGGAAAATTACAAGTCTTGTTATCCATTTGAACACCTCAAGGGATAACACCTAAGGGACAATGTCTGATCCATAAGCCTCCCAAGTCCAAGGATCTACAGATAGCTATGTGACCCCTAAAAAGACTAAAAATCTGAAAGACTCCAATTTTGTTTCAATGCATTCAATGGATTCACAAGGTGGCAAGCATCAGGACATTGCTAACAGAATTGAGTCAAGCCTTATCTCTGAACCAGAGGACTCATAGCCTATGCCCTAACCTCAAGTCAATGGCTAGAGGAGACTTGAGATTCCATTTGATCACCATTGGCCAAGGGACTGTCCAAGCCTTCATTCACTATTATTTGCAAAACAAACTTGCTCTACTATAAATAGAGCTTATTTGTGATCAGTTTAAGTACACCAAAGCACCCAAACTGATGCTTTCCTCAAAATCACTCTCAAAAAACTAGATTTTCCTTTTATTTCAAGTCACTATCGAATTTTGAAATAGGAAGCAATTCAAACCAAACCAATCATGCCAACACCTCATATACATCATATATGAGTGATCCATGGCCCTGAAACAAATCTGGAACATAAAAATCACAAAATCACCATCCATTTGCTCAAGCTTTTGGTCTGTTCGCAGTTGAGATGCCACAACAAGTTCTGGGCTGATTCAATCCGTTCCAAGCCTTCAAACACATTACTTGAGGTCCATTGAAGCTGTCCAGATCATTAAAAAACATCTGTAACACCTCTAACATAGAATTCGATCACCAGCTGCAAGAGGTAAGTCTGTAGCCTTCAAACTCCATATCACATGCATCATAAATGAATTTTTGAGTTACCATCTTGTTTCTGCATGTATATAGAGTGATAACCCTCAATCAATTGCTATGTATGAATCCTGTATGGAATTTAATAGTGTTCATGCTGAAACTAGGGTTCTTGAGTTCATCCTCTGATTTCTCACTCCACACTTAATATAAATGCAATTAATCTATATCGTTATGATCCTTGTTAAAAAACGAGTGAGATTGGTGTTTGAATCATGCAAAACCATTGAGTAATCAGAGAGAAAAGTGAGAAAACGCAAATCTGGGCAAAACAGAGCACGCAGGCAAGAACAAGTGTTCTTGGCGCTCTTTTTCAAATTTTCAAATATTTGAATTTTTTATCTTTTGTTTAATTGATTTCAAAAATTAATTTCTCTCTCATTTTTTTTCATTTTTTATTGGTTCTTTTTTTAAAAAGTCACAAAAATGTTAAATTATTTTATTTTAGAAAAAATCCAATTTATATTATTTATTTACTATAGTTAGAATTTTTGTAATTTATTTCATTTTATTTGTTTTTAAACATTTTAAAATGAAATTCCCACTTTGATCTTTTCATTCCTAATGATTTTCAACCTTTCATGCGATTAAACTTGATTTTTCAAAATATTTTTCAAAGTTGATAGCTTATTTTTGAATACATTTGATATTTTAAATCATTTTTTATTTAATTTCCTTTGAAAATTATATCTTTTAAATTCAAAATTAGGGTTTTCTCTAAATTTTGATTTTTCAAACTTGACATAAACACTTTTGGGCTTCTAATAGAGTGTAAGACCCATCCCTTCTAACATAAATAAAAATTTGGGCCTCCGTCATTGTATAAGTCCCACTGCGTTTTCTAAAACACCGGCGCGATCGTCGCCTTTTAAACAAAATCATCTGGGCCTCCCTTTGGTTGTAAGTCCCATTTTTCTTCTTTTTTAAAATACTTTTGGGCCTCTTGATTGAGTGTAAGTCCCATATCTTTGTAAATAAACCATTTTTGGGCCTCAGTCATTGTATAAGTCCCGAAATGATTTTCAAAACAATGGCGCGATCACTGTTTTTCATCTGGGCCTCTCCTTGAATTGTAAGTCCCATCTCTTGTATAAAAATAAACTTTGGGCCTCTAATAGAGTGTAAGACCCACCTCTTCTGTAAATACAATAAATTTGGGCCTCAGTCATTGTCTAAGTCCCTCTGTGGTTTTCAAAACTACGATGCAATCTCACCTTTTCAAAAGAATTCATCTGGGCCTCTCCTTGAGTATAAGACCCAAAAATTTCTTTAAAAACAACTTTCCTTTTTGATTTAGATTCAAATTCTAACTTTTTTTATCAAAACTTTCTTCAAATTCTTGAATAACTAACAATACAACTGTATTTATAATACTAGAAGCTTGCTCACCTGTAAGTTCTACCATATTTCTTTACATACTTGTTTATATATTTCATCTGTATATACTTGTATATATCTGCTTAGAGTTTTCCCCGACAAATAGTTCTAGGATTAGATCAAACAAGTGGTCACTCTTTCAACACAGTCAAAACTAGTTCCCCATAGGAAATTCCAGATACAGTCTTGCCTCCTCTTGGGCTTATACAATATTGAACAGAGAAAGGCGTTATTCCTAGTGAAACTTTTCTCAACATTGTCACTACTAGAAATCTGTGCAAAAAATTCATTTTCCCAGAGAGGATTATTCCTGGTGAAACCTCTCTTGAATTTCTTCAAACCCTAGAACTGTTCACTAAAGAAAGGATTATTCCTGGTGAAACCTTTCTTGAACTTTTCTTTGGCTTGGGCCCGCAGGCTTCCTAAAAGCATCCCTAGCCTCATCTTGGGCTTTGTACAAGGACCCTCAGGCTTCTTAGAAGTTCTCAGCCTCCTCTTGGGCATAGTATAAGGACCCGAAGACCTCCTACAGGTATAGGACAAAACCTAGTCATCTTTTGCTAGTTCAATCCTTTAGAGAGTCAGAATCTCAAAACATCATACTAGTTTAGGGTTGATTCTCATTCCTTAAAACATCAGTCTCCTCTTGGGCATCATACAAAGATAAACCTTCTCATACCAGTAGACTTGGACAGTCTCATCTCCTCTTGGATCTCAAAGAAACCCTCAAGTTTCCTAAAAACACAGGAAAAATCCTGATCATTTCGTTAATTTTGAATAGAGTTAAAACCTCCACAGGTTTTAAAACTCATTCTTTAAACTCTCACTTTAAATTTCCCCAGCTAGGGATAAATTACAACCCATAAACCCTCCATCAGAACCTCAAGGCATCTGATATTCCAACTCTTCTTCATTCCTCAGTAAGAGTTGATTCCCCAATTTGGACATGTCTCTGGATCTCAATAATCCTCAGCAGAAGTTAGCCTCCTCTTATGCTTCATATAAAAAATTCCCCAACTAGCCTCCTCGTAGGCTTTGTATAATGACCATCTCTCAGCAGCTTTAGCCTCAATCTTGGGCTTTGTACAAGACAGATAAAACATTCTCCAGCTGAGTCAGTCAAATTCCCTTTTAGCCTCAATCTTAGGCTTTGTACAAGACAGATAAATATTCTCAGCTGAGTCAGTCAAATTCCGTTTTAGCCTCAACCTTGGGCTTTGTACAAGACAGATAAAACCTCTCACCAGTAGGATCAATCCCTTTTAGCCTCAATCTTGGGCTTTGTACAAGACAAACAAAATATTCCCCGAAAGAGTCAATTCCTTCTTGCCTCCTCTTAGGCTTTGTATAATGATCTCCCTAAGCAGAGTCAATCTCTTTTCTGCCTCAATCTTGGGCTTTGTACAAGACATATATAAAACTCCCTAGTAGAGTCAACCTTTTAGCTTCAACCTTGGACTTTGATCAAGGCACACATAAAAACAAAATCCCCTCAGAGGAAATCAAAAATCTCTTTGCAGGAACACATTTCTCTGTACAATCACACATCAAAACAGACAATCAATCAAAACCCTAAATCCCAGATAATTGTTGTAAGTGGCACACTTGTTGATTCAAAAATCCAAGTTGTGGTCCCTCTTTATCCTGGAAAATCCCTTCTTTCATCTAATTGCTGTAAGTGGCAAGCCTCTAGATTATTTACATCCAAGCCAATGTCCCTCTCTTAGTATGAAAGACTCCTAAGGAAAAATGGCATTGGTCTACACTGAGTTAAAGTTTCCTCCTTCAAGACAAATCCCTTATAAAGGAAATTATGGCATTGCTGGATTCCATACATTCCAGTTAAAGTAATTCTCCTTTCTAATCAGTTACCCAAACAACTGTGATAAACAGATGAGATATCTCCCTTTAGAGATGACAAATTCTCTCTTAGTCAAACCATTTAGCTTCAATCTTGGGCTTTGAATAAGGCACAAATAACCTTTAGCTTCAATCTTGGGCTTTGAACAAGACACAAAACATCTCTTTCCTCCCATAGAAATAGGAGGAACTACGATTGCTCTGATTTCCCTGTTTTGTTTAACGGGAATACGTAGGCATAAGATTGTGAAATTTTAGCGACCACACATAACAAAAATTTTAGGTCCAGTACCTTACCAAAAACATCGAAAAAACCTGAAAAACAACAAAAATACTCTCTCAACATTCCCAAAGAAGAAACTTTCCCAAATTTACGACAGATAAACACTAGTAAGTAGGTAACAGAAGAAAATGCCAAACAATCTATGGATAACCATATATACGCTGGGTAATTGACAACTCCCCATTGTATAATCTGACCCCGGACCCCCGAATCTCTTAGCATTTGTTAAAGAAAATATTTGCGTGCAAGGTTAGTTTCAGATAGTTTTCCTTTCCTTTCCAGCTTCATAGGATAAATAAGAAATCAGAAAGTAGCACCCAATTCTAACCATTGCGGTAAGGTGGTCGCGTCACCGAAAAAAATCGCACGCTACAGAAAAATGGCGACTCTGCTGGGGAGTGTTTAGGATTAAAGTTCCTAAGAGGTTTAGGTTGTTTAGCATTTTTCTATATTATACTATACTATATATATATATATATATATATATATATATATATATATATATATATACTGTTATTCCTACTTGATATCCGTGTTTAATTTTCTGTCAAATGGGAATCAGATTGATACGCATGTGGAAAGTTTGAGAGAACATTAAGATAAGTGGTGGCGTCTCCAGGAAAGGCTTATAGGATGTGAATCCCGACCAAGCTGACATGGCAGTCCACCGAATCAGTCGAGGTACCCGTGTGGATTCTCTAATGTTGAATGACCGATTGTCGTGAAAGCATAGTGTTCACAGTGTGGTACCCATGTCCCTGAGGATTTAGTAGACTATAATCATATGACCATTTGGTAGTGTGGTGACTATCGGGAATAGTTGATACGCGATACTACACTCAAATGAGATTCATCCTAGGATATTACAGCTTGGTCGAGTGTATCAGCTTGCTGTTGATATCCCTAAGGGGTCAATTACTTTGGGAACCTTAGAACCCATTCTACAGGTACAAAAATTGACCAAAATAGTAAAACATTTGGGGATGGGTAGAGCCATGACTCCATGCTCGTGACGTTGAACCTTTGAACCCATGTTTTCTAATGTTTTTGTGTGCTGCATTCATGCATTCATCTAAAAAAAAATTTTCAAACAAGAAAAAAATCTTTTTTTCAAAATAAACTAAAACAATAATTGCAAATATCAGAGGTTGCGTTATGGATCTGGGTAGAAGAAAGACGCACAAGTACACCTTCAAGGCTCCAAAACTAGAGGATTTAAGGAGGTTGGTAAGGATGATTACCAATCCCGAGGCTTTCAGAGCTAAGCACGGAGGGTTGCTGTCTCTGTTAAGGGTCCATGTAGTTGAAGGAATTCTGTCTATGTTAATTCAGTTCTACGATCCGGTTTATCATTGCTTCACATTCCCAGATTACCAACTGGCACCAACGCTGGAAGAGTACTCCCACCTAATTGATATACCTATCACTGACCGAGCTCCATTTTCTGGACTGGAAGAAATTCCAAAGTAACAAACCATTGCAAGAGCAATCTCTTTGGACGAGTCAGAGGTTAGGACTCACATAACCACTAAAAGAGGAATCCAGGGTTTACCAGCTAAATTCCTGATGGAGAAAGCTCTATACTTTGCTAGTATAGGAAACACAACTACTTTCGAAGATATCTTTGTCCTACTCATATATGGGTTATTCCTTTTTCCCAACATCGACAATTTCGTCGAGACCAATGCTGTTAAGATATTTCTGATTGGGAACCCCGTACCAACCCTGCTCGCGGATGCTTATCATTCTGTACACTTAAGGAATTTGTACACTGGAGGAATGACCATATGTTGTGTAACGTTACTCTATAAATGGTTCATTTCCCATTTGCCCAAGTCTGCTGCTTTTTGAAATCACAAGAGTACTCTACGTTGGTCACAAAGGATTATGTCCCTTACGAACTCTGACATAGATTGGTATAATAGAATTTATGAGGGGATAGAGATCATCGACAGATGTGGAAATTTCCCTAACGTACCCCTCATTGGAACTAAAGGAGGAATCAACTATCATCCAATTTTAGATCGTCGTCAACTCGGATACCCGTTGAAGAATATCCCACATAATGTTCATCTGGAAGGTCTTTTCTTCAAGGAAGGGGAAAATGACAGGGCACTAAAGAAAGAAATAGTGCATGCCTGACAACATATTCATAGGAAAGGAAGAGAGTTCTAGGAAAACCAAACTGTACCTCCATGGAGCCTTATCTCCATTGGGTGCAAACTAGAGCCCTCAAGCTGAGGATGCCTTACCCTCGCCAAGAAGTTTTTCCGTTAAAGGAATCTATCCTTTATTTCATGTCTGATTTGGAAAAACTCCAAGTCGCTCTCAACAAAGTTCAACGTGAAAAGAGCTCTTGGAATAATAAATACCAAATCCTTAATTTAGAGTGTACTAAGATTCAGGAACTATTAAAGGAAAAGGATGCTCTGATTGAGATATTAGAGCAGCATGATGTGGAGAGTCAAGAAGACCGAAGAAATTTTCTCGCTCCTTTCACTTGACAAAGGACTGACAACCCGACAACGGCTGAAGAGCCCCGATTAAAGAAAAGGAAACTACCGGAACAAGCATCTGAGCTCTCTTCAGAGAGGACTCAGGATCCATGAACTTAGACATTTCCTTTTACAGCACTTTGTAAAATAATGTACTTTTCAGTGTAACATACTGCAATCTTTCGAATTCAATAAAAAGGGGGTCTCCCCCACTGTATGATATTTGCAATCTATTTGTTGAAGTTTCTTTTTTATTAACACAAAAACTAAAAATATGTCATTGTATATCATTCATCATTCTCGCATAACGCATTCTTCTTATGTTTGAGTCTCACGTACGTGTCACAATTCTAGAGTCAAACTGTCTCACTCATACAATACTCTGGCCAATCGACAAAAGAAAATAGACAATCTCGAGGAAGAGAACAAAGAGCTGAGAGAAAAAATCGACGCTCTGAAGGAAAGTTTGGAAAAACTTCACAGTGACATGTAATCCCTGGTAACAGCCCAGGGGCAGCGACATCAAAAGACTGTAATCTCAGAGATCACATCTACGCCCATTATGGAGACATATGAGAATCATCCTCGGTACAACATGCCTAAAGGTCGCCCCTGGGGCATGTCTCTCAACTTTATACTTGAAGGATATATCCCGTCGGTCAATGAAGGCCCGTAAACCATAGCGAGAACCATTGGACCTGAAGGTTACAAACTTCAGGGCATAGAAGCGCCAAGAATCACCACTATAATGTCTATACCACAATCAGTGGTACACACTGTACCGGAATAACAGATTCCACAAGCCATTTCTGGTGGAAACGAAGACATGTATGAAAGGATGAATGAGTTCCAGGAACAATTCTTGGAGATGCAGAAGGAACTGCACGTCATTCGCGGTCAAGACTTATTCGGAAAGGACGCCGCAGACCTCTGTTTGGTCACTAATGTAAAGATACCGCACAAATTCAAGGTGCCTGACTTTGAAAAATACAAAGGCAATGTCATACCCTAATTTTTTACCATAAGATCCCACCATCTTTGTGCATCATCTTGTATAGCATCTTCAGGTCATAGGTCTTGTGTGCATGTTTATTATCACTAACCAATTTATACAGGTACATTGATTTCAAGCGTGCTGGTTCTCTCAGTTAAGATTTTCAGGGCATGACCAATGGTTCCTAATATCAGTGGCTCGGGTTTTACAGGAATCGAGCTTCACTTCTAGGGTTCTTTCTTCATTCTTAGGCCACCTGTGGATCAATGCTTTGAGGATAACGTGGTTGGGTATTACGGCTGTATCTCATTAAGAGCAAGATTAAGTTTTGGCTTAAAATTCAAGATCATTATTCAAAGTCACGAGCTTCAAGTTCATCATCTATGCTCTTTTGAACTTAAGAGGAGGAAGTTTGGATTTTCTAGTTGATATTTTGAAGTTGTAAGCTTGGATAAAAAAAAATTGAATCCAGTTTTAGATTATTCAAGGCACCGCTTTCGTTTCAAGTACTCACTACTTATAATGTAAATTGGGCTTTATTAAGAAGTGGGAATTTTGGTGAAATATCCCTTCAAGTGTTCAAATCCAAAATTAAGGAGTTTAGACTGTCTTTTCAAGATTTCAAGTTCCAATTCCAAACTTCAAGTTCAAAGTTCAAGCTCAATGATTCAAGTTATAAGAGATTTTCATGTGATTTTCCTCAATTTTGGGTTCAAGGTACACCCATTGATTTCAAGGTCCATGTTTTGCATCAAATTCATGTTGAAAATGCCAAAGTTCAAATCAAGTTCAAGTTATTTCAAGACTTTGTTTCAATTTACATTTAGATGTTAAACTCCAAAATTCAAAGTGTACAAGGTGGTACAAAGTTCAAGAGCTCTTTACGAGTCAAGCTTAATTCCAAGTTCTATCCAAAATCCAAGTTCTAATCCTAAACTTTAAAGTTCAAATTATTCATTCAAGGATTCAAGATACAAGAGATTTTCATATGATTGTCATCAAATTCTAAACTCAAGATCCATGTTCAAGTAAATTCAAATTATCATTCCAAGACTTAAATTCAAGCATCCATTTTTTTTCATATTCAAATTAATACAAAATTTCTTTACAAGATGCAAGAAATGAAAGGAAGAATGCCATGACCAATCCAAAATATGAAGCTAAATCCCACAAGTTTCCAAGGCTTTTCTCCAAAGACAAATCTCATATGCTAGTTGTGATGTGTGGAAGGACTGCATCAAGCTTGACACGCCTCAGGCCCACCAGCTCAAATGGTGCGTTGGACTCATTAGACTACAAAAAGGAAGATAAGCATGCCTTGGCCATCAAATCTCGTGAAGCATCCGGAACTCCAGAATATACCTCTATTATGCTTCTCCTCTTGCAAAAATGTTTGACTGCTTATGAGACTTACACCCTTTCAATGAATGATAGGATTCAGAATGCAAAGTCAAATTCATTTTCTTTTAAGCACAACGCCATAACAAACCACGCACAAGTTGTAATATAACCACCCTGCAAATGAAGATTCTAGAGGAGCCTTGCTGTCTCTAACCTGAACATAATGAACCAAAGATTTGAGATTTCAGAATTTACAGATCATGAATCACAGCTAGCAATCAATAAGTTTCCAATAAGTTTTCAAAACACAATCAATACAATGAATTGGAAAAGGGAAGAATCAAAGATATAATCAAGCATGATCAAAATGGAAATTTCACAGCACACACGTTCAAAAAATCAGCCAAGCATCTAAAACCAAACATGGAAAGAAATTCAAGGTGTTCGGACATGTTGAACCGAAAAGGGAAAGAAAACGAACATGTCGGCATGAAAATGGCAAGAGATTCATCACGTTTAGACATAATAAGTTGAAGATAGAATTTTTCCAAAACATAATTTGACATGATATCAAGCCATTAAATCCAAAATCAATGCTGCAAATTTTCATGAATGTATAAATTGGAAGAGCAAAATTCACACGACAAAGGGGGGAGACAGACGATTGAAAACACAGCAGTGAAGAAATTCACACGCGCACACAAAGGGCAGTGGGAAGAACAGAGAGATTACACATACTGCAGAAATATCATACAAAAGGCTCACCAAATTCTGAACAGAAAAATCACACCAGACAGCAGAAATTCACAGAGAAAACACTCACCGATACAAACTCACAATCCTTCTCCGATCCATCGTCCTCAACACAAACCTTGCTGCACTTGAAGAATCACCAAGTCCCAGCTTCATTCTTTTCTTCAATCCTGTTCTTCTCCGACACCGCAATATCGTGAACCTCCCTTCGTTCGTGCGTTGTTCTCGACGACGAGCTATTTCACTCATTTCCACGAGTAACATCCAATACGTCATCGTCGCAAACTCGTTTCAGACGTCGCACCGGACCTCTCCGTAACACCGCGCTTCATCGCCTGCAGCCACCATCACCGCCGGAAACCGCCTTCTGAGGTATTCTTCTTGTTTCTCTTTTTTTTGGCATGATTTTGTTTCGATCTACTATTTTTATAAATATGATTGTGTGGTTTGAACTTAGAGAAAAGCAGGGAGTAGTGTTTTTGTTCTTTTGTGTAGAAGAAGACGACACAATAGTTTCAGCGTGAAAGAGGAGTGAACAAGAGACATATAGGTTTTTTGCTCTCTTAGTCATCCGTGTAGTGCTAAGTGGGCCTTAGGCCTACTTCAACCGCTAATGCACCCTCTCGATTGGAGACTAAGGCTCATACATTGCTATCCACACTTTAAGTTCACTATTGCACCTCATGTTAATTAACTTTTGTTTGATTTTAGATAATCTCTTAATTAATTGTGATTAAATTTTTAGTTAATTCTGAGTTAATCTTTTATTAATTCTGACTGACGGTTGATTTTCAATATTGAATTTTTTTTATTAGTTTTTCTTATTATTAGTTTTTTTTTTCAGTAGAAATTTTGAATGACCAGATAAATATTAATTTTAATGCATATTTTTTTACCAAGTTTTGGTTTTAACTTCGATTTCAATTTTAAATTAGATTTTTGATATGAACTTTAATTAAAATTTTGATGTTTCCTTTAAATATTAATTTTGATTAATTTTAATGTTGATGTTATTATTATTTTTTTATATAAAGATTTTGGTTAAACCTTGATACAACTTTTGACAATGATGTTGAATAATCTTAATATGGATTGTGGTTAAATCTTGATACTTCCTTATTAGTGATTTTTGCAATGACTCTAATGTGCTATTGCTTGTTGTGATTCACATGCTCTCATGGGATTCTGAATTTAACTTTGACCTCTAATCAACTTGAATTAAAATTATACATTAGGATTAATTCACTCGTATAGCTTCCTTTCTTATCTTAATATAGAGCATAGTATTTAAGTTAGGCTTTTCGCTTAAGACTAAAGTCCCTTAAATCTCATTCTAAGGGAAAGGATCTCACCTTGTTGACTACCATGTCACACTTAGGAAAACTTTCTCCCTTCCCGTTTATCCTAGCCTTAGGATCGGAGTCGCCGCACTCCACTTAAGTGTTCTGCCATGGACACTTCCTCCCTTTTAACTTAACCTTAACTTTGGAGTCGCCGCACTCTATGTAGCGTCTTGCCATAGACGCTACCTCCCCCTGGAACCTTGACCACAGTCAAGAGATCCTCACCCTCATTGAGGGGAACTACGGATGCTCTGATTCCATTCCCGTCAGGATACGTAGGCACGAGAAGGATGATTGAGCAAAGATGCAGAGCCATCTGGCATTACCAAAAGATACGGTAGTGCTTTCCAAATGAAGAAAGAGCAGGATATCAGTAATATCTCTCTGGGAAAGCAAAGGCGAAGGTATCAACCAGTAGCGGCGATAACTCCCGCTATCAACCCAGCGCCAGCTCCGACTTATCAATCTCAGGTTGCTCAGAGCCAACCAAAGCAACAACAGTATCAGCAAAGGACACAACAGCCTTTTCAACATGTTCGTCCGCAGTACAACAACAATAATCATACTACACGCCCATCAGGGTTTGACCCCATACCGATGTTGTACGTAGAGTTATTTCCACTTCTACTGGCCAAGGGGTACGTCCAAACCAGGACTCCTCTTACAGTACCATAAAATCCGTCTTTTTTGTTCAAAGCGGATCAAACTTACCCTTACCATCAAGGAGGATCGGGGCACAACATTGAGAACTGTCTCAGCTTCAATTCTGATGTACAGAAGCTTGTCAGGAATGGGATCTTATCTTTCAAAGATACTAATCTGAATGTTCAGACGAACCCGTTGCCGTAACATGAGAAGACTGCAGCAAATTTAATAGAGGAAGAATTTAGCCGCAGTTATCAAATTCGCGATGTCCTCCTATTAGGAACCAATCTGGTCAGGATGCATTGCAGACAGAGCGAGTACGGTCATGTGCCATCTCACAATTATCACCAGTGTGATATCTGCTTAAAAAATAACCAGGGGTGTTCCTTAGTTCAAACAGCATTACAAGAACAAATGGATATGGGTTGTATTCAGGATCACAGGATTCAGGAAGTCAACATGGCCCATGCACATCCCAACATTGTTCAGAAACGCAACATTCTTACGATGAACTTTAATTTAGTGGTGATGCATTCGAGATAGAGTCAATATCATAATCTGCCACTGCACGATTACAACATTTGTCCGATCTGCTCAAAAAGCGATCAGGGATGCTCTTTTGTACAAGAGGCCCTCCAACGTCAGATGGAACTCGGATGGATCCAAGACTACCGTGAAAGAAACGACCATCAAGTCAATATGGTTCAGATCTTTGACATACACTTTATGAATACCATTCTGGTAGAATTATATGCTAAGCAAGTCGGGCTCGGCTTTCTGGCTTCACACGATTATCAAGACTGTGAAGAATGTTGTAAAGACGACCAAGGGTATGCACTTGTCCAAAGAACACTTCAACATCTGTTGAACCACTGGTGGCTTCCAATCTATCGAGATGAAGCTACATAACAGATTAGCATGATTGACTGGAATCCTGGTAGACATCAAATTCGTGATGTCGGCTCAATGGGAGCAAATCTAGTAAAGATGCACTGCATACAAAGTGGGCGTGGTAAGGTACCACCGCACAATTATGAGCGCTGTAGAGTATGCTCAGAGAACAACCAAGGATGTTATCTCGTACGAGCTGCTCTTCAAAATCAGTTGGATCGGAAAGAGATTCGACCATGTTCAAGTTCTGGGTCGATCAGTGTGATACAAGACTATCTCCCTGATCAAAGCGAAAACGTTGTCATAATCTCTGATCTTGGGAAAACCAAGGACGTGTGCGCCATAATCCCTCTACTCAAAGAGTCCAGAATCCCTCTTGATAGTAGAAAAGTTCCTAACCAGGAACTAATTAAGGTTGCCTATAACAGTCAGAGTAATAAAAAAGTTCCTGTGGTTATCTACATGCTATGACCAATACCGTACAAATCGGAAAAAGTTATCCCTTACAAGTACGGTACAACAACCATCAAAAATGGAAAGGAAACTCCATTACCCTCCGTCGTGAACATTTCTGACATCAGTCGAGTTACCTGGAGCGGTCGGATCTTCAACAAAGGAGTTGGAGAACTTGCTAAAGAAAAGGAACCTCAAACAGACGTTCCAAATCAACAAATCGGTCAATCCAGTAATCCAGAACTTATAAAGAACAAAGATGAGATGTTGAAGCTCATCCAGAAAAGTGAGTGCAACATTGTGGACCAATTGTTGCAAACTCCATCTAGAATCTCTGTGTTATCTCTCCTACTTAGTTCAGAAGCTCACAAGGAAGCTCTGCAGAAAGTCTTAGAGCAAGGATTTGTGGAACAAGATGTGATGGTAGGACAATTTGACAACATCGTTTCCAACATCACTTCCTGTAACAACTTAGGATTCAGTGATGAAGAACTGCCGGAAGAAGGAAAGAATCATAATATGGCGCTTAACATTACAGTCAACTGCCAAGGCGAGGCTTTAGCCAGCATACTGGTGGACACATGATCATCTTTGAATGTTATGCCAAAATCAACTCTGATTCGACTATCATTTCAAGGAGCCCCGATAAGAGGCAGTGAGATCATCGTCAAAGCCTTTGACGGGTCTAGAAAAATAGTTATCGGTGAAGTCGATCTTCCCATAACCATCGGTCCTCACACTTTCCAAGTCACTTTCCAGGTCAAGGACATCCGGGCAGCATAGAACTGTTTATTAGGAAGACCTTGGATACAAGAAGCCGGGGCAGTCACTTTGAGACTTCACCAAAAGCTGAAGTTCGTCAAGAATGACAAGCTAATCACAGTCTGCGGAGAGCAAGCGTTAATCGTGAGCAGCTTATCATCATTCTCCTTTATAGAACCGAAAGAGGTCATTGGAATCCAGTTCAAAGCAATCTCGATGAGCAATGAGAATCAACTAGGAAAAGGGACGTCGATTTCCTCATACAAGGCTGCTCTCAAAGTTATCAAGAGTAATGACACAAAAGGATGGGGACAGATTGTAATTACTACTGATAACAAGACAAAGAAAGGTCTTGGTTTCTCTCCAACCTGTGCCCAGACTACAAAGAAAGACGGAAGTTTTTGTCCCATTCAGAACTTCTTCCACAGTGGAGGCTTCCTCCACCCAATGTCTCAAGAAGTACACACCATCAATGAGGGTGACTCCTCCGATACGGATGAGGAGCGGAAATCTTATCTCAACGATGACAGTTATATGTCTCAGAAAGAAACGCACATGTCATTCTGTTTTCCAAAGCAGAGCCTGAGATATATACCGAGACCAGACGTCTGGATGATCTATGGAGATTGTGATCCTAAAGGATGTCGTGGTCCACCTAACTCATTATAAGATGATCTAATGAAAGACAACTTTGACCAAGATTATTATGATCCCCTGGATGACTTACTTATCTGGAAGCCGTACACAGAAAACTTGGGGCAAAAAAGTCAGCCAAACGATGCCTATCAGCTGAGTAATATTGAAAAGAATACCCACGTCCCCATCGAGCCATGGGATCATTACTCAGGACATTCAGAAAATAACCAGCGCCGTAATGATGAATCTACAAAGATTTTAGGACAAGAGTTCATCAACTATGCTTTTTCTGAGGTGAACTTCATCGAGCAAGATGACTCCTTTATTCCTACAGAAGTATGGGACACTTTAGGACATCCGAGTTTAGTTAAGTACACCACTCCTGAAAGCTCTCGCATCAGATACAAGGACATCTAGCCAACTGGACGGGGAGATCCTCTTGAGAGTGAAAACACCAGGGAAGATACAACAGAAGAGTTCGTTTATGACAACTCTGTGTGGGAGGAAGACTCCAATGATCCTACTCCGCCAGAAATCAGTGTTATTTCTGAAGACAAACCTAGAAAGAAGGTACCAGACTTTGCACAGAGGAGTTCGTTGCCAATGGGTTGCTGTCGATGTCTCGAAAGTCGTCCATAAGTCTAAGTAATTACGATCTTTGTTTTAACCTTTCACCCTGCCCAGGTGAAATAGATGTTTTATAGGGCTCGCCTTTCTGTAAATGTCCCTCTTCGCTTAGCCCAAAGCAACAGAGTTTTGTTCCATAGGGTTGTGTTTCAAGAATCGACAAATCATAAATAAATAATGTCATTCTGAATTCTCGCATTTATTGTTGTTTTCACTTTTCATTTTTTCAGAAAATGGTAATCCTAAAAACAATCCAAAATAAAAGCAAGCAATTTTCAGAAAAAACACTACACACACTCTTGCATTCTCTCTGTCTTTGCTAAAAAACAAATCATCATGTCATGCAGATTGCTTGTATTAAACCCCATTGAAACGTACGATCCAATGCCTTCTCCCAACTTTGAATTCCCGGTATTTGAAGCTGAAGAAGAAAAGGATGCAGAAATTCCAGAAGAGATCTCCCGATTACTCAGACAAAAGGAAATGTCTATTGAGCCTCACAAAGAGCTGTTGGAAACGGTCAATATGGGTTCAGAGGAAGAAAATAAATAAGTTAAGATTGGAGCATTGCTCAGTCCAACTGCCAAAGAGAGCTTGATAAAACTTCTCAAAGAGTTTCCAGATGTATTTGCGTGGTCCTATTAGGACATGCCAGGGTTGGATACTAGCATCGAGGAACATCATTTACCGCTAAAAGCGGAGTGTCCTCCAGTGAAACAGAGACTGAGACATACTCATCTAGATATGGCTATCAAGATCAAAGAGGAAGTGTAGAAACAGATCGACACAGGTTTCCTTGCCACCTCAGAATATCCTCAATGGCTAGCTAACATAGTGCCGGTCTCGAAAAAGGACGGAAAAGTCAGAATGTGTGTAGACTACAGGGATCTGAACAAAGCAAGTCCAAAGGATGACTTCCCCCTACAACACATTGACATGCTGGTGGACAGTACAACAAAGTTCAAAGTCATCTCCTTCATGGATGGATTCTCGAGCTATAATCAAATCAAAATGGTGCCGAAAGATATGGAGAAAACTTCATTCATCACCCCATGGGGCACCTTTTGTTACAAGGTAATGCCATTCGGTTTGAAGAACGTCGGGGCAACCTATCAAAGGGCCATGAAAACTCTGTTTCATGACATGATGCATAAAGAAATTGAAGTGTATGTCGATGACATGATTGCCAAATCTAGAACAGAAGAAGAGCATGTGACACACCTGTCAAAGTTATTCGAGCGTCTTAGGAAATACAAACTCTGCTTGAATCCCAACAAATGCACGTTCGGTGTCCGCTCGAGAAAACTTTTAGGATTCATCGTTAGCCAGAAAGGAATTGAGGTTTATCCTGACAAGGTCAAGGACATTAAAGAAATACCTTCACCAAAGACTGAAAAACAGGTCAGAGGATATTTAGGATGTCTGAATTACATCTCAAGATTCATATCCCTTATGACCATGACATGCGCGCTGATCTTCAAACTACTCAGAATAAATCAAAGTTGTGTGTGGACAGAAGATTGCCAAAAAGCTTTCGACAGTATCAAAGAATATCTGTTGAATCCGCCAATCCTGTCACCTCCAGATGAAGGAAAACCACTGATCATCTACCTAACAGTCTTGGAAGACTCTATGGGTTGTATGCTTGGCCAACAAGATGAAACAAAAAGAAAAGAGTCTTCCATTTACTACTTAAGCAAGAAATTCACTGACTGTGAAACTCGGTACACTATGCTCGAGAAAACTTGCTGTGCTTTGGCTTGGGCAGCCAAACGTCTTCTCCAGTACATGATTTGTCACACTACTTGGTTAATCTCAGAAATGGATCCAATCAAGTACGTCTTTGAAAAACCTGCTCTCACGGGAAGGATTTCCCGTTGGCCGATGTTGTTATCAGAATACGACATCGAGTACCATGCTCTGAAAGCCGTCAAATGGAGTATTTTCGTCGATCATTTGGCTTCTCAACCGATTGACGATCAGGAATCAGTCGGATTTAACTTCCTAGAAGAAGATGTCATGTATTTGAAAATGAAAGATTGCGATGAACCGCTACCCAGTGAAGGGCCAGAACCAGGTTCCCAATGGAGGCTAATATTTGACGGAGCCGTCAACACTTATAAAAACGGAATTGGGGCAATCATCGTAACACCTCAGGGTACTCACATTCCTTTCACTTCCAAATTAGCATTCAAATGCACAAACAATAAGGCCGAATACGAAGCTTGTATCACGGGTCTCGAAGAAGCTATTGACTTGAGGATTAAGAACTTGGATGTGTATGGAGACTCAGCTCTGGTTATCAATCAGATCAAAGGAGAGTGGAATACATACTAATCAGGGTTGAATCCTTACAAAGATTACACGAGAAGGTTGTTACCATTATTCAACATAATCGAGTTTCATCATATCCCTCGTGAAGAAAATCCCATGGCTGATGCATTAGCCACCCTATCCTACATGATTAGTGTGAGATGATGGAATGACGTACCCAGGATTGACATAATGCGCCTTGAAAGGCCCGCTTACCTTTTCACGATTGAAGCAGTCATAGATGACAAACCCTGGTATCACGATATCAAGTGCTTCCTTCAAAGACAAGAGTACCCACCTGGGGCATCCAGGAAAGACAGGAAGACTCTCAAAAGACTAGCTGGCAACTTCTTCATAAATGGTGATACACTCTACAAGAGAAACTTCGACATGGTTCTGCTCCGATGCGTAGACAGATCAGAAGTAAACATGTTGATGAAAGAAATTCACGAAGGATCCTTTGGTACTCATGCCATTGGACACACAATGGCAAGGAAAATTCTGAGAGCAGGATATTATTGGCTGACAATGGAATCCGATTGCTACAAGTACACGAGAAAGTGTCACAAGTGTCAGATATATGGTGACAAAATCCATGTACCGCCAACACATCTCAAGGTTCTTTCTTCTCCATGGTATTTTTCTATATGGGGAATCGAGGCATGATCGAACCCAAGGCTTCGAACGGACATCGGTTCATCCTGGTAGCCATTGACTACTTCATCAAGTGGGTCGAAGCAGCGGCATATGCCAATGTAACCCGACAAGTGGTGGTCCGATTTATCAAAAACAATCTCATCTGTCGTTATGGTGTTCCAAGCCAGATCATTACTGATAATGGATCTAACTTGAATAACAAGATGATGAAAGAGTTGTGTGCCGAGTTCAAGATTGAACACCATAACTCATCTCCCTACAGGCCTAAGATGAATGGAACGATAGAAGCGGCTAACAAGAACATCAAGAAGATTGTTCAAAAGATGGTTATAACTTACAAAGACTGGCACGAGATGATACCCTTTGCTCTTCACGGTTATCGCTCATATGTCCGCACTTCAACAGGGGCAACCCCTTTCTCTCTAGTATATGGCATGGAAGCAGTGCTCCCCATAGAAGTAGAGATCTCATCAATACGGGTATTGATGAAAGCTAAGCTAACAAAGGCTGAATGGTGTCAAAGTCGACACGATGAACTGAACCTCATTGAAGAAAAGAGAATGACAGCTCTATGCCATGGTCAGTTGTATCAGCAAAGAATGAAGAAGGCGTTCAACAAAAAAGTCCGACCCCGTGTCTTCAGGAAATGAGACCTTGTACTCAAATAGATACAATCATTTCTCACTGATTCCTGGGGCAAATGGACTCCGAACTATGACGACCCCTGTGTGGTCAAGAAGGCCTTCTCAGGCGGTGCCTTGAGACTCGCAACCATGGATAGAGAGGAGTTTACCTACCCCACAAATGTTGATGTAGTCAAGAAATACTTCGCCTAAATATGAAAAAAAAACGTCTCGGTGGATTGAAAACCCCAAAGGGCAGTCCAGGCAAAAATTAGAGACATAAGCAAAAAAAAATCATCTCGATGGATTGAAAATCTCAAAAGACAATCTAGGCAAAAGTTAGGGATTCATGGCAAGTAACTACGTCTGATTAGTTTGACTCCTCAGCAGTAATGCCATCCATCAGGAAAACTTTAGTCAGGGTCACCTTCGACAGAAGCCCAGAATGTCCAGAATTCAAAGTTGGTAGAAGGATAGCGGTCGTTATGTTTCAATGTAGCCCCTTTTCCCTTAAATTATCATTTTCTAAACTTTGTAAATGCTCTATGGTATCACGCGCTTGGCTGATTACCATTCTATCATTAAAATTTGAGCCCTAGTGCTTTTGTTTGTAACTCTCATTTATTTTTGCTTTACAAAATGACATTTTAAAACATGATCAACGATTCTTGAAATAAAACAAAAATGAATTAACTTGTCAAAATTTTCTTCTGCTTATAAAATAAAGATGATAATTCCTTTTGACTTTGAACATCAAAGAGAATATCGATAGCTTCTCCGAAAGTGATTAAACCTCAAAGTTCAGAATCAAAGTACTCCTTCTAAACCAGTACACCTGAATGAAGGATCAACTATTTCAGATGCAGTGTCCCATCTGATATCCCCAACAGAGTCCATATCTCTTAAGACCGATTGACGATTATTTCTTCCCCACAAGGTCTACCCCTCCTAAGCAAGACAAGATTGCTATTTTGAACCGATTGCACTTTTCATCCCCTGCAGTAGCTGAGTATTCAGTCGTGTTCATTCACTAGTTTGTATGTCGCGTCTGTTTTGTCAGCATAAACATACATACATCATGCATTATTGATTCATATTCATATTCATATCACATTAATATCGCTCTGGTCATACTCCTTCCGAAGTGATAAAGTCCTGTTGTCAATCAAGTTGTCAGTCCTTTCCTCGTCAGTAAATGTATCATCTGAGCAATTTCTCCCCAGTTTATTTCTGGATTGGAGACTGTCCTCAACCACTTTGATAACTTGAATCTCTGAAAGGCAAGAAGACCTTCGACAGACACCTCTGGAACATCACTCTTCACCATTGAAGATGATATCTTTGATTTCCAGGATTAAGGAAAATCCCCAGAGAAAGCCTCTTAACTAAAGACTCTCGGTAATACATCGACTTTTTTCCCAAGAAATTCGATGTTAATTAAGTCATCAGTACCTCAAAATTGGATCACATCACATGGCATTTCTCCGAAAAGATCTCGAAGAAAGGTATGAAGTAATATCCCCAAGCAAAAAGCAGTCTCTCAAAAGACACGTTTTCCCCAGTAGAGTCAACAAATGGCATCTCCAACAGAGAAGTTTGCGCACCTCTACAGCTCAGACAAATGGGTTTCCCTAGAAAGTTTGACATCAATTTTTCCATCAATTGGCATCTCCCCAGTATAACTCGGCGAGAAGTTTGATGAAGACTGCTACACCGGATAACATTCATTGTCAAGAAAAGAACTCGACAAGAAGAAACTAAGACCAGTTTTGTGGCTAAAGACCAAGATCGAGGGGAAGTTTCTTTCAAAAAAGAAACTAAGACCGGTTCCATGGCTAATGACTAGGATCGAGGGGAAGTTTATTTCAAAGGAAACTGAGACCAGTTCCGTGGCTGAAGAACAGGATTGAGGGGAAGTTTATTTTAAAAGAAACTAAGACCAGTTCCGTGGCTGAAGACCAGGATCGAGGGGAAGTTTTACCCTTTTCTAAGTAACACCGCTTAGCAAAAGAAGATGGATAAGCAAACTGCTATTCATAACCACCGTCAAAATTTTGGGTATTCTGATATTTAATCCTCTTGCACCCTGAATGTCCGAATATCTTCGCCATTCACACCTTCAGGTCCAAGAAGATTAAATAGGGGCATCTGTCATACCCCAAATCTTGATCACCAAGATTTCCCATTATTGTGAGAATCATCACCACAATATAGATGTAACTTCATGCCTCATCAATCTCCTCAAGGATTGTTGAGCATTTACTACAATCAAGAATTAGGGTTTTAAGCACTCCCAGAGCACTTAGACAAAGGATCAATCAAGAATTAACATGATCTTCAACCTGTCTAACCTCTCAAGCATCTAAAAAGGACTAAGAGGTCTCCCATATTAAAGATCAAGCACAAGAGTGCAACATTCCAAGTGGATCAAGCGTCAAGATCGCCAGTGTCACCAAATTAGGGTTTTGGCCGACCAAGGCCTCCAGTTGAAAATTTTCATCTGGGCATGAGCCAATACTTTAAAGCATGACCTAAGGTGCTCAAAGGGGCCTCATAAACCCAATCATCAAGTCAAAACAACCTCAGGGGAAGCATTAATAAAAAATCAGGAATTAGGGTTTCTTGACCTAATTCACCCCTAAGTTGACTTTTGAGGTAAGACATGAACCAAGACCTCAAGACATGATTTGAGGCCCTCAAATACACCACATTGATCCATTTACAACAATGGATTGACCTAAGAAGTTTGATTCACAAGTTTCAATTTCATCTGGACCACATTTAGGGTTTTGAAGAAAAAGTCAACTGTGCCTTTGAAGTTTGACCAAAACGTGTTCTTAAACCTTGGGACATGGTTCAAGACACCCTAAAACACCTATGGAATCCATCCATTAGGTTTGAATTAGGTCAAGGACTTGATTTTATAGAGGATCACATAGTTTGGAATTTATCTGACAACAAGTCAACTGTGCCTAAAATCAAGTTTGACTTTTTAGAAATTTTCACAAATATAGTTCCCGTAAGTTGAAAACAATGTTAATGTATGATATTAATCATCATCCATCAAGAAAAATAAATAAAATTGAGGTAACTTGCAAAAGGGGCAACCATGAGAAACTTAAATTTTTTCTAAGTTATGGAACAAAATGGCTTTGGTACCAACTTTGCAAGGTCATAACTCCCAAAACCTAAGGCATTTTTCTTCCATCCAAAGCTCAAATGAAAGTTCATCTTACATACTCCAAATATGTAAACTACATCTCATTCCAAATCCTCATGGATTCTGAGTTATGGATTGATCAAAATCACAAAAAAGTGAAAATAACCACTTTTTCCAACACTTAGTGAAATTTTCAAAAAAAAATGTCAGAATCTGTTTCACTTTTTCCAAACTTTGAGGCCATTTTCACCTTGATCCAAGCATAACCAAGACTAATCTTGAACATCAAAGTTAAAATATGCCATGAAGGCTTTCCTAAATGTGCAAGAACTCATCCTAATTCAACTTGAGCTAAGAGTTACATCCATTGAAAGCAGGTCATGCAAAACTGATTTTTACAAGATAATTTGTGCATTTTGCTCGAGTTAGCTAAATTGGAGAATTACAAGTCTTGTTATCCATTTGAACACCTCAAGGGATAACATCTAAGGGACAATGTCTGATCCATAAGCCTCCCAAGTCCAAGGATCTACATATTGCTATGTGACCCCTAAAAATACTAAAAATCTCAAAGACTCCAATTTTGTTTCAATGTATTCAATGGATTCACAAGGTGACAAGCATCAGGACATTACTAATTGAATTGAGTCAAGCCTTATCTCTGAACCAGAGGACTCATAGCCTGTGCCCTAACCTCAAGTCAATGGCTAGAGGAGACTTGAGATTCCATTTGATCACCATTGGCCAAGGGACTGTCCAATCCTCCATTCACTATTCCTTGCAAAACAAACTTGCTCTACTATAAATAGAGCTCATTTGTGATCAGTTTAAGTACACCAAAGCACCCAAACTAATGCTTTCCTTAAAATCACTCTCAAAAAACTAGATTTTCCTTCTATTTCAAGTCACTATCGAATTTTGAATTAGGAAGCAATTCAAACCAAACCAATCATACCAACACCTCATATACATGATATATGAGTGATCCATGGCCCTGAAACACATATGGAACATCAATATCACAAAATCTCCATCCATTTGCTCAAGCTTTTGGTCTGTTTGCAGTTGAGGTGCCACAACAAGTTCTGGGCTGATTCAATCCGTTCCAAGCCTTCAAACACATTACTTGAGGTCCATTGAAGTTGTCCAGATCGTTACAAAACATCTGTAACACCTCCAACATAGAATTCGATCACCAGCTGCAAGAGGTAAACCTGAAGCCTTTAAACTCCATATTATATGCATCATAAATGAATTTTTGAGTTACCATCTTGTTTCTGCATGTATATAGAATGATAACCCTCAATCAATTGCTATGTAAGAATCGTGTATGGAATTTCATAGTGTTCATGCTGAAACTAGGTTTCTTCAGTTCATCCTCTGGTTTCTCACTCCACACTTAATATAAATGCAATTAATCTATATGGTTGTGATCCTTGTTCAAAAATGAGTGAGATTGGTGTTTGAGTCGTGCAAAACCATTGCGTAATCAGAGAGAAAAGTGAGAAAACGCAAATCTGGGCAAAACAGGGCACGCGGGCAAGAACAAGTGTTCTTGGCGCCCTTTTTCAAATTTTCAAATATCTGAATTTTTGATCTTTTATCTAATTGATTTCAAAAATTATTTTCTCTCTCATTTTTTATCATTTTTTATTGGTTCTTTTTTTAAAAAGTCACAAAAATGTTAGATTATTTTATTTTACAAAAAAATCCAATTTATATTATTTATTTAATATAGTTAGAATTTTTGTAGTTTATTTCATTTTATTTATTTTTAAACATTTTAAAATGAAATTCCCACTTTGATCTTTTCATTCCAAATGAATTTCAATCTTTCATGTGATTAAACATGATTTTTCAAAGTAGATAACCTGTTTTTGAATATATTTGATATTTTATATCAATTTTTATTTAATATCCTTTGAAAATTATATCTTTTAAATTCAAAATTAGGGTTTTCTCTAAATTTTGATTTTTCAAACTTGACATAAACACTTTTGGGCCTCAAATAAAGTGTAAGACCCATCCCTTGTCACATAAATAGAAATTTGGTTCTCAGTCATTGTATAAGTCCCACCGCGTTTTCTAAAACCGCGACGCGATCGTCGTCTTTTAAACAAAATCATCTGGGCCTCCCTTTGGTTGTAAGTCCCATTTCTCTTCTTTTTTAAAATACTTTTGGGCCTCTTGATAGAGTGTAAGTCCAATCCCTTTGTAAATAAACCATTTTTGGGCCTCAGTCATTGTATAAGTCACAAAACGATTTTCAAAACAACGGTGCGATTACTGTTTTTCATCTGGGCCTCTCCTTGAGTTGTAAGCCCCATCTCTTGTATAAAAATAAACTTTGGGCCTCTAATAGAGTGTAAGACCCCCCTCTTTTGTAAATACAATAAATTTGGGCCTCAGTCATTGTCTAAGTCCCTTTGTGGTTTTCAAAACTACGATGTAATCGTCACCTTTTCAAAAGAATTCATATGGGCCTCTCCTTTAGTATAAGCCCCAAAAATTCCTTTAAAAACAACTTTCCTTTTTGATTTAGATTCAAATTCTAAGTTTTTTTATCAAAACTTTCTTCAATTTCTTAAATAACTAACTATACAACTATATTTATAATATTGGAAGTTTGCTCACCTGTAAGTTCTACCAGCTTTCTTTACATACTTGTTTATATATTTCATCTGTATATACTTGTATATATCTGCTTAGAGTTTTCCCAGGCAATTAGGTCTAGGATTAGATCAAACCAGTGGTCACTCTTTCAACAAAGTTAAAACTAGTTCCCCATAGGAAATTCCATATACAGTCTTGCCTCCTCTTGGGCTTATACAATATGGAATAGAGAAAGGCATTATTCTCGGTGAAACTTTTCTCAAGACTGTCACTACTAGAAATCTGTACAAGAAATTCATTTCCCCATAGAGGATTATTCCCGGTGAAACCTCTCTTGAATTTCTTCAAACCCTAGAACTGTTCACTAAAGAAAGGATTATTCCCGGTGAAACCTTTCTTGAAATTTTCTTTGGCTTGGGCCCACAGGCTTCCTAAAAGCATCCCCAGCCTCATCTTGGGCTTTGTACTAGGACCCTCAGGCTTCTTAGAAGTTCTCGGCCTTCTCTTGGGCTTAGTACAAGGACCCGAAGACCTCCTACAGGTATAGGACAGAACCTAATCATCTTTTGCTAGTTCAATCCTCCAGAGAGTCAGAATCTCAAAACATCATACCAGTTTAGGGTCGATTCTCATCCCTTAAAACATCAGCCTCCTCTTGGGCATCATACAAAGATAAACCTTCTCATACCAGTAGACTTGGACAGTCTCATCTCCTCTTGGATCTCAAAGAAACCCTCAAGATTCCTAAAAACACAGGAAAAACCCTGATCATTTAATCAATTTTCAACAGAGTTAAAACCTCCACACGTTTCAAAACTCAATCTTTAAACTCTCACTTTAAATTTCCCCAGCTAGGGATAAATTACAACCCATAAACCCTCAACAGAACCTCAAGGCATCTGATATTCCAACTCTTCTTCAATACTCAGTAAGAGTTGATTCCCCAGTTTGGACATGTCTTTGGATCTCAATAATCCTCAGCAGAAGTTAGCCTCCTCTTAGGCTTCATATAAGGAATTCCCCAACCAACCTCCTCTTAGGCTTTGTATAATGACCATCTCTCAGCAGTTTTAGCCTCAATCTTGGGCTTTATACAAGACAGATAAAACATTCTCCAGCTAAGTCAGTCAAATTCCCTTTTAGCCTCAATCTTGGGCTTTGTACAAGACAGATAAAATATTCTCAGCTGAGTCAGTCAAATTCCCTTTTAGCCTCAATCTTGGGATTTATACAAGACAGATAAAACCTCTCACCATTAGAGTCAATCCCCTTTAGCCTCAATCTTGGGCTTTGTACAAGACAGACAAAATATTCCCCGAAAGAGTCAATTCCTTCTAGCCTCCTCTTAGGATTTGTATAATGATCTCCCTAAGCAGAGTCAATCTCTTTTCAGCCTCAATCTTGGGCTTTGTACAAGACAGGTATAAAACTCCCTAGTAGAGTCAACCTTTTAGCTTCAACCTTGGGTTTTGATCAAGGAACACATAAAACCAAAATCCCCTCAGAGGAAATAAAAAATCTCTCTGCAGGAAGATATTTCTCTATATAATCACACATCAAAACAAATAATCAATCAAAACCCTAAATCCCAGATAATTGCTATAAGTGGCACACTTGTTGATTCAAAAATCCAAGCTGTGGTCCCTCTTTATCCTGGAAAATCCCTTCTTTCATCTAATTGCTGTAAGTGGCAAGCCTCTGGATTATTTACATCCAAGCCAATGTCCCTCTCTTAGTATGAAATACTCCTAAGGAAAAATGGCATTGCTCTACACTAAGTTAAAGTTTCCTCCTTAAGGATAAATCCCTTATAAAGGAAATTATGGCATTGCTAGATTCTATACATTCTAGTTAAAGTAATTCTCCTTTCTAATTAGTTACCCAAACAATTGTGATAAACATATGAGATATCTCCCTTTAGAGATGACAAATTTACTCTCAGTCATACCATTTAGCTTCAATCTTTGGCTTTGAACAAGACACAAATAACCTTTAGCTTCAATCTTGGGTTTTGAACAAGACACCAAACATCTCTTTCCTCCTATATGTCGCTCTCGAAAGATTCGTATCCAACGGTACAAACGCGAGAGTGGCGCGGAAAACAGACACTAGCGCAAAAACGGTTTTAGACAGCGCTTTTTTAGACTTTAGACAGCGCTTTAAAGCGCTGTATAAACCAGCGACGCTATAGGTTTAGACAGCGCTTTTGGTATTACCAAAAGCGCTGTCTAAAGGGGCGTGTATTTAATGAAAAGCGTTGTCTATGGTACCTTTAGACAGCGCTTTTTCACATTATATGGATTACTTTAGACAGCGCTTTCGTCAAAAGCGCTGTCTAAGCCCTACCTTTTTTTGACATTTTTGGTACACCTTAGACAGCGCTTTCACCATAAGAGCTGTCTAAGACCTTCCATTTTTGACTTTTTTAGTACACCTTAGACAGCGCTTTCACCATAAGCGCTGTCTAAAGTGGACCTGAGACAGCGCTTTCACCAAAAGCGCTGTCTAAGGTGTACGAAAAATTTTATATAATTTTTTTTTAACCACAATTTTACCAGGTTTTTTCAACCAGAATTTGACCTGTAATTTTCAACCAGCAATTTTTTTCAGAATTGGCAATTCAAACCATTGGCCTTTCTACACCAAAATTATATATCCAAAATTGGCATTTCATACCAATATATATATTTAAAATTACAAACCAAAATTGTATATACACCTATTTATAATTACAAATCATTACATTTTTCTACAAATGCACATTTTACTTATTCACCAAAATTGCATCCAACCAAAGCATTGCTTCCAACCAAAGTTATTGCTTCCAACCAAAGCATTTTTTCTACAATGCACATATTACTTATACACCAAAATTGTATATACACCAAAATTGCATCCAACCAAAACATTGCTTCAATCTACATTATAGGTCCTGAAAACACAAAGATTGTAATTCAAAGTATTAAAATTCAAAGTATATACACCAAAAATTGTAATTCAAAGTATATACACCAAAATTGTAATTCAAAGTTTGTAATTCAAAGTATATACACCAAAATTGCAATTCAAAGTATATACACCAAAATTGTAATTCAAAGTATATACACCAAAATTGCATCCAAAATTGTAATTCAAAGTTTGTAATTCAAAGTATATACACCAAAATTGCAATTCAAAGTATATACACCAAAATTGCATCCAACCAAAGCATTACTCCAACCAAAGTTACACATATTAAAATTCTCATCAATTAAAGTAAGAGTATAATATTATACCTTAAGTTTGTAAAATTCCGAGCTCCATAATGTATTGACACCACTCCTCTTTGATTTCATCCAATAGAGCCTTTGTGTAAGTAGCACTCCTGAATTCTTCAAAATACTACATAATAATATAACATATAGTTTGATTTAGTTTTAACTATTTCATTAGACAATATGAGAGATATGTGTTAAAATAACTCATAAGTTAGAAATACATACATCGGGTGGAATCTCCATTCGATCCAACGAAATAGTGTCTCTCATAAATCTCAACATGAAATAGCCGCAATCTATTTGATTGCGTTGCCGAGGACACTACAAATGAAAATAAAATATGGATAAATTCTAAGTTTTATCAAGTAAGCATCACTAATATAATAAAACATGTGATAATTAATATACCTTCACATAATTCCATGTAATGGTGTGGTCGATTCCCCGATGTTCTAGGAATGCTTGTATAGTGCTAATAAAATATAAATGAATATTTAGAACAATTCACATAAATAAATAAATATACACATTTCTACTTATTAATCCTAACAGTTAGAAAGAATTTAACATTAGCATAACAAGTCCAAACTAAGAAATTCAAAGCAATTAACTTCATTAACAAAATTGCTTTGAATTTCGGTTCTTTAGAACAACAACCTCAAGAATTTACATTATTAACATTAACACTAACACTAACACTAACACTAACACTAACCTAACACTAACACTAACACTAACCTAAACTAAACTAAACTAAACAAACACATTATATAGCAATAGTTAACAATGTAGAAAAATGTTAACAAGAACAAACTATAATAGATGTTCTAAACTAACACTAACACTAACACTAACACTAACCTAACACTAACACTAACACTAACCTAAACTAAACTAAACAAACACATTATATAGCAATAGTTAACAATGTAGAAAAATGTTAACAAGAACAAACTAAACTAACACATTATATTGATTCTATTCCTATATCACCAAAAATGAAGTTAGCACATATTTTATTCTTATATCCAACAACAGTCCAACATTAGCAACAACATTAACAACATTAGCAACATTATCAACATTAGCAACAGTCCAACATTAGCAACAACATAAACAACATTATTATCAACATCAACAACAACATTATTATCAACATCAACAACAACATTATCAACATTATCAGCAACATTATCAACTGAAACTCTGAAACTCTGAAACTTCCAAACTGAAACTCTGAAACGTGTAAAATGTGTAATACTCTGAAACGTGTAAAATGTGTAATACATCAACAACAACATTATTATCAACATCAACAACAACATTATCAACAACAACATTATCAGCATACCTTATAAAATGTGTAATAATCTGAAACTCTTAAACTTCCAAACTGAGTGACGAAAACGCGAAATGAGAGAGGAACAGACGGTCACGGTGGAGTAAAGGTCGTCGGAGTCGCGAAATGAGGGAGGAACGGTGGACGACGGCGCGGTGGACGACGGCAAGGGTTTAGCTCAGGTTCGCAAGTATCCGTTCGCAACAGGGGAGGGAGAAGAAAGAGCGCAAAACTGAAAATGAAAACTGAGTATATTCATATATTTTAATTTTATTAGACCTTAGTCAGCGCTTTTCAACAAAGCGCTTTCTAAGGTGGCCCTTAGACAGCGCTTTAAAAGCGCTTTCTAAGATTGGCCTTAGACAGCGCTTTTGTTTTTATTTTTTTAAATATTTAAGACCTTAGACAGCGCTTTCCTTAAAAGCGCTGTCTAAGGTCTTATATTTTTTTTAAATTTAAAAGGCCTTAGACAGCGCTTTTAAGGAAAGCGCTGTCTAATATTTTCCATTAAATTTTTTTAAAAATTTAAAAGGCCTTAGACAGCGCTTTTCACTAAAGCGCTGTCTAAGGTCTTATATTTTTTTGCGCTTTTCCTTTATTAAATTAATAGATTCCGTGTTTTTGACCTATAGCAGCGCTTTTGTAATAAAGCGCTGTCTAAGGTGAGATGTTATAAGTCCTTTTTGTTGTAGTGAGAGTCGCTAGCAATGTGTATTTATCCCAAGAGAGGGAAAGGAAACACTTCGTAAACCTGAAGGAAAAGGAAAGAGCATGGTCTTGCGACCAAGAGAACTGGGTTCGGGAGTCGGTTACGCATGAGGAAGGTATTAGCACCCCCACGCGTCCATCGTACCTAATGGGATCCACGCTTGCTTGTCTCAATCAAAGGGTGTCATCAACTGGAGCTTCGCTGCTTCTGGAAAGGAAAAGGAACGAGAAAAAAGGAAAAAGAAAGGAGAGAGAGAGCAAGAAACAAATGTAGGGAAAATAAAAGAAGTGCTCACATGGGCCCTACCCCACTGCCTACGTATCTCATCGGGAGCATGAGAATCAGAGCGATGTAGTTCCCCTCACTAGGGGTGGATTGTGTTTTTTAGGGAACGACTTACGTTCTAGCTCAGGTGTTGCAGACTCGCTGAATCGAGTGCGTTACCGTCTTGTATGAGAACGAGTAGGAGCACATTCATACGTAGAGAGTGAGTGAGATGAAGGGAGAATTCCTGAAGGAAAGACGTTATTGTTTGTTTGGAGTTTTTTAGCAAGAAGTGTTTTTTACAGTTATTTGTAACTTGCATTGAACCAAAGTCTTAAATACAGGAACGAATACTTCGCGCATCGTCCCCAACAGGACGTACACTAGGTATCCTAGAAGAATGAGAGGAAGCCCCTCGTTCCCCACTTCCCACATAGAAGGCTCAAGCGCAATACACGTTAACCTTTATTACGTGCTTTTTACTTTTATTTTGAGATGAGAAGAGAAACGACACAAGGGAAACTCTAAAGGGAAACTAAGAGTCCTAATGTTATCATGCATGGATGTCCTATGGTTAGTGAGGTTTAGGAGGAAAGACTACCTAAAACCTAATACTAATCCTACTCCAAGCTTAATCAAAAATTAAGGTGGACTAGGTAGCTCTAAAGGGAAGGAATCCAAGACTTGAACAAGTCTTGAGATCCATGGGATGAGAAATAGTGAAAAAGATGAAAAAGAGTAATCATGAATTAATCGGAAATTAATCAAGAATATCCAAACTAGAATGAAGTGCTAATTAAAAGCAAGATTAAATTCTAAGACTAAAAGCTAAAATTAAGGATTAATTAGAAAATTAGTGTCTAAACCTAAGAATTAATTCCTAATTAATTTCTAATTAAATCTATTTCTAAAATTAATCTAATTAAAAGAAAATCCAAAATTAACTTTTAATTACTCAAAACCAAAATCCAAATTAAAATTATAATCTCTAATTAAAATCTAATTCTAATATTAAATTCCAAAGATTAATAACTAAACTAATTATCAATTAACCAAAATCAATTAATAAAAACAATTCAATTAATAAAAGACAAACATTTAAACAAAGGGGGGCAGCAGACTTCAAGGGGTGTGAGTAGGAGTTCAGCGTGTGGGATTCAACAATCTGAGGCCCAAAGAACTTTCTCTTTCTGCCAGGGGTACGAAAAAGTGTTCAGAGGTGTGGTGAGGAATAAGGCGCTGGGCTTAGTAGTTCTGAGGCCCAATGGTCCTTCAGTCCATGGGGGTGCGTACGAGTGTAACAGGGGTGTAGAAAACAAAATTCAAATGGGCCTAGGCCCGGTTTGTGAGAACACGGTTCAAGATTAAAAACCTAAAAGAGTTTCAGCCAGATCAAACTCCCTCTCTCCCTGTGCCGTTAACAACTCTACCCTCCCCCTAGTTCCTTCCATGGCCGCCGGTGTTGCATTCTTCACCGTCTCAACCTTCGCAACCCTCACCATCCTCACCTTCGTCGCCGGAGATACCGTCTCGCCACTCTCATCTCCTTCTCCACCCACTTATCCTTTCCGTTTTGCTTCCAATATCCTTCTCCTTCATCAAAATCACCGTCTTCTCCGCAAATCGCGCCGCCGGCGAAAACCATACCACGTCTCCCTTCAATCTCATCGTGACGCCGTCTTCAACCAATACTTCTCTTGACATCATCTCGCCGGAGATGCTTCTTCATCTATCTCCGCTCAGGTAGTCGTTGCACAAATCGCGATGTAAAATAATCAAGTCAAAGATCTCAGGTTACACGCAACAAGCAACTAACAAACACCAAAAATCACAACAATCACATCGCTGAATTGAGGCTTGGATCAGAACTGATGTACCTATCGGAGAGAGTCCGGTGCCCCTTCGGATCGACGACGAAAAAAAAGAATTCCAGATAAGATGAGTTTCGCTTTTAGCTTTTTCCAAATTCACCTCTTCTTCTCGCTTCTTCGCTATGTTGTTGAGTGTGGATCTGCTTCTGAGTCCTTCTTCTGCAATTTGTTCTGTATGATGTTGAATGGTTACAGAGGTTGAAGTTGTTGATGTGAATTAAGGTTGAAGTGGTTCTTTCTAAGTGTTGCAACTTGTAAGAATGTTGAATGATTACTGAAGTCTGATTGTTGATGATGATGCAGATTCGAATTGTGTTGAATTTGCGTTTAACTGATGATGATGATTTGAAGGCCGCGCGACCAAGGCTTATGAAGTTTGTGCTTGATAAAGTTGAAATTGGTAGCAGAATGAGGCTGATGAAGATTGCAAAGTTGTTGCAGCTGTTCAGAAAACGGATCAAGTAATTGAAGAGCCTTTGATGCAAAATGAAGATTTGCAGGTCATGCTAATGAAGGTTGATGGTGAATCGAAGAGAATGAAGAAGTTTCTGGTTTGCGTTGGTGTGAAATTGAAGCAAAGATGATGCTCAACTTTATACCAAAATTAGAGAGGGGTAGGATGGGTATTTGAATTGAAATTCTGTTAGAAACTTTTGCATCAGTGAGCTGTGAAATTGGTTGAGAGAGTTTGCGAAAATAAGGTCACGAGTTTTGAAATGGAATTCTATTATTCTTCTTTTACTGATTTTCAATTCCATTTTCTTTTTTGTTAATTTTCTTTTCTTTTGGACTGCTGTGAATGATGTCACGAGTTTTGGTGGCTTGGATGAAGGATTTGTCAATTTCTTGTCACATGCTTCTTGCAATTTCTTTTTCTTTATTTTCTGCTATGTAATTTTACGACGGGCTTTCTGCTGTGAATTGGTATCTTTTGTGCTCAAGTAAAGCGTACATCCAAAATGGTACCAAGTTCAATAGCCTTAACATAATGGTTTCTAGCCCATCACGCCACCAGGACGTACAGTCCGGCCAACGAAATAAGTATGTGCAAACCTTGAGTTATGGACCTTGTTTATTTACTTAGTAAGGAATTAAGGCAAAATGGTTGAAAATAAATACCAGAATATGGACTCTTGACTTAAATCAAAACTTGGAGAAATGGTTTATAAAAGTAATGGATTTTTTAGAATTGGATTTGAAATGGGTTATTAGTGGATAATAAGAATGGAAATGGATATGGATAAAAAGATAAGTGGATAAATGAAAAATGGATTAATTGAAAATACGGGTGATGGTTTAGAAAAATGAAGATGGTCAAAAGAAAAGGATAGGTGGATTAAAAAATAACTAGTTTGGATATGGATTATGGATAGAAAATGGCTAACGAAATGAATTCAAACCAATCACCAACTTTTCATAAGCCTCTGACAAAACGGTCACAGCTACCACTGAACAATCTGGCCACTCACATGATCCACTGAAGAATCTCAACTGATAAACAATCCACAAGCTCAACTTTGAACAAGAACTCTAATTCTCTTTGAGACGTACACCCTGATTCACACAAATGAAATCCTGGCCCGATGCTTTTGATGCCTCCTCTGAATAAGAAAACCTCTGCACCTCTGAATACCAATAACAAGAAAACCCCTCGATCCCATGTCTTAGGAACCCAATTCAAATGATATGAATATGACCTACTGAATGCAAAAAAAGTAAAGCATTGACCAATTTATCAAGAAAACAAAGAAGGTAAATTTTGAGGTATTACAGCTGCCCCTATTCAATCAATTGTGAATCTGAATGGATGAAAGCAACGGCTATCAGGAATTCAAGGTACATAGGGATTGAATACAAAAATAACCGAGAAAATTTGCACTGTGGTTAGAGAAAATGTTGTAAAGGTAAGGAAGAAAAGTTGGTGAAGAAGACATTGGAACCATTGGACCCCATAGGAAACCTGTCGGGAACTGGTGAGCAACCTGTCGGGAACTGGTGAGATACCTGTCGGGAACTGGTGAAATACCTGTCGGGAACTGGTGAGATACCTGTCGGGAACTGGTGCAATACCTGTCGAGAACTGGTGAGCTTGGACCTGTTTTGCCTATCGGGAATGGGCAAGTGTACCTGTCGGGAACTGGCAAGGTTCAAACCAAAGGGAGCTGTCGGGAACGACTGCAGTTTATAACCAAGGCTTACCTATCGGGAATGGGTAACGGGGCCCGTTGGGAACTGGCATGGTTAAAACTCAAAGGGAGCGGTCAGGAACGGCTGCAGTTTATAACCAAGGCTTACATAACGGGAATGGGTAACGGGGCCCGTCGGGAACTGGCATGGTTAAAACACAAAGGGAGCGGTCGGGAACGACTGCAGTTTATAATCAATGCTTACCTATCGGGAATGGGTAACGGGGCCTGTCGGGAACTAGTTCCCAACATGGTTAAAACTCAAAGGGAGCGGTCGGGAACGGCTGCAGTTTATAACCAAGGCTTACCTATCGGGAATGGGTAACGGGGCCTGTCGGGAACTGGCATGGTTAAAACTCAAAGGGAGCGGTCGGGAACGGCTGCAGTTTATAACCAAAGCTTACCTATCGGGAATGTGTAACGGGGCCCGTCGGGAACTGGCATGGTTAAAACTCAAAGGGAGCGGTCGGGAACGGCTGAAGTTTATAACCAAGGCTTACCTATCGGGAATGGGTAACGGGGCCTGTCGGGAACTGGCATGGTTAAAACTCAAAGGGAGCGGTCGGGAATGGCTGCAGTTTATAACCAAAGCTTACCTATCGGGAATGGGTACGGGGCCTGTCGGGAACTGGCATGGTTAAAACTCAAAGGGAGCGATCGGGAATGGCTGCAGTTTATAACCAAGGTTTACCTATCGGGAATGGGTAACGGGGCCTGTCGGGAACTGGCATGGTTAAAACTCAAAGGGAGCGGTCGGGAACGGCTGCAGTTTATAACCAAAGCTTGCCTATCGAGAATGGGTAACGGGGCCTGTCGGGAACTGGCATGGTTAAAACTCAAAGGAGCGGTCGGGAACGGCTGCAGGAATCCTATCGGGGATGGTTCCAAGAAACTTGCAAGTTGAGAGATATGACTCTGTGGGGAGAAAAATGATGAAACCCTTTGTACCGTTTTGCAATGTCTGTTGAGGAATGAACGAGACGTTCTTTCTGGCTTTGTCAATAACATAAGGAGCAAAGTTCTGGACTCTCGCACGAGCTATCAAAATTGGCCTATGCTTCACATGCATATGTTTTAATTTTACTGTAATGCTCCATACGAAATGGAATGCTACGCATTTGAGGATGCTATGCACACTATATGCAAAATGCAAAGAGGTCCTCAGCAAAATAAATGCAGAGGAAAGGAAGGCAACCCCGCTGGGGATAACAAGCTGGATTGACCTCGCGATCGCAAACCGTACTGGAGAAGACAAATTGACCTGACCTCCTAATCTGGGCACTGGCCTGACAAACCTGTTGAGGTTGCTGTAGGAAATGATAACTTTGCTGGGGAGGCATCAGCTGAACCAGTCTGCTTAGGGAGTAACTACAACCATAGAACTCCGCTGGGGATTAATGAGCTTACCACAAACTCTCCTGGGGAGATGTCCCTTGAGAGGATTTTACAGAAGACCACGCCTCTTCAAACTCTATTGGGGAAATAAGCTCACAACAAACTCGGCTGGGGAGAATCACTTCAAAGTGTCTCATGCTAGGGAATGTTTCTTAAGAGAATTTTACAGAAGATCCAACATCTTCCAACTCTTAAACTAATACCGAGACTTGAGCTAGGATGCAGTAGTTGGGAGGCCACTCTGTTGGGGATAATAGATCTGGAATACTCCTGCCGGGGAATTTCATGATGCTCCATGCTTGAGATGGTCAACCACTTGATTTTGCCCCAAGATACAAGTCTGATCTGGAGAAAACGTCCCAAGAGGATTTTACAGAAAACCTAGCGTTCAATAATGCCCCAGGGTATTTAAACTCTCGAAGAGGATTCTAGATCTTGACATAACTGCCCTAGACTGAATAGTGTATGAAAGAATTTGCCTCGACAAGATTCGTAGAGATTTGCAACACTCTGCCCCAGTATACTGAATCTTGAAGAGGTGCTTTTGATTAACCGTCCTTTGAAGTAGGATAGCTTCTCGTGCTCTTGAGGTGACCTGCCCCAGTACAAGCCTTGCAGTACATATGTCTCTGACCAACTAGTCTTTGAGAGATTTACCGAATCTCGATGTGATTGCCCCAATTTTCACGCTTGCGGAGAGATTTATCGGATCTCGACATAATTTCCCCAGTTCGAAGAAATTTTCTCAACATGAATGCCCCATGGTTGATTGTACTCTGAAAAGACCTTCTCAGCTTGAATGCCCCAGCTTGGCTACATTTTGAAGAGATTTCCTGTTGTGATTGTCCCAGATTGGTTACATCTCAACACAAATGGCTGGGAACACCTTTTTCCCACATAATCTTTCAACAACATGTCCTCTGGAGTCTCAGGCGCCTCAACTTGGCCAATTTAAGCTTCTCAACTGATGTTCATCGTGTAAGCTTCTTTGATGTCAAACACATGCAAGCAGAAAATGTTTATTATGAGAATGACAAATCTAATGCAACACTCATGTTATCCTTGAAGTTTTTATTAAACATATGTCGCACAACCGAGTTACGACACTTAATTTTGAAAGGAAAGCCATACGCACATGCAACACCAACAAAAATCTTATTAGCACAACTTATGGGAGTCAGGAACACTGTCTCGTTGAAGTACGTCTTTAGACTAAACCCTGTTTCAATTAGGACTTTTAAGGGTTGTAGCGGGGCCCGGTTCACGGTTTTGAGAAAAAAGGATTTATGGCTCAAAGTTTATTGGTGCCCACCCACTCTTCGTGATGTTCTCCAGTCCTACGTTCAGCTACTTTGGCCCAAGCACTCATCTCTCAAAAGGTTTTATGATCCTTAAAGAACCCATGCAATTGATGGTTCGAGACCTGATGAGGTTTTGGATCAACAGTCACCCCTTTTGTCTTTTGTGTCTGTAGTCACACGACTTTGTTCTTATCGAGGATTTTCTTTGTAATCCTTTTGGCTTTTTGCTTTCTCATTCTTTTGCTTTTTGTTTCCTGATTTTTGCCTGGACTGACTCTTTTGAGTTTTCAATTTTGAAGTCCAGCGGGATGCCTTAACTTTTGCCTAAGTCACTTGCTTCCAAGTTTTTCGACTTAGCAGGCTCTTTTTTTTTTTTTTTCTTTTTTTGAACAAGTCGTGTGGCACCGTTTTGCCTGACCTGTTTGAAAGGGCTGTGACTGTTTCGCTCTTCGGTTGGTGAGGAGTAACCATTGTGGTTCTACACCTCTTAACCTTTTGATAGTGGAGTGGAAGGCAATGGATCCTCAGATGTACACTCCTTCTGAAAGCTGAACACTTGGTCAAACTAACTGACGCCTACCCCGCCCCTGGGTTAAAATTGAGGGTTTTTCGTTTTCAGAAAGAACTCCTACTACTAGGCTCAAAGGGGTTGACGAAGGTTTATCTCCGTATTTCTCCAGTGTTTGTGAATTGGAAACAGTGCCTGTACATCCTCAACAGGGTTTTATCCGAAAGCGTACCATTAGAAATCTGCGTTCTTATTTCGTCATCCTCCCTCCAAGAGTCTAGACAAGAAAGGTTGGTATTGCAGTGCATATAAACATGACATGAGTGCATAAAAGTAAGATACTTCAAGAACAACACATCATTGCATTAAAATCAACATTCAAACACAAACAAGTTTTTTACATGCAGACAAATGTTTAAACACACAAAGGAAAGCTACGTATGAAAATGCAGTAAAGAAACTAATGATTGCCATTGATGAGGAGGCTTGGCTCCGACTGGATTCATTACTTCAGGAGATGTCTTTGTGGTCTCAAGTGCTCACTTAGGGAACTTCAGTTAATGTACAGACCCTCTTCAGTGAAAATGATAAACCCCATGTCAATGAGATCTTGCACCTTGTGTCTAAACACCTTGTAATCTTCAATGGCATGCCCCTGTGTCCCCGAGTGATACTCGCATCTAGCACTCTTGTCATAATTCAGAGGAATAGGATACGGAACAGGAGAAGCTTCCTTTAGTTCGATCAAAGAGTCTTGAAGTAAATGGGCAAGCAGATAACTGTAAGGAGCAGTAATGGGATCAAACTTCCTCTCCTGCTTTCTGGGCTTTTGTTGACTCTTCATATGATAGCTCTGTTGTCGATACCTACTTGTGTCTTCCTCTCGTTCGGGCTCTATTCTCCTTAAACTTGGCTTAGGAACAGGCAACAGTTGAGGACGAGAGGATTCCAAGACCACCGGTTACGAGAAATGCCCCTGACTTGGTGCAACTTCATGAGGGCAAACCGGGATATTCACTTCTTTCGCAACAATAGGAGTAAGACCACCTTGTACGCTTACGCCGCCCGTCATGAATTCAATTGTTTTCAAGTCAATTAGATCCTGAACCACATGATGAAAGGCTTTACATTTTTCCACATCATGCCCCGGTGCGCCAGAATGAAAATCACAATGGGCATTTGCATCGTAATCGAATGGGAGTTTTCCACGAGGAGGATTTACCGTTCGAAGTTCAACCAATTGGAGCTGAAGTAAATACCTCAACAGTTGAGCAAAAGACAAAGGAATTGAATCAAAGATTCTGTCAGCTTTCTTCGACTTTGGTTGGTACCTATTAGCCTTGGGGTTGTCTTGACAGACGTAAGGTAGCTGCTGACGAGGAAATTCCGGAAACCCAGGTTGTGCAGAAAACATGCGAGGCACATCATTCTTTGGGAGGGATCCCTCAAACAATGAAGGAGAGATAATTCCAGCCACAACCTCAGGTCTGGGAGTATTATCTTTGCTTAACACGCCTCTCACAACTTCCATAACCAGACTCATCTGAATCTTCATTTGGTTGACCTCCTCCTTCAACATTTTCTGGTCTTGAATCAAGGCTTGCATGTCGCCCATAAACTGCCCCATTCGGCTTCGCATTTCCCTCAACTCTGCCTGGACTTGATCCATGGTCAACTTCCAGCTTCCTTGAAAAGTTAAGACTGAAATTCAGAAGAGAACTAGATCAGGATGAGAACAACCAGCTTCAAACACCTGTTATGCAAATGAGTATGAGAATGCAATGCAGAATTCCATGTTCGTATATTTCCAAGGAATCCTTATGCTTTGATTCAAAATTTTCCTTTACGCTAACCACAAGAAATAAATGGAAATGCTCAGTAGCTAGTTTTAAAGTCAGTATCCCTTGGAAATACAAGAACATGTATGCAAAAATGATGATGCAGATGCAACAGACATGGGATCAAGGCTTCTATAAGGCCCAATATTGCTGTGTTGCTGAATGGATAAGTTCAAAGGTCTGCTCTGAAGAGAATACCCGAATACCAGAATATTTGAATAACCAAAATACCAGAATAACCAGCATATTGGCATAATTAGAATACCAGAATGCCAGAATATCGGCATAATCAGGGTGCCGGAATAATTGGAATACCATAATACCAGGCTGATGAGTCCACACTGATAAGAGAACTAGAATACCAGGTAGGATGAAAGTCAAGGTTACCTACAAACCTGTAAACAAACCCGCCCCTCTCACATGTGGGTACTAAGATCCTCAATATCCTGGGCTCTTAGGTCGATAAATGATGATACGTTCACCATTTCTGGTTTGGCATCATCACCAATCGAGGAGGCCTCAACTGATTCACAAAAACAAAAGATCCTCAGCTTCATAGGTTTGAGAAGCAATAGCACATTCAGCCCGAAGGATACAATGCTATCGCCAATCAAAGAGGTCGCCCGCTGATTCACTTCAAAAGGAAGTCCTATAGCAAGTTCCCAGCATTGGGTCCTCGGATCGAGAATATGCAATGGGTTTGCCACAAAGTGTGGTCTGCCACTGTCACATCCTGGGAGGAGTGCCGTTACTGAGTCCTCGGGAATGGTCATCAGAGTCGATAAGTCTTCCAGAGAATAACTACTGGCCTGTATCAACATACAGTAGCAGATAGCTCCGAATAGAACCTCGTCTGATTGTAGGGATCGTGATCACCCGCACGTGGCCAACACCACAGGAGCATCACGCCTGCCCACGCTAAAACCTAGGTGTATGCTCGAGCCTGGGTATTGGGCTCATCTCTCAAAACATCCCAACCCGCCAAACAGAAAACCAGCCAGCACAACACAGTAATATCCAGTATGACAATAATAAAATGCAATAAAAACTGTAAATACAGTAAAACAAATAAAATAGCAAATACAATAATATACAACAAAAGAAAGCACCATAAAAACACCCAATGAAAAGAAACGGACAAGCGCTAGGATTGACTCGCTAAAGGGGATGGACCAGCAAGAGGTCAACCAGAGTCCCCAGCAGAGTCGCCAGCTGTCGCTCCCGAAAGATTCGCATCCAACGGTACAAACGCGAGAGTGGCGCGGAAAACAGAGTCGCCAGCAATGTGTATTTATCCCAAGAGAGGGAAAGGAAACACTGCATAAACTTGAAGGAAAAGGAAAGAGCATGGTCTTGCGACCAAGAGAACTGGGTTCGGGAGTCGGTTACGCGTGAGGAAGGTATTAGCACCCCCACGCGTCCATCGTACCCGATGGGATCCACGCTTGCTTGTCTCAATCAAAGGGTGTCGTCAACTGGAGCTTCGCTGCTTTTGGAAAGGAAAAGGAACGAGAAAAAAGGAAAAAGAAAGGAGAGAGAGAGCAAGAAACAAATGTAGGGAAAATAAAAGAAGTGCTCACATGGGCCCTACCCCACTGCCTACGTATCTCATCGGGAGCATGAGAATCAGAGCGACGTAGTTCCCCTCACTAGGGGTTGATTGTGTTTTTTAGGGAACGACTTACGTTCTAGCTCAGGTGTTGCAGACCCGCTGAATCGAGTGCGTTACTGTCTTGCATGAGAACGAGTAGGAGTACGTTCGTACGTAGAGAGTGAGTGAGATGAGGGGAGAATTCCCGAAGGAAAGACGTTATTGTTTGTTTGGTGTTTTTTAGCAAGAAGTGTTTTTTACAGTTATTTGTAACTTGCATTGAACCAAAGTCTTAAATACAGGAACGAATACTTCACGCATCGTCCCCAACAGGACGTACACTAGGTATCCTAGAAGAATGAGAGGAAGCCCCTCGTTCCCCACTTCCCACATAGAAGGCTCAAGCGCAATACACGTTAACCTTTATTACGTGTTTTTTACTTTTATTTTGAGATGAGAAGAGAAACGACACAAGCGAAACTCTAAAGGGAAAGTAAGAGTCCTAATGTTATCATGCATGGATGTCCTATGGTTAGTGAGGTTTAGGAGGAAAGACTACCTAAAACCTAATGCTAATCCTACTCTAAGCTTAATCAAAAATTAAGTTGGACTAGGTAGCTCTAAAGGGAAGGAATCCAAGACTTGAACAAGTCTTGAGATCCATGGGATGAGAAATAGTGAAAAGGATGAAAAAGAGTAATCATGAATTAATCGGAAATTAATCAAGAATATCCAAACTAGAATGAAGTGCTAATTAAAAGCAAGATTAAATTCTAAGACTAAAAGCTAAAATTAAGGATTAATTAGAAAATTAGTGTCTAAACCTAAGAATTAATTCCTAATTAATTTCTAATTAAATCTATTTCTAAAATTAATCTAATTAAAAGAAAATCCAAAATTAACTTTTAATTACTCAGAACCAAAATCCAAATTAAAATTATAATCTCTAATTAAAATCTAATTCTAATATTAAATTCCAAAGATTAATAACTAAACTAATTATCAATTAAACAAAATCAATTAATAAAAACAATTCAATTAGGCAGCAGACTTCAAGGGGTGTGAGTAGGAGTCCAGCGTGTGGGCTTCAACAATCTGAGGCCCAAAGAAGTTTCTCTTTCAGCCAGGGGTGCGAAAAAGTGTTCAGAGGTGTGGTGAGGAATAAGGCGATGGGCTTAGTAGTTCTGAGGCCCAATGGTCCTTCAGTCCATGGGGGTGCGTACGAGTGTAACAAGGGTGTAGAAAACAAAATTTAAATGGGCCTAGGCCTGGTTTGTGAGAACACGGTTCAAGATTAAAAACCTAAAAGAGTTTCAGCCAGATCAAACTCCCTCTCTCCCTGTGCCGTGAACAACTCTACCCTCCCCCTAAGTCCTTCCATGGCCGCCGGCATTGCATTCTTCACCGTCTCAACCTTCGCAACGCTCACCATCCTCACCTTCGTCGCCGATGATACCGTCTCGCCACTCTCATCTCCTTCTCCACCCACTTATCCTTTCCGTTTTGCTTCCAATATCCTTCTCCTTCATCAAAATCACCGTCTTCTCCGCAAATCGCGCCGCCGGCGAAAACCATACCACGTCTCCCTTCAACCTCATCGTGACGCCGTCTTCAACCAATACTTCTCTTGACATCATCTCGCCGGAGATGCTTCTTCATCTATCTCCGCTCAGGTAGTCGTTGCACAAATCGCGATGTAAAATAATCAAGTCAAAGATCTCAGGTTACACGCAACAAGCAACTAACAAACACCAAAAATCACAACAATCACATCGCTGAATTAAGGCTTGGATCGGAACTGATGTACCTACCGGAGAGAGTCCGGTGCCCCTTCGGATCGATGACGAAAAAAAAGAAATCCAGGTAAGATGAGTTTCACTTTTAGCTTTTTCCGAATTCACCTCTTCTTCTCGCTTCTTCGCTATGTTGTTGAGTGTGGATCTACTTCTGAGTCCTTCTTCTGCAATTTGTTCTGTATGATGTTGAATGGTTGCAGAGGTTGAAGTTGTTGATGTGAATTAAGGTTGAAGTGGTTCTTTCTAAGTGTTGCAACTTGTAAGGATGTTGAATGATTACTGAAGTCTGATTGTTGATGATGATGCAGATTCGAATTGTGTTGAATTTGGGTTTAACTGATGATGATGATTTGAAGGCCGCGCGGCCAAGGCTTGTGAAGGTTGTGTTTGATAAAGTTGAAATTGGTAGCAGAATGAGGCTGATGAAGATTGCAAAGTTGTTGCAGTTGTTCAGAAAATGGATCAAGTAATTGAAGAGCCTTTGATGAAGAATGAAGATTTGCAGGTTATGCTAATGAAGGTTGATGGTGAATCGAAGAGAATGAAGAAGTTTCTGGTTTGCGTTGGTGAGAAATTGAAGCAAAGATGATGCTCAGCTTTATTCCAGAATTAGAGAGGGGTAGGATGGGTATTTGAATTGAAATTCTGTTAGAAACTTTTGCATCAGTGAGTTGTGAAATTGGTTGAGAGAGTTTGCGAAAATAAGGTCACATGTTTTGAAATGGAATTCTATTATTCTTCTTTTACTGATTTTCAATTCCCTTTTCTTTTTTGTTAATTTTCTTTTCTTTTGGACTGCTGTGAATGATGTCACGAGTTTTGGTGGCTTGGATGAAGGATTTGTCAATTTCTTGTCACATGCTTCTTGCAATTTCTTTTTCTTTATTTTCTGCTATGTAATTTTACGATGGGCTTTCTACTATGAATTGGTATCTTTTGTGATCAAGTAAAGCGTACATCCACAATGGTACCAAGTTCAATAGCCTTAACAGAATGGTTTCTAGCCCATCACGTCACCATGACGTACAGTCCGGCCAACGAAATAAGTATGTGCAAACCTTGAGTTATGGACCTTGTTTATTTACTTAGTAAGGAATTAAGGCAAAATGGTTGAAAATAAATACCAGAATATGGACTCTTGACTTAAATCAAAACTTAGAGAAATGGTTTATAAAAGGAATGGATTTTTTAGAATTGGATTTGAAATGGGTTATTAGTGGATAATAAGAATGGAAATGGATATGGATAAAAAGATAAGTGGATAAATGAAAAATGGATTAATTGAAAATACGGGTGATGGTTTAGAAAAATGAAGATGGTCAAAAGAAAAGGATAGGTGGATTAAAAAATAACTAGTTTGGATATGGATTATGGATAGAAAATGGCTAACGAAATGAATTCAAACCAATCACCAACTTTTCATAAGCCTCTGACAAAACGGTCACAGCTACCACTGAACAATCTGGCCACTCACATGATCCACTGAAGAATCTCAACTGATAAACAATCCACAAGCTCAACTTTGAACAAGAACTCTAATTCTCTTTGAGACGTACACCCTGATTCACACAAATGAAATCCTGGCCCGATGCTTTTGATGCCTCCTCTGAATAAGAAAACCTCCGCACCTCTGAATACCAATAACAAGAAAACCCCTCGATCCCATGTCTTAGGAACCCAATGCAAATGATATGAATATGACCTACTGAATGCAAAAAAAAGTAAAGCATAGACCAATTTATCAAGAAAACAAAGAAGGTAAATTTTGAGGTATTACACCTTAGAAATAGGAGGAACTACGATTGCTCTAATTTCCCTATTTTATTTAACGGGAATACGTAGGCATAATAATTTGAAATCTTAGCAAGCAAACATAACAAAAACTTTAGGTCCAGTACCTTACCAAAAACATCGAAAAAACCCGAAAAACAACAAAAATACTCTCTCAACATTCCCAAAGAAGAAACTTTCCCAAATTTACGACAGATAAACACCAGTAAGTAGATAACAGAAGAAAATGCCAAAGCAATCTATGGATAACCATATATACTCTGGGTAATTGACAACTCCCCATTATATAATCTGACCCCGGACCCCCAATCTCATAGCATTTGTTAAAGAAAACATTTTCATGCAAGGTTAGTTTTAGATAGCTTCCATTTCCTTTCCAACTTCATAGGATAAATAAGAAATTAGAAAGTCGTGCCCAATTCTAACCATTGCGGTAAGGTGGTCGCGTCACCGACTAAAATCGCACGCTACACCTCGATCCTGGTCTTCAGCCATGGAGCTGGTCTTATTTTCTTTTGAAATAAACTTCCCCTCGATCATGGTCTTCAGCCAACGAACTGGTCTTAGTTTCTTTTGAAATAAACTTTCCCTCGATCCTGGTCTTCAACCATGGAGCTGGTCTTAGATTCTTATGGTCGAGTTCCTTCCTCGACAAGGAACACTATTTGTAGCGGTCTTCATCAAACTTCTCGCCGAGCTTTACTGGGGAGACGCCATTTGATGGAAAAATTTGATGTCAAACTTGCTGGGGAAACCCATTTGTCTGAACCGTAGAGGTGTGTAAACTTCTCTGTGGGAGATGCCACTTGTCAACCTACTAGGAAAAAATGAGTCTCTTGAGAGACTGCTTTTTTTTTGCTTGGTGAGGTTGCATCATACTTTCCTTTGAAACCTTTTCGGAGAAATGCCATGCGATGTAATCCAATTTTGAGGTGCTGATGACTTCATTGAAGACAGTTTTTTTTCGGGGAGAAACCGCCGTATTGCCAAGAGTCTTCGGTTAAGAGGCTTTCTCTGGGGATTTTCTTTAATCCGGGAAAGCAGAAATATCATCTTCAATGGTGAAGAGAGATGTTCCAAAGGTGTCTATCAAATGTCTTCTTGCCTTTCAGAGGTTCAAGTTATCAAAGTGGTCGAGGACAGTCTTCAATCCAGAAATAAACTGGGGAGGGAGATTGCTCAGACGATACATTTTTGGGCGAGGAAAAAACTGACAACTCTATCGGTGGGAGGACCATTATCATTTAGGGATGAAAATGACCAGAGTGATATCAATGCGACATATGTATGAATATGAATCAATTATGCACGATGACTGTATGTTTATACCGACAAAATAGACGCGACATACGAACTGGTGAACGAACATGACTGGATACTCGGCCACTGCGGGGGATAAAAAGTATCATTGGTTCAAGATAGTAATCCTTTCCTATTTAGGAGGGGTAGGCCCTACTGGGGAAAACAGACCAATTATTTGTTCCCGTAGGTAACACATCTACCGAAGATGTCAGATGGGACATTACATCTGAAACACTCGATCCTTCATTCAAGGTGTACTAGTTATAAGGAGTACTTTGATTCTGCATTTTGAGGTTTAATCACTTCCGAAGAAGCCATCAATGTTCCTTCTTGTGTTCAATAGTCAAAAGGAATAGCCATCTTTATTTTAAAAGCAGAAGAAAATTTAAAAATTTGGTTTTGAAAACAAAAGCAAGTTCGTTTTTGTTTCAAGAATGTTAATCATATAAACATGTCATTTTGCAAAGCAGAATAAATAAGAGTTGCAAACAAAAGCACTAGGGCTCGAATTTTATTGATAGATGGTAATCAGCCAAGCGCGTGATCCCATAGAGCATTACAAAGTTTAGAAAAATGGTAATTTAAAGAGAAAAGGGGCTACATTGAAACATAACGACCGCTATTCTCCCACCAACTTTGAGTTCTGGACATTCTGAGCTTCTGTCGGAGGTGACCTTGACTAAAGTTTTCCTGACAGATAACGTTGCCTCTGAGGAGTCAAAATTTTCAGATGTAGTTACTTGCCATGAATCCCTAACTTTTGCATGGATTGTATTTTTTTTAGCTTCCCAATCCATCAGGATGACTTTTGCTTGTGCTCTAATTTTTTCCTGGACCGCCCTTTCGGGTTTTCAATCCACCGAGACGTTTTTTTATATAGGCGAAGTATTTCTCGACTACATCAACATTCGTGGGGTAGGTAAACTCTTCTCCATCCATGGTTGTGAGTCTCAAGGCACCACCTGAGAAGGCTTTCTTAACCATATAAGGGCCATCATAATTCAGAGTCCATTTGCCCCGGGAATCAGTGAGGAATTATTGTATCTTCTTGAGCACGATGTCTCCTTTCCTAAAGACACGGGGTCAGACTTTTTTTGTCGAACGCTTTCTTCATTCTTTGCTGATATAACTGACCGTGGCTCAAAGTTGTCATCCTCTTCTCTTCGATTAAGTTTAGTTCGTTGTGTCTGCTCTGACACCTGTAGCGAGCGATTTTTGTCGGTGACGCGACCACCTTATCGTTGGGTTTTCCTCACCGCAATGGTAGGAGGGGGTGCTACTTTCTGATTTCTTATTTATCCCATGAAGCTAGAAGGGAAATGAAAGCTATCTAAAACTAACCTTGCACGCGGATGTTTAACCGAACAAACACTTAAAAGAGATTGGGTGGTCCGGGGTCAGGTTATACAATGGGGAGTTGTCAATTACCCATCCTATATGTGGTTATCCACAGGATATTAGCTTTAGGTTTCGCTTTATAATTGATGGTGTTTTATCCGTTAATGGGTTGGGAAAGTTTCTTGGGAAATATGAGTGAGTGAGTGAGTTTTTTGTTGATGTTCGGGTGTTTTCCGATGTTTTTGGTAAGGTACTTGACCTAAGTTTTGAATGATGTGTGAAGGTACTGGACCTAGAGTTTTTGATTAGTATGCTCGCTAAGATTTCTCAATCTTATGCCTACGTATTCCCGTTTAAACAAAACAGGAAAATCAGAGCAATCGTAGTTCCCCCTATTCTAAGGGAGGAAAAATGATGTTTTAGTGTCTTGTTCAAAGCCCAAGATTGAAGCTAAAAGGTTTATTTGACTGAGAGATAATTTATCATCTCTAAAGAGGGATTGTTGATTTTTGTGTGCCTTGATCAAAGCCCAAGGTTGAAGCTAAGAGGTTGATTGACTTCACTAGGGAAGTCCTTATACAAAGCCTAAGAGGAGGCTAGAAAAGACCTACTGAACAAGAGAGTGTATATATGTCTTGTACAAAGCCCAAGATTGAGGGAAAAAAGAGACTGACTCTTTGTGGATATCATTATGCAAAGCCTAAGAGGAGGCTAGAAGTTTGACTTTTCTGGGGAAAATGTTCTATCTGTCTTGTACAAAGTCCAAGTTTGAGGCTAAAAGGGATTTTGACTCCGTTGGGGAGGGTTTGCATGTGTCTTGTACAAAGCCCAAGATTGAGGCTGAAATGGGAAATTTAACTGACTCTGGTGAGGATATTTTATGTGTCTTGTACAAAGCCCAAGATTGAGGCTGAAATGAGTTTGACTCTGCTTGGGAAATTATTCCTCAAAGCCTAAAAGAAGGCTGGGAGGAAATGACTTAGCTGGGGAAGATATCTGTCCCAAGCTTAAGAGATGAAAATTTATGTCTTGTACAAAGCCCAAGATTGAGGCTAAAAGGGTTTGACTCAATGAGAGAGTGCTTTTATCTGTCTTGTACAAAGCCCATGATTGTGGTTGAACAAGCTGGAGAAATTATTCTACACAAATTGAGAGGAGGCTAGATCCTGCTAGGGGAAATTTTTATACCAAGCCTAAGATGAGACGGGAAAAAGATTGACTCAACCAGAGAGTATCTTTATCTGTCATGTACAAAGCCCAAGATTGAGGCAGAAAAAGGTTGACTCAACAAGAGAGTCTGAAATGTGATTGACTCAACAAGAGAGTCTGAGAAAGTGATTGACTCAACAAGAGAGTCCAAAAAGTTGATTGACTCAACAAGAGAGTCTGAAAAGGTGATTGACTCAACAAGAGAGTCTGAAAAGGTGATTGACTCAACAAGAGAGTCTGAAAAGGTTATTGACTCAACAAGAGAGTCTGAAAAGGTTAGCTCCGCTGGGGAGAATCATTGTACAAAGCCCAAGAGGAGGCTAACTTTGCTGAGGAAAGGTCATTATACAAAGCCTAAGAGGAGGCTTACTTTCTGTTGGGGATTATTGAGATCCCGAGGCAGGTCCAAATGGAGACTTAACTCTTGCTAAGGTTTACATAAGAGTTGAGGTATCAGATACCTTGAGGTTCTGATTTGGAATAGTGTTATATTGATGATAAACTAACACCGGCTTGGGGATTTTTAGGAGAGAGACTGGGTTTTAGAACCCCTGGATTTTAACTCACCTGGAGATTTATCCAAAATGACCAGGGTTTCTCCTATGTTTGTAGGGATCTTGGGAATGTCTTTGAAACTCAAGGGGATTTAGATTGTTCAAGTTTATTGGTGTGGAAGAGTTTTATCTTTTGTATGATGCCCCAGAGGAGGCGGGTGTTTTAAGGGATGAGAATGAACCCTAAATTGGTCTGAGATTTGACACTGGAAAGATCGCTCTAGCAAAGGATGACTAAGTTCTGTCTTATACCTTTAAGAGGTCTTCAGGGTCCTTGTACTAAGCCCAAGAGAAGGCATGAGAACTTCTAAGAAGCCGAAGGGTCCTTGTACAAAGCCCAAGAGGAGGCGGGGATGCTTTTAGGAAGCCTGTGGGTTCCAAACTAAGAAAAGTTCAAGAAATGCTATTCACCGAGAATAGATCAACTCTGGGGAGTAGAATTTCTTTGAAAATTTCTAATAGTGACAGCCTGAGAAAAGGTTCACGAAGAATACTGACTTTCTCTTTGTTTCATATTGTTTAAGCCCAAGAGAAGGCAAGACTGTATCTTGAAATCCTATGGGGATCTAGTTTTGACTGTATTTAAAGAGTGACCAACATGGCTTTACCTAATTCTAGACCTAGTTGTCGGGGAAAACTTTAAATATCTATACTAGTATATATAGTTGATATATGACAAGTATCTAAAAGGATATGAAAGAAGACTTATAGTGCGCAGCTTCCCACAATACATTTATAGTTATATGAAAGCGAGTAAATGAAAGCTGTTTAAAACTTATAGGTGAGGAAGCTTCCATGATGTATTGTTAGTTGTTCAAAGAAATTAAAGAAATTTTTGATAACAACATGTATATTTGAATCTAAATCAAAAGAAAGAAGTTGTTTATGAAAAGATTGTCAGGGCTTATATTCAAAGAGATACCCTAGGTTTAACAGTGATTACACCGTTGTTTTGAATATCGCATCGGGACTTATACAACGACTGAGGCCCAAAAAGGTTTTCTGTACAAAGGGATAGATCTTACAACTCAAGGAGAGGCCCAAAAAGATTTAAAAGAAAATAAATGGGACTTACAACACAAGGGTAGGCCCAAATGAAAACGTCTTGAAAATGACGATCGCGCCGAGATTTTTGAAATCACAATGGGTCTTATACAATAACTGAGGCCTAAGGTATTTTGGTTTAAAAAAAAGGATTGGGTCTTACACTCTATTAGAGGCCCAAAGAGTTTGAAAATGAATAAAGATGGGTCTTATAGCTCAAGGAGAAGCCCAGTTGATTTTGTTACAAAGGCGACGATCGCGCCGAACTTTTGAAAATATACAGAGGGACTTATACAATGTGTGAGGCCCAAAGTTGTTTATTTACAAAGGGATTGGGTCTTACACTCTATTAGAGGCCCAAAAATAGTTTGAAACTTTAAAATCAAGAGGGAACCCTAATTTTAAATAAAATGTCTTTTTCCAATGGTAATTTAAATAATAATTGATAAGATATCAATTATATTCAAAAACAAGTTATACACTTTGGAAAATATCTTGAAAAATCATGTTTAATCATATGAAAGTTTAAAATTCAATTGATTTTGAAAGATCAAAGTGGGAATTTCATTAAAAAATGTTTAAAAACAATTAAAATGAAATAAATTATAAAAAATTCTAACTATATTAAATAAATAATATAAATTGGATTTTTTTGTAAAATAAAATATTTAAACATTTTAGTGAATTTTGAGAAAAAGAATCAATTCAAAAACATAAATATTCAGGGAGAAATTAAGTTTTGAATCAATAAATAAAAATAACAAGGATCACAACCATTCAAAACTAATAAACTTAATTTCAAAACTTAATTCAAAACTTAATTTCAAGGCCTTAAGTGTCGAAGAGACTGCCCCAACTTCGTGTATCCAAGGTCTTCCTAATAAACAATTGTATGCTGCCCGGATGTCCATGACCTGAAAAGTGACTTGGAACGTGTGAGGACTGATGGTTATTGGAAGATCGACTTCGCCGATAACTATTTTTCTAGATCCGTCAAAGGCTTTGACGTTGATCTCCCTGCTTCTCATCGGAGCTCCTTAAAATGATAGTCATACCAAAGTTGATTTTGGCATAACATTCAAAGATGATCTTGTGTCTACTAGTCCGCTGGCTAAAGCATCGTCTTGGCAATTAACTGTAATGTTGAGTGCCGTATTATGGTTCTTGCCTTCTTTCGGAAGTTCTTCATCACTAAATCCCATGTTGTTGCAGGAAGTGATGTTGGAGATAATGCTGTCGAATTGTCCTAATGTCACATCTTGTTCAACAAAGGCTTGTTCTCTGTGAGCTTCTGAACTAAGCAGGAGAGATAACACAGAGATTCGAGACGGAGTTTACAACAATTGATCCACAATGTTGTACTCGCTTTTCTGGATGAGCTTCAACATCTCATCGTTGTTCTTTAGCAGTTATGGATTACTAGATTGACCGACTTGTTGGTTGGGAACTTCCGCTTGAGGTTCCTTTTCTTTGGCAGGTTCTCCAACTCCTCTGTTAAAGATCCGACCGCTCCGTGTGACTCGACTGATGTAGGCAATGTTCACAACGGAGGGTAATGGAGTTTCTTTTCCATTTTCTATGGTTGTTGCACCATACTTTTACGGGATAGCCTTTTCTGACTTGTACGGTGTTGGACCTGGCAGGTAGATAACCACATGGGCTTTTTTGGTTTTTCTGACCGTCGTAGGCAACCTCAATCAGTTCCTGGTTCAGAACTTTTCTACTATTAAGAGGGATCTTTGGTTCATTGAGTAGAGGGATTATGGCGCAAACGTCCTTGGTTGTTCCATGTTTGGAGATTATGACAGTGTTTTTGTTACATGATTGGAGATAATCTTATATCATGTTGATTGATTCAGAATTCGAACATGATTGAATCTCCCTTCAGTCTAACTGGTGTTGGAGAGCCGCTCGCACTAGATACCATCCTTGGTTATTTTTCGAGCATACTATACAGCGCTCATAATTGTGAGGTGGTACCCTACCATATATGCTTTGTATGTAGTGTATCTTCACTAGATCTGTTTCTATTGAGCGGATATCGCGACTATGATGTCTAACAGGATTCCCATCAGTCATGCTAATCTGTTGAGTGTCTTCCTCCAGGTAGATCGGGAGACACCAGTGTTCCAACAAATGTTGAAGTGTTCTTTGCACAAGTTCACACCCTTGGTCGTCTTCGCAGCATTCCTTACAGTCTAGATAATCGTGCGAGGCCAGAAAACTGAGTCTGACCTGTTTGGCATGTAATTCCACTAGACTGGTATTCATTAAGCGTATGTCAAAGATTTGAACCATATTAACTTGATGATCACTTCTTTCATGGTAATCTTGGATTCATCCGCGATCCATTTGACGTTGGAGGGCCTCTTGTACAAAAGAGCATCCCTGATTGTCTGTTGAGCAGATTGGACAAGCACTGTAATCGTACCGTGGCTGATTGTAATACTGATTTTGTCTTGAATGCAATGGCACTAGATTGACGTTCATTGCACGGATGTTGTGTTTCTGAACAATGTTGGGATGTGCATGGGCCATGTTTACTTCACGAATCTTGTGATCCTGAATCCAGCCCAGATCCATTTGTTCTTGCAGAGCTGCCTATACTGTGGCACACCCTTGATTGTCCTTGGAGCAGATATCACACTGATGATAGTTGTGAGATGGCACATGGTCGTACCCGCTCTGTTTGCAATGCATTTTTACCAGGTTGGTTCCCAGTAAGCGTACATTGTGAATTTGATAACTGTTGACATGCTCCCCTTCTATCAAATTCACTACAGTCTTTTCATGTTGCAATAATGGGTTCGTCTGAACATTTGGATTTGTATCCTTGAATGATAAAACTCCGCTCCTGACAAGCTTCTGTACATCAGACTTGAAGTAGAGACAATTCTCAATGTTGTGTCTCGATCCTCCTTGATGGTTAGAGCAAGTTTGATCTGCTTTGAACCAAAAAGGGGGATTTTATGGTACTGTAAGAGGAGTCCTGGTATGGACGTTCCCCTTGGCTAGTAGGAGTGGAAATAACTATGCATACGACATCGGTATAGGGTCGAACCCTGATGGTCGTGTAGTACAATTGTTGTTGTTGTACTGTGGACGAGCCTACTGAAAAGGATGTTGCTACCTTTGCTGATAGTGTTGTTGATTTGGTTGGCTCTGAGCAATCTGAGGTTGATATGTTGCAGCTGTCACTGGGTTGATAGCGGGAGTTATTGCTGCTATCGGTTGATACATTCGCCTTTGCTTTCCTAGAGAGATATTACTAATATCTTGCTCTTTCTTCTTTTAGAAAGCACTAACGTATCTCTTAGTACTACTAGACGGCTCTTCATCTTTGACCAATCGTCCTTCTCGGACTGCTTCTTCAAGGCGAACTCCCATGTTCACCATTTCAGTGAAGTCACTGGGCGCACTGGCGACCATTCGGTCATAATAGAACAAGCTTAAGGTTTTTAAGAAAATTCTGGTCATTTCCTTTTCCTCAAGACGGGGACAGATCTGGGCGGCGATTTCACGCCATCTCTAAGCATATTCCTTGAAGGTTTCTTTATCCTTTTGTGACATTGCTATGAGCTCGTCCCTATCTGGTGCCATGTCCAAGTTGTATTTATACTGCTGAACGAAGGCTGCCCCAAGATCTCTAAAAGTACCGATCTTGGTGCGTTTTAAACCCATGTACCATTTGAGTGCGACACTGGTTAAACTGTCTTGGAAGTAATGGATCAGTAGCTGTTGATTTTCCGTCTGAGTATACATTTTTCGAGTGTACATCATCAAATGACTTTGAGGACAAGAGTTGCATTTGTATTTTTCAAAATCAGGCACCTTGAATTTGTGTGGTATCTTTACATTAGGGACCAAATAAAGGTCAGTGGTGTCCTTTCCGAATAATTCTTGACCGCAAATTGCATGCAGTTCCTTCTGCATTTCCAAGAATTGTTCATGGAATTCATTTATCCTTTCATATACTTCTTAGTTTCTGCCAGAAATGGCTTACAGAATCTGTCCTTCTGGGACAGTATGTACCACTGGTTGTGGTATAGACATTATAGCGGGGACTCTTGCCGCTTCAGTGCCCTGAAGTTTGTAACCTTCAGGAGTTGCTGTCATAACCCTTGCATCTTCATTTTCCTGAAGTTTGTAACCTTCAGGTCCAGCGGTTCCCGCTATGGCTTCTAGGTCTTTAGTGACTGGTGGGATATATCCTTTAGGTATAAAGTTGAAAGGCATGCCCCAGGGGCGCCCTTTAGGCATATTGTACCGAGGATGACTATCATGTTCTCAAATATGGGTGTAGATGTAATCTCTGCGATCACAGTCCTTTGATGCTGTTGTTCCTAGGCTACTGCCAGGGTTTACATGTCGTGGTGGAGTTTCTCCAAACTCTCCTTCAGAGCGTTGATATTTTCTCTCAGCTCTCTATTCTCTTCCTCGAGATGGTCCATTTTCTTTTGTCGATTGGCTCGAATATTGTACGAATGAGACAGTTTGACTCTAGAGTGTGACACATACGTGAGACTTAAAGATAAAAATGCATTATGTGAGATTGATGAATGATATGCAGATTTTTTTAGTTTTTATTTTCAAAAGAAAATTTAACAATTTGATTGCAAATATCACACAGTTGGGGGGGGGGGGGGGGGGAAGACCCCTTTTATTGAATTCGAAAGATTGCGGTATTTTACAAGAAAAAGTACAGTATTTTACAAAGTGTGAGAAGGAAACGTCTAAGCTCACGGATCCTGAGTTCACACTGAGGAAAGCTCAGATGCTGGTTCCTGTATTTTTCTTTTCTTTGATCAGACCTCTTCAGCCATTGTCGGGTCGACGATCCTTTGCCAAGTGAAAGGAGTGAGTAAATTTCTTCAGTCTCCCTGACTTTCTATGGCATGTTGCTCAAATATCTCAATCAGAGCATCCTTTTCCTTTAGCAGTTCCTGAATCTTGGTACATTCCAAATTAAGGATCTGGTATTTGTTCTTCTAAGAGTTTATCTCACGTTGGACTTTGTTAAGAGCGACCTGGAGTTTTTCCACATCAGACATGAAATAAAGGAAAAATTCCTTTAAGGGAAAAACTTCTTGATGAGGGTAGGGCATCCTCAGCTTGAGGGCTCTAGTTTTCACCCAGTGGAGGTAAGGTTCCATGGAGGTACAATTTGTTCTTCCCAGAGACTCTCTCCCTTTCATGTGAATATGTTGCCAGGCATGCACTATTTATTTCTTCAGTGCCCAGTAATTTTCCCCTTCCTTGAAGAAAAGACCTTCCAGATGAACATTATGTGGGATATTCTTCATCGGGTATCCGAGTTGACGGCGAGCTAAAATTGGATGATAGTTGATTCCCCCTTTAGTACCAATGAGGGGTACATTGGGGAAATTTCCACATCTGTCGATGATCTATATCCTTTCATAAATCCGATTGCACCAATCTATGTCAGAATTGGTAAGAGACATAATCCTCTGTGACCATCGTAGGGTACTTTTGTGATCCCAAAAAGCAGCAGACTTGGGCAAATGGGAAATGAATCATTTGTAGAGTAATGGTACACAACATGTGATCATCCCTCTACTATACAAGTTCCTTAAGTGTACAGATTGATAAGCATCTGCGAGCAAGGTTGTAACAGGGTTTCCTATTAAGAATATCTTAACATCATTGGTATCGACGAAGTTGTTAATGTTGGGAAAGAGGAATAACCAATATATGAGCAGAACAAAGATGTCTTCGAAGGCAGTTATGTTTCCTATACTAGCAAAGTATAGAGCTTTCTCCATCGGGAATTTAGCCGGTAAACCCTGGATTCCTCCTTTAGTGGTCATGTGAGTCCTAACTTTTGACTCATCCAAAGAGATTGCTCTTGCAATGGCCTGATCTTTTGGAATTTCATCCAGTCTAGAAAATGGAGCTTGATTAATGATAGGTAAATAAATCAGGTGGGAGTACTCTCCCAATGTTGGTGCAAGTTGGTAATCCGGGAAAGTGAAGCAGTGGTATACCAGATCGTAGAATTGTACCAGCGTAGACAGGATCCCTTTAACCACATTGACCTTTAACAGAGACAACAGTCCTCCGTGCTTAGCTCTGAAAGCCTCGGGATTGGTAATCATCCTTCCCAGTTTCCTTAAGTCTTCTAGTTTCGGAGCCTTGAAGGTGTACTTGTGCGTTTTTCTTCTACCGAAATTCATAACGCAACCTCTGATATTTGCAACTATTGTTTTAGTTATTTTGGAAAAAGATATTTTTCTTGTTTGAAAAGAGTTTTTTAATGAATGCATGAATGCAACAACAAAAAAATTTGAAAACATGGGATTAGGGGTTCATCGTCACGAGCATGGAGTCATGGATCTACCCATTCCAAAAGGTTGTACTATGTGGTCAATTTTTGTACCTGTAGAACGAGTTCTAAATGGTCCCCAAAATCATTGACCCCTCCTAGGGATATTAACAGCAGGATGATTCACTCAACGAGCTGTAATATCCTAGGATGAATCTCTTTTGAGTGTAGTATCACGTATCAATTATTCCCGATAATCACCATACTACCTAATGGCCAAATGGTTAACTGTTTACTAAATCCTCAGGGTCATGGGTACCGCACTGGGATAAACAATGCTTTCACGACGATCAGTCGTTCAACATTAATATTTCCACACGGATACCTCGCCTGATTCGGTGGACTTCCAAGTTAGCTTGGTCGAGATTCACTCCCTATAAGCGTTTTGCGGATATGTCACCACTTATCTTAATCTTCTCTCAAACTTTCCACATGCGTATTAATCACATTCCCAGTTAACAGAAATTTAAACACGGGTATCAAGTAATATAACATTAAATGTAGCATAAAGTAAATAAATAGAGAAATAAAAGCAAAGCAAGGCCTAGATCTCTTAGGAACTCTAATCCTAGTCTTTGATCCCCAGCAGAGTCGCCATTTTTCTATAGCGTTCGATTTTTGTCGGTGACGCGACCACCTTATCGCAATGCAATTTGGGTGCTACTTTCTGATTTCTTATTTATCCTATGAAGCTAGAAAGGAAAGGGAAGACATCTAAAACTAACCTTGCACGCAAATGTTTTCTTTAACAAATGCTAAGAGATTGGGGGGTCGGGGTCAGGTTATACAAAGGGAAGTTGTCAATACCCAGTGTGTATATGGTTATCCATATACTTTTTATTGCATGTTTCTCTGTTAATTTAAATACTTTTTGGTGTTTATCAACTGTGGTTTGGGAATGTTTTCCCTTTGGGAGTGTTGAGAGAATTTTTTTGTTGTTTTCGGGTTTTACGTTGTTTTTGGGAAGGTGCTGGACCTAAAGTTTTTGATTTGTGTGCTCGCTAAGATTTCACAATCTTATGCCTACGTATTCCCGTAAAGATAACTGGGAAATTAGAGCAATCGTAGTTCCTCCTATTTCTATGGGAGGTAACATATTTGGTGTCTTGTTTAAAGCCCAAGATTGAAGCTAGATGAGTATTTGTGTCTTGTTCAAAGCCCAGGATTGAAGCTAAAGGAGTGACTGAGAGAGAATTTGTCATCTCTAAAGGGAGATATCTCACCTGTTCATCACAAGTTGTTGTTGGGTACTTGATTATAAAGGAGAATTACTTTAACTGGGATATGAGAATTCAACAATGCCATAATTTCCTTTATAAGGGTGGTGTCATGAAGGAAGAAACTTTAACTCAGTGTAGAGTAATGTCATTTTTCTTTATGAGTCTTCCATGCTAAGAGAGGGACATTGGCTTGGATGTAAATAATCCAGAGGCTTGCCACTTATATCAATTAGATGAAAGAAGAGATTTACCAGGATAAAAGAGGGATTGCAACTTGGATTTTTTGAATCAACAAGTGTGCCACTTACAACAATTATCTAGAAATTGGGTTTTTTGATTGTCTGATTTGATATGTGATGCACAGAGAAATGTCTTCCTACAGAGTGGAATCTTGATTTCTCTGAGGGGATGTTGATTTTTGTGTGCCTTGATCAAAGCCCAAGGTTGAAGCTAAAAGATTGACTCTGCTTTGGGAGTTTTATATCTGTCTTGTACAAAGCCCAAGATTGAGGCTGAAAAGAGATTGACTCCACTGGGGAGGTTTTATCTATCTTGTACAAAGCCCAAGATTGAGGCTGACTCTACTGAGGAAAAAATTATATAAAGCCTAAGAGAAGGCTGGTTGGGCAAATTCTTATATGAAGCCTAAGAGAAGGCTGGCTTCTGCTGAGGATTGTTGAAATCCAGAGACAGGTCCAATATGTATTGGGGACTCCAAAAGGGATATTAACTCTTTCTAGGGATTGAAGAAGAGTTAAAATATCAGATGCCATGAGGTTCTGATTTTGTTAGGGTTTTGTTGATGGTAAATTGACCCTGGCTGGGGATTTTTAAAGTGAAGGTTTAAACCTTGTTAAAGGGTTTGAGGAGTTTGGAATTGAGTTTGAAAACCTAAGGAGGTTTTTAACTCTACTGGAGACTGATGAAATGATCAGGGTTTTTTCATGTGCTTTTAGGAAACTTAAGGGTCTTTGTGAAATCTAACAGGAGATGAGACTTTTCAAGTCTTACTTGTATGAAGCCCAAGAGGAGGTTGAGACTGTCCAAGTATCTTATAAAGTGGTAGGTTATGGCTGTAGAGAGAGATCTTTGTATGATGCCCAAGAGGAGGCTGTTGGTTTAAGGGATGAAGATCAACCCTTGAATGGTCTGATGTTTTGGAATTCTTAACTCTCTTGAGGATTGAACTAGTGAAGATTACTAATTTCTTTCCTATACCTGTAGGAGGTCTTTGGGTCCTTGTACTAAGCCCAAGAGGAGGCTGAGGAACTTCTAAGAAGCCTGTTGGTCCTTGTACCAAGCCCAAGAGGAGGTTGGGGATGATTTTAGGAAGCCTGTGGGTCCAAACCTAAGAAAAGTTCAAGAAAGGTTTCACCAGGAATTAATCCTTCCTCTGCTGAGCAGTTCTAGAGTTTGATGAAATTCAAAAGAGGTTTCGCTGGGAATTAGTCCTCTTTGGGGAATTGAATTTCTTGTACACATATATTTCTAAGTTTGGATAGTCTTGAGAAAAGTTTCATCGGGAATAATGCCTTTCTCTGTTCCATATTGTATAAGCCCAAGAAGAGGCAAGACTCGATCTGGAATTTCCTATGGGGAACTAGTTTTGACTATGTTGAAAGAGTAACCTCTGGTTTGAACTAAATGTAGACCTAACTGCTGGGGAAAACTCTAAGCAAGTATGCACAAGCATATATATATATATACAAATGAATTATATAAACAGTCTGATGAAAGCCCAAGCATATTAACTAGAGCTGTATGGTTAGGTTTTTAAGAAATTGAAGAAAGTCTTGATAAAGTTTTGAATTTGAATTTGAATGAAAAAGAAAGTTATTTTAAAAGGAAGTTTGGGGCTTATACTCAAGGAGAGGCCCAAATGATCTCTTTTGAAAAGGTGAAGATCGCGTCGTAGTTTTGAAAACCATAAAGGGACTTATACAATGACTAAGGCCCAAAATTATTGTATTTACAAAGAGGATGGGTCTTACACACTATTAGATGCCCAAAAGTGTTATTTTTATACAAGAGTTGGGCCTTATAACTCAAGGAGATGCCCAGATGAAAAATAGCGATCACACCGTTTATTTTGAAAATCGTATCGGAACTTATACAATGATTGAGGCCCAAATTATTTATTTACAAAAGAGGTGGGTCTTACACTCTATTAGAGGCCCAAAAGTGTTTGCAAATGAAGAAAACCAGGGCTTACAACTCAAGGGGAGGCCCAAAATGAAAATTGTTTTGAAAACGACGATCGCGCCGAGATTTCCTTTTTCGTATCGGGACTTATACAATGACTGAGGCCCAAATTATTTATTTACAAAAGGATGAGATTTACACTCTACCAAGAGGCCCAAAAGTTTATTTTTATACAAGAAATGGGGCTTATAACTCAAGGAGATGCCCAGATGAAAACAGCGATTGCACCGTTTATCGTATCGGGACTTATACAATAACTAAGGCGCAAAATGGTTTATTTACAAAGGGATGGGACTTACACTCAATTAGAGGCCCAAAAGTATTTTGAAAGGTGTTTGAAAAATTAGAATTAAGAGAAACCCTAATTATAATAAAAAAATATAATTTTTAAAGGAAATTAAAATATAAAATGATACAAAATATCAAATATATTCAAAAACTAGTTGTCAACTTTAAAAAATATTTTGAAAAATCATGTTTAATCACATGAAAGCTTGAAATTCAATTGGGTTTGAAAAATCAAGGTGAGAATTTCATTTAAAACTGCTTAAAAACAAATAAAATTAAATTAAATTCAAAAATAAAACTATATTAAATAAATAATATAAGTGTGATTTTTTTGTAGAATAAAATAATTTAACATTTTTGTGACTTTTTAAAGAAAGAACCAATAAAAAATGATAAAAAATGAGAGAGAAATTAATTTTTGAAATCATTTAATAAAAATATCAAATATTCAAAAATTGAAATATTTGAAAATGGCGCCAAGGCAATCTTCTTCTTCCTCACAACTACCCGCCATGGTCGTTTTGCAAAACCTCTCATATCTCTCTGATGACTCAATGAAAATGACTTTTGTAAACATGAAACTTGCTCGTTTTTGAACAATGATTACAGTCATATAAATTAATTGCATTTATATTAAGTGTGGAGTGAGAAATCAAATGATGAACTCAAGAACTGTAACTTCTGCAAGAACACTATGAAATCCTATACACGATTCATACATAGCAATTGATTGAGGGGAATCACTCTACATAAGTGCAAAAGCATGTTTGTAACTAGAAAACACATTTATGATGTATGGATTATAGAGTTTGAGAGTGTCAGGCTTACCTCTTGCAAGAAGAATTTGAATTCTATGCTGGAGGTGTTAAACATGTTGTGTAATGATCTGGACAACTTCAATGAACCTAATACAAGGTGTTTGGAAGCTTGGAATGGTTTGAAGCAGCTTGGAACTTGTTGTGGCACTTCAACTGCAAATAGGCCAAAAAGCTTGAGCAAATGGGGGCGACTTTGTGATTCTGATGTTCCAGATGAGTTTTAAGGTTATGGATCACACATATATGATATATGTGAGGTGTTGGCATGATTGGGTTTGATTGAAGTGCTCTCAAATTGAAAATTCGATAGTGACTTGAAAGAGAAGCAAAAATATGATTTTTTAGTGAGATTTGGAGGAAAGCATGTATTGCTATGCTTTGGTGTACTTGAATTAATCAGAAAGAAGCTCTATTTATAGTAGAGCAAGTTTGTTTTGGGATCAATAGTGATTGGAGGCTGGATCACTCTAATATCCATTGAACTTTATCTTGTTGCTAAAGTCTCCTCTAGCCATTGACTTGGGTCAATCTTGCAGGCCTATGGTCCTCGGATGCTTGAGTTTATCTTGACTTATTTGGTTGATCATGGACTGATACATTCCAGCTCTATGCATCCCTTAAATGCCTCATGACAAAATTGGAGTTTTTGGATTTGAACTTTGAATGTCACATGCCAAATGATGAAGTTTTTGACTTGCAAGGCTCTATGGTGTTGTAGCTCTGCAGAGATCATGTTCGTTGCACTTAGAAACTTTTCTTATATGGTGACAAGGCTTGCCAAGTCATGAAAATGACAAAATCGTGTGGCATGTACAAGACTGCCTTGTAAAACCAGTCTTGGAGGTGTCATGTTTCCATGCTTGTAACTCCCTACTCAAGTTTAATTAGGATGAGTTATGGTACTCTTTGGAAAGCTTGTATATCCTACTTTAACTTTGATTTCCAACATTGGTCTTGAATCAATTTGAATCATGGTGAAAAATGGCCTCAAAGTTGGTGAAAACCCAAGATAGATTCTGTCTAAAATTTTCACTAAGTGTTGGAAAAAGTGGTCATTTTCATATTTTTGTGATTTTGATCAATCCATAACTCAAATTCCATGAGGATTTGGAATCTAATGTAGTTGACAATTTTGAAGTATGTAATGAGAGATTTCATTTGAGCTTTGGATGGAAGGAAAAGGCCTTGTGGTTTAGGAGTTATGACCTTGCAAAGTTGGTACCAAATCACTTTTCTTCCATAACTTAGAATATTTTATGGTTTTCAAGGTTGCCCCTTTTTCAAGTAACCTCACTTTTCATGATTTTTCTTGATGTATGATGATCCAAGCCATGAATTAACATTTTTTTTTACTTAGGGAAGCCTTGTTTGTGAAGAAATTCAAAAAGTCAAACTTAATTTTTGGCACAGTTGACTTTTTGTCAGATGAACTTCAAACTTTGTGATCCTCTATGAAATCAAATCCTTGACCTAATTGAAACCTAATGGATGGATTCCATAGGTGTTTTAGAGTGTATTGAATCATGTCCCAAGGTTTGGGAGCATGTCTTGGTCAAAAGTCAAAGATGCAGTTGACTTTTCATCAGGAAACCCTAATTGGCCCAAATGAATTTGAATCTTTGTACTGTTGTGATCAAAGTTCTTGGAATCAATCCAATCTTGTAAATGGATCAATATGATGTACTGGATTCTTCAAAACACTTCTTGAAGTCTTGGTTCATGTCTTGCTCCAAAAATCAACTTAGGGGTGAATTAGGTCAAGAAACCCTAAGTCCTGATTTTTGATGAATGCATCCCCTGAGCTTATTTTGACTCTATGATTGAGTCCATGAGGTAACTTTGAGTTTCTTGGGTCATGTTTGGAAGTATTGACTCATTCCCAGATGAAAATTTTCATCTGGAGGCCTTGGTTGACCAAAACCCTAATTTGGTGACACTGGCGATCTTGAGGCTTGATCCACTTGGAATGTTGCAACCTTGTGTTTGATTCTTGAAGTGGGAGACCTCTTGATCCATTATGGGTGTTTGACTGGCTATACAAGTTGAAGATCATGTTCATTCTTGATTGATCATTTGTCTGAGTACTCTGAGAGGGCCCAAAAACCCTAATTCTTGGTTGTAGTGAATGCTCAACAATCCTTGAGAAGATTGATGAGGTATGATGGTACATCCATATTGTGGTGATGACTTGCAAAATGATGGGAAATCTTGTGGTCAAAATTTGGGGTATGACAAATCAGTGGACAAAAAATTTTTAAATCGAGCCTGCAAATGTCAATCATATTAATCTACGTTTCGCGTAGTTTAACTTGGTGTGTTCGTTTTAATTTTTCAATCACTTTTCGGTCGCTTTTTTAGACAATTTAAGTCGTTTTAGCGGGTAAAATTTATTTAAAATTTGACAAAACGCTGTATTTTTCCGAAAAGTATATTTTTTTTGCTGATCATTTTTGTGTATTCATTTTATTTTTTCGAGCACTTCGATACCGAACCAATTACTTGTTATTACCGTTTTTATTTCTATTTTTAATTAATAATTCTTTAAATTAATCAGTTTTTTTATCTAGTTTATTTTAATATTTTATTTTTTTCTTTTTATATATTCATTATTTTTGTTTTTTTAATTATTTTGAGTAATACTCAGTAATTAAGTTTAGGATTTATTTTGTTTTTTCGTTTTGGTGAAAGAGAATAAGGATCATATTTCTTTCCAAACAAAGCCCGACACGGTTCCAACATGTATCAAACATAAATACAATGAAAAGGAAAGTTTATTACAAATTCTTGCAAACATGTCTGTCTAAAGTGGGAAAGCATTCAAAATTGACATTCAATTTAAAGATTTCAGAACCACCTATATAAAGGGGATCTACCTTCACTTCTTCACTCATCCCTTCATTACTACCACCCTTGTTACTCCGCCTTTCGTATAACTTCTTCTTCCGACGCATCCTTTGCCATTACCGTTTTCTTTAGTTTTCGACTTCCTCCAACTTCTGACAACAACGGTTCGACATCGCGGTAACATTTGGAAATGAGTTTTCTCTTGTATTATGTTGTATGATGTTTTGGTATTTTGTGCTAGTTTTGATTTGACTTCATAGTGTAGCGCGATTTTTGTGGTTTCGAATCACTATCGCTTTGGTACTACAGTTCTATTCATTTTTTATCCTGTGAAGCTGATTAAGGAAGGGAAATAGATGTCTCCAATTAAGCCTGCTTGCATACTGAGGTTAAACAGTCAAAATTGTTGGTTTATAGATGCTATCAAAATAGGGTGGGTCTGTCTTTAGGTTATTTCGTTTAAGAACGGAGTGTCGTGACTGTACAGGAGGAATTTGGTAAGGTACTAGGTCTGATGTTTTTGATGGATGTGTGAAGGTACTGGACTTTGAGTTTTTTTTATTAGTATGCTCGGTAAGATTTCGCAATCTTATGCCTACGTATTCCCGTTTAACGAAACGGGGAAATTAGAGCGATCGTAGTTCCTCATATTCTATGGGAGAAAAGAGATGTTTTGGTGTCTTGTTCAAAGCCCAAGATTGAAGCTAAAAGGGTATTTATGTCTTGTTCAAAGCCCAAGATTGAAGCTAAAAATTTATGACTGAGAGAGAATTTGTCATCTCTAAAGAGGGATTGGACTTCCTCTGAGGGAATTGTTGATTTTTGTGTGCCCTGATCAAAGCACAAGTTTGATGCTAAGAGGTTGATTGACTCAACCAGGGGTTTCGTTATACAAAGCCTAAGAGGAGGCGGGAAGTTTGACTTTTACGAGGAAAATGTTCTTTCTGTCTTGTACAAAGCCTAAGATTGAGGCTAAAAGGGATTTTGACTCCGTTGGGGAGAATATATCTTGTATAAAGCCCAAGATGGAGGCTGAAAGGGTTTGACTCAACAAGAGAGTACTTTTATCTATCCTGTATAAAGCCCAAGACGGAGGCTAAAAAGGTTGACTCAACAAGAGAGTCTGAAGGTTGATTGACTCAACAAGAGAGTCTTTTATACTCAACAAGAGAGTGATTTGATGTCTCGTACGAAGCCGGAATTAAGGCTAAAAGGAGATTGACTCAACAAGAGAGTCTTTTATACTCAACAAGAGAGTGTTTTTTACATGTCTTGTACAAAGCCCAAGACGGGGGCTAAAAGTGGTTGACTCAACAAGAGAGTCTGAAACGGTTAGCTCCGTTAGGGAGAATTATTTGTACAAAGCCCAAGAGGAGGCTGACTTACTGCTGAGGATTATTGAGATCTTGAAGCGGGTCCAAGTGTGGGGAACTCTCATGAGAGAGACCAGGTTTCTGCTGGAGATTGATCCAGAGTGATCGGTGTTTTTTCCTATGTTTGAAAGGAACTTTAGAATGTCTTTGAGACTTAAGAGGTTTAGACTATCCAAGTCTAGAGTTTTATCTTTTGTACAATTCCCATGAGGAGGCGTGGGCATTAAGGGATGAGTATCAACCCTAAAATGGTCGAAGTTTCGATGCTGGAAAGACTGCTGTAGCAAAGGATGACTAAGTTCTATCTTATACCTTTAAGAGGTCGTCAGAGTCCTTGTATTAAGCCCAAGAGAAGGCATGAGAACTTCTAAGAAGCCGAAGGGTCCTTGTACAACGCCCAAGAGGAGGCGGGGATGCTTTTAGGAAGCCTGTGGGTCCCCAAACCAAGAGAAGTTCAAGAAATGCAATTCACAGAGAAGAGATCATTCCAAGAAAGGTCGAGAATTTGGAAGAAACTGAAGAGATGCCATTCACGGAGAAAAGATCATCTCTGGGGAGTTCGAGTTTCTTTGACAATTTCTAAGGGTGACAGTCCGAGAAAAGGTTCACCGAGAATACTTCCTTTCTCTTTGTTCCATATTGTTTAACCCCAAGGGGAGGGAAAACTGTATCTGGAATCCTACGGGGGACTGTTAACCCTCAATTTCGACGCTAGAAAGAATCAAAGCTATTTTATGTTAAAAAATTATTTTTAATATAAAGAAGGTTTCGACCTAGTTTTGGAGAAGCCTGAGTCGAATAGAGGTGTAGAAACCTCAAAAAATGGTTAAGTGCTGGAAGGGTTTCGACCATGAGAATATGGAAACAAGCGCTGCAGTGGTTATATTAAGGCTGGAGGGAATTTCCAATATTTGAAATTTAAACAAGAGCCGTTGTGAACGTGGGAACAGTTAAGACCAAGGAGAAGGCGCCAAAATCCACACGTTCGAAGCAGTAACCACCACTTAGTAGTTATTTCCTAGCACTATAAATAGGAGTTAGTTCTATGTAAATGGGGTGTTCATATTTTTGTACAAGTTACTCAAAGAAACTCAAAGTACCCGCGTGTAGAGAAACGAGTTCGTGAGAATGTACGTAATGTAACACCATTTTCTTCATTAATGCAATTTATCTTCATCATGTTTAAGATTCAGCCATTTAATTTCCATGCCTTTACAATTTCTTGAACTTTATCTTCCATGCCAAATTTACTTTCAAAGTTATTTAAACTTTCTGCATCTACCTTCGACTGCACTGTTTAATTCAAGCATTTAATCTTCAAGCTTTTACTTTTCAAAGTCTTTTATTTTCAAGAACGTGGAGTTCACCTTTAATCCATTGCATCTATTTCAGAGTCTTTTACTTTCCTGCACTTTACCTTCGACAACACTTTTATCATTCTAGCCTTTACTTTTCAAGAACGTGGAGTTCGTCGCATTTTACTTTCAAAGCCTTTTACTTCTTGTCCATTCCTTTCGACGCCTTTAATTTTTGCACCCTTTACTTACAACTCTTTATATTTTAAGCCATTACTTTACTTTATTGCAAGTAGTCGAACGTGGAGTTCAGTTAGATTTTATTTCAGCATTGTCGAACGTGGAGTTCAGTTTACATTCTCTTTAATTTTCATTTTGTCGTTTACACTTGTCTCTCAAATTTAGCACATGTCTTAGGATTTGTGTGGTCGATCCTGCAAGTTAATCAATTTGCGTTTAGATTGATAGACCAGAGGTTGTTTACCAAAATTCACAGTAAACAAATTGGCACGTCCAGTGGGACCTGGTGCTAAGTTTTACACTTTTGTCAACCTTATCTTTCTTGGTGAAGAAGTACTTTCGTTGTATGTTATTGAGAAGTAGGAAGTTAGCCACAACAAACGAAGGGATACCAAAGAGAAGATACACTTAGAAAATGGCAACCAATGCCAACCAACAAGTTGATCCTCAAGGGAGTATTTCAAACACTCAGTCAAGTAGCAGCATGGGGTCTCAAAGCACACCATCACCAGTGTCTTCGACAGGAGGACAGGCGTCACTTCCATTAGTAGTATCTGAGCCAGGATCAACGTATACAAAACCTGTGTTGGAATACATAGGAACACAAAGTTCTAACTCACCAACACCCCCAGGAGGAAATTCAATGTACAGGCACGTTCCTCCTCCAGGTTTTCCACATCCAGGGTCAAGGAGTCAACCCTATGGTATGCCTACATCAATGATGCAAAATCTGCAGAATGCTCCACCTGTATTTTCAGAAACAGTTGTGTCTTCGCTGTAACACCCCAATTCCCATCGCGAATAAATAACACATAAAAAATATCAGAGTAACTAAAAATTTATTTTTCCGACAGAAACAGGGATGCCACATTTAAAGAAATAAAATACAATCCCTGCTCAACACTTTTGATACATAACACAAAGAGAAACTTTTCCTTACAAAAGGATGGTCAATTATGGAATAAAGCGGAAAGATCCATAACCGACTTGTTTTACAAATAAATGGTTTTAGAACATCAAAATATAAATACAAAATAATATTTAATATATTCAACAAAAATATACATATAATAAACGTTCCCCGACTCCCGTGCTACGTATCAGAGCAGACACCAAGACCGACAACGGAACGGAGGACTAATCTTCACAAAATCCTCCACGCCTCTAAAGCTGACAATCTGCACTATGCCATAAAAAGCATATTCCAGCAGAAGGGTGAGAAATAACAACTATAACAAGATTGCATAATAATATGCCACAACACAGATAATTCACATATGTAATATTTCTCACCGCATACATCACATACTAACACATATAGCATGGCACCAATACATAATATATCACACATAATAAATCGAATCATGATTTTCCACACATAACACATCCCTTCACAATTCACACCACAATTCATCACAACTCACTCATATACATCACAATGTATATATCTATACGAAACCAAGCATATAATCATGCATATTCCATTAATTCCATACTTCCACAAAGCATACTTTTCCATAATCATTCATCAATGCAAATATACAAAAAATGATCAATGCATACCATAGAGATCGACCAACGACTCTATATAGATGCAAATGCGGTACCGACTCAATTGGTGATACATTAGTCCCCCAGGAACTCTTGGAATCATCGCTCGTTACATAGAGTAACTCCCCGTCGGGCCTACGATGTTCCCCGTCGCTATAAACCACTATTTCAGGGCGAACGACGTTTATGGATTGCTTTCTACCACTATTTCAGGGCGCACAATCCGATTGCTATAGTCCACTATTTCAGGGCGCACAATCGTCTATAACCACCGCTTTCAGTCCTCAGGCAACGCCTCATATTTTGGAGGCACACGGTGTTATAGAAAATTCCCTCTGGAATCATTCCGTCACTCAGGACGTTTCAACAATGCATATTATGATGTTTGGCATACAATGACTCATGACATTCACATTGCACCCACATACACATCCATAATCATGCATAAATCAACAATTACCACGTATCGCATTTTCTTGCCGTAAGGCCACAAATCATCATCACAACAATATCACGTGCATATTCATTTCACAACATGTCACCACATGCATTTTCATTACAAACCACAAACCACAACAATTATGCAATCACAATCACTTCCACAAGGAATTCACATATCAAATGCTACTCACAACACATCATTATCGCACATTGAAATCAAAACCCAAAACACACATTTATTCCTCCATAACACCACAAACCATCATCACCAATACTTATCATATATATTCACATCAACACAATTATTGTCATAAAGCCACAAACCATCAACAAAGTATTCCACAACAACCAATTATCATCAAAGAATCATCACACAAGTCATACAATCACTTACCAAAGCATAACCCACAATATTGAAAAATAACACAAAAGTCCATAATTCGTTTTCTCGGAAAAGTCGGCCAAAAATAATATTTTTCATCATCACTAAAAAGTACTCCTAAAGACCTTCGATTCGATATAAAGAACTCTTAAATCCGATAAACGACGAATAAGTTACGAATATTTCCAAATAACGCAAAACATAAACCGGACGCCCGACACTACGAAACGGTTCGTAAAAACTGTACCGATTGGGAAGGATTCAGACCTCAAAACTATTTTTCCTAGAAAAAACATCTCGTTAGCTTCCCAACGCTTCGAACGGGGATCAAAACCGACTTACGGTTCGAGAGATATGAATTTCCGAAAATCGCACGAAACCAGAATTTTCACACTAGCAGTCGTGTCCGTACGACTGCGTGAAAATACACCAGTTCTGGTTCAGCAGTGATTTTTGGGGCGTTTTCGCCCGAAACCCGACCGATTCAATTATTTTCTTCAAACAAAATACATGATAATCCTCCATAAATGTATACGGACGTATTAGAATAAAAAATTACGCGATTCCGCGACTTTTGAAAAACACTATTCCGGAACCTAAAAACGCCAAATTTTCAAATATCAACCGATTTTAACGAAACGAGTTTCTATAACGTCGGCCTCACTTCACTCGACTAAACTACGCAATTTATTTCGAAATTCATCCGTGAAAACATCGATTTCTATCGATTTCCTACAATTCGACCTAAACGGAAAACTATAAGAAAATATCCAAATCCATCAAGAAAACATACACATATACATACACAAGCAAGATATAATTGAAACTTCTCACCCTTACCCGATTAATCGCGCTCGAAACGGAGTTCCCGCGATTTTCCTCTTTTCTCTTTCTCCCTTCTCCTCCTTTCTCTCTTCTCTTTTTCCTTCTTTCTAATTTTCTCTCTTTCTTTCTATTTTTATAAAACATAAAACTTACCCAAGCAAAAGACCAAAATACCCCTACGCTCAAATATCTCGCAAACGCTCTCAAAATGCGATAAAACATAAACAACGATGAAAAATACTATATTGCCAAATAAAAGTCAAGAATAAAATAATATAATAATAAAATAATCAAATAAACTCGATTAAATAAAACTGACAAAAACTGGGGCGTTACAACTCTCCCCCACTTAGAAATTTTCGTCCTCGAAAATAACCGAGACGAACAACTCCGGACACGACTCCCACATCCGACGAACAAACCAACCTGCCAACAAAAGGCACACCACGAATAACACCACAGACAAACACCTTGCTAACCACAAATACAATAACGACACAACAACGACAAGATGCAAAGCCCATACAATGCACTTGACGACCAACTCACAACCCAAAGAATACACAAAACACAACTCACAGGTTCACTCTTGAACCCAAAACACAACAGGATCGTTACCCTCACCTTAGGTAACACTCCCCTAATTCCCAATCATAGGAATTAGCTACACACACTCGAACCATCACCATGGAAACGAGGCAACAACACAAACAAGAACATAAAATTCCACGACACCACAAGGTCTCAACAACATCAACAAAACCAGAACACCAACATCCTTGTCACACAACCATACTACAACAATGCTACGATTCACCAATCGAACATATAACCAAAACACCCGACTACATATTAGTACCTGATTAATATTGAAACCTTCCACTTATCACTTCTATTATAGAACATCCCACGGTCTCATCATTCCTACCGTTTCCCACTGTTCAACCTTTGAACTCTATCAAGTCACACACGCATAAACGAAATGTGCCACATCAGGCTTCCGATGCGCACTCTGATTACTCGTAACCATCAAAACTATCAATTTCACGTCCAAAGTCTAACTCTTTCTCATAATCACCAAAAATCATTGTTCGCCTTTAATATACCCAACCTCGCACTCTACTGTGTTATCTCACACACCAGACACCAGTCTCTGAACTGCTCAAATAATTCTCATCCATCTGAATAGACATGCATAACAACTTTCGACCTAACTCATCAGGCACGACATTAACTTCACCAATGGGATAATTCCAACTAAAGTCATAACTCATCACAAATTCCAACCATCCTCTCTGTCTCATACCATATTCCTTCAACCAACCAAGTACTCTAAACTCTTGCGATTACCAAACACTTCGAGCCGAGAACCATAAAAATAATACCTCCAAATTTTCCAACACAATACAACCGCGACTAATTCCAAATCCAGAATAGTATAGATCCTTTTATGAATCCTCAATTGTCGTAAAGCATAAACCACGACTTTACCCTCTTGCATTAACACACTGACTAAACTCATCAAAGACGCACCCCAATACCTCACCAACGGTTTATTAGGATTACCCCGAATCAAAACTGAAGCCGTAGACCATTTCTACTTCAACTCACCCAAAACTAACTCACAACGAACATCCAAAACAAACGACTAATCCTTTGCAAGCCAACTGAAATAACAGAAGTACAAACTTAGTAAAGTCTTCCATACCCTACCGTAACAACCAACTGAGCCCAAAAGTTTCTAATCTCCTTAACCGACTTCGGAACCTCTCATTGTAGAACTGCATCTACTTCCGATGAATCCACAACAAATATCATCCTCAGAAATAACATATCCAAGAAAACTAACCTTTTCAACCAAAATTCTTACTCGGATAGCTTAGCATAAAACTTCGCCTCTTTTTAATACTTGTGATTCAAATCTCAAACACTCTATATGTTCTTCCTCTGGGTTTATAACAGATCCGAATATCCTCAATCAAAACCAATACGAACTTATCCAAATAAATATGAAAGATACGATTCCTCTACTCCACAAACATTACAGACGCATTACTATCACCGAACAACATCACTGCACATTGTAATGTCCAACCAAACTCCAAAAGATAAAAATTCTTAAAGCTCTTGCAAAACTTTCCACTGGAAACTGGTTACTCACACACAAGCTTAACCGAGTAATTAACAGCCTATTCCGATGGTAACAACATAACAAGTCACATCAAATCGATCAAAGCCTTCACTCACACAATTCAATATCCTTATCAAACGTTCCAAACAATTGCAATTCCACTCAAACTCAACCAAACCATTCCAGTTATCTGTTCATGAAAGTGGTCACTTATTCTCAATCGTTACCTTATTCCACTATTAGCAATCCATACATACTTTCTTCGCTTAACAGTCCAAATTCCATAAATTCCAACATGTAGCAATAACCAACCAATAATAACTCTTAAATATTACATCCACACTTAGGGGTTCTCTCAACATTTCCCATTATTTCTCTAAAACTCCAAAGACTCCAAACCTCACCAGAACTCTAAGTTTTACTTTTCATAGTCTCAATACCAATACCATCATCTCCATCATACTTGTTATTCCATTCAATCACCAGTTCCTTGTATTACTATCAATACTGGGGCTCTCTAAGACAACACACTTGGTTTCACAAATCCCTTTTTCCAGCAAATCCTTCAACTGCTCTTTCAATCTGAGTTTCACCTCCTAAAAGTTCTTCTACTTATTTAGCATATCCAGACCTTAAATCCTTACCTTCGTCAAATTTGAGTTCACACTTTACTCTCTGAGAACAACCATTAACGATACCCAATCGTTCTCTCCCAATGACTTCCCAACTGGACCAACATACCAAAACCTCTAATCCATTTCATTTTCCGATATTAGCATCTTCATCGACTCGTCAAAATAATCTGTAATTGTTTCCTTAAATTCCAAACACTCAATTCACACAATATCAAAGCCGGAAAGACACATTTATTCCATCCAACATAATTCCCGTCCGCTATCAACAAGAGATTAAGGGTGATCAGTTCCTCAATTTGTCAATAGAAGCCGACAATCATGATGTGGCATAAACCGTCTTTACCAAACTATAATAGCATTTCTTGCATCCTGTGCACAAAACTACCTAAAGCACAAATCCTTAGTTGACATAAACCTTACCTCCGCATTCCCTCTAGAATCGGAAACAACACTGTCCAAACAACACTTACAATCTTGCAACCAACGGTACACTGAGCCAACGCTCCACACCTGAAACAACATGGAGAAGTACCAGCTTCTCCCCCACTTATCTCAAACTCAATCCTGAAAACAAAGGATTAGAAAAACCAGAAAGTACCGACAGTGCTCCACACACATATCACGTACTAAGGGACAAACAACAATGACAATATTCAACTGTCACACCAACTGACTCAACAACTTGGCCGGACAGACCGACCAGCTCTGATACCACTTAATGTAACACCCCAATTCCCATCGCGAATAAATAACACATAAAAAATATCAGAGTAACTAAAAATTTATTTTTCCGACAGAAACAGGGATGCCACATTTAAAGAAATAAAATACAATCCCTGCTCAACACTTTTGATACATAACACAAAGAGAAACTTTTCCTTACAAAAGGATGGTCAATTATGGAATAAAGCGGAAAGATCCATAACCGACTTGTTTTACAAATAAATGGTTTTAGAACATCAAAATATAAATACAAAATAATATTTAATATATTCAACAAAAATATACATATAATAAACGTTCCCCGACTCCCGTGCTACGTATCAGAGCAGACACCAAGACCGACAACGGAACGGAGGACTAATCTTCACAAAATCCTCCACGCCTCTAAAGCTGACAATCTGCACTATGCCATAAAAAGCATATTCCAGCAGAAGGGTGAGAAATAACAACTATAACAAGATTGCATAATAATATGCCACAACACAGATAATTCACATATGTAATATTTCTCACCGCATACATCACATACTAACACATATAGCATGGCACCAATACATAATATATCACACATAATAAATCGAATCATGATTTTCCACACATAACACATCCCTTCACAATTCACACCACAATTCATCACAACTCACTCATATACATCACAATGTATATATCTATACGAAACCAAGCATATAATCATGCATATTCCATTATTTCCATACTTCCACAAAGCATACTTTTCCATAATCATTCATCAATGCAAATATACAAAAAATGATCAATGCATACCATAGAGATCGACCAACGACTCTATATAGATGCAAATGCGGTACCGACTCAATTGGTGATACATTAGTCCCCCAGGAACTCTTGGAATCATCGCTCGTTACATAGAGTAACTCCCCGTCGGGCCTACGATGTTCCCCGTCGCTATAAACCACTATTTCAGGGCGAACGACGTTTATGGATTGCTTTCTACCACTATTTCAGGGCGCACAATCCGATTGCTATAGTCCACTATTTCAGGGCGCACAATCGTCTATAACCACCACTTTCAGTCCTCAGGCAACGCCTCATATTTTGGAGGCACACGGTGTTATAGAAAATTCCCTCTGGAATCATTCCGTCACTCAGGACGTTTCAACAATGCATATTATGATGTTTGGCATACAATGACTCATGACATTCACATTGCACCCACATACACATCCATAATCATGCATAAATCAACAATTACCACGTATCGCATTTTCTTGCCGTAAGGCCACAAATCATCATCACAACAATATCACGTGCATATTCATTTCACAACATGTCACCACATGCATTTTCATTACAAACCACAAACCACAACAATTATGCAATCACAATCACTTCCACAAGGAATTCACATATCAAATGCTACTCACAACACATCATTATCGCACATTGAAATCAAAACCCAAAACACACATTTATTCCTCCATAACACCACAAACCATCATCACCAATACTTATCATATATATTCACATCAACACAATTATTGTCATAAAGCCACAAACCATCAACAAAGTATTCCACAACAACCAATTATCATCAAAGAATCATCACACAAGTCATACAATCACTTACCAAAGCATAACCCACAATATTGAAAAATAACACAAAAGTCCATAATTCGTTTTCTCGGAAAAGTCGGCCAAAAATAATATTTTTCATCATCACTAAAAAGTACTCCTAAAGACCTTCGATTCGATATAAAGAACTCTTAAATCCGATAAACGACGAATAAGTTACGAATATTTCCAAATAACGCAAAACATAAACCGGACGCCCGACACTATGAAACGGTTCGTAAAAACTGTACCGATTGGGAAGGATTCAGACCTCAAAACTATTTTTCCTAGAAAAAACATCTCGTTAGCTTCCCAACGCTTCGAACGGGGATCAAAACCGACTTACGGTTCGAGAGATATGAATTTCCGAAAATCGCACGAAACCAGAATTTTCACACTAGCAGTCGTGTCCGTACGACTGCGTGAAAATACACCAGTTCTGGTTCAGCAGTGATTTTTGGGGCGTTTTCGCCCGAAACCCGACCGATTCAATTATTTTCTTCAAACAAAATACATGATAATCCTCCATAAATGTATACGGACGTATTAGAATAAAAAATTACGCGATTCCGCGACTTTTGAAAAACACTATTCCGGAACCTAAAAACGCCAAATTTTCAAATATCAACCGATTTTAACGAAACGAGTTTCTATAACGTCGGCCTCACTTCACTCGACTAAACTACGCAATTTATTTCGAAATTCATCCGTGAAAACATCGATTTCTATCGATTTCCTACAATTCGACCTAAACGGAAAACTATAAGAAAATATCCAAATCCATCAAGAAAACATACACATATACATACACAAGCAAGATATAATTGAAACTTCTCACCCTTACCCGATTAATCGCGCTCGAAACGGAGTTCCCGCGATTTTCCTCTTTTCTCTTTCTCCCTTCTCCTCCTTTCTCTCTTCTCTTTTTCCTTCTTTCTAATTTTCTCTCTTTCTTTCTATTTTTATAAAACATAAAACTTACCCAAGCAAAAGACCAAAATACCCCTACGCTCAAATATCTCGCAAACGCTCTCAAAATGCGATAAAACATAAACAACGATGAAAAATACTATATTGCCAAATAAAAGTCAAGAATAAAATAATATAATAATAAAATAATCAAATAAACTCGATTAAATAAACTGACAAAAACTGGGGCGTTACATTCGCCACTACAAGGGTCAGGATCAGGAGGGCGAAACAACCAGAATATAGGTGTTGGTTACTCTGTTCAAACGCCTAGCCTTACAAATACATCCATAAATTGTTTGAGACAGCAGATGGATGAAAGTAACATGCAAATGGTACATACGTTGTCTCAGACAATGGGAGAAGTTTTTCAACCTTTGATTCAAAATACGACCCAAACTAACCAACAATTGGCTGCACAAGTGGCACGCATGGCTGATTTCATGGGAGTACCAGCGGTAGATCGAAGAGCAACTGTTGTCGAAGATATCCCAAGACCCCATTTCGAACTTGGAGGATCAAGAGATGATTGATCATTTTAGAGTCAAACCACCAAGACACCAGATGCCATATCAGGTGGAGGAAGAACCAGTAGTGATGGTGAACAGGAACCAAAACACAGATCAACTACTTAGATAGGTTCAACACCAAAATCAAGCAGAAGAAAATAATATTGCAGCCATGATTGAAAGGATAATGACTAGAAATGGTATGAATTTTGGCTTCACCAGGCCAAATTATACTTCGCCTATAGTGGATTACATTCTCCAAGCAGAACTACCCCATAGGACGAAGGTTCCAAAGTTTAGCAAGTTTTCAGGAGATACTACTGAATCTACTGTCGAACATGTGGCTAGGTATTTCATTGAAGCAGGCGAGATTGCAGCTGACGAAAGCCTTAGGATCAAATACTTCCCAAGTTCCCTTACCAAGAATGCCTTCACATGGTTTACTACTTTGCCTCCAAATTCCATATACAATTGGACCCAACGAGAACGTTTGTTTCATGAACAGTTCTACATGGGGCAAACTAAGATTAGTTTGAAAGAATTGGCTAGCATCAAGCGCAAAGTTACTGAGCCAATTGATGATTACCTGAATAGGTTTCGCCTTCTTAAAGCCAGGTGCTTTACACAAGTGCTAGAACATGAGTTGGTCGAAATGGTTGTTGGGGGTCTTGATTATTCCATTAGGAAGAAATTAGATACCCAATATCTTAGAGATATGGCCCAGTTGGCTGATAGGGTTCGACAGCTAGAGAGGTTGAAAGAAGAAAAGGCTAAATTCAGCAGGGGTAAAAAAGTAGCCTTTGTCGAATGCAATGAAGATGTGGAGAATCTGTATGGTGAAACATCTTATTTCGACAGAAATGAGATCGACGTTGCTGAGTTAAAGCAAGGTCCACCTTATGCCTGCAAATTATTAGCTCCTTCAGAAGGAAAAAATCCTGTCGAATCTAACGACAAATTTCCTAAGAAAACATATACTTTCGACGTCACTAAATGTGACAAAATTTTTTATTTGTTAGTTAAAGATGGGCAAATGATAGTGCCTGCTGGTGCTAAAACGCCACCTTTAGAACAAAGAAAGAAAAGAGGTTTTTGTAAGTACAATAATTTTTTGGGTCATAAAACTTCTCAATGTTTTCTTTTCAGGGATTTGGTGCAAAATGCTATCCAAGAAGGAAGGCTGAAGTTTGGTGACAAAGGCAAAGCCCAGTTGAAGATTGACTCTGACCCATTGCAAGTTGCAGAGGCTAACTATACAGAGCCTCACGAGGTTCAGATGGTGGAAGCCACAGAGGGATTCGATGAGTCAGTCAACATGGTGGAGGTTACTGAAGACTTCGCCACGAGTTCTGTGATAATTGAAGGTTCTACAAAGGCTACAAGTGGCCTAAATGTTGATGGTAGCAGTCTAATGTTGGTGACCAAAGAAACTGCTGATAAGTTTGTTGAAATGGATAATGCTGCTAAGGTTTTGGATATGGCCGTGAGTGGGTTGAAGATAAATGCCAATGAAGGCATTAACATGGTTGAATTGGCTGAAGAATCTGATTCTAGCTCAGATAGTATCAACACCAATGAGGCTATGGGCAGAAATGCCCCCAAAGTCCAAGTTGTTAAGGAATTGGAAGATGACATGCTCTTGGTAGGAGAGATGCTAGACATGGATGGATGTTTGGTGGAAAACTGGATATGTATGGCTGCTGAAAATTTTTTCAAGACATCTCCTGATGTCGAGAGAGTCAATGTGAGGAAATGGTTGAAGCTGAAAAAGCTGCTTGGCAAAAAGCTTCCCAAAAAGCTGCAAAAGCAGCAGCAGGTGGTGGTTGCTTGGCAAAGACCACTGAAAGTCTGGAAGCCCATTTCTCCAAGATGCACTTAAAGGACAGAATGGATGTCAACATGGTCGAAATTACAGATCGAAAAGCTAAACAAGTGAGTAAGGCAGATGAGCAAGAGAAGCGCAACAAAATGGCTTATCCTAAGCAAGAAGAGACAATTGTGGATTTCTTGCAGCGTTGCCAGAAGAAAGGCTCTGGAGTAATGCTATGTCCCAGATGCAGCACTATTTTTGATGAAAAAGCTGCCCACAAGCTAGAAGGTGTCAAGAAGGCTGGTGAAAGCTGGGGGCAGAAGGTGAACAAAGGGCACAGAGGTTTTGACCATAGGCGACTTTCGACAGGGCTAACAAACCAAGCACCAGGAGTTAGGTCAGGTACGTTCAAACCAGCTGCGAATGTGCCAACAGGTAGTTGGATCAAGCCTATCGAAGGGAGAGGACAGAAGAAAAAGTGGGAGAAAGTTAATGTGGAAAGAGGTTCTTCGTTCGAGTATAGAAAAGAGAACCACACCACCAGCAAATCAGCATACATTTCTCAGAATTACAAGGGTAAAAACCCCATGTCTAGATCACAATGGCGAAGAGAGCAGAGCAGGCGAAAGGCTGTTAGGGAGGCTCAGGTGCAAGGAGAATCAAGCACCAATGTTGATAATCAAGCTGGGGCAATGGAGAAGTTGCCCATACGACGAAAGTTGTTCACTGTTCAGCCAGAAAAGAAGGTCGAAGAGGATGAGAATATGATTGATAACTTCGACAATGAGTCAGCGGCTTCCCTAGATATTCTGGTAAATGTGGTGTCAGTAATGCCAAGAGAATTTGGTCAAGTCTCAAAGGTCGAAGACTTAGATCAAACTGCTGAATTGGAAATGTTGGCACACAAGCCTGTGTGCTATTACATCATGAACAATGGGTGCGTCGAAGAACAGAATGCTTTCTTTGAACGTCCCACAGAGGCAATGAAGGGTCATTTGAAGCCTCTCTACATTACTGGCAAAGTAGAAAACGTCCCTGTCAACAAAATTTTGGTAGATTGTGGTGCGACTGTTAATTTGATGCCAAGATTTTTGCTGAGCAAGATTGGGAAGTTTGAGACTGATACCAAACCCCACAACATGGTTCTGTCGAACTATGAAGGAAAATTTGGTTCCACTCTAGGAGTGATTCAGGTGGATCTCACTGTGGGAACTATTACCAGACCAACAGTGTTTATGGTCGTTGAGACGAAAGCTAACTACAATCTACTCTTGGGTAGGGAGTGGATTCATGGGATAAGAGCTGTACCCTCATCTATGCATCAAAGAATCACCATTTGGAGACCAGATGGGATAGTTGAAAATATTGAAGCTGATCAAGGGTACTTTAAGGTGCCTATTAATCATGTGGACAGTAGGCAATTTGAGAAACATCTGGCGAACATTGCTCCATGTCCTCCAACTGATTTTGAGTTTACACCTGACGTAGAAACGTTTTATTCGTTGTATTTACACCCTGTTGAAGGTTTCAGGTGGGATAGGGAGGTACCAGGAGGAAGGTTGCCATGCTTAAGCACACCTCCAATAGAGCCCACAGGATGGGGAGATGAAATCAGTGATCATGACTGAGTTCGACGCTTTAAAGAGAATTTCGGCCTATGTGGCCGAAACAAAACTACCAGCGGCTTTGGAAGCCGCCAATGACTATATGGCTGGCGAAGCCATTTTTGAAGTATATCAAGAAGGTCCTGGTAAGGACTTCTGTCATACCCCAAATTTTGACCACTTAGATTCCCCATCATTGTGAAAATCATCATCACAATATGGATGAACCATCATGCTTCATCAGTCTCCCCAAAGATGGGTGAGCATCCAATACAATCAAAATTAGGGTTTCAAGCCCTCTCTGAGCTTTAGACAAAGGCTCAATCAAGAAATGACATGATTTTCAACTTGTCTAATCTCTTAAACATCCACAATGGATCAAAAAGGACTCCCACTTCAAGGAATAAGCACAAGGCTGCTCCCTTCTAGGTGGATCAAGTCTCAAGATCGACAGTGTCACCAAATTAGGGTTTTGGTCGACCAGGGCCTCCAGATGGAAATTTTCATCTGGGCACAAGGAATTGATCCAAAACATGACCTAATATACTTCATGGAACCTCATGAACCCATGCATCAAGTCAATTTTGCCTCAAGGGATGCATTCATCAAAAATCAGGAATTAGGGTTTCTTGACCTAATTCACCCCTAAGTTGACTTTTGGGACAAACCATGAGCCAAGACCTCAAGAGATGATTTGAGGGTCTCTAATATACCATATTGATCCATTTGGAACAATGGATTGATCCAAGAAGTTTGAGCAACAAGTCTCAATTTCATCTGCACCACAATTAGGGTTTTAAGGGAAAAGTCAACTGTAACTTTGACTTTTGACCAGGACATGCTCCCAAACCCTAATACAAGATTAAATATACCCTATGACACCCATGGAACATGTCCATCAAGTTTGATTTAGGTCAAGGACATGATTTCCTGAAGAATTGCACAGTTTGGAATTCATCTGATAAAAAGTCAACTGTGCACAAAAGTCAACTTTGACTTTTTGAGATTTTTCACCAAAATGGATTTTTAACCCTAAAATGATGTTAATGTATGATTTGAATCATCATTCATCAAGAAAAATCAAGAAAAGTGAGATAACTTGTAAAAGGGGTAACCATAAAACTTAGAAATTTTTCTAAGTTAAAAATAAAGTGGCAAGGGTACCAACTTTGAAGGACCATAACTCCTAAACCACAAGGCCATTTTTTCTCATCCAAAGATGGATTTGTAGCCCTCATTATCACCTACAAAAACTTCAACTACAAGTCATTCCAATTCATTAAGGATTTTGAGTTATGGAGTGATCAAAGTGGTTGAAAAGTGAAAATGTCACTTTTTCCAACACTTAGTGAAATTTTCACTAAGTCAGATTCTGCCTCACTTTTTGCCAAATGTAGGGGGGTTTTTCACTTGGAATCAAAAGAGATCAAAACCAAACTTGTTCAAACAGTTGTTGTATCATGTAAGAGCTTTCCAAAATGGCCAAGAACATTGCCAAATTCAACCTACACCATGAGATACAACATTGCCAAGTTGCCTTGCTGAAATTTGTCAAGGCAAGGCAGAATTTGCAACTTTGGTCGATTTACCAAAATCAGTCAAATTCAATTGCTCCTATCCACTTGGACACCTCAGAGGATTGAATCTAAAGGAGACAATCACTGAGCCAAGCCTTCAAAGTCCATGGAACAAGAAATAGCATGTTGAACCTAGAATGGCCAAAATAGGGACAAGACTTCAAATTTGGAATGAGGCATTCAATGGAACCATCAAGGTGGCATGGACTGAGCCATTCTCATCTGAAATCAGTCAAGACTTATCCAAGACCAAGGGGACCAAAGCTCTGTGCCCTAACCTCTAGTCAATGGCTAGAGGAGACTTGGATTTTCATTGGACAACATTGGCCAAACCTACTTACCAGCTGCCATTCACTATTCCTTGCAAAACAAACTCGCTCTACTATAAATAGAGCTCAATTGTGGTCAGTTTGAGTACACCAAAGCCATCAAACAGATGCTTTCCTCAAAATCTCTTCTTTCACTCCAATTTTGCCTTCTAAGGCAAGTCACTATCGGGTTTTGAGTTTGAGAGCAATTCCAATCAAACCAATCACTCACACACCTCACATACATCACATATGAGCTGATCAAACACTTATATTACTTCTGAAACATCAATTTCATGAAATCACCAGCTGGTTGCTCAAGGTTTTAACCAAAGTGCAGCTGAGGTACCACAAAATGATCCAGCCAATTTCAATCAAGTCCAACCATCCAAACACAATCCATAGGGTGTAGGGAAGTTGTTCAGATCATCACCACTCATCTGTAACACCTCCAAATCAAAAATCACTTTGAACTTGCTGTCACGGCTTGGAGGTAAGCACATGCTTGGTCATCTCTCAATCTATGCATATTTCCTCGCACAATAATTTGGCCATATGTTCATAATCATGCATGGAATGTTTTCCCTCAATTAATTGCATTGTTTGAATCGTGTATCAAAAATCCTAGCCTTCATGCAGAAATTAGGGTTCTTGAGGTCTCTTCGTGATTTCTTGTTGTATGTTTAATTTAAATGAAATTAAAGTACATAGACATGATCGTGAGGTTGAGACGAGCATAATGATATGTGGATTGCATGATATGATTACGTATTCATGGAGATTGGATAGAAAATGCAAATCTGAGAAACCAAGAACACGCGCGTGTTCTTCAGCTTGTTCTTGGCGCTATTTTCATAAATTCAAATATTTGAATTTTGTGATTTTGTTTAATTGATTCAAAAATTAATTTCTCTCTGAGTTTTAATGATTTTGAGTTGATTCTTTTTTTAATAATTCACAAAAATGTTAAAATATTTTATTTTATCAAAAAATCCCAAAAATATTATTTATTTCATATAATTGATATTTTTGTAAAGAATTAATATTTTGATTGTTTTTGGCATTTTAAATATTTTTTCTACATTGATTTTGCAACTTTTAATGCTTTCTAATTATTTTGTAGGTCAATACTTAATTTTTGAAGCATTAATCCAAGATCACAATTTGTTTTCCATGTGTTAAACAATTTTTGATCATTTTAATTGAATTTTTATTCAATTAAATACATTTTGAAAACAAATTAGGGTTTTGGATTAATTCAACCCTCATAAATCATTTTCAAAACTCTTTGGGCCTCTTGAGAGAGTGTAAGACCCATGCCCCCTTGTACGAAAACTTTTTGGGCCTTACTCATTGTATAAGTCCCTCTGTACAAGTAAACGGCGCGATCATCGCCCGTTTAAAAATAAAAACCATCTGGGCCTCTCCTTGAGCTATAAGACCCATTCAAAACACTTTGGGCCTCTATTAGAGTGTAAGACCCAATCCCCCTTTTAACCAAAACATTTTGGGCCTCACTTATTGTATAAGTCCCTCTGCGTTAAAAGAAAACCTCGGCGCGATCGCCATTTTTAAACAAAAAATCATTTGGGCCTACCCTCGTGTTATAAGTCCCACTCTTTTCTTTAAAACTTTTTGGGCCTCTTGAGAGAGTGTAAGACCCATCCCTTTGTACAGAAAACCTTTTTGGGCCCCAGTCACTTGTATAAGTTCCGCTGTACAAAGTCAAACAGTGCGCTCACTAATAAAACCCTGGGCCTCTCCTTGAGCTGTAAGCCCCAAATCTTTCTTTTTCAAAGCACTTTCTCCTTTGATTTTGAATATACTGTTGTTTTCAATCTTTCTTTGTTGAACAACTAACCAAACATCATGGAAACACTCCAACCGAGTAAGTGGTTATCGCTTTCATTTACTGCTTTCATATTATAAACTGTATTGTGGGGCTGCTCACTGTAAGTCTTCTTTCATAAACTCATATCTACTGTGTAATAATAGTATAGATATTTCAAGTTTCCCCGGCTACTACGTCTAGAACTAGGTGACGCCGTTTCATTTATTCGTAGAAATAGACGCCTAGATCCCCAATAGGAGCACCAGATACAGTCTTCTCTTCGGCTGTCCTCCTTAGGAATCGTCAAGAAGCTCTACTCCCCAAGATGAATGTATTCTCCGTGAATGGCATCTTTGAGTTTCTTCCAAATTCTCGAACTTTCCTGACTTGATCTATTCCTTGTGGATAGCTTGCCTTGAATGTCTCGGGGTTTGGGTACCCACTATGGTCATAATCTTGGACCTTAACTAAGGACCCCTCTTTAAAAACTAGAAGTCGCTGGATAGTAAACCTCGCATGTTTACCAGTGGTTTTTATCTTTAAAAGAGTTATCTCTCCAAATGGGAAGGAGATGATAGACCCATGGGCTTCTTAAAAGCATTGGCCTCCTCTTGGGCATTATTCAAGGACACTACGGCTTCTTAGAAGTATTCACAGCCTCCTCTTAGGCTTCGTATAATGATCTCTTCCTCCGGGAATGATAGCCTCCTCTTGGGCTTCGTACAAGGACCCGTCGGCTTCTTAAAAGTTTCCAGCCTCCTCTTGGGCTTCGTACAAATTGTCCCGACGACCTCCTAGAGGTATAGGAACAGAACCTAGTCATCCTCATAGAACAGTCCTTTCATAGAGTCTACTACTGTTTCTCAAAGCATAGTACAAAAGATAAAACTCTAGACTTGGACAGTCTAACTTCCTTGAGTCTCAAAGACATTCTCAAGCGACCCCTTCAATAAATAGGAAGGAAACCCGCAGACTCGGACAGTCTCAATACCCTTTGGATTTCCAGTTTCCTCAAAGAAAAGGAGACCACCCCGATCCTCAGATCTAACCCGTGAGTACAGTTATGCTCATATATGAACTGATTTTCTCTTTCAAAATCAGTATACTGGACCTGTCACTCAACTGAAACAGCCAACCTTTCGCCTCTATCTCGGGCTTTGTACGAGATATAAAATATTCTCTTGTTGAGTATAAAAGACTCTCTTGTTGAGTCAACCTCCTTTAGCCTCTCTCTCGGGCTTTGTACGAGACACACAAAGACTCTCTTGTTGAGTCAAACTTTTAGCCTTCATCTCGGGCTTCATACGAGATACAAAACACTCTCTTGTTGAGTATAAAAGATTCTCCTATTGAGTCGACCCTTTTAGCCTCTCTCTCGGGCTTTGTACGAGACACAAAATAGCCTCCTCTTAGGCTTTGTATAAGAAAACCACTGGTTGATCCAATCAACCTTTTAGCATCAAAGCTGTGCCTCGTTCACAGTACACAAACATCAACAGCTCCTTTCCCTCCATCTAATCGCTGTAAGCGGCAAGCCTCTGGATCATCTATATCCACGCCACTGTCCCTCTTTTAGCATGAGAAATTCCTAAGGAAAGATGGCGTTGCTCTACACTGAGTTAAAGTCTTCTTCTTCAGGTTAAAACCCTTTCTTCGGAAATTATGGCATTGCTCGGATCCGTGTATCCCAGTTAAAGTAATTCTCCTTCTCCCCTCTTTAGAGATGACAAATTCTCTCTAAAGTCGAGGTCTTTCAGCTTCACGTCTTGGGCTTCGAACAAGACACAAATAGACCTTTCAGCTTCACATCTTGGGCTTTGAACAAGATACAAATCACCTTTCGCTTCACGTCTTGGGCTTTGAACAAGACACCAAAACACCCATTTCCTCCCATAGAATAGGAGGAACTACGAACGCTCTGATTTCCCTGTTTCGGTAAACAGGAATACGTAGGCATAAGATCGAAAGAAAAGATCTTAGCGAGCGCAATCAACAAAAAACCCAAATCCCATATCTCCATCATTCAATCCCAGTAATTCAAAAACACCAATCCTAACATCCTAATCCTTGTTCCCCGTCAGAAACCCTTTGCCTAGATAAAAAGAAAGAGAACAGTATTGGCGAAAATACAAATAACCAGTACAAAGGCCCCCCATATTGATAGCATCCGTAACCTAACAGACCGCTGTTTAAACTCAGTATGCAAAGCAGGGTTAATTGGAGACATCTATTTCCCTTCCTTATTCAGCTCACAATAGGATAAAAAATGAATCGACCTGTAGTTTAAGCTCAACCACAGAGAGCGACCAGCGCTTAAGAACCGCGTCAAAAATCGCTCGCTACAACTTCGACCCAAAACCTCTAGATAAGGTTAAAACTGGAGAGCAAAGCCAGAGGCTCGACGCCATCTATGAAGATGAGCCTTTGGGATTTGAGAAGGATCCGTTGGCAAATAATATAAAAATGCTAGCACAAGATCCCTTAGAAGAAGTTGACCTCAGTGAGGGGGCAACCAAAAGGCCTACCTACATCAGTGCCAATCTTGATCCCCGGTTGAAGGTGGAAGTGGTTTAGTTGTTGAAAGAATCCAAAGACTGCTTCGCCTGGGATTATGATGAGATGCCTGGTTTGAGCAGGGACTTGGTCGAACACAGGTTGCCTATGACGCCTGGGAAAAAACCAGTCAAGCAAAATCCAAGACGGTTTGCACCAGAGATATTGTCAAAGATCAAAGAGGAAGTCGAAAGACTGCTTCGTTGCAAATTCATTCGCACTGCAAGGTATGTCGAATGGTTGGCTAATATAGTACCTGTTATTAAAAAGAATGGGTCTTTAAGAGTTTGCATTGATTTTAGAGATTTAAACTCTGCAACTCCCAAAGATGAATATTCAATGCCAGTAGCAGAAATGTTAATAGATTCTGCAGCAGGACATGAATATCTTAGTATGTTGGATGGATATTCTGGCTACAACCAAATATTCATTGCTGAGGAAGATGTTCATAAAACTGCTTTTAGATGCCCTGGAGCCCTAGGCACCTATGAATGGGTAGTGATGCCTTTTGGTCTCAAGAATGCTGGTGCCACCTATCAAAGGGCAATGAATTCAATTTTCCACGATTTCATAGACACATTCATGCAAATTTATATTGATGATATTGTTATAAAATCTATTTCTGGGAAAAGTCACATTGACCATCTTCGACAGTCCTTTGAAAGGATGAGAAAATATGGTCTTAAAATGAATCCTCTCAAATGTGCCTTTTGTGTGCAGGCAGGGGATTTCCTAGGCTTTGTGGTCCACAAGAAAGGGATTGAAATAAATCAGAATAAGACAAAAGCCATAATGGAGGCGAAAGCGCCATCAACTAAAAAGGAGTTGCAGTTGTTGTTGGGAAATATCAACTTCTTAAGAAGGTTTATATCCAAACTGAGTGGCAAAACACAAGTTTTTCCGCCATTGCTTCGTTTTAACAAAGATGGTTTTGAGTGGGGGCAATTACAGCAGGAAGCCTTCGACAAGATCAAGGAGTACCTAAGCCACCCTCCAATTCTTTCGCCACCTTGTAGAAACAAGAGTATGAGATTGTATATAGCTGCATCAGATAAAACTCTAGGGAGCATGTTAGCCCAAGAGGATGAAAATGGAGTCGAAAGAGCCATTTATTATCTTAGTCGAGTTTTAAATGATGCAGAAACTAGGTATAGCATGATTGAAAAGTTATGTTTATGCTTGTATTTCTCTTGTACTAAATTGAAGCAATATATAAAGCCCGTCGATGTGTATGTTTCTTCTCACTTTGATGTTGTAAAACATATGTTATCTAAACCTATTTTGCATAGTCGAATTGGCAAATGGGCATTAGCATTAACAGAATTTTCCTTAACATATCAACCTTTAAAAGATGTGAAAGGGAAAATAGTTGCAGACTTTATAGTTGATCACTCCATAAATGAAAATGATTTGAATTATGTTGAATTAAAATCCTGGAAGTTATACTTTGATGGACCAAGTCATAAAAATGGAACAGGAGTGGGAATACACATTATTTCTCCTGAAAAAATTCCAACAAAATTCAAGTACAAGGTTGAAGGACCTTGCTCTAACAATGAGGCTGAATATGAAGCATTAATTGTTGGCCTTGAAATTTTGTTAGAATTGGGGGCAACTAGAGTCGAAATAATGGGAGACTCAGAATTGGTTTTAAAACAAATCACAAAGGAGTATAAATGTGTTAAAGAAAATCTCATTATGTACTTTGTGATAGCCAATAGATTATTAAAGAAATTTGAGGTAGTGGCCATCCAACACATACCTAGAATAGAGAACCAAGTTGCTAACGACTTGGCTCAAATTGCCTCTGGGTACAAGGTGTCAAAGGAAAACCTTCAAGAAGTAATTGAAGCAAGAGGTAAGGTGGTAGCTGTTGGATTATGCCCATCAGACTTAGAAACAACTAAGTTTGGGTGCATAGATGGTGAAAATTTTGAAAATTTTGCCATAGATAATTTAACGGATGAAGATTGGAGGAAGCCCAGAGTTGAATATTTGCAAAACCCAACGGCTTCGACAGAGTGAAAAATCAGGTATCAAGCTTTAAGCTATGTACTGTTGGGGAATGAATTATTTAAAAAGACCCCTGAGGGAGTCTTATTGAAATGCCTTAGTGAAGCAGAGGCATATTTGGCCCTTTCGACAATACATAGTGGGGCGTGTGGAGCACACCAGGTTGGCCAGAAAATGAAATGGCTGTTGTTTCGATAGGGCATGTATTGGCCCACTCTGCTCAAAGATTGCATAGAATTTGCTAAGGGTTGCCAAGAATGTCAAATTCATGCTGACATACAGCACATCCCTGCAAGTGAATTACATTCCATAGTGAAACCATGGCCCTTCAGAGGGTGGGCTTTGGATATAGTGGGAGAGATTCGACCAGCATCTTCAAAGAACCAAAGATATATTTTGGTGGGAATTGATTATTTCACCAAGTGGATTGAGGCAATACCACTGGTGAATATAGGTCAAGAAGATGTTATTGAATTCATTCAAAATCACATTATTTATAGGTTTGGCATTCCTGAAACAATTACTACAGATTAGGGATCAGTGTTCACTGGTCGAAAGATGCAGGAATTTGCCAAAGAAATAGGTTTCAAGTTATTAACTTCTACACCTTATTATGCTCAGGCCAATGGGCAAGTCCAAGCTGCCAATAAGGTAGTAATTGGACTAATTAAGAAGCATGTGGGAAAGAGGCCTAGAAATTGGCACAAGACGTTAGACCAAGTTCTTTGGGCATGTCGAACATCCCCTAAAGAGGCTACCAACACTACCCCATTTCGACTCACTTTTGGTCATGATGCAGTATTGCCTGTTGAGATTTATATACAATCTGTAAGAGTTCAAAGACATCATGAGATTCCCTCTGAGAATTATTGGGAAATGATGATGATTGAATTGGTGGATTTGGATGAAGAAAGGCTTAGAGCCTTGGAGTTGTTAAGAAGACAAAAGAAGAGGGTCGAAGAATCCTACAACAAAAAGGTTAAGTCTAAATCTTTTGCATGTGGGGAATTGATTTGGAAAGTGATTTTGCCTATGGATCGAAAAGATAGAGCATTGGGCAAGTGGTCCCCTAAGTTGGAAGGCCCATTCCAAGTCTTACAAGTTTTCTCTAATGGAGCTTATGAAGTGGAAGAGTTAGACAAAGATAAAAGAGTCTTGAAAGTAAATGGCAAGTATTTGAAAAAATATAAGCCTATGCTGCAAGAGATTCATATTAAAACATAAGCTTTATTTAATAAAAAGAAAGCCAAAATAGGCCAAGTCAGGCTAATATGGCATACAAAGCAAAGAAAACCCAATACAACAATTTTTAATCAAGGAAAGGTTATTCATAATCTCTCCAATCTATGGATTTGAGGAAATCCATATAATCTGCATCTGGCTCATCATCAGAGTCTTGGGTGCTGGAGCGCTTTTTCTTAGAGATCTTCATTTTAGTTTCTCTCTTCTTGGCTTGAGAGGTTGCTCCAATGGAGGCTTTAGGTTGCTTGGTGGCCTCCATCTTTTTTGTTTCCTCAACTGCCTTTGCCTTTCCTGCCATTTTCTTGGCTGATGGTTTCTCTGAATTGTTCATGTTTGCTTCTACACAAAACGTGATCAGGTGGAAGAAATTTATAGAGGCGAAGTACTGATTGGATTGGCCAGTCAAACGGTGGAAACACGTGAGCTATTCTTGGAAGTAGGCCTGAGGGCTATGCTATAAATGCTAGAGGCCTACGCCTGGGAATTTAAAGCTGGAAAGGCGACTTTCCAAGAAAAGATAGAATGCCTTAATTGCAAATTTGACTGATAAAAGACAACAAATAAAAGTGCATCATCATGTAATATGGGTTGAAAGCAGTTAAGGACAAAATAATAATGATTGATTAATCAATGCCAAAAGGCATAAAATTGTCATTACATAAAAAGCCTGAAAAGGCCAAGAAACAAATGATGATTAAACAAACGAAGGTGTCGAAAGTATCAGAAGGGAAGCCTCGATGCCAACTGAGAAAAAGCTTCTATATGATGTTTGAGGCGAGCGTTGCATAAAGATTCGTCAAGTTTTGCTGCTGCGAGCTCTTTTTCATATCTTTGGGCCGCCTCAATATGATCAATAGCATTCTTTGTTTCTTCAGCTAACTTAGTGTCGTCGAAATGGTGCAAATCACGGTTGTGTTTTTCAGCATTGTCAATTTTGGCTTGTAGCTCCGTGATTTGTTGCTTCCAAGCTTCAATGTCCTTCTGGTTGGAGGCTATCTCATCTTGCTTTTTCTTTTGATCAACCTCCATACGTTCGATCTCTTCGTACGTCTCTTTTGCACCACACCAGGCTGCACTCTCACAGTCAGATGTTTTCTCTATGGTATTCCTGATAGAGGGAAGCAGTTTTATTTCTGCAGCTATCTGGTTCACCACAGCAGTTAGCTCTATCAGAAAACCAGAAACATCTGGATTGAGGGTGGTGAGCTCAATCTTTGCAAGGGTGTCCTTCAAATAAGCAGTTGCCGTTGGATCTGAGGCCAAAACTCTGTGAATATCCCCCCTGAAGAATTTTTTCTTGATGGCTTGGAGAATTGGTTGGGCGAAGTCATCTGATGCTGGAGTCGAAGAGATAGAAGAAGAACCATACCTCTGCTTAAGAATCAATTTGGTAAACTCACGTGGGTTCGACCACTTGAGTGCTGTCAGTGAGTCTCTTGGTGGTGGAAGGAACACAGGCGAAGGAGTATGGTGGGGATTAGGATCAGTTTGTTCTTCTTCCTCCTCTTCTGATTCTTCTCCTTCTTCATCTTGTTCTTCTCCCATTTCTTCATCAGACTCTTCAGCAGTTGGTTTCATATTCTCCTGATCATCAGCTGGTGTAGGATGTAGTTCATTTGTCTCCTCATGCGCAGCTTGATCAGGATTGGCGTTATGTGTTTGAACTTTAGGTTCATGCCTTTCTTTGTCAACCAATTGACCTTCATCCATGGGGGTATCCAGATTGAAAGGTGGTGGGCTTGAGGCATCATCATCATCATCAGAGTTGGCTCCATCAGCTTGTGTGTTTTGAGTGGGGGTTAGAGCTGGTGGTGCAGTGGGTGCTGTAACATGTGGAGTAGGTTGATTAATCTCACTCAAACCAGAGCCAATATCAGAAGATGGGTGATAAGTTGGCTCACCTTGGCTGTTGAGGAGCGTGGCGGTGAGGCTTTCTGATGTTGGCTGAGGAACATAATCGTCAATTACGGTGGTGGCGAAGTTGCTTGGAGTTGGTCGGGAATCTAGATTGTTGATTATGGGTGCCTAAAGAACACAAGTGGAGAAAATGAGAATGAAATAATAGGCGAAAGATGTCAAGCATAATAGAAAAAGGAAATGGTGCACATACCTAAGTTTGTTCAACAACAGGACTTGATTTATCACTCCCATGGTCACCAAGAGGGGTTCTCAAGGCCACCTTGGAGTGTTCCTTCTCGACACCACTTGTGGTGGATGCCTTTTCGAGTATTTTGGCCACCTTCGAAGGAGGTGGGCCAGTAGGTCCAGAGGCCTTTGTGGGTTTTTTCCTTTTCCTTGTGAGAACCTCCTCAGGAGATTCATCTGAGGCCTCTGAAGCTATAACCACAACTGGGGTATCCTTCTTACCTTTCTTGGAAGGTGTTGGAGGTTTTCGACCAGTCTGAAGAGGCAGTGCAAATATAAGAAAGAAATTCATATAGTACAAGCATAAACAAGGGAGGTGAAATATACCTGTGTAGTATCTAGTTCTTTGCCACTTTGCAAGGTGGCAGCTCTAGTCGAAGCAGCTTTCCTAGGCACAGCTGAAAGATAACATACAATTGTTATAAGTTAACGATTACATGGCTAGTCATAAAGCCATGGATTAAGGATTTCAAACCTTCATATATTTCAGATTCGACACAAACGTCCTGAATTCCTATATGAAGGTGCCCTTTAAAACTGTCTAACGTATGCTTAGTCGAAACCACTCGTTGAGCCTTTGGCTGAGACTGCTGTTGAAGAATTTTTAAATGCTCCCCACAGACAAACCAATCTGGAAATGGAGGGGCAAGCGCCACTCCAAAATCAGCATTAGGCAGTCGAGGGAACTTTGGAGGAAAAAGTTTAAAAGCTACCTCATAACGTTTCTCACGAGGGACGTTGGGAGGAATTTTTAGTTGATCCAGCTTTTCTAGAAATTTTCTCTTTAGAGTAACAGCAGCCTCATGAATGGTTCGACTAAGATCATCTGGTCGATAGATAGTTTCAAAGTATTTTTGAAAAGCCTGTATTTCTTCGATGTGAGTGAACTTACTCTTTTTCGTCTTGTCCTGCACATGGAGAAAAGCTTGGTCAAGTAACGAAGAAAATGTAGCCACATCAAGAAAGTGCTCACTATAGTGCTTCGACCACCACTGGTGGAAGGATGAAGTGCATAGAAAGGAAGGTTCAAAAAACACAGGAGAGAGGATTCTTCTTTTTTCATTCCGGCTGTCGAGTGTTTGGGAGACGTTCTCCTCGTCGAAGCAGGCGGTGTGAAGAATTACTTGGCCCTTTTTCTCATACAAGCACTGAGGGAAGCCCTGTGCCAGCCCAAATTGTCGAGAGACCAAGTTTGGTTGATAGGCAATCAATGCTGATAAACCTCTCCCTAAGTTCAGCCTGTGGATAATGAATCCAGGAATAAAAAAGGCTTCCCAGATAGCAACAGATTCTGGATCAAGAGGTTGAAGAGGATTTGGAAATGGCCTTTTAAACCACACAGGGCCATAGCTTCGTCAAGCAAAGGGGGCCATGCTAGGAGTGAACTCATAGCGCTTGGCGAACATCATAATATAAATGGTGAAAGCCCTTTGAAGGTTTTCACCATCATCATTAGGAGTGAGTTTGGCCAGACGTGTCCCTTCGACACTCCTTTCCCTGATCTCAGCAGAGGCTTCATCAACTATGCCTTTTCTGGGGAGGCTAGCCTCAAATGTAGCATTGAGCCACAATTGAAGTAGCCAAAGAGGACCACTCAAGTGCCTAGGACCTTGGGCTTCCATATTCTTAAGTCGAGAAGCCCCTTCACTGATAGATTCGTAAAGGTTCGCGAGAATGAGTTCACACAGGCAGGTTCCTCTGTTGTGGTGGAGTTGATTCGCCAGGGGCAGGTACTTCTTAGCAACCTGCAAGGACTTTGTACAAAAAACATACCTCGACAGCCAGACTGTTAGGAAAGCAACGTGTTCTTCATCAGACACCTCGTCATTTTCTTGTTTGAAGTGGTGTTTGATAAAGAGGGTGTAGGTCAGTTTGGAGCCTGAAATGTTGATGGTGTCCTCAGCATCAACATCAGGATTATAGACAAGGCCATCTGGACGAAGCCCCGTGATGGCAGCTACATCAAAAAGGGTTGGAGTAACCATTCCGCATGGCAAATGGAATGTATAATGGGTTCTGTGACGCCCCCAATCTATACCCCCAAATAATCATGCATTTAAAGCAATAAAAGAAAAATTCGAAATTTGATCAGAGTATATTTAAAAACATGGCATAGACGGGGAAATCACATCACTTTGAAACCAAACATACATACAACACCTGCCCATAAAGATATGCAACAGTGGGGTAGCAATCAATAGAGGAAACTTCGTTCCTTACACCCACACTTCAGAAATTAGAATTAAAGCGGAAAATCTAAAATCTGATTAACATACATCATGTAAAAAGTTTGTCAAACATATAGTTATACATGTACAAGCCAAAATATAATATATACATAATACATAATAATCGCCAACGGCCTCCCTAACTACCCGGTGTCACATATCAGAGCCGACCGACAAAAAGGGTGAAGACACAAAGCTTCACAAAAGACCTCCAGCAACTCTAATCTGCAATGCCTCATAGAGCATTATAAAACGAGCAGAAGGGTGAGAAAAACAACCATAATATAAATGCATATAATTATATATATCCACATAATCATACACATATAAAGTATTCTCACCCCAACTATCAAATCCTAACACATAAAGCATATACCGATTATATTCACATAATCACATATTCACTCATAATACATATGTTTATACACGAAACACATCATCCATAATTCCAAGCATGTAACACGAATGCACATTAATTCACCAATACCATCACAAATTCCACACATAATCAAACAATCAGACTATGCTTCATACAAATGCACAGAGACCGACACAACGACTCTATGCAAATGCCATGCGGTACCGACTCCAAATATTTCTCATCTCTAGTTCACTCAGGAACTCTGCTGGAACCATCGCTCGTTACATCACTGTAACTCCCCGTCGGGCCTACGATGTTCACCCGTCGTTTGCAGTCCTCCTTGCATGAGGCTCACGACGTTTATGGATCGCTTGCAGTCCTTCTTGTCTAAGGCTCACGATCCGATCGCTTGCAGTCCTCCTTACATGAGGCTCACGATCATCTATAACCACCTTTTCAGTCCTTCTTACATAAGGCTCACGGTGTTATAGCAGATTCTCTCAGGAATCAAACCGCCACTCAGGACGTCACAACAATGCGTATCATGATGCTTGGCATACAAGAACTCATGACAAACAATGCATTTTCACACATATATGCAACCATAAACATGCATATATAATCAAATACAACTCGTTGCATTTATTTGCCTTTCGGCCACAATTCATCCCCACAACATGTCATCACAAGTATTTCCATCACACAACAGCACATGGCATAATACCCATCAATTATGCACACTTACAACGACAACCGTCGACAATCGACACTATTCACTTTTCCCGACATAATTAAATCGGCTAACGAATTCCAAAACATCATAATCACCAAGTACAGTTCAATACCTTTCCAACGACACCAAGAATGTCAAAATCAGATAAACGGAACAAAAGTTACGGACTAAACAAGAAAAGACATCGCAAAAAAACACATTCTGCACCCTTGCTGGCCATACGCGTATTGCCCTCAGCCATACGCGTATTGCCTTACCCCATACGCGTATTGCCTATTTTCCTTCATTGCCATACGCGTATTGCCCTCAGCCATACGCGTATTGCCCTACCCCATACGCGTATTGCACTGTACCATACGCGTATGGGCAGCGAAACCCAGAATTTTTCCTGCTGCGTTGCTGTTACGAATTTCACACCCAAAACCCTCCAAATCATCAACCAAACTCAGAAAAATACCAATTTGATGTACAACAACATATATCTTTCATGTATCAACAACAAGAAACCAGAAAAACATCATTTCCGACACGATTAAATCGAATTCTAACACTTTCTACCAAAAATGGGTTTTGAAGTATTTTTTTATATAATTCAACAAAACAACAAACAAACACATACACAATCATACACATGTATAAGATAATTGAATTTCGCACCCTTACCCGATTTAATCGATACCCAAGCTTGCTCCTGATGATTTTCCACTCTTTTCTTCACTTTCTCTCTTTTCTCTCTTCTCCTTTTCTTTTCTTTCCTCCCTTCTCTTTTTCTTCTTCTCTTACTATTTTTCTTTCTTTTCTATTTCTATTTTTCTTTCTTTTACTAACTTAATAAAATACACCCAAATGCCCAAAATACCCCTACACTCAATTTTCTCGCAAACGATCCCAAAACGCGATAAAATATAATCACGACGAAAAATAACATATTTTCACACAAAAGTCGAAAATAAAATAAAATAATAATAAAATAATCAAAAGACTCAATAAAATAAAAACTGACAAAAACTGGGGCGTTACAATACTCCCCCACTTAGAAATTTTCGTCCTCGAAAATATAACGAGACGAACCACTCTGGATGCGACTCTCGCATCTGACCAACAAACATCAGGCCTACCAAAAAGGCACACCACGAATAACACAACTGACAAACCACCTTGCTAACCTTAAACACAACGATAACACGACAACGACGACAACAACGACAAGATGCAAAACCCATACAATGCACTTGACGACCAACTCACAACTCAAGGAATACGCAAAACACAACTCACAGGCTCACTCTTGAACCGAAACACAACAGGACCGTCACCGCCACCGTAGGTAACACTCCTCTAATTCCCATACAAAAATTAGCTCTTCGCACTCGAACCACCACAATGGAAACGAGACAATAACCCAAACAAGAACATAAAGTTCCACGACACCACACGGTCTCAACAGCATCTACAAAACCAGAACACCAACATCCTTGTCACACAACCATACCACAACACCGCTACGATTCACCAATCGAACATAAAACCAAAACATCCCCCAACTTAGCAACACATGGATACTATTAAAACCTTTCTCCTAACACTTCCACTCTGAAACATCCAATGATCTCATCATTCCTACCGATTTCCAATGTTCAACCTAAGAACTCTTACAAGTCGCACACACATATACGAAATGTGCCACATCACGCTTCCGCTGCGCACTCTGATGACTCGTAACCATCTATACCACCAATATCTCTCCCAAGGTCTAACTCTTTCACGAACTTTCCATAAACTACTGTTCACTTTAATATTCTACCTCGCATTCTTTCGCGTTATCTCGTACACCAGATACAAGCCTTTGTACTGCTCAAACAATTCTAATACTCGGACCACCAAAACAGCCATTCATAGAAACTTTCATCTTAAATCCTCAGACACCGCAATAACTCTTCTCAACTTCTAACCACTCTCGTTGTCTCTATACCTTCAGACCAAACCAGTACTCAACATTCTTGTAATTACCAAGCACTTCGAATCTAGAATCATAAAGATAATACTTCCAATATTCCAACTCAATTGCAACTGCAAACAATTCCGATTTCCACAATAATACTAATCCTTTCTCGAATCCTCAAATGTCGGCAAACATAAGCCACGACTTACTCTCTTACCCTAACACACTGACTACTCATCCAAGATACATCCCACACAATCGACTTCACCTTTGCAAGTCAACTGAAGTAACCAAACGCTAGTCTTGGAAAAGCCTCCCATACCCTTCAATAATAACCAACAAAAGTCCAAAAAGTTCCCAATCACCTTTACCAACTTCGGATCCTCTAATAACAACACCGCATCTACTTCCGATGACAACAACATAACCCGACACACAAGTCGATAGCAGCCTCAACTCAAGCAAATCACTACTCTTATCAAACATCCCAACAATTGTAATTCTAATCCCAAAAATGAATACTTAATCTAAATCGTCATCTTATACCACTGTCCGTAATCCATATACAATCCCTTCTATTGATAATCCAAATTCCAACCTATTACAACACCCAACCAAAAAGAACTCTTAATGATTTCCCAAGTTAACCACCTACCAGAACCTCTAATCCAACTCATCTTTTGATATAAGAATCTTCATTGCCACAACCAAACAATCTATAGCCAACTCTTTCTATTTCAAGTAATCCGTTTCACACCACTATCAAGCCGGAAAGACACGTCCATACATCCAACATAATTCCCGTCTACTATCAACAAGAGATTAAGGGTGATCAGTTCCTCAATTTGCCAATAGACAGCCGACAATCATGATGAAGCATAAACCGTCTCCACCCAACCATAATAGCATTCCTTACATCCTATACACCAAACTACCTAAGGCACGAATCCATAGTTAACATAAACCTTACTTCTACATCCCTTCTTGAACCAGAAATCACACTTATAATCCTGTAATTCACAATCCACTGAGCCAGCGCTTTACACCTGAAACAACACGGAGAAGCACCAGCTTCTCCCCCACTTATCTCATTCTAATCTCTCCAACTGTAGACACACTAATTCCATTACAAGCATTTACCAAAAATGGTCAAAGAACAATTTAAACAAACCGAAAAAAGTAATTACTGACCCCATTGTTGGAGTATCAATAACCATTACACCATCCCAAGAAGACAACACAAATTCAAACACTTCACGCACTCACACGAAATAAACGAATGAGTCGTCCCAATATCAATAATAGCAATTAAAGGCGTAATAATAAAACAAGTACCTTAATCAAACGGTCTGCAACAGTAGCCTCAGTTCCTGCCAACGCACAAGTCTCCCCACCAACCTAAGCTTGTTTTGGTTCTGTACACCTCGTGCTAATATGACCTATTTCACCGCAGTTGAAACACTTCATCCCATAGTCCTTACAATCAGCTGCGACATGTCCCTTACGTCCACAATTGATGCATTTCAGTTTATTCTTCGCACAATCAAACTGAAGATGTCCTTCTTTACCACACTTGTAACATCTCGGGGGATTAGACGTTCCTCCATCACTTGCCTTTCTCTCAAAATTACCCCTATGTTTACCATCGTCAGCGGGTGTCACATAAGGACTACCACGAGACTGTTGTTTCCCTTTTCTGTCATTCACACTTTTATAGTGAGCCGAACGAGCCTTACAATCTTCTTCATAAATCCTACAACAATCAACCAAGTCAGCAAACCTTCTAATCCTTTGGTAACCGATTGCCTGTTTGATTTCAGGACGCAATCCGCTTTCATACTTCACACACTTAGAAAATTCCGCAGTAGGTTCAGCATAATGTGGATAAAACTGCACCAGCTCCATGAACTTAGCAGTATACTCAACAACAGACCTATTACCTTGTTTTAATTCCAAAAACTCTATCTCTTTCTTTCCTCGGACATCCTCGGGAAAATACTTCCTCAGAAACTCTCGGCTAAACACTTCCCAAGTGATCTCTTCTTCCTCTGCAGCTTCCAACACCTGACGAGTACTGACCCACCAATCATCAGCCTCATCATGTAACATGTGAGTACCCAGCCTCACCTTGTGATCATCTTCACAATCCATTACTCGGAAAATCCTCTCAATCTCTTTCAACCAAATCCGTGCACCATCCGGATCATGTTTCCCTTTAAAGATCGGCGGCTTATTCTTTCTAAACTCATCATTTCCTGCAGCATTCGGTGCACCCTGCACAGCTCGTGCCATAGCCTCCATTGCAGCAGCCAAAGCAGCATCGTTCCTACCAGCCATATTCTGTTCATCCCCAATAACAGCAACAATGGTTAAACAAACAGCTCACCGAACCACAAGGACCAGCAAAGACACACACAACAGACACAACTGACACGGACTGGCTCTGATACCACTTAATGTGACGCCCCCAATCTATACCCCCAAATAATCATGCATTTAAAGCAATAAAAGAAAAATTCGAAATTTGATCAGAGTATATTTAAAAACATGGCATAGACGGGGAAATCACATCACTTTGAAACCAAACATACATACAACACCTGCCCATAAAGATATGCAACAGTGGGGTAGCAATCAATAGAGGAAACTTCGTTCCTTACACCCACACTTCAGAAATTAGAATTAAAGCGGAAAATCTAAAATCTGATTAACATACATCATGTAAAAAGTTTGTCAAACATATAGTTATACATGTACAAGCCAAAATATAATATATACATAATACATAATAATCGCCAACGGCCTCCCTAACTACCCGGTGTCACATATCAGAGCCGACCGACAAAAAGGGTGAAGACACAAAGCTTCACAAAAGACCTCCAGCAACTCTAATCTGCAATGCCTCATAGAGCATTATAAAACGAGCAGAAGGGTGAGAAAAACAACCATAATATAAATGCATATAATTATATATATCCACATAATCATACACATATAAAGTATTCTCACCCCAACTATCAAATCCTAACACATAAAGCATATACCGATTATATTCACATAATCACATATTCACTCATAATACATATGTTTATACACGAAACACATCATCCATAATTCCAAGCATGTAACACGAATGCACATTAATTCACCAATACCATCACAAATTCCACACATAATCAAACAATCAGACTATGCTTCATACAAATGCACAGAGACCGACACAACGACTCTATGCAAATGCCATGCGGTACCGACTCCAAATATTTCTCATCTCTAGTTCACTCAGGAACTCTGCTGGAACCATCGCTCGTTACATCACTGTAACTCCCCGTCGGGCCTACGATGTTCACCCGTCGTTTGCAGTCCTCCTTGCATGAGGCTCACGACGTTTATGGATCGCTTGCAGTCCTTCTTGTCTAAGGCTCACGATCCGATCGCTTGCAGTCCTCCTTACATGAGGCTCACGATCATCTATAACCACCTTTTCAGTCCTTCTTACATAAGGCTCACGGTGTTATAGCAGATTCTCTCAGGAATCAAACCGCCACTCAGGACGTCACAACAATGCGTATCATGATGCTTGGCATACAAGAACTCATGACAAACAATGCATTTTCACACATATATGCAACCATAAACATGCATATATAATCAAATACAACTCGTTGCATTTATTTGCCTTTCGGCCACAATTCATCCCCACAACATGTCATCACAAGTATTTCCATCACACAACAGCACATGGCATAATACCCATCAATTATGCACACTTACAACGACAACCGTCGACAATCGACACTATTCACTTTTCCCGACATAATTAAATCGGCTAACGAATTCCAAAACATCATAATCACCAAGTACAGTTCAATACCTTTCCAACGACACCAAGAATGTCAAAATCAGATAAACGGAACAAAAGTTACGGACTAAACAAGAAAAGACATCGCAAAAAAACACATTCTGCACCCTTGCTGGCCATACGCGTATTGCCCTCAGCCATACGCGTATTGCCTTACCCCATACGCGTATTGCCTATTTTCCTTCATTGCCATACGCGTATTGCCCTCAGCCATACGCGTATTGCCCTACCCCATACGCGTATTGCACTGTACCATACGCGTATGGGCAGCGAAACCCAGAATTTTTCCTGCTGCGTTGCTGTTACGAATTTCACACCCAAAACCCTCCAAATCATCAACCAAACTCAGAAAAATACCAATTTGATGTACAACAACATATATCTTTCATGTATCAACAACAAGAAACCAGAAAAACATCATTTCCGACACGATTAAATCGAATTCTAACACTTTCTACCAAAAATGGGTTTTGAAGTATTTTTTTATATAATTCAACAAAACAACAAACAAACACATACACAATCATACACATGTATAAGATAATTGAATTTCGCACCCTTACCCGATTTAATCGATACCCAAGCTTGCTCCTGATGATTTTCCACTCTTTTCTTCACTTTCTCTCTTTTCTCTCTTCTCCTTTTCTTTTCTTTCCTCCCTTCTCTTTTTCTTCTTCTCTTACTATTTTTCTTTCTTTTCTATTTCTATTTTTCTTTCTTTTACTAACTTAATAAAATACACCCAAATGCCCAAAATACCCCTACACTCAATTTTCTCGCAAACGATCCCAAAACGCGATAAAATATAATCACGACGAAAAATAACATATTTTCACACAAAAGTCGAAAATAAAATAAAATAATAATAAAATAATCAAAAGACTCAATAAAATAAAAACTGACAAAAACTGGGGCGTTACAGGTTCTGTCCCAAAAGTATAGGGATGCCGCCAACATATTCAGACAATACGGGATGCTGGTCTTCGACAGCATAAGAAGGTCATAAATCCCTATCTCCTTCCAATGGTCAGCTTTAACCTTCTCCATCTTTGCCATCCATTGGTCGAATTCCTTTAAAGGGTTGACAGCTCTCACCAGCCTGGTGCCATCAGTGAGATAGCCAACATTGATTTTGGGTAAGGGGATCTCTTTAGGGGAAGCTCCAGCAGCCGAATTAATTTTGGGGAAACTCTTTTGCCCTAGTGGTCTGGTTCTCCGGTACGAGGGGAAAAACTCACTTAGCCTCTCGTTAGAAATGTCCACATCAGCCAAAGGACCAGATATCGCATAAGTTTTATCAGACATAACTATGGGAATCATTACCTGAGATTTGTAGATGGCTCTTGATTCTTCAGAGGTGGGTTCCGACATGCAATGGCGGTTATCTACTAGTTGGGGGCCTGGGATGTTAGCGAACGGAGGGATGGTTTGCTTAAATGGAGTGGCCTTGCCTCTTTGAGTCTTCTTTGCTTGAGGATTAAGTTGGGAAGATGCCATTGTTGAAGAAGATGAAAAGATGGTGTCTTTGCTGGGTTTGCGTGAGAGAACTGAAGAGAAGAAGAGGTTGCTTGAGAGTATGAAAAGTGTGGAAAGTTCACAAAGTGGCGGAAATGGGTATATATAGACATTTGAAAATCTCAAGAGACTTGGATCCACCGTTGAAGCTGAGGGGTTAGTGGGACGCGTGTCTTTCTCCTGAAGGTGTGATGAAAAGTAGCAGTTATGTGCAGACAGTTAACCCCTGTTTTTAAGAAAGGTGTTATGATGAATACGGTTGAAAGGACGTTTTAAGGATTTGTCATGATGGTATGACGTCAGAGGCGTGGGTTAAAGAAACTGAACAGTTCAGCCATTAAGTAATTAGTGGGATGTTCAATTAAGGCCATGCAAACAGGCGTCGAAATGGTTATTATATCAAGAAATGGCCTTCCTACCAATTCTGGTGAAAGGACATTCCTTGTGGGCAATTTGTTAACCCTCAATTTCGATGCTAGAAAGAATCAAAGCTATTTTATGTTAAAAAATTATTTTTAATATAAAGAAGGCTTCGACCTAGTTTTGGAGAAGCCTGAGTCGAATAGAGGTGTAGGAATCTCAAAAAATGGCTAAGTGTTGGAAGGGTTTCGACCATGAGAATGTGGAAACAAGCGCTACAGTGGTTATATTAAGGCTGGAGGAAATTTCCAATATTTGAAATTTAAACAAGAGCAGTTGTGAACGTGGGAACAGTTGAGACCAAGGAGAAGGCGCCAAAATCCACACGTTCGAAGTAGTAACCACCACTTAGTAGTTATTTCCTAGCACTATAAATAGGAGTTAGTTCTATGTAAATGGGGTGTTCATATTTTTGTACAAGTTACTCAAAGAAACTCAAAGTACCCGCGTGTAGAGAAACGAGTTCGTGAGAATGTACGTAATGTAACACCATTTTCTTCATTAATGCAATTTATCTTCATCATGTTTAAGATTCAGCCATTTAATTTCCATGCCTTTACAATTTCTTGAACTTTATCTGCCAGGCCAAATTTACTTTCAAAGTTATTTAAACTTTCTGCATCTACCTTCGACTGCACTGTTACATTCAAGCATTTATTCTTCAAGCTTTTACTTTTCAAAGTCTTTTATTTTCAAGAACGTGGAGTTCACCTTTAATCAATTGCATCTATTTCAGAGTCTTTTACTTTCCTGCACTTTACCTTCGACAGCACTTTTATCATTCCAGCCTTTACTTTTCAAGAACGTGGAGTTCGTCGCATTTTACTTTCAAAGCCTTTTACTTCTTGTCCATTCCTTTCGACGCCTTTAATTTTTGCACCCTTTACTTACAGCTCTTTAAATTTTAAGCCTTTACTTTACTTTATTGCAAGTAGTCGAACGTGGAGTTCAGTTAGATTTTATTTAAGGATTGTCGAACGTGGAGTTTAGTTTACATTGTCTTTAATTTTCATTTTGTCGTTTACACTTGTCTCTCAAATTTAGCACATGTCCTAGGATTTGTGTGGTCGATCCTGCAAGTTAATCAATTTGCGTTTAGATTGATAGACGAGAGGTTGTTTACCAAAATTCACAGTAAATAGGGACCTAGTTCTGTTTGTATTCGAGAGTGACCAACAGGCTTTACCTAGTTCTAGACGTAGTTGCCGGGGAAAACTCTAAATAACTATACTAGTATTACACAGTGGATATGTGACAAGTATATAAAAGGATGTGAAAGAAGGCTTACAGTGAAACAACCCCATAATACAGTTATATACATATGAAAGCGGTAAATGAAAGCGGATAAACACTTACCCATCGTAGAGCTTCCATGCTGTTTTGTTAGCTGTTCAACAAAGAAATTAAAGAAAGTTTTGATAACAACATATGTTTGAATTCAAAATCAAAGGAGAAAGTGTTTTGAAAAGATTGTTGGGGATTACAGCTAAAGGAGAGGCCCAAAAAGTTTTTATGTACAAGGGGATGGGTCTTACACTCTATTAGAGGCCCAAAGATTTATTTTTGTACAAGAGATGGGACTTACAACTCAAGGAGAAGCCCAGGGTTATTTGTTTGAAATCGGCGATCGCGCCGAGGTTTTTGAAAACACAGTGGGCCTTATACAACATCTGAGGCCCAAATCATTTTGAAAAAAAAGGGTTGGGTCTTACACTCTATTAGAGGCCCAAAGAGTTTGAAAATGAATAAAGATGGGTCTTATAGCTCAAGGAGAAGCCCATGGGTTTTTGTTAAAAAGGCGACGATCGCGCCGAACATTTGAAAATATACATAGGGACTTATACAATGTGTGAGGACCAAAGGTATTATTTACAAAGGGGTTGGGTCTTACACTCTATTAGAGGCCCAAAGAGGTTTTGAAAAAGAAAAGTGGGACTTAGAACACGAGGGTAGGCCCAGATTTGTTTTTGCTCTGAAATGGCGATCACGCCGAGATTCTTTTAACGCCGAGGGACTTATACAATGTCTGAGGCCCAAAAATGGTTTTGGTTAAAAGGGGATTGGGTCTTACACTCTATTAGAGGCGCATGAGTGTTTGAAAAAGATTGATGAGGGTGAAATCAATCAAAACCCTAATTTTGTTTAAAATGGAATTAATTTTGTTTAAAAATTAATAAAAATTATTAAAAACATATGAAAAATGAGTGGTGATCTTGGATCAATGTTTCAAAAATCATGTTTATATCCACAAAATTATTGGAAACCAATTAAATTTGGAAAATCGAGGAAAATATATTTTAAATGTTAAAAAACAAATCAAAGATTAATTCTTTGCAAAAATATCAAGTATATAAAATAAATAATATTTTTGGTAATTTTTGGCAAAATAAAATATTTTAACATTTTTGTGAATTATTAAAAAAAGAATCAACTCAAAATCATTAAAACTCAGAGAGAAATTAATTTTTGAATCAATTAAATAAAATCACAAAATTCAAATATTCAAATTTGTGAAAAAGGAGCCAAGAACATGGGCCAAGGACATGCGCGAAGGGAGTTTTGCTCAGATTTGCATTTTCTATCCAATCTCATTGAATACTTGATGAAATCACACAATCCACATATCAATCTGCTCGTTTTCACCTCACGATCATGTCTATGGTCTTTAATTTCATTTATTTTAAGCATGGAATAAGAAATCAAGACAAAACCTCAAGAACCCTAAAATTTGCATGAAGGCTGAGAATTTTGATACACGTTTCAAACAAAGCAATTAATTGAGAGGAAACATTCTATGCATGATTATGAACATTTGGCAAAAGTAATGTGCGAGGAAATATGCATAGATTAAGAGATGACCAAATTTAGGCTTACTTGAAGGTCGTGACAGCAAGAGCAATGTGATTTTTGAGTTGGAGGTGTTACAGATGAGTTGTGATGATCTGAATAGCTTCCCTACACCATATGGAGTGTGTTTGAATGCTTGGACTTGATTGGAAATGGCTGGATCACTTCATGGCATCTCAACTGCAACTTGGTTGAAAACATGAACAACTGGCTGGTGATTCTGAGAAATCAGTGTTACAGTTGTGTGTTTAGTGTTTGATCAGCTCACATATGATGTTTATGAGGTGTTAAAGCAATTGGTTTGAGTGGAATTGCTCTCTACTGAAAAATTCGATAGTGACTTGCTAAGAAAGGCATTTTTGAGAGTGAGAAGATGATTTTGAGAAAGGAAAGTGTTGTAGGCCTTTGGTGTCCTTAAACTGAGCACAAATGAGCTCTATTTATAGTAGAGCAAGTTTGTTTTACAAGCAATAGTGAATGGCAACTGCAGCAGCTCATTGTCCAATTGCATCAATTTGGAATCTTAAGTCTCCTCTAGCCATTGACTAGAGGTTAGAGCACAGGCCTTTGGTTCCCTAGTTTAGAGATCATCCTTGACTGATTCAGTTAGAAAAGGCTTAGTTCATGCCACCTTGGTGCATCCATTGAATTCTCCAAAACAAAATTGGAGTCTTGTCCCCCTTTTAGGCATTTTTAGGTTTGGCATGCTACTTTTAGTTCCAAAGACTTGGGAGGCTGATGGATCAGTGTTTATTCCTCCTTGGTCTCAGGTGTTCAGATGGATAAACTTGTTTGTCATTTGTACAATTTGATCAAATCGAGCAAAATGCACAAATCTGCCTTGCCATGACAGTTGCAGCAAGGCATATTGCCATTGTCATAACTCTTAGCTCAAATGGGATTTGATGGAGTTCTTGGCCATTTTGGAAAGCTCTCAAATGATACAACATATGTGTGATCATAGTTTGTCTTGACACTTTTTAGATCTAAGTGAAAAATTCCCTTACATTTTGAAAAAAGTGAAACAGATTCTGACTTAGTGATTTCACTAAGTGTTGGAAAAAGTGGCATTTTCATGTTTTTGTCATTTTGGTAACTCCATAACTAAAAATCCATGAAGAATTAGAGTGAGGTGTAGTTGACACTTTTAAATTATGCCATGAGATCTACAAATCCATCTTTGGATCAACCAAAATGGTTGCCTGGTGTCATACCCCAAATTTTGACCACTTAGATTTCCCATCATTGTGCAAATCATCATCATAATATGGATGTACCTTCATGCCTCATCAATTTCCTCAAGGATTGTTGAGCATTCACTACAATCAAAATTAGGGTTTCAAGCCCTCTCAGAGCCTTAGACAAAGGATCAATCAAGGAATGACATGATATTCAACTTGTCTAACCTATCAAACATCCACAATGGATCAAAAGGACTCCCACTTCAAGGATCAAGCACAAGGCTGCTCCCTTTTAGGTGGATCAAGTCTCAAGATCGACATTGTCACCAAATTAGGGTTTTGGTCGCCAGGGCCTCCAGATGGAAATTTTTCATCTGGGCACAAGCCAATGATCCAAAACACAACCTAATATACTCCATGGAACCTCATGGACCCAATCATCAAGTCAATTTGACCTCAGGGGATGCATTCATCAAAAATCAGGAATTAGGGTTTCTTGACCTAATTCACCCCTAAGTTGACTTTTGGGACAAATCATGAGCCAAGACCTCAAGACATGATTTGAGGGTCTCTAATATACTATATTGATCCATTTGCAACAATGGATTAATCTAAGAAGCTTGAGCAACAAGTCTCAATTTCATCTGCACCACAATTAGGGTTTCGCAAGGAAAGTCAACTGTAACTTTGACTTTTGACCAGGACATGCTCCCAAGCCCTAAGACATGATTCAATATACCCTATGACACCCATGGAACGTGTCCATCAAGTTTGATTTAGCTCAAGGACATGATTTCCTGAGGAATTGCACAGTTTAGAATTCATCTGATAAAAAGTCAACTGTGCACAAAAGTCAACTTTGACTTTTTGAGATTTTTCACCAAAATGGATTTTTAACCCTAAAATGATGTTAATGTATGATTTGAATCATCATTCATCAAGAAAAATCAAAGAAAGTGGGATAACTTGTAAAAGGGGTAACCATAAAAACTTAGAAAAATTTCTAAGTTATTGAAAAAGTGACACTAATGTGCCAACTTTGGAGGATCATAACTCCTAAATCACAAGGCCATTGTTCCCCATTCAAAGCTTGATTTGTAGATATCATTGCCCTCTACAAAATCAAGATAAGTCACTTTGTTCCAACACTTGGTGAAAATTTCACTAAGTCAGATTTTACCCTACTTTTTGCCAAATTTAGGGGGATTTTTCACTTGGATTCAAAAAAGATCAAAACAAAACATGTTCAAACAGTTGTTGTATCATGTAAGGGCTTTCCAAAATGACCAAGAACATTACCAAATTCAACTTGAGTCATGAGATATGACATTGGCAAGTTGCGTTGTTGAAATCTGTCAAGGCAAGGCAGATTTTGCACTTTTGGTCGATTTGCCAAAATCAGCCAAATCCAAATGCTCCTATCCACTTGGACACCTCTGAGGATTGAATCTAAAGGGGACAATCACTAAGCCAAGCCTCCAAAGTCTTTGGAACAAGAAATAGCATGTTGAACCTAGAATTGCCAAAATAGGGACAAGACTCCAATTTTGGATTGGAGCATTCAATGGAAGCATCAAGGTGGCATGGACTGAGCCATTTGTAACTGAATTCAGTCAAGACTTATCCAAGACCAAGGGAACCACAACCCTGTGCCCTAACCTCTAGTCAATGGCTAGAGGAGACTCGGATTTCCATTGGACAACATTGGCCAAACCTCTGCTGCCGTTGCCATTCACTGTGAATCCCAAAACAAACTTGCTCTACTATAAATAGAGCTCAATTGTGATCAGTTTTAGTACACCAAAGCCATCTAACAGATGCTTTCCTCAAAATCTCTTCTTTCACTCCAATTTTTCCTTCTAAGGCAAGTCACTATCGGGTTTTGAGTTTGAGAGCTTTTCCAATCAAACCAATCACACACACACCTCACATACATCATATAGAAGTGATCCAAACACTCACATAACATCTGGAACACTGATTTCACAAAATCACTAGCCAATTGCTCAAGTTCTTGACAGTTTTGCAGTTGAGGTACCATCTTCATCTCCGAACCATTTCAAACCATTCCAAGCATTCATACACACTCCATGGCACCTAGGGAAGCTATCCAGATCATTGGAACCTAGCTGTAACACCTCCAACACAAATCACGATCACCAGCTGCAAGTGGTAAGCATGAGCTCTTCTAACTCTATGATCCATGCAATTTTTGCTGCACAATAATTTGGCCATATGTTCATAATCATACATGGAATGTTTCCCCTCAATTAATTGCATTGTTTGAATCGTGTATCAAAAATCCTAGCCTTCATGCAGAAATTAGGGTTCTTGAGGATTTTTCATGATTTCTTGTTATATGTTTTATTTAAATGAAATTAAATACCATAGACATGATCGGGAGGTTGAAACGAGTTGATTGGTATGTGGATTACATGATATGATCAAGTATTCAGTGAGATTGAAGAGAAAATGTAAATCTGGGCAAACCCAGAACATGCGCGTGTTCTTGGCGCCATTTTTTGAATATTTGAATATTTGAATTTTGTGATTTTATTTAATTGATTCAAAAATTAATTTCTCTCTGAGTTTTAATGATTTTGAGTTGATTCTTTTTTTAATAATTCACAAAAATGTTAAAATATTTTATTCTCCTAAAAAGTCCCAAAAATATTATTTCTTTTGTATAATTGATATTTTTGCAAAGAATTAATGTTTTAATTGTTTTTGACATTTAAAATATTTTTTCCACCTTGATTTTGCAACTTTTAATGCTTTCTAATTATTTTGTAGGTCAATACTTAATTTTTGAAGCATTAATCCAAGATCACAATTTGTTTTCCATATGTTAAACAATTTTGATCATTTTAATTGAATTTTTATTCAATTAAATACATTTTTGAAAACAAATTAGGGTTTTGGATTAATTCAACCCTCATAAATCATTTTCAAAACACTTTGGGCCTCTATTAGAGTGTTAGACCCAACCCTCTTGTACAAAACACTTTTTGGGCCTCATTCGTTGTATAAGTCCCTCTGTACATTTTCAAATAAACGCCGCAATCGTCGCCTTTTAAAAAAAAACCAATTGGGCCTCTCCTTGAGCTATAAGACCCATTCAAAACTTTTGGGCCTCTAATAGAGTGTCATACCCAATCCTTTTTTTGACCAAATCATTTTTGGGCCTCAGATATTGTATAAGTCCTGATACCGTCAAAAAACAAACGGCGCGATCTTCGCCTTTACAAAACAAACCTGGGCCTACCCTTGAGTAGTAAGACCCATTTCTTTTCTTTTAACATTTTGGGCCTCTAATAGAGTGTAAGACCCAACCCCCTTTTAACCAAAACCATTTTGGGCCTCACTTATTATATAAGTCCCTCTGCGTTAAAAGAAAACCTCGGCGCGATCACCATTTTAAACGAAAAATCATCTGGGCCTACCCTCGTGTTATAAGCCCCACTCTTTTTCTTTAAAACTTTTTGGGCCTCTTGAGAGAGTGTAAGACCCATCCCTTTGTACAGAAAACCTTTTTTGGGCCTCAGTCACTTGTATAAGTCCCTCTGTACAAATTCAAACAGTGCGCTCACTAATAAAACCCTGGGCCTCTCCTTGAGCTGTAAGCCCCAAATCTTTCTTTTTCAAAGCACTTTCTCCTTTGATTTTGAATATACTATTGTTTTCAATCTTTCTTTGTTGAACAACTAACCAAACAACATGGAAGCTTTACAACCGAGTAAGTATTTATACGCTTTCATTTACCACTTTCATATACATATAACTGTATTGTGGGGCTGTTTCACTGTAAGTCTTCTTTCATAAACTCATATCAACAGTGTAATAATAGTATAGATATTTAGAGTTTCCCCGGAAACTACGTCTAGAACTAGGTGACGCCGTTTCGTTTATTCATAGAAATAGACAACTAGATCCCCAATAGGATCACCAGAAACAGTCTTCTCTTCGGCTGTCCTCATTCGGAATTGTCAAGAAACTCTACTCCTAGAGATGAATGTATTCTCCGTGAATGGTATCTTTGAGTTTCTTCCAAATTCTCGAACTTTCCTGACTTGATCTATTCCTTGTGAATAGCTTGCCTTGAATTTCTCGGGGTTTGGGGACCCACGGGCTTCTTAAAAGCATCAGCCTCCTCTTGGGCATCATACAAGGACCCACAGGCTTCCTAAAAGCAACCCCGCCTCCTCTTGGGCTTAGTACAAGGACCCCTACGGCTTCTTAGAAGTATTCACAGCCTCCTCTTAGGCTTCGTATAATGATCTCTTCCGCCGCGAATGATAGCCTTCTCTTGGGCTTCGTACAAGGACCGGTCGGCTTCTTAAAAGCTTCCAGCCTCCTCTTGGGCTTCGTACAAATTGTCCCGACGACCTCCTTGAGGTATAGGAACAGAACTTAGTCATCTGCATAGAACATTCCTTTCAAAGAGTCTACTACTGTTTCTCAAAGCATAGTACAAAAGATGAAACTCTAGACTTGGACAGTCTAAATCTCCTTGAGTCTCAAAGACATTCTCAAGTGACCCCTTCGTTAAATAGGGAGAAAACCCGTAGACTCGGACAGTCTCAATACCCTTCGGATTTCCCAATTCCTTAAAGAACAGGAATAGCCCGGATCCTCAAATCAAATCCTCGAGTACAGTGTTGCTCATATAAGAAATGATTTTCTCTTTAAATCAGCATACTGGATCTGTCACTCAACTGAAACAGTAACCATAGCGTCCTCTTAGGCTTTGTATAATGATCCTTCTCCAGTGAAGTTAGCCTCTCTCTTGGGCTTTGTACAATGATTCTCCCCAGCGGAGTCAAACAACGTTTAGCCTCTCTCTCGGGCTTTGTACGAGACACATAAGAGACTTCCTCGTTGAGTCAATCACCCTTTCGCCTCCATCTCGGGCTTTATACGAGATACAAAAAGGTTCTTATTGAGCCAAATAAATTTTAGCCTCCATCTCGGGCTTTATACGAGATACCAAAAGATTCCCTCGTCGAGTCAAAACCTTTTAGCCTCTCTCTCGGGCTTTGTACGAGACACATATTAGCCTCCTCTTAGGCTTTGTATAAGAAAACCACTGGTTGATCCAATCAACCTTTTAGCATCAAAGTTGTGCCTCGTTCACAGTACACCAGCATAAACAACTCCTTCCCCTTCATCTAATCGCTGTAAGCGGCAAGCCTCTGGATCATCTACATCCATGCCACTGTCCCTCTTTTAGCATGAGAAATTCCTAAGGAAAGATGACATTGCTCTACACTGAGTTAAAGTCTTCCCCTTCAGGTTAAAATCCCCTATAAAGGAAATTATGGCATTGCCGGATTCACAAATCCCGGTTAAAGTAATTCTCCTTTATAAACAGTTGTGACATACAACCCCCTCTTTAGAGATGACAAATTCTCTCTAAAGACAACACCTTTTAGCTTCACATCTTGGGCTTTGAACAAGATACAAATAGACTCTTCAGCTTCACATCTTGGGCTTTGAACAAGATACAAACCACCTTTCGCTTCATGTCTTGGGCTTTGAACAAGACACCAAAACACCATTTCCTCCCATAGAATAGGAGAAACTACGAACGCTCTGATTTCCCTGTTTCGGTAAACGGGAATACGTAGGCATAAGATTGAAAGAAAAATCTTAGCGAGCACACTAAACAAAAACCCAAAATCCCATACTCTCATGTATCTATCAAAAAACATCAGTCCTAACATCCTAATCCTGGTTCCCCGGCAGAAACCTGTCTGTCAAAATAACACAAGAAAGGCCCCACCACATTGATCGCATCCGTAACGTAACAGACCGCTTTTTAAACTCGGTATGCAAGCAGGGTTAATTGGAGACATCTATTTCCCTTCCTTATTCATCTCACAATAGGATAAAAAATGAATCGACCTATAGTAAACTGACTCCAGGGAGCGACTGCGCTTAAGAACCGCATCCAAAATCGCTCGCTACAGAAAAATGGCGCCCACCGTGGGGCCGTCTTCTTAATTTTTTTTCTCTCTTCACTCGTGTGAAAACCACAGATTGGGGCTTCCGTCGGGGAACCCATTTTCTGTCAGGAACTTAGGATTCATAGCTTTAAGGGTCTAGGATGATTAGGACAAATATATATACTGCTTTTCCTAATTGTTATACCTGTTTATTTTTCTGCTAATGGGAATGCGTGTGATGCCGCATGTGGAAAGATTGAGTATACACTTAAGATAAGTGATGGCGACGAGGTCGACCATCAACCTCAGTGGAGGCTGACCAATGCAACCCATTCTCTCACCTAGACAATGGGTCGATTGTGATGTCTGAGAAGCTGGGGAGCCAAACCCTTTTGTAGTGCGGAAACTATCGGAAATAGTTGTCATGCGATACTACCCTCATTTGAGGCTGATGATTTATTCTCGGTGAATGGCACTTACTCTAAGATTTCTCTACAACTCGCTGGAGATCCACTTGTTGTTTTGATTTCCTAGGAGGAGCTGATGATAATGAGTACAGGTACAAAAATCACCTTAGTATAAACCTTTGGGGATGGGTAGAGCCTTGACTTCATGACAACGACCCTTTGACTCCATGTTTTTTCTATGTTTTTGTGTGCTGCATTCATGCATTCAATTAAAAAACATTAAAACATTCAAGAAAAAATTTTCTCTTCTAGTCTCTCTATTTTTCAAATTAAACTAAGACTGTGATTGCAAATATCAGAGAAAAGGATTGCACTAATGGATTTCGGTAGAAGGAGAACCCATAGGTATACCTTCAAGGTTCCAAAACTAGAGGATTTGAGAGGTTTGGCGAGAATGATCACAAACCAAGAGGCTTTCAAAGCCAAATACGGAGGTTTGCTACCTCTGTTAAGAATCCATGTGATTGAGGGAATCATGGATGCGCTCATTCAGTTTTATGATCCAGTTTATCACTGTTTCACATTCCCGGATTACCAGCTCGCACCAACGCTGGAGGAGTATTCTTATCTGATTGATCTACACATTAGTGATCGAGCTCCATTTTCTGGACTGGAAGAAATTCCAAAGAATCAGACCATTGCAAGAGCAATTCATTTGGACGAGTCTGGGGTTAGGACTCACCTAACCACTAAGGGTGGCATCCAAGGTTTGCCAGCCCAATTCTTGACAAAGAAGGCCCTGTATTTTGTCAGTATAGGAAACGTGACTGCTTTTGAAAGCATCTTTGTCTTGCTCACCTACGGGTTATTTTTGTTTCCCAACATCAATAACTTCGTCGACATTAACTCCATTAAGGTTTTTCTCATTGGAAACCCTGTGCCGACTTTGCTCGCAGATGCGTATCATTCTGTACACTTGGGAAATTTGTACAGCGGAGGGGAGATCACATGCTGTGTACCTCTGCTTTATAAATGGTTTATCTCGCACTTACCCAAGTCTACTTCTTTCTGGGATTGCAAGAGTACCTTACGTTGGTCGCAGAAGATCATGTCCCTCACCAACTCTGATATAGATTGGTGCAATAGGATCTATGATGGAATCAGGATCATTGACCGTTGTGGAAACTTCCCCAACGTACCCCTCATAGGAACTAAAGGAGGAATCAACTATCATCCGGTGTTGGTTCGCCGTCAATTTGGATACCCGATGAGGCATATTCCGCTGAATGCTCATCTGGAAGGTCTTTTCTTCAAAGAAGGAGAAAACGACAGAGAACTAAAGATGGAAATAGTGCACGCTTGGAAACACGTTCATAAGAAAGGACAAGAGTCTCTAGGAAAACCGGACTGTGTCTCGGTGGAGCCTTATCTCCACTGGGTACAAACTAGAGCTCTCAACAAAGTTCAAAAGGAGAGAAGGTCTTGGAAGAACAAGTACCGCACCCTCGACATAAAGTGCATCAAAATACAGCAATTACTGAAAGAGAAGGATGCTCTGATTGAGATTTTGGAGCAACATACTATAGAGAATCAAGATGACCAAAGGAATTTGCTCACTCCTTTCACCTGGCAAAGGAATGACAACCCGACAACGGCCCAAGAGCCCCGATCAAAGAAAAGGAAAGAGTCCGCACCCGATTTCTCTTCAGAGAGGACTCGGGACCCATTAGCTTAGGTTTTTGTTTCGGAACCTTGTAATCTACGATATTTCGATTTCTGTAATCCTTTGAATTCAATAAAAAGGGGTTTCCCCACCGTTTGATATTTGCAATCTAATTGTCGAAGTTTATTTTGATTAAACCAAAAAACAATTAATATAATCATTGCATTCATCATTCTCACATCACGAATTCTTCTTACCTACGAATCTCACGTTTGTGTCTCGGTTCTAGAGTCAAACTGTCTCATTCGTATAATACTCGGGCCAATCGTTAGAAAAAGATGGATGATCTTGAGGAAGAAAACAGAGAGTTGAAGGAAGAGATCGACGCTCTGAGAGAGGATATGAGAAAGCTTCGTAACGACATGCAAGCCATGGCAGAAGCTCAGCTACAAAGGACTGTGATCTCAGAGATCACCTCAGCGCCCATAGTGGAGAAGTATGATCCTAGGTATCAAATGCCGAAAGATCGTCCCTGGGGCATGCCTGTTAACTATATCTCGGAAGGATATGTTCCACCGATCACTGAAGATCAGGGAATCTCAACAGAAGCCGCTGGGCCTGAAGGTTACAAACTTCGGGAAGGCGAAGATGCCAGGGACATACTGAAGACTCCTGAAGGTTACAAACTTCGGGAAATGCCAAGATTTACTGCCGTAGTCATGGTACCACCCCCTGTGGTGCACACTGTCCCGGAAGGACAGATTCCGCAAATACCCGCTGGTAAAAAGGAAACTATGCTCGATAGAATGGATGAATTCTAGGAACAGTTCTTAGAAATGCAGAAGGAACTGCAAGCCATTCGCGATCAGGATTTATTTTGAAAGGACGCTGCAGACCTCTGCTTGGTCCCCAATGTGAAAGTTCCGCACAAGTTCCAAGTGCCCGACTTTAAAAAGTACAAGGGTAACTCTTGCCCTCAGAGCCATCTGGTGATGTACGCTCGGTGAATGTCAGCTCAGACTGAGAATCAGGACCTACTGATTCACTACTTCCAGGATAGTTTAACCGGTGCCGTATTAAAATGGTACATGGCTTTAAACCGTGCCACGATCAGCACATTCAGAGATCTTTGCACTGCCTTCGTCCAACAATACAAATACAATTTAGACATGGCACCCGATAGAGATCAACTCAGATCGATGTCGCAAAAGGACAAGGAAACCTTTAAAGAGTATGCTCAAAGGTGGCGTGAAATTGCCGCTCAAATTTGTCCACCTCTTGAGGAAAAAGAGATGACAAAGATCTTCTTAAAAACCTTAAGCTCATTTTACTATGACTGAATGATTGCCAGTGCGCCCAGTGACTTCACCGAAATGGTCGGCATGGGCGTACGTCTTGAGGAAGCCGTCCGAGAGGGACTTTTGGTAAAAGACACTGGATCGACGAGCGGTACTAAAAAATACTGTAGTGCTCTCCCTAAGAAAAAAGAGCAAGATATTGGGAATATCTCTCTCGGAAAGCAAAGGCGACGTTATCAACCAGTAGCAGCTGTGACTCCTGCTATCAACCCTGCGCCTATTCCTACGTATCAACCTCAGGTTGCGCAGAGCCAACTTGATCAGCAAAGGACACAACATCCTCTTCAGCAGGCTCATCCTCCATATAACAACAACCGTACAACACGACCATCAGGGTTTGATCCTATACCCATGCTGTACGCAGAACTATTTCTGTTTCTATTGGCTAAAGGGCACATCCAGACTAAGTTCCCTCTTACAGTACCGGAAAATCCGCCTTTTTGGTTTAAGGTGGATCAAACATGCCCTTATCATCAAGGAGGATCAGGGCATAACATTGAGACTTGTCTCAATTTCAAATCCGACGTGCAAAAGCTTGTTAGGAGCGGGGTCTTATCTTTCAAAGATACGAATCCCAATGTTCTCACAAACCCGCTGCCTCAACACGAGAAAGCTGCAGTCAATCTGATTGAGAGAGAGATTAACAACGTCTATCAAATTCACGATGTACTCTTGTTGAGGACCCATTTGGTCAAGATGCATTGTAGACAGAGTGGATATGGCCATGTGCCACCTCATAATTATCATCAATGTGATGTCTGCTCTAAAAACAATCAAGGATGTTCTGTGGTGCAAACAACTCTACAGGAACAGATGGATCTCGGATGGATCCAAGAGCACCGAGTTCGTGGAGTTAACATGGTTTACGCGAACTCCAATGTCATTCAGAACCACGACATCCGTGCAATGAATATCAACTTGGTGGCAATGCATTCAAGGAAAAGCCAGTATCATAATCTGCCGCGGCACGATTACAGTTCTTGTCTGACTTGCTCGGTAAACAAACAGGGTTGCTCTTTTGTACAAAAAGCCCTCCAGCGTCAGATGGATCTTGGATGGATCCAAGACTACCATGATAGGAATCCCTATCAGATCAATATGGTTCAAATCTTCGATATTCGCGTGATGAATATCAACCTGGTAGAGTTACATGCTGAGCAGGTCCGACTCGGATTCTTAATATCACATGACTATCAAAGCTGTAAAGCGGGTTGCGAAAACGATCGAGGTTGTACCCTCGTCCAGGAGGCACTTCAGCACTTGTTAAATCACTGGTGGATGATAATCTATATGGATGAAGATACTCAGCAAATTAGTATCAATAACTGGAATCCCACTCGGCGTCAAAGTCAAGATGTCCGATCTATGGAAGCTAACCTAGTGAGGTTACATTGTATTCAAAGTGGGCGTGGTCAGGTGCTACCACACAACTATGAACGTTGTGGTGTCTGTTCAGAAAGTAACCAAGGGTGTTACCTTGTGAGAGCAGCTCTTCAGGGTCAGGTGGATCGTGGTGAGATTCGTCCATATCCGGGTTCTGGACCCATCAACTGGACGCCGAACTACCTTGCCGATCAAGTTGAGGATGTTGTCACGATCGCTGGTCATCACAGGACCAGGGATGTTTTTGCCATTATCCCTATACTTGACGAATCTAAAGTTCCCAACCGAGAACGAATCGAGATTACTTATGATGGTCAGAAAAATCAGAAGGTTCCCATAGTCATCTATTTGTCGGGACCAACACCGTATGAATCAACTAAGGCTATCCCTTACAAATACGGTGCAACAATAATTGAGAATGGAAAGGAAACTCCATTACCCTCCGTCGTGAATATTGCAGACATCAGTCGTGTAACACGGAGCGGTCGAATCTTCAACCGAGGGATTGGAGAACCTAACAAGGAAAAGGAACTTCAGACAGAAGCTCCCGATCCATCAGTCGGTCAATCCAGTAATCCCGACCTTTCGAAAAATGATGATGAGATGCTGAAGCTCATCCAAAGGAGTGAATACAACATTGTTGATCAGTTGTTGCAAACTCCTTCAAAGATCTCTGTGTTATCACAGTTACTCAGTTCAGAAGCGCATAGGGATGCTCTACAGAAAGTCTTGGAGCAAGCCTTTGTAGAACAGGATGTAACAATCAGACAGTTCGATAGTGTTGTCTCTAACATCACTTCCTGCAACAATTTGGGGTTTAGTGATGAGGAATTACCTGAAGAGGGTCGTCGTCATAACATGGCGCTCAATATCACAGTTAACTGCCAGGACGATGCTTTAGCCAGCGTACTGGTAGACACAGGGTCAGCCCTGAATGTTATGCCGAAGTCCACTTTGATGCAATTATCATTCAAAGGCCCTCCAATGAGAATCAGCGAGGTCATCGTCAAAGCGTTCGATGGATCCAGAAAAACAGTTATCAACGAAGTTGATCTTCCCATAACTATCAGTCCTCACACTTTCCAAGTCACTTTCCAGGTCATGGACATCCGGGCAATGTACAGTTGTTTATTAGGAAGACCCTGGATACATCAGGCTGGGGCGGTTACTTCCACCCTCCACCAAAAGCTAAAGTTCGTTCAAAATGATCAACTTGTCACAGTCTGCGGGGAGCAGGCCTTGCTGGTGAGTAACTTGTCATCATCTGCTAGTGTAGAACCCAAGGAGGTTATTGGAATGCAGTTCCAAGCACTGTCAGTAAGCAAGGATAATCAATCAAGAGGAGGAACCTCGATCTCCTCATACAAAGATGCTATCAAAGCAGTCGATAGTACCGACACAACCGGATGGGGACAACTTGTCATTTCTATTGACAATAAAACAAAGAAGGGTCTTGGTTTTTCTGCAACCTGTACCCAGACAGCTGCCAGCGATGGAAGTCTTCATCCCATTCAAAAATTTCTCCACAGTGGAGGTTTCCTTCACCCAGTGTCTCAGGAAGTACATGCTATCAATGAGGAAGATCACTCTGACACAGATGAAGAATGGAAGTCCTATCTTAAAGAGGACGGTTATATGTCTCAGGAAGAGGTGCCTATGCCATTTTGCTATCCCGCACAGAGTCCGAGATTTATACCACGGTCAGACGTCGAAATGATATATGGAGATTGTGATCTAGAAGGATGTCGTGCTCCGCCAAATTCATTAGAGGAAGACACTCTGATGAAAGACAACTTTGACCACAATTACTATGGCCCAATGGATAGTCTGCCAATGTGGCAACCTTACCCAGGAAACTTGGGGCAAGAGAGTCAGCCGAACAATGAAAATCAGCTGACCGTCATTGAACAGAATACCTGTGTCCCCACCATGTCATGGGATCAACACTCAGGTCATTCGGAAACTACTCAACATGAAGATGAATTCGCAACATTTGCAGGACTTGAATTCATCAACTATGCTTTTCCTGAGGTTAACGTCATCGAGAGAGATGACTCCTCCTGTTCCAAAGAAGTTTGGGACACTCTGGGACAACCAAGTGGAAAATACGACTTCATGGTCAAGTACACTGCTCCCGAAAGCTCTCGTAGCAGGCTCGAAGACATCCAACCTACTGGATGGGGAGATACAGCTGAGAGCACAACTACTCTGCATAATACAATAGAGGAATCTTCCTACGATAATTCTTCCTGGGAGACAGATTCAAATGATCCTGCTCCACCAGAAATCAGCGTCATTTCTGAAGACAAATCAAGGAAGGTGCCAGACTTTGTGATTCACCGAGGAGTTCGCCGCCAATGGGTTACTGTCGATGTTCCGAAGGTCGTTCACCAATCAAAGTAATTGCCATCTTTAACCTTTCACCCTGCCCAGGTGAAACAGATGTTTTGATAGGGCTCGCTTTCTGTAAATTTTCCCTCTTCGCTTTTCCCAAAGCGACAGAGTTTTGTTTTATAGGGCTGTAGTTTCAAGGATCGACTTGTTCATTAATAAAATAACATCGTTCTGTAATTTCCGCAATATTTGTTGTTTTCTCTTTTTTCTTTTTCAGAAAATGGTAATCCTAAAATACAAATCAATAATAAAAACAAGCAGTAAAAAAATACACTGCACACACTTTTGCATTCTCTCTATCTCTTCTAAACACGAATCATCACGTCATGCAGATTGCTTATTTTAAACCCCGTTGAAACATACGATCCGATGCCTTCTCCCAACTTTGAGTTCCCGATATTTGGGACTGAAGAAGAAGTTGACAACGAAATTCCAGAAAAGATCTCCCGATTACTCAGACAAGAGGAAAGGTCCATTGAACCTCACAAAGAACCGTTAGAAATGGTAAACTTGGGTTCAGAGAAAGAGAGAAAAGAAATCAGGATTGGGACACTGCTCAGTCCAACTGCCAAAGAGAGTTTGATAAAGCTTCTCAAAGAATTCCCCGATGTATTCGCTTGGTCCTATCAGGATATGCCAGGGTTAGATACCAGCATCATGGAACATCATTTACCGTTAAGATCGGAATGTCCGCCAGTAAAGCAGAGGTTGAGACGGACTCACCCGAACATGACCATCAAAATCAAAGAGGAGGTACAGAAACAGATTGAGGCGGGTTTCCTCGCCACGTCAGAATATCCTCAATGGTTAGCCAATATCGTACCCATTCCGAAAAAGGACGGAAAGGTCAGAATGTGTGTCGACTACCGAGATCTGAACAAGGCTAGTCCAAAGGACGACTTTCCTTTACCACACATTGACATGCTGGTTGATAGTACAGCAAAGTTCAAAATTTTCTCCTTCATGGATGGATTGTCGGGCTATAATCAGATAAAAATGGCACCGAAAGACATGGAGAAAAATTCGTTCATTACCCCATGGGGTACCTTTTGTTACAAGGTGATGTTGTTCGGCTTGAAGAACGCCGGGGCAACCTATCAAAGGGCCATGACTACTCTGTTTCATGACATGATACACAAAGAGATAGAGGTATATGTCGATGACATGATTGCAAAATCTAAGACAGAAGAGGAGCATGTGACCCACCTGTCAAAACTATTCGAGCGTTTGCGAAAGTACAAACTCCGCTTGAATCCCAAAAAGTGCACCTTCGGTGTCCGTTCAGGGAAACTCTTAGGGTTCATCGTCAGCCAGAAAGGAATTGAGGTTGATCCTGACAAGGTCAAGGCCATTCAAGAAATGCCTTCTCTGAAAACTGAAAAACAAGTCAGAGGATTCCTGGTACGTTTGAACTACATCTCCAGATTCATATTCCTCATGACCGCGACCTGTGCGCCGATTGTCAAGTTACTCAAAAAGAACCAGGATTGCGTTTGGACAGAAGATTACCAAACCGCCTTCGACAGTATCAAGGAATATCTGTTGAATCCTCCGATTCTATCACCTCCAGCGGAAGGAAGACCACTGATCATTTACCTCGCAGTTCTAGAGGACTCAATGGGATGTGTACTTGGCCAACAAGACGAAACCAAAAGAAAAGAGTCTGCCATTTACTATTTGAGCAAGAAATTCACCGACTGCGAGACTCGGTACACGATGCTTGAGAAAAGTTGTTGCGTTTTGGCTTGGGCATCCAAACGTCTTCGCCAATACATGATTCGTCACACTACTTGGTTAATCTCCGAAATGGATCCAATCAAGTACGTCTTCGAAAAACCTGCTCTCACGGGAAGAATTGCCCGTTGGCAGATGCTGTTATCAGAATATGACATAGAGTACCACGCTCAGAAAGCCGTTATGGGAAGTATTTTAGCCGATCATTTGGCTCATCAACCGATTGACGATCAAGAATCAATCGGGTTCGACTTCCCAGACGAATATTTCATGTATCTAAAAATGAAAGACTGCGAGGAACCGCTACCCAGTGAAGGGCCAGAACCAGGTTCCCAGTGGGTACTTGTATTTGACGGAGCAGTTAATCATTATGGAAACGGAATTGGGGCAATCATTGTTACCCCTCAGGGTACCCACATTCCTTTCACTGCAAGACTTACGTTCAAATGTACGAACAACGAGGCCGAATACGAAGCTTGTATTATGGGTCTCGAAGAAGCGATTGATTTAAGGATCAAAAAGTTGGACGTATATGGCGACTCAGCCCTGGTTATCAATCAGATAAAAGGAGATTGGAACACATACCAATCAGGATTGATTCCTTACAAGAACTATGCAAGAAGGTTGTTACCCTTCTTCAACAGAGTCGAGTTTCATCATATCCCTCGTGAGGAGAATCACATGGCTGATGCATTAGCCACTCTCTCTTCCATGATTAGTGTAGGTCAATGGACTGACCTACCTAAGATCGACATAATGCGCCTTGAAAGGTACGCTTACATCTTCACGATTGAAGCGGTCATAGACGACAAACCTTGGTATCATGATATCAAATGCTTCCTTCAGAAACAAGAGTACCCACCTGGGGCACTAAGAAAAGACAGGAAAACCCTCAGAAGATTGGCTGGAAACTTCTTCCTGAGTGGTGACACTCTCTATAAGAGAAATTTCGACATGGTCTTGCTCTGATGCGTAGACAGACCAGAAGCAGAAATGCAGATGAAAGAAATTCATGAAGGATCCTTTGGCACTCATGCCAACGCACACACAATGGCGAGAATAATTCTAAGAGCAGGGTACTATTGGTTGACCATGGAATCCGACTGCTACAAGTACATGAGGAGGTGTCACAAATGTCAGATATACTCCGACAAAATTCATGTACCGCTATCACATCTCAAAGTTCTTTCTTCCCCGTGGCCCTTTTCCATATGGGGAATCAACATGATTGGCTTGATCGAACCTAAGGCTTCAAACGGACATCGGTTCATTCTAGTAGCCATTGACTATTTCACCAAGTGGGTCAAAGCAGCGTCATTCGCCAATGTAACCCGACAAGTGGTGGTCCGATTTATCAAAAACAATATCATCTGCCGTTATGGTGTTCCAAGCAAGATCATTACTGATAATGGATCTAACTTGAACAACAAGATGTGAAAGAATTATGCGCAGAGTTCAAGATTGAACACCATAACTCATCTCCCTACTGACCCAATATGAACGGCGCGGTAGAAGTGGCTAACAAGAACATCAAGAAGATTGTTCAAAAGATGGTGGTAACCTATAAAGATTGGCACGAGATGCTACCCTTTGCTCTTCACGGTTATTGAACATCTGTCTGCACTTCAACAGTGGCAACCCCTTTCTCTCTAGTATATGGCATGGAGGCAGTTCTCCCCATAGAAGTAGAGATCCCGTCAATCCGAGTATTGATGGAAGCCAAGCTCACCGAAGCTGAATGGTGTCAAAGCCGACACGGCGAACTGAATCTAATCGAAGAGAAGCGAATCACGGCGCTATGCCACGGTCAGTTGTATCAGCAGAGAATGAAGAGGGAGTTTGACAAAAAGGTCCGACCTCGTGTCTTCAGAAAAGGAGACCTCGTGCTCAAGAAGATACAATCATTTCTCACTGATTCTCGGGGTAAATGGACCCCAAATTATGATGGCCCCTATGTGGTCACGAAAGCTTTCTCAGGCGGCGCCTTGAGACTTGCAACCATGGACGGAGAGGAATTTGCCTACCCCACAAATGTTGATGTAGTCAAGAAATACTTCGCCTAAACTAAAAAAAAAATGTCTCGGTGGATTGAAAACCGGAAAGGCCGGTCCAGGAAAAAGTTAGAGACATGAAAAAAATCATCCCGATGGATTGGAAACATCATAGTACAATCCAGGCAAAAGTTAGGGATAATGGCAAGCAACTATGTTCAACAGAGGCAAATCCCTCAGCAGCAGTTACATCATCCATCAGAAAACTCCAGTCAAGGTCATCTTCGACAGAGGCTCAGGATGCCCCGAATTCAAAGTTGGTAGAAGGATAACGGTCGTTATGTTTCAACGTAGCCCTTTTCCCTGTAAATTACCATTTTCAAACTTTTTAAATACTCTTTGGAATCACGCATTTAGCTGATCTCCATTTTATCAATAAAATTTGAGCCCTTGTGCTTTTGTTTGTAATTCTTATTTGTTTTAGCTTTACAGAACGACGTTGTTAACATGATTAACGATTCTTGAAATAAAACAAAACTGAATTTACTTGTTAAAACTTTTTTTGCTTTTTAATAAAGACGACAATTTCTTTTGAGTGTTGAACATCAGAAGAACATCAGTTGCTTCTCCAGAAGTAATCGAACCTCAAAGTGCAGAATCAAAGTACTCCTTCTAGGCCAGTACGCCTGAATGAAGGGATCAACTGTGTCAGAGGCCTTGTTTTGTCTGACACGCTACGACAGAGTTCTTATCTCCTAAGTCCGACCAACATAGTTCCCCGCGAGGACTACTTCTCCTAAGAAAGGTATAATTGCTACTTTTTTGACCAACGGTACTTCTTCGCCCCGCGATGGCCGAGTATCCAGTCATGTTCATCTTTTAGTTTGTATGTCGCGTCAGTTTTGTCAGCATATACATACATACATCATGCATTATTGATTTGCATTCACATTTCATATTGCGTCACTATCACTCTAGTCGGTCTTGTTCCCTAGTGATAACAGTCTCTCAATCGAGTTGTCAGTTCTTGCCTCGTCAGGAAACGCTGCGTATGAACAACCTCGCCTCCAGTTTATTTCTGGAAAGAAGTTGGCCCTTGACCACTTTGATAACTTGAACCTCTGAAAAGCCAGAGAAGTTTTCTACAAATATTCTTGCTTTCCCGGATTAAAGAAAAATCCCTAGAGAAAGCCTCCTAAGCAGAGATTTGGCAGTACAACTGCCTTTCTCCGAAAGACCGCTGATGAAAAGGTCATCGGCACCTCAAAATTAGATCACATCATATGGCATTTCTCCGAGAAGATCTCCGTGAAAAGTATGATGTAAGATCCCAAGCAGAAGCAGCCTCTCAAGAGACTCATTTTCCCTAGTAGATTCAACAAATGGCGTCTCCAAACAGAGAAGTTTGTGCACCTCTACAACTCAGACGACTGGGTTCCCCAGCAAGTCTGACATCAAAACTTTTTCCACTCAAATGGCATCTCCCCAGGAAAATTCGGCGAGAAGTTTGAGGAAAACCGCTACAAATAACGTCCCTTGTCAATAAAGTTTATTGACAAAAGAAACTTAGACTAGTTCCTTGATAGGAAACCAGGATCGAGGGGAAGTTTACAATAGAAACTAAGACCAGTTCCTTGGTAGGAAACCAGGATCGAGGGGAAGTTTAAATCAGAAACTAAGACCAGTTCCTTGGTAGGAAACCAGGATCGAGGGGAAGTTTACATCAGAAACTAAGACCAGTTCCTTGGTAGGAAACCAGGATCGAGGGGAAGTTTAAATCAGAAACTAAGACCAGTTCCTTGGTAGGAAACCAGGATCGAGGGGAGGTTTATCCCAAAAGGAAACTGAGACCAGCTCCTTGGCTGAAGACCAGGATCGAGGGGAAGTTTACCTTTTCTAAGCACCATCGCTTAGCTAAATAAGATGAATGCATAAGCTATCATTCATAACCACCATCAAAATTTCGGGTATTCCGATATTTAATCCTCTTGCACCGCGAATGCCCGAATACTTTTGCCATTCACACCTTCGTGTCCAAGAAGTTTAAATAGGGGCATCTGTCATACCCCAAATTTTGACCACTTAGATTTCCCATCATTGTGCAAATCATCATCATAATATGGATGTACCTTCATGCCTCATCAATTTCCTCAAGGATTGTTGAGCATTCACTACAATCAAAATTAGGGTTTCAAGCCCTCTCAGAGCCTTAGACAAAGGATCAATCAAGGAATGACATGATCTTCAACTTGTCTAACCTCTCAAACATCCACAATGGATCAAAAGGACTCCCACTTCAAGGATCAAGCACAAGGCTGCTCCCTTTTAGGTGGATCAAGTCTCAAGATCGACATTGTCACCAAATTAGGGTTTTGGTCGACCAGGGCCTCCAGATGGAAATTTTTCATCTGGGCACAAGCCAATGATCCAAAACACAACCTAATATACTCCATGGAACCTCATGGACCCAATCATCAAGTCAATTTGACCTCAGGGGATGCATTCATCAAAAATCAGGAATTAGGGTTTCTTGACCTAATTCACCCCTAAGTTGACTTTTGGGACAAATCATGAGCCAAGACATCAAGACATGATTTGAGGGTCTCTAATATACTATATTGATCCATTTGCAACAATGGATTAATCTAAGAAGCTTGAGCAACAAGTCTCAATTTCATCTGCACCACAATTAGGGTTTCGCTAGGAAAGTCAACTGTAACTTTGACTTTTGACCAGGACATGCTCCCAAGCCCTAAGACATGATTCAATATACCTTATGACACCCATGGAACATGTCCATCAAGTTTGATTTAGGTCAAGGACATGATTTCCTGAGGAATTGCACAGTTTGGAATTCATCTGATAAAAAGTCAACTGTGCACAAAAGTCAACTGTGCACAAAAGTCAACTTTGACTTATTGAGATTTTTCACCAAAATGGATTTTTAACCCTAAAATGATGTTAATGTATGATTTGAATCATCATTCATCAAGAAAAATCAAAGAAAGTGGGATAACTTGTAAAAGGGGTAACCATAAAAACTTAGAAAAATTTCTAAGTTATGGAAAAATTGACACTAATATGCCAACTTTGGAGGATCATAACTCCTAAACCACAAGGCCATTGTTCCCCATTCAAAGCTTGATTTGTAGATCTCGTTGCCCTCTACAAAAGCTTCATACTGACCTATGTCCAAATTCCTCATGGATTTTGAGTTATGGAGTGATTAAAATCAAGAAAAGTCACTTTGTTCCAACACTTAGTGAAAATTTCTCTAAGTCAGATTTTACCCTACTTTTTGCCAAATGTAGGGGGATTTTTCACTTGGATTCAAAAGAGATCAAAACCAAACATGTTCAAATAGTTGTTGTATCATGTAAGGGCTTTCCAAAATGACCAAGAACATTACCAAATTCAACTTGAGTCATGAGATATGACATTGGCAAGTTGCCTTGTTGAAATCTGTCAAGGCAAGGCAGATTTTGCACTTTTGGTCGATTTGCCAAAATCAGCCAAATCCAAATGCTCCTATCCACTTGGATACCTCTGAGGATTGAATCTAAAGGGGACAATCACTGAGCCAAGCCTCCAAAGTCTTTGGAACAAGAAATAGCATGTTGAACCTAGAATTGCCAAAATAGGGACAAGACTCCAATTTTGGATTGGAGCATTCAATGGAAGCATCAAGGTGGCATGGACTGAGCCATTTGCAACTGAATTTAGTCAAGACTTATCCAAGACCAAGGGAACCACGGCCCCGTGCCCTAACCTCTAGTCAATGGCTAGAGGAGACTTGGATTTCCATTGGACAACATTGGCCAAACCTCTGCTACAGTTGCCATTCACTGTGGATCCCAAAACAAACTTGCTCTACTATAAATAGAGCTCAATTGTGATCAGTTTGAGTACACCAAAGCCATCTAACAGATGCTTTCTTCAAAATCTCTTCTTTCACTCCAATTTTTCCTTCTAAGGCAAGTCACTATCGGGTTTTGAGTTTGAGAGCTTTTCCAATCTAAACAATCACACACACACCTCAAATACATCATATAGAAGTGATCCAAACACTCACATAACATCTGGAACACTGATTTCACAAAATCACTAGACAATTGCTCAAGTTCTTGACAGTTTTGCAGTTGAGGTACCATCTTCATCTCCAAACCATTTCAATCCATTCCAAGCATTCATACACACTCCATGGCACCTAGGGAAGCTATCCAGATAATTGGAACCTAGCTGTAACACCTCTAACACAAATCACGATCACCAGCTGCAAGTGGTAAGCATGAGCTCTTCTAACTCTATGATCCATGCAATTTTTGCTGCACAATAATTTGGCCATATGTTCATAATCATGCATGGAATGTTTCCCCTCAATTAATTGCATTGTTTGAATCGTGTATCAAAAATCCTAGCCTTCATGCAGAAATTAGGGTTCTTGAGGATTTTTCATGATTTCTTGTTATATGTTTAATTTAAATGAAATTAAATACCATAGACATGATCGTGAGGTTGAAACGAGTTGATTGGTATGTGGATTACATGATATGATCAAGTATTCAGTGAGATTGAAGAGAAAATGCAAATCTGGGCAAACCCAGAACACGGGCGTGTTCTTGGATGTTCTTGGCGCCATTTTTTGAATATTTGAATATTTGAATTTTGTGATTTTATTTAATTGATTTAAAAATTAATTTTTCTCTGAGTTTTAATGATTTTGAGTTGATTATTTTTTTAATAATTCACAAAAATGTTAAAATATTTTATTCTCCTAAAAAATCCCAAAAATATTATTTATTTTGTATAATTGATATTTTTGCAAAGAATTAATGTTTTAATTGTTTTTGACATTTAAAATATTTTTTCCACCTTGATTTTGCAACTTTTAATACTTTCTAGTTATTTTGTAGGTCAATACTTAATTTTTGAAGCATTAATCCAAGATCACAATTTGTTTTCCATATGTTAAACAATTTTGATCATTTTAATTGAATTTTTATTCAATTAAATACATTTTTGAAAACAAATTAGGGTTTTGGATTAATTCAACCCTCATAAATCATTTTCAAAACACTTTGGGCCTCTATTAGAGTGTAAGACCCAACCCTCTTGTACAAAAAACTTTTTGGGCCTCATTCGTTGTATAAGTCCCTCTGTACATTTTCAAATAAACGACGCAATCGTCGCCTTTTTTAAAAAAAAACCAATTGGGCCTCTCCTTGAGCTATAAGACCCATTCAAAACTTTTGGGCCTCTAATAGAGTGTAAGACCCAATCCTTTTTTTGACCAAATCATTTTTGGGCCTCAGATATTGTATAAGTCCTGATACCGTAAAAAAACAAACGGCGCGATTGTCGCCTTTACAAAACAAACCTGGGCCTACCCTCGAGTAGTATGACCCATTTCTTTTTTTTCAACATTTTGGGCCTCTAATAGAGTGTAAGACCCAACCCCCTTTTAACCAAAACCATTTTGGGCCTCACTTATTGTATAAGTCCCTCTGCGTTAAAAGAAACCTCGACGCGATCGCCATTTTAAACGAAAAATCATCTGGGCCTACCCTCGTGTTATAAGCCCCACTCTTTTTCTTTAAAACTTTTTGGGCCTCTTGAGAGAGTGTAAGACCCATCCCTTTGTACAGAAAACCTTTTTTGGGCCTCAGTCACTTGTATAAGTCCCTCTGTACAAATTCAAACAATGCGCTCACTGATAAAACCCTGGGCCTCTCCTTGAGCTGTAAGCCCCAAATCTTTCTTTTTCAAAGCACTTTCTCCTTTGATTTTGAATATACTGTTGTTTTCAATCTTTCTTTGTTGAACAACTAACCAAACAGTATGGAAGCTCTACAACCGAGTAAGTATTTATACGCTTTCATTTACCGCTTTCATATACATATAACTGTATTGTGGGGCTGTTTCGCTGTAAGTCTTCTTTCATAAACTCATATCAACTGTGTAATAATAGTATAGATATTTAGAGTTTCCCCGGAAACTACGTCTAGAACTAGGTGACGCCGTTTCGTTTATTCATAGAAATAGACAACTAGATGGATCACCAGATACAGTCTTCTCTTCGGCTGTCCTCATTAGGAATTGTCAAGAAACTCTACTCCCAGAGATGAATGTATTCTCCGTGAATGGCATCTTTGAGTTTCTTCTAAATTCTTGAACTTTCCTGACTTGATCTATTTCTTGTGAATAGCTTGCCTTGAATTTCTCGGGGTTTGGGGACCCACACGCTTCTTAAAATCATCGGCCTCCTCTTGGGCATCATACAAGGACCCACAGGCTTCCTAAAAGCAACCCCGCCTCCTCTTGGGCTTAGTACAAGGACCCCTACGGCTTCTTAGAAGTATTCACAGCCTCCTCTTAGGCTTCGTATAATGATCTCTTCCGCCGGGAATGATAGCCTTCTCTTGGGCTTTGTACAAGGACCGATCGGCTTCTTAAAAGCTTCCAGCCTCCTCCTGGGCTTCGTACAAATTGTCCCGACGACCTCCTAGAGGTATAGGAACAGAACTTAGTCATCTGCATAGAACGGTCCTTTCAAAGAGTCTACTACTGTTTCTCAAAGCATAATACAAAAGATGAAACTCTAGACTTGGACAGTCTAAATCTCCTTGAGTCTCAAAGACATTCTCAAGTGACCCCTTCGTTAAATAGGGAGAAAACCCGTAGACTCGGACAGTCTCAATACCCTTCGGATTTCCCAATTCCTTAAAGAACAGGAATACCCAGGATCCTCGAATCAAATCCTCGAGTACAGTGTTGCTCATATAAGAACTGATTTTCTCTTTAAATCAGCATACTGGATCTGTCACTCAACTAAAACAGTAACCATAGCCTCCTCTTAGGCTTTGTATAATGATCCTTCTCCAGTGAAGTTAGCCTCTCTCTTGGGCTTTGTACAATGATTCTCCCCAGCGGAGTCAAACAACGTTTAGCCTCTCTCTCGGGCTTTCTACGAGAAACATAAGAGACTTCCTCGTTGAGTCAATCACCCTTTCGCCTCCATCTCGGGCTTTATACGAGATACAAAAAGGTTCTTATTAAGCCAAACAAATTTTAGCCTCCATCTCGGGCTTTATACGAGATACCAAAAGATTCCCTCGTCGAGTCAAAACCTTTTAGCCTCTCTCTCGGGCTTTGTACGAGACACATATTAGCCTCCTCTTAGGCTTTGTATAAGAAAACCACTGGTTGATCCAATCAACCTTTTAACATCAAAGTTGTGCCTCGTTCACAGTACACCAACATAAATAACTCCTTCCCCTTCATCTAATCGTTGTAAGCGGCAAGCCTCTGGATCATCTACATCCATGCCACTGTCCCTCTTTTAGCATGAGAAATTCCTAAGGAAAGATGACATTGCTCTACACTGAGTTAAAGTCTTCCCCTTCAAGTTAAAATCCCCTATAAAGGAAATTATGGCATTGTCGGATTCACAAATCCCGGTTAAAGTAATTCTCCTTTATAAACAGTTGTGACATACAACCCCCTCTTTAGATATGACAAATTCTCTCTAAAGACAACACATTTTAGCTTCACATCTTGGGCTTTGAACAAGATACAAATAGACTCTTCAGCTTCACATCTTGGGCTTTGAACAAGATACAAACCACCTTTCGCTTCATGTCTTAGGCTTTGAACAAGACACCAAAACACCATTTCCTCCCATAGAATAGGAGGAACTACAAACGCTCTGATTTCCCTGTTTCAGTAAACGGGAATACGTAGCCCTAAGATTGAAAGAAAAATCTTAGCGAGCACACTAAACAAAAACCCAAAATCCCATACTCTCATGTATCTATCAAAAAACATCAGTCCTAACATCCTAATCCTTGCTCCCCTCCAGAAACCTGTCTGTCAAAATAACACAAGAAAGGCCCCACCACATTGATCGCGTCCGTAACCTAACAGACCGCTGTTTAAACTCGGTATGCAAGCAGGGTTAATTGGAGACATCTATTTCCCTTCCTTATTCAGCTCACAATAGGATAAAAAATGAATCGACCTGTAGTAAACTGACTCCAGAGAGCGACCGCGCTTAAGAACCGCGTCCAAAATCGCTCGCTACACCTGGATCACAAGTTATGATCCTTGGAAGTTGGTACCCTAGCCACTTTGTTCCATAACTTAGAAAATTTCTAAGTTTTTTATGGTTACCCCTTTTACAAGTTATCCCACTTTTCTTGATTTTTATTGATGAATGATGATCCCAATCACACATTAACATCATTTTAGGGTTAGGGAACCATAATTGATCAAAAAATAAAAAAGTCAAACTTTGACCTTTGGGCACAGTTGACTTTTTATCAAATGAATTCCAAACTATGCGATCCTCTATGAAATCAAGTACTTGACCTAAATGAAACTCGATGGATTGATTTCATAGGTGTTATAGGGTGTATTGAATCATGTCCCAAGGTTTGGGAGCATGTCTTGGTCAAAAGTCAAAGGCATAGTTGACTTTTTCCGCGAAACCATAACTGTGGTTCTGATGAACTTGAAACTTGTGAATCAAGCTTCTTGGATCAATCCATTGTTGCAAATGGATAAATGTAGTGTATTAGGGACCCTCAAATCATGTATTGAGGTTTTGGCTCATGCTTTGTCCCAAAAGTCAACTTAGGGGTGAATTAGGTCAAGAAATCCTAATTCCTGATTTTTTATGAATGCATCCCCTGAGGTAAAATGACTTGATGATCCAGTCCATGAGGTCCCTTAGAGTATTTTTGGTTGTGCTTTGAAGCATTGGCTCATGCCTAGGGCAAAAATTCCATCTGGAGGCCCTGGTTGACCAAAACCCTAATTTGGTGATACTGGCGATCTTGAGGCTTAATTCACTTGGAATGTTGCAGCCTTGTGCTTGATCCTTGATGTGGGAGTCCTCTTGATCCATTGTGCATGTTTGAGAGGTTTAGACAAGTTGAATATCATGTCATTCCTTGATTGATCCTTTGTCTAAGAGCTCTGAGAGGGCTTGAAACCCTAAGTTTGATAGTAGTGAATGCCCAAACATTTATGAGGAGACTAATGAGGTATGATGGTTCATCCATATTGTGATGATGATTTTCACAATGATGGTAAATCTTAGTGGTCAAAATTTGGGGTATGACACATAGCGTATTTTGTCGATTGGTGTGCGTTGAGTTTTGGTTCGGTTTGAATGCGATCTTATCATTATTGATGTGTTGCTGCTATTAATTTGTGATTTTTGCTTGATTCATTGGCCTGTTGTTCTGCTTCCATACCTTGGATCCATTTTAAATGTTTGTTTCTATCAGTTTTAATTATATACTTCTGTTTTTTAGTTACAGTTCATTACTACAAAACACGCAAACAATAACGCCCAAGTCACCACGGTTCTTCCAAAAACCGTGGTGACATCTCTAAACTCAGACGCTAACTTTATATTATATTTTTTAATTAAAATTTTATAGGGTCTAATAACGGTTGTATGTATAACCGGTATGATAGAATTAATCTTTCATGGGTTCAAACCTCAACTGTGGCAAACAAAATTTTCATTTAAGGTTAAGGTGCTCCTTTCTTTTTTATTTATTTTTAAATAATGGATATCACTACGGTTATTAAGGGTAACCGTCATGATATAGTTTGCTATTATTTTAAAATATAAAATATAATTACGGTTATAGTTTTAAACCGTAACGAAAAGTGATATTTTTTTATATATAAACGAAACTATATGTAGCCCAGTTCATAACTGCTGTTTCTCTCTAAAGAAAACCCTAACACAACCCTCTCCTCTCATGAATCTTAACCAATAATGTTACAAGTGAATGGAGAAAAGAAGCTTAAAGTATATCTGACGGGAGCAACGTCCAGCGCAAACTCCTACGACGACGAAGATGGTAGGTTCTCCTGCCCTCTTCTTTCTACTCTTCTTCTAGATGTTGTTGATGTTTAGAATTTATGATTATTGTTTTAGGGTTTGGTTTAAGGATGTAGTGGAAAACATTATGTTATTGATGTTTTAGGGTTAAGTTTGATTTTTGTTGTGTTTCCTTGTAGATACATGGTGATGATGGTGGTAGCAAGCGTATGGTGGTAGCAAGCATATACTATGGCGAAGTTTCATATGGTTTTTGTTGCCATGAAGAAAAATATAAGAATTATAAAGTTATTGTATAAACTTCATCCACCTTATATTTCTTCTTGATGGAATCACAAACTAGATGAACTTGATATATCTTAATTTGTTACAGTTCCACGATTACTTTCAATAAGAGGTACGTTATTGATTCAATGTATGATGATTTGTTACAGTCCCACTTGGGGTTTTGTTGCTTAAATAATGTATGTTTTTTTATTGTGTTGCATGGATTTGTTGTGCGTTGTTGTTGTTGACAAATGTCCTCAAAACAAGAACAAAATATTGCTAAGTCACAAGATAGAGGCTTCTTGTGACTTAGCAATGTTTTGTTCTTTAAATTCTTATACAGGTTGACAAGTTTAGTTGATTAAATACTATGTATATTGTTTGTTTCACTAACCTTTTAATGGAAATGCAATCATTTATATCATTTATATTGACATAAAAACTTATATTCTAAAAATTAAGATGTATTTGAAAACCAACCTATATCAATAAATGTTTTTTGAATTGCATCCGTCTCATTCAGCACATTTTATGTTCCTTAACACATAATATTAAGTGATGATGATGAGGTAAACTATAATAAAAGATATCGATGCATTGAAGGAATTAGACCATTGAACCGTATATGTGTTAAAGAACATAAAATGTGCAGAATGAGACAGATTCAATACGAAAAAAATTGGTGTGTTTAAGTTGGTTTTCAAGAATAGTTTAATTTTCAGATTATATAATTCTTTTCCAATTTGAATGTTTGTATTTATTTAAATAGGTGTATGGTAAACCAAGAAATATACATTGGTATATAATAAACTATGGGTACTTTCTACGACGGTTGTCTACCTTAACCATGATCTAATGTAATTTATTTGTTGGTTCTGGGTTTCAAACCCAATCCCTTATGTATCACAACAGTTGTTAAGCATAACCAATGTGATATACCGTGCGCTTTCCAGAATACAACAACGGTCCCAGGACCGTGATTATAAGTAGAGCATTTACCACAACACTCTATATAACAATGCCTTGATCTGCGTTATTATATGTATTTTTCAGCCGTTGTTAAAGGGGTTTTCCGTAGTAGTGGTTACATATATACTTCTGCTTATTTTTAAGATATTGTTATATGTTATACTTACTTCTAAGTTTTTTAGCTATACTTACTGCTAGTTTTTTTTAAGTTATAATTACTACTAGTTTTTTAAGTTATAGTTCTTGCTAGTTATAGTTACTGTTTGTTTTTTTAAGTTACAGTTACTACTCTTTTTTAAAGTTATGTTTATTGGTAGTCTTTTAGAAGCTATAATGATATACTTATTTCTATTTTTTTTACGGTTATAATAATATATTTATACATCTGGTTTTCAGTTATACATATGTACCCTCTATTTTTATCTTGTTTTACATGTACCTTCTTTTTAGTTTTAGTTTTTAAGTCTTTCGGTTTAAGGCTTAATATCTCACATCAAGAATCAAGCACAAGGTTGCAACATTCCAAGTGGACCAAGCCTCAAGATCGCCAGTGTCACTAAATTAGGGTTTTGGTCGACTGAGGCCTCCAGATGGAAATTTTCCTCTGGGCATGAGCATATGATTCAAAGCACAACCCAAGATACTCCAAGGGGACTCATGGACCCAATCATCAAGTCAATTTAGCCTCAGGGGATGCATTTACCAAAAAATTAGGAATTTGGGTTTCTTGACCTAACTCACCCCTAAGTTGACTTTTGGGACAAAACATGAGCCTAGACCTCAAGACATGATTTGAGGGTCTCTAATAAACCACATTCATCCATTTGCAACAATGGATTGATCCAAGAAGCTTGATCCACAAGTTTCAATTTCATCAGGACCACAATTAGGGTTTCGAGGAAAAAGTCAACTGTACCTTTGACTTTTGACCAAGACATGCTCCCAAACCTTGGGACATGATTTAATACACCCTATAACACCTATGGAATATACCCATTAGGTTTAATTTAGGTCAAGGACTTGATTTCACCAAGGATCACACAGTTTGGAATTCATCCGATAAAAAGTCAACTGTGCACAAAAGTCAAGTTTGACTTTTTGAGATTTTTCACAATTATGGTTCTGTGACCCTAAAATGATGTTAATGTGTGATTGGAATCATCATTCATCAAGAAAAATCAAAGAAAGTGAGTTAACTTGTAAAAGGGGTAACCATAAAAAACTTAGAATTTTTCTAAGTTATGGAACAAAGTGGCTAGGGTACCAACTTCCAAGGACCATAACTTGAGATCCAAGCAACCATTCTGGATGGTTCAAAGCTGGATTTGTAGATCTCATGGCATACTTTAAAAGTGTCAACTACACCTCATTCCAATTCCTAGTGGATTTTTAGTTATAGAGTGATCAAAATGGCTGAAAACCCAAAAGTGACATTTGTCCAACACTTAGTGAAATTTTCACTAAAGTCAGAACCTGCCTTATTTTTTCCCAAATGTAGGGGCATCTTTCATTGTAATTCAAGTTGGTTCAAAATCAAAGTTGGACATCATGTTGAAATAGGATATGCCAGCTTTCCAAAATGACCCAGAACTCGATGAAACTCCACTTGAACTAGGAGTTATGACAGCTGCAACATGCTTTGCTGCAAACTGTCTTGGCAAGGCAGATTTGTGCATAAGGGCTCGATTTGATCAAATTGTGCAACAACAAACATGGTTATCCATATGCACACCTCAAGGGGGAACAAACAAGGGACAACCACTGATCTATCAGCCTCCGAAGTCCCAAAAACTACAAGTAGCATACCAAACCTAAAAAGCCTAAAAGAGGCCAAGACTCCAATTTTGTTTTGGAGCATTCAAGGGATGCTTAGAGGTGGCATGTATCAGAGCAAATATGAACACTTCAGTCAAGCCTTATCCTTGAATCAAAGAACCATAAGCCTGTGCTTTAATTTCAAGTCAATGGCTAGAGGAGACTTGAGATTCCATTTGATCCACATTGGCCAAAGGCCTGCTGCAGTTGCCATTCCCTATTCCTTGCAAAACAAACTTGACACACTATAAATAGACCTCCTTTCTGATCAATTTGAGTACACCAAAGGCCTATAACACTTTCCTTTCTCAAAATCACACTCTCACTTCCAAAAATGCCTTCTAACGCAAGCTACTATCGGGTTTTGAATTAGAATGTGTTTCTAACCAAATCAATCACACACACCTCATAAACATCATATGTGAGCTGATCAAACACTAAACCAACAACTGGAACACCAAATTCATGAAATCATCATCCATTTGCTCAAGTTTTCAACAAAGTTGCAGCTGAGGTGCCATTATCTGTTCTAGTTCATTTCAAATCAATCCAAGCTTTCAAACACACTCCATATGGTGTAGGGAAGCTGTTCAGATCATTACAACTCATCTGTAACACCTCTAACTCAAAAATCAAATTGCTCTTGCTGCCACGACCTTCAAGTAAGCCTAAACTTGGTCATCTCATAATTTATGCATATTTCGTCGCACAAAACTTTTGCCAAATGTTCATAATCATGCATAGAAAGTTTCCCCTCTATTGTATGAATCATGTATCAAATTTCTCAGCCTTCATGCAGAAATTAGGGTTCTTGAGGTTTTGTTTAGATTTCTCATTCCATGCTTAAAATAAATGAAATTAATGACCATAAACATGATCGTGAGTTGAAAACGAGCAGATTGATATGTGGATTGTGTGATTTCATCAAGTATTCAGAGAGATTGATGAGAAAAAGCAAATCAGGCCAAAACCAGAACCCGCGCTTGTTCTTGGTGTGTTCTTAGCGCCTTTTTCAAATATTCAAATATTTAAATTCTATGATTTTTATTTAATTGATTCAAAAATTAATTTCTCTCTGAATTTTAATGATTTTGAGTTGATACTTTTTTTTAATAATTCACAAAAATGTTAAAATACTTTATTTTACAAAAATTTCCCAAAAAATATTATTTATTTCATATACTTGATATTTTTGCAAAGAATTAATTTTTATTTGTTTTTTGACATTTAAAATATTTTTTCCTTCTTGATTTTCCAAACCTAATTGATTTTCAATCATTTTATGAATAAAAACATGATTTTTGAAACATTGATCCAAGATCACCACCCATTTTTTCACACGTTTTCAATAATTTTTATTAATTTTTGAACAAAATTAATCCCATTTTTAAACAAAATTAGGGTTTTGATTAATTCCTCCATCATCAATCTTTTTCAAACACTCATGGGCCTCTAATAGAGTGTAAGACCCAACCCCTTTGTAAATAAACAATTTTGGGCCTCACACATTGTATAAACAAATAAGCTAAGTATTAGATTGTAATTTGAGCGGTATCACTTAATTTGTCGGGCAAATTGCATCTAGTCATCGTTGTTCATGCGTCTAAACATATAGGACTTTGTCTTACCCATAAATACATGTGCATGATCATTATATTGGTGTCTAGTATGTTAGTCCGGGTTTTGGTCAGTTAATATGTGCAGAAAAATACATTTCTTGAAAACTGCAAGTGATGCGCCGACCCAACCTAAGCATGAGTCGACTCATGCTTGTGGGAACAAAGTTTGTGGAAAGGTCAAGAAAGCGCACGCTGACCCCTGCAGGTTGTGGGTCGACGCATGATTCTGAGAATTTGAAAATATGCAAAAATTGCATACTTGCGTCGACGCAAGACACCAATGGGTCGACGCATGATTGTGAAACTTGCATAGTGAATCGCCACGGGTTAGCGCACGCTGACCCTCATTAAAGGATGGGTCGACCCAAACACGCCTGAACTGAATTTATACACTTAAATTTTTTCTGTTATTTCTGTTACAAGTTTTAGTGGGTCAAATCATTCTCTATAAATAGTCTAGTCATTTAATTTTCTCAATAACAAGAAACGTGAAAATTTATACCAATCTTTCTCTTCATCTTCATCTTCATCCTTGAGTCGACCAAACAATTACACATAATCATTTTTGCTTGTGTTGTCCATTGTTTTAAAGTGATAACGTTCAAAATTAGGAAGTGTTGTGATCTTCATTTCTGGGTTGAGAATTGGTAGGTGTTTCTTGAATAAAACCCTAGGTTTTATCATCCAAGAATCAAAGGAGATTTTGGGGGTTTTTGGCACAAACCATTTCGTTCTATAGGGATTCAGCCGTGCGAAGGTAATAGAAGAACGGAGTTTTCTTTTGGTTTAGTAGCTACAGTCGGAGGATCGTAGAAGAAAGGTTTAGGGATCGAATTGCGGAGAATTGAAGTCGGCCGAGTGAAGGTAACTAAAGAACGGTGGTTTCTTGCAGTTTAGTAGCGTGGGACGGTGACTTGTTCAACTGAATTCGTGGAACTTGATTCGTCTTGAATCAAGGGAAGAGAAGGCTCTGCATCAACGATCAAAGACGTTTAGGAGTTTGGATGTTCATAGTTCTTCTCTTGTAATAAACAATTTGCAACAACTGCATATATATATATATATATATATCAATTCCAATTTTGGAATTGGGGGAAGAGGTACCCAAAGCGAGGACGATTGGGGAACTTCCTAATCAAATCTCGTTTGTTCTCTCTTTCCCTTAACTCTTTACTTTTGATATCATTGAATTTGCGAAGTCTAAATTGATCGAAATTTCTGAGTTGGTGTTATATTGAGTTGTGAAACTGTTTTGTAAATCTGATATAATCCCTTGGATTGTATTTAGGAGCAGCTCAACATCACATTACTTTGAAATATGCACTTAGAGTATTAACAGACACCAAGTGTTCGATAATTTGTTTCAACGCAAAATCGAACGTATTTGCAATCTATTGTTTGTCAATTGATCTCGTTGGATTGGATTAAACATCAAGCAAGTGATACTCTGTTGATTGCGTTTTAAATTGTGTTAATCAAACTGAATTTTTCTCATCCATAATTCATTCCTAATATTGTCGTGCATATCCGATCCTTTTAGTAGAAGGTTCATTGTAGACGTGTGATTCAGTGGTTGCTTCCGTTAAACAATTTTAAAACCAAATTTTTTGGTAACCATTTGCATGTAAAACTCAAGGGATCTATTCAACCCCCTTTCTAGATCCATAGCCATCGTCTAACAAGTGGTATCATGAGCTCCGGTTTATCTGGTGCTTCCGTAAAACTTCTTGGATCATGGAGAACGAACCTAAAGGGGCTTATAATAGAGCTCCAGTTTTTACAGGCGAGAATTACAGCTACTGGAAGGATTGTATGCGTGTCCATATAAATTCCATAGATCGGAAGGTTTGGAACGTTATTTTAAACGGTCCCATGGAAATTACAATGACCAATTTTGAAGGCATTGTCGTTCCCACACCCGAAGACCAGTGGAATGAGGAGGACGAGAAAAAGTACAGCTATGATTGGAAGGCTCGAAATATTTTGATCTCCTATTTGGGAGTTGACGAATATTATCGTGTGTCTCATTGTGAAACGGCCAAAGCCATGTGGGATGCTTTACAAGTAGCCCACGAAGGCACTAATAATGTTAAAATGGCTCGTATTAACACACTAACGCAAGAGTTCTATCTTTTTTACATGAAGCAAGGGGAAACCATTGCGGATATGCAAAAACGATTTACTCACATTATCAACAAATTGCATGTACTTGGTAAACCAATTCCAAACGAGGTTGCTACTAATAAGATTTTGAGGTGTCTTAATAGGGAATGGCAGCCGAAGGTCACCGCGATCAAGGAGGCCAATAATCTAGCTACTCTAGACCTCACCACACTATTTGGCAAACTCGATGAGCATGAGCAAGTGCTCATTAGCATGGATAAACATGAAAAGAGTGTAAAGAAGGAGAAAACGAAAGATACGGAAAAGAAGTCGATTGCTCTTAAGACTTCTTGTTTAAAGTCTATATCTAAAGAGCAAAGTGATGATGAAACCAACAACGACGAAGATGATGACTCCGATGATGATATGAGTCTATTTGTGATGAGATACAATAGGTATGTTCAGAAGAATGAGATTCAACACTCAGATAAAAATCTTGTTAAATTTAATAGGTAATCTAGAAATGAAGGAAATAAGAATGGAAAGGTTAAAGGGACATGTTACAACTGTGGAAAATACGGGCACTACAAGCTGGATTGTCCATCACTTAAGAAAGACAAGGATAAGGACAAGGATAAGAGTCGTCAACATAAAAAGCAAAACAAATCTAGACGAGCATACATCGCTTGGGAAAGCGATAAGGAGTTGGAAAAAGAGGACAACTCAAGTGATGAAAGTGAATCCATTAATCTATGTCTTATGGCACGTCACAACAAGAAGAAAGAGGTAAAACAATCTAAATATGATCATTCTAATACTATGTCTCATTTAGAATTACAAAAGGCTTTTGATATGTTGCACCATGAGGCTAAGGAAGCTTTTCAACGCTTAGCCTCGAACAAAAAGATTTTTATATACCTGGAGAAAAAGGTTTCTGATTCCGAAAAGGAATTGAAAGATCTTAAAAACTCCATGGTGGATGCATCAAAAGCTGATATTGATAAGAATGAGTTTCCATGGTTCAAGTTTGGGGGCTGTGATACTTGTCATATTTGGCAAAAAGAGGTGAGAACCCTTAAGGCCAAATTAGACAAGGCTCTTATGTCTAAAATTACTTATGCTATTGATCGATCACATTATCGAGAAAGTATGAATAATCCGTATCAAAAGTATACGTCTGTGATTTGAGATAGTGATAGCAAAGGTAAGTTCCAAAAGGCATTTTAGATGGTTGCCTATATTGTTGTAAGCTTGGTCATACTATTGCTAAATGTCATTTTAGAAGATTTCTTGTTCCAAAAGGCATTTATCAATGGTTTCCCAAGTGCGGTCTTGGTTTCACTTACCGCAAAGGACCCAATGAGAATTGGGTACCTACTCTTCCTTGATTGTTTTATAGGTACAAAGTCTTGAGACCACCGAAAGAAGATGGGTTCTAGATAGTGGCTGCTCAAGACATATGACCGGAGACATATCTCTTTTTATCGACTTTGTCGCGAAGAAAAAGGGGTTTGTCATCTACGCAGATAACAATAAGGGACAGATTCTCGGCAAAGGTAGTGTAGGTAACCCCTCATCTACTAATATCTCTGATGTGCTGCTTGTGGAAGGCCTTAGACACAATCTTATAAGCATTAGCCAACTATGTGACAAGAATTATAAAGTATCATTTTCAAAAGATTGTTGCATAGTTGAAGATAGTGACAAAAAGAATGTGTTTAAGGGCTTGAGGGTGAACAACGTCTATATGCTAGACTTAAATGAGGTATCGTTGAATGGAGACAAATGGCTAGTCACTATAAATGAAGATTCATGGTTGTGGCATAGACAGTAGGCTCACATCAACTTTGATTTGCTTAACAAAATAGTCTCTAAAGTCCTAGTCATCAGTTTGCCCAAAATCAAATTCACAAAGGATCACCTTTGTGATGCTTGCCAAATTGGGAAGCAAACAAGGATTTCATTCAAATCTAAAAATATCATTTCAACTATGAGACCCCTTGAGCTCCTCCATATGGACCTCTTTGGACCATCTAGGATTAAAAGCCTAGGTGGTAACTATTATGGTTTTGTAATAGTCGATGATTCCTCTAGGTTTTGCTGGACCATTTTCTTAGCAAATAAGAGTGATACCTTTTCGGCCTTTGAGAAATTTGCTAAGTTATCTCAAAACAAGTTAAACACGAACATTGTGTCAATTAGAAGTGATCATGGGGGTGAGTTTGAAAACCATTTATTTGAAGCATTTTGTGAATCCCATGGAATTGATCATAATTTTTCCACACCACATACCCCTCAACAAAACGGGGTTGTGGAACGTTAAAATAAAATTTTGGAAGAATTAGGAAGGACTATGATCAATGAGAGTGGACTTCCAAAATACTTTTGGGCAGACGCCATAGGTACGACTTGTTACGTTTTGAATAGGGTGCACATCCGACCTATTCTAAACAAGACACCGTATGAGCTTTTAAAAGGGCGTAAGCCAAATATCTCTCAACTTCATGTCTTTGGTTGCAAGTGTTTTGTGTTGAACAATGGAAAAGAGACGCTTGGTAAGTTTGATGCCAAGGCCGACGAGGGTATTTTTCTTGGATACTCTCAGTCAAGTAAAGTTTATAGAAAATATAATAAAAGGTTACGAATTGTTGAAGAGTCGGTACACGTTACTTTTGATGAGTCTTATCCGAGAAATGTCGGAGAAGGTAGTTCTTTTCATGGTGCAGATGCATCTTCTGAAGACATACTCAAGGACACTGATAAGGGAATTGATCAGCCTGAAGCAGTGCGTATTGAGGAGGAAAAGGATCACCAACCAATGAAGAGTGAGGAGGATCTCCAACTAATGAAGATGACCTTCCTCCAGCATGGAAGTCTTCCAAAGACCATCCAATCGACAATATTATCGGTGAGATCTCTAAGGGAGTAACCACTCACTCTAAACTTAGTAACTTTTGTTATTACTCCGCTTTTGTGTCACAAGTTGAACCTAAAAACCCAAAGGAGGCATTACTCGATGAGCATTGGTTCTTATCAATGCAAGCTGAACTAAATCAATTCAGAAGAAATGAGGTTTGGGACTTTGCCCCCCCCCTCTGCAAGATCATCGAGTAATCGGAACCCAATGGGTATTTAGAAATAAGCTTGATGAAAACGGAGTTATAACACGTAACAAAGCGCGACTTGTAGCGCAAGGCTATAACCAAGAGGAAGGAATCGACTATGAGGAAACTTATGCGCCGATTGCCCGACTCGAGGTTATACGCCTTTTACTTGCTTATGCTTGCACTAAGAACTTCAAATTATTCCAAATGGACGTTAAAAGTGCTTTCCTTAATGGATATATAAATGAAGAGGTTTATGTTGCCCAACCTCCAGGTTTTGAATCCCATGAATATCCTGATCATGTCTACAAACTTAAACGTACTTTGTACGGACTTAAACAAGCCCCTAGGGTTTGGTATGAACGTCTAAGCAAATTTTTACTTGTTCAAGGGTATTCAAGAAGGAAGGTTGACATAACCCTCTTTATTAAACATCAAGGAAAACATTAAATCTTGGTACAAATTTATGTTGATGATATTATCTTTGGGTCTACTAACATGACCTGGTCAAGGAGTTTTCTAGTTTGATGCAGGGGGAGTTTGAAATAAGCATGATGGGGGAGCTTAACTATATCCTCAGATTGCAAATCAAACAACTCGAAGAGGGCACATTCGTGAGTCAAATGAAATATGGTCTTGAGCTTCTCAAACGGTTCGACATGGTAAACTGCAAAGCAATAGATACTCCAATACCTACTTGTGTCAATCTTGATCGGGACGAAAATGGTAAGGATGTAGAGGTAAAGAAGTATCGAGGTATGATTGGATCCCTTCTTTATCTTACCGCATCACGACCTGACATTATGTTCAGTGTATGCATGTGTGAGAGGTATCAAGCACGTCCTAAGGAATCCCACTTAAAAGCAGTTAAGCGCATACTTTGATACCTTTCCGATACTCCAAAGTATGGGTTGTGGTATTCCAAAGGTAGTGTTTGTTCCTTAGTTAGTTATTCCGATTCCGACTTTGCCGGGTGCAAGTTGGATAGGAAAAGTACTAGTGGCACGTGTCACCTTTTCGCAAATTCCTTGGTGAGTTGGCATAGTAAGAAACAGGTTTCAGTTGCTTTGTCAACAGCCGAGGCGAAATACGTTGCCGCAGGCAGTTGTTGTGCTCAAGTCTTATGGCCTAAACAAAAATTGCTTATTTTAATTTAAAACTTGAGCGTATTCCCATTTTATGCGATAACACTAGTGCAATAAACCTGACTAAGAACCCCGTATTACATTCACGCACCAAGCATATTGAAATACGCCATCATTTTCTTAGGGATCATGTAGAGAAAGGTGAAGTGATATTTGAGCATGTTGATACTAAAAATCAACTTGCTGACATTTTTACAAAACCGTTAGCCACTGAGCCTTTCTTTCACATCCGTAGGGAACTTGGCATTCTCGATATCTTGGATCGTGTTTGATAATCCTTTAAGATAGTGATCTTCACATATATACATGCTTGTTTATTCTTTTAACTAACAATGCAAAGAGATATTTAGCTATATGTGAGGGCTCTCATCGTCAATAGTGATCAAGGTAATATCGTTCCGATTCATAGATGTTTAACATATTTTGTGCCGTGTTAACTACTTTAAACTTGATGTTTATTACATGTTGTGCATATATTGTTCATTTGTATGTTTGTTCTATATGTGTGCATGTTTATTTATCTTTTTGGAACTTATGCTTGCAAAAATTTCAATTTTTTTTTCATTTTTGACTTGGATGAGTCGACTAAACAATTTCATGGGTTGACTCATGAGCTGAAGCAGTTTTCAAGGGAAACGACCGGGTTAGCTCACGCTTACCTGCGGTCGGCGCATATCAAAATTTTAATTTTTTTTTAAAACCCAGCAATCTTGCGCCGACGCACCCTTTCCTTGGGTCAACGCACACCTGACACACTCAGAATCCTTTTTATTTGGGAATGCGTGCACCGACCTAATGTTTCCACTCTTCATTACATATCTTCATTACACTTTAATTCTTGTTCATTGCATGTTAAACATAGTAGATTTTTGGTCTTCTTCTCTCTAACTCTTCCATCAAACTCCATTAAATACCCATTAAATTCCATCAAATTCCCATTAAAACCCACAAAAATAAAAAACCCACAAAGTGTGAATCCTCAAGATTATAAGACAAGGGTTTCTAGCAGCAAGATCATCATTCTCCTTCAACCACAGTGCACTGTTCATCTTCTTCATCACCTTCATAAAAAACGGCTTCCCGACACACAACCGGTAAACGAACAACTAGAGCTTCATCTTCCGGAACTTCTTCAGCATCGGTAACTATTAACTCTTTACTCTCTGATGAACTGTCTGGTTCTTTTGAGGTAGAGTTTAGTCTTCGTGATGTTATTCCACAACATGGTTTCTATGTTTTGATGGGTCCATACTACAAAATTCCTGAGATAATTGAAATGCTTAGTGTTTAGAATTTTGGTGAGCTTCTTGAATGTGATGATCAGTTCAATAGTGATTTGATTCGATTATTCTATTGTGGAATTAAGGGAAAATTTAAGGGTGCTGAGTTTTTGTTTTCTATGAATAATGTACGTCATCCTGTAAACAATAAGTTATGGAATACTTTATTTTATATGGATACTGATGAAAATCTCCCAAAGGAACCGACACCAAGTTTGTTCGAAACTTTGAGTTTAAATCTGCTCTGAACTCTATGTTATGTGAACCATATCCGGACGATGTTGTGGCAAGTGAACTCTTTCCAAAAAATGTTACCACCGGTCATTTGAAATTTGTTGACCGTGTTCTGCAGTGGATTGTTGCTCGTATTTTGAGACCTAAGAAAGGAGGGTATTCAAGAGTTGAGAAGGCAGAAGTTCATCTCATTTACATACTGAAGAATCAGATCAAAATCAACTGGCCACACTATTTTGCATATCGGATGTTTGTTACCCTTGACTCCACCAAAAGTCTAGCTTTAGGTTATACATCCTGCATTCAGAACATTTTGAACAAGGCCGACATCTCGGCTCCGAATATTAGTTACATCCAGATTTCATCCAAACATCAATTTCAACCAAAAACACTCACCATGATGGGTTACACTTGGGATTCTGTTAAGAAAGAGTTCAAGTACCGACACAGATCAACTCATCCTTTTCCACATGAACCTGAAGAACCTAACCATGACGAAGGAAATGATGATGAGCCAGTACATGATAGTGACAATCAAGATGTTAACAATAGTGATGTGGTTATGCAAGAGGAAGACAACGAAGCATGGATGGGCTATCAACGTGAGGACAATCCTGATAATCAGGGCTGGGGAGATTGGCAAAACAACTGCTGGACTGCTCTTGGAGAGGCATATGTTCCTCCCACATATGGCGAGGAGTATGATTGGCGGCAACCTGATTATTCTCCACCTCCAACTCAACATCCTCAGAATGATTTCCAGGCATCTGAAGAGATTCTGGAAAGGTTGTACCAGATGAATTTTCAACATTAAGAATTCCAAGCATTGCAAGACACCCGCTACAATGGTCAGGAAGAAGGTTCACAAACTTATCCAACCAAGTCTCGGCTCACATCACTAACCTCATTAGGTTTGCTGATGTCTCTATGACTCGCTTCACCCAAATGGACGAGAATTTGACTCAACAGAATCAGAATCTTGCAAACAGTCTTGGATTGCTCAATCGCTCTCTACTCGAACTTAACTTGCACCTAGAGGATTTGCCACCACCAGGCGAATACCATGGGCGAAGAGGTCATCTATCTAGGGGAAGGAGACCCTAGAGATTAGTGCATCATATTACTTGTGTTTTGCATTTATGTTTCGCTGTTTGGATTGCATGTTCTTTCCTGTTGTTTATCTTTGAACTTTGTTTAAGTTTGTTTTATTCTTTTTTGAACTATGGAATGAATTGTCTTTGCTTCTTATGTTCCATATTTATCCGTTTCAAATTTTACATTAACTGTATCATATGTGGATGCGTGTTAGTGTTTCCTTGTTGCAAATATGTGGATGAATCCTTACTTGTTATAGTGTTATTCTTTTGACCACCTTCTTCTCTTCTTTTTGATGTTGACAAAGGGGGAGAAGGATAGCAAGTAGAAATTAACCAAGAAATTAACCAAGTGTTAAAGACAGGGGGAGCTTGTTCGTTCTCAAATTACAAATCAAGAGAAAGCTAAAGAGTGTTGCCATCATAAAAAAGGGGGAGTATGTGAGGGCTAAGGTCTTTCATCTATTTCGGTTTTAATGATGTCAACAAATAAGCTAAGTATTAGAGTGTAATTTGAGCGGTATCACTTCATTTGTCGAGAAAATTATATTTAATCATCGTTGTTCATGCGTCTAAACATATAGGACTTTGTGCATGATCATTATATTGGTGTCTAGTATGTTTGTCCGGGTCTTGGACAATTAATATGTGCAGAAAAAATACATTTCTTGAAGAATACAAGTGATGCGCCAACCCAACCTAAGCATGAGTCGACTCATGCTTGTTGGAACAAAGTTTGTGGAAAGATCGGGAAAGCACACGCTGACCCCTGCAGGTTGTGGGTCGACGCATGATTCTGAGAATTTAAAAATATGCAAAAAATTGCATACTTGCATCGACGCAAGACACCAATGGGTCGACATAGATTGTGAAACTTGCATAGTGAATTGCCACGGGTCAGCGCACGCCGACCCTCATTAAAGGATGGGTCGACCCAAACACGCCTGAACTGAATTTTTTACTTTAATTTTTTCTGTTATTTCTGTTACAAGTTTTTGGTGGGTCAAATCATTCTCTTTAAATAGTCTGGTCATCTCATTTTCTAAATAACATGAAACGTGAAAATTTATTCCAATCTTTCTCTTTATCTTCATCTTCATCCTTGAGTCAACCAAACAATTACACATAATCATTTTTGCTTGTGTTGTCCATTGTTTTGAAGTGATAACGTTTAGAATTAGGAAGTGTTGTGATATTCATTTCTGGGTTGAGAATTGGTAGGTGTTTCTTGAATAAAACCCTAGGTTTTATCCTCCAAGAATCAAAGGAGATTTTGGGGGGTTTTTGGCACAAACCGTTTCGTTCTACAGGGATTCAGCCGTGCGAAGGTAACCGAAGAACATAGTTTTATTTCGGTTTAGTAGCTACAGTCGGAGGATCGTAGAAGAAAGGTCTGGGGATCGAATTGCGGAGAATTAAAGTCGGCCGAGTGAAGGTAACTGAAGAACGGTGGTCTCTTGCAGTCTAGTATCGTGGGACGGTGACTTGTTCAACCGAATTCATGGCACTTGATTCGTCTTGAATCAAGGGAAGAGAAGGCTATGCATCAACTATCAAAGACGTTTGGGAGTTTGGATGTTTATAGTTCTTCTCTTGTAATAAACAATTTGCAACAGCTTCATATATATATATATTTGGGAGTTTGGATGTTTATAGTTCTTCTCTTGTAATAAACAATTTGCAACAGCTTCATATATATATATATATATATCAATTCCAATTTTGGAATTGGGGGTAGAGGTACCCAAAACGAGGACGATTGGGGATCTGCCTAATCAAATCTCGTTTGTTCTCTCTTTCCCTTAACTCTTTACTTTTGATATCATTCGAATTTACGAAGTCTAAATTGATCAAAATTTCGGAGCTGGTGTTATATTGAGTTGTTAAACTGTTTTTTAAATCTGATACAATCCCTTGGATTGTATTTAGGAGCAGCTCAACATCACATTACTTTGAAATCTGCACTTAGTGTGTTAACGCACACTAAGTGTTCGATAATTTGTTTCAACGCAAAATCGAACGTATTTGGAATCTATTGTTTGTCAATTGATCTTGTTGGATTGGATTAAACATCAAGCAAGTGATACTCTGTTGATTGCATTTTAAATTGCATTAATCAAACTGAATTTTTCTCATCCATAATTCATTCCCAATATTGTCGTGCATATCCGATCCTTTTAGTAGAAGGTTCGTTGTAGACGTGTGATTCAGTGGTTGCTTCCGTTAAACAATTTTAAAACCAAATTTTTTGGTAACCATTTGCGTGTAAAACTCAAGGGATCTATTCAACCCCCCTTCTAGATCCATAGCCATCGTCTAACATAAGTCCCTCTGTATATTTTCAGAAGTTCGGCGCGATCGTCGCCTTTTTAACAAAATCAACAGGGCTTCTCCTTGAGCTATAAGACCCATCTTTATTCATTTTCAAACTCTTTGGGCCTCTAATAGAGTGTAAGATCCAATCCCTCTTTAACCAAAATCATTTTGGGCCTCAGATATTGTATAAGTTCCTCTGCGTAAAAAAATCTCGGCGCGATCGCTATTTCGAAACAAAAATCATCTGGGCCTACCCTCGTGTTATAAGTCCCATTTCTTTTCTTTTAAAACACCTTTTGGGCCTCTCTCTGAGTTGTAAGACCCAACCCTTTTGTAAATAAACCTTTTTGGGACTCAGTTATTGTATAAGTCCCGAGACGATATTCAAAACAACGGTGTGATCACTGTTAAAACCTTGGGACTCTCCTTGAGTACAAGCCCCAACAATATTTTCAAAGCAATTTCCCTTTCGATTTAGATTCAAATATACATGTTGTTATCAAAACTATCTTTAATTTCTTTGAACAACTAACAATACAGCATGGAAGCTTGCTCGCCTGTAAGTTTTAATAGCTTTCATTTACATGCTTTGATATATATAACTGTATTGTGGGAAGCTGCACATGGTTAGTCTTCTTTCATACCCTTTTAAATACTTGTCATATATCAACTGTATATATACAAGTATAGTTATTTAGAGTTTTCCCCGGCAACTAGGTCTAAAACCATGTAAAGCCCTGTTGGTCGCTCTTAAATACAAACAAAACTAGATCCCCATAGGATTTCCAGATGTAGTATTGCCTTCTCTTGGGCTTAAACAATATGGAACAAAGAGAAAGGCAGTATTCTTCTTGAACCTTTTCTCAGACTATCACCCCTAGAAATTGTCAAAGAAATTCTACTCCCCGAGGGTGATCTATTCTCGGTGAATGGCATCTCTTGAGTCTCTTCAAACCTCAAACTTTCACTAAATGATCTATTCTCGGTGAATGGCATTTCTTGAACTTCTCTTGGTTTGGGACTCACAGGCTTCCTAAAAGCATCCTCGTCTGTTCTTGAGCTTTGTACAAGGACCCTCTGGCTTCTTAGAAGTTCTCATGCCTTCTCTTGGGCTTAATACAAGGACCCTGATGACCTCTTAAAGGTATAAGACATAACTTATTCATCCTTTGTTAGATCATTCTCTCCAGTGTCAAACCTCATGCCACTTTAGGGTTGAGTCTCATCCCTTAATGCCCGTGCCTCCTCTTGGGCATCATACAAAAGATAAAACTCTTCCACACCAGTAGACTTGGATAGTCTAATCCCCTTGAGTCTCAATGACATTCTCAAGTTCCCTACAAACATAGGAGAAACCCCGGTCACTCTGGATCAATCTCCAGCTGAGCTAAAACTCAATCTCTCTCATGAGAAAATCCCTAACCAGGGTCAGTTTATCCCAAATCAGAACCTCAAGGCATCTGATACTTCAACTCTTTTGTAATCCTCAGCAAGAGTTGGTTCCCCACTTGGATCTGCGTAGGGATCTCAACAATCCCCTGCAGAAAGATAACCTCCTCTTAGGCTTTGTATAATGATATTTCCCTCAGCAAAGTTAGCCTCCTCTTAGGCCTTGTATAATGATTCTCCCCAGCGGATTTAACCTTTCCAGACTCTCTTGTTGAGTCAATCACTTTTTAGACTCTCTTGTTGAGTCAACCTTTTTACTCTCAATCTCGGGCTTTGTACAAGACAGATAAAAAATACTCTCTTGTTGAGTCAATCTTTGTCCAAGCTTGGTATAAGATTTCCCCTAGCATGAGCTAGCCTCCTCTCAAGTTATGTAGAATAATTTCTCCTGCTTGTTCAGCCTCAATCTTGGGTTTTGTACAAGACATATAAAAGCACTATCTTGTTGAGTCAAACCCTTTTAGCCTCAATCTTGGGCTTCGTACAAGACATAAATCTCCCTCTCTTGAGCTTGGGACATATATCTTCCCTAGCAGAGTCATTTCCTCCCAGCCTTCCTCTAGGCTTTGAGGAATGATTTTCCCCAAGAGGAGTCAAACTCATTTCAGCCCCAATCTTGGGCTTTGTACAAGACACATAAAAATATCCTCACCAGAGATAGTTAAATTTCTCATTTCAGCCTCCATCTTGGGCCTTGTACAAGACACATACAAACTTCCCCAGCGGAGTCAAAATCCTTTTAGCCTCAATCTTGGGCTTTGTGCAAGATAGATAAAACATTTTCCCCAGGAAAAGTCAAACTTCTAGCCTCCTCTTAGGCGTTGTATAATGATATCCCCAAAGAGTCAGTCTCTTTTTTTGTCTCAATCTTGGGCTTTGTACAAGACACCAATATATACACTCTCTTGTTGAGTCGGTCTTATCCAGCCTCCTCTTAGGCTTTGTATAAAAAAATCCCCTAGCCGAGTCAATTATCCTTTTAAAATCAACCTTGGGCTTTGATCAAGGCACACAAAAAGTCATTCCCTCTTTAGAGATGACAAATTCTCTCTCAGTCAAAACCTTTTAGCTTCAATCTTGGGCTTTGAACAAGACACCAAATATCTTTTCCTCCCTTAGAATAGGAGGAACTTCGATTGCTCTGATTTCCCTGTTTCATTAAACGAGAATACGTAGGCATAAGATTGCAAAATCTTAGCGACCATACCAATCAAAAACCCTAGGTCCAGTACCTTACCAAAAACATCGGGGACACCCAAACATCAACATCAACTCACTCACTCACTCATACTTCCAAAGAAACTTTCCCAACCCATTAACAGATTAAAACTATCAATTACAAAGCGAAACCTAAAGCTAATATCCTGTGGATAACCATATATAAGATGGGTAATTGACAACTCCCCATTGTATAACCTAACCCCAGACACCGCAGTCTCTTTTAACCATTTGTTCAGTTCAACATTTACGTGCAAGGTTAGTTTTAGATAGCTTCCCTTTCCCTTTCAGCTCCACGGGATAAATAAGAAATCAGAAAGTAGCACCCACTCCTCCTCATTGTGGTGAGGAGAAAACCCAGCGATAAGGTGGTCGCGTCACCGACAAAAATCGCTCCTTACAGAAAAATGGCGACTCTGCTGGGGAGTCATTAACTGTATAGGATTATAGGCTATAGCTCTTAAGAGGTCTAGGATGTTAGTTTTAGGATGAATATATATATATATATATATATATATATATATATATATATATATCACTTTTCCTAATTGATATCCGTGTTTATTATTTTGCTAATGGGACTGCGGGTGATGCCGTATCTGGAAAGTTTGAGTGACACCTAAGATAAGTGATTGCACTAGACGGGTAATCTTACAGGGAGTGACTCCTAAATAAGAGACCTCGGTCGACCATCGAATTAGTGGAGACACCCTTTACTAATTCAATGCCTATACGACTTCGGTTGTTGAAAGCAGATTGTTCGATTGTGGTTGTCCATGAAACTGAGGATTTAGTAGGCTGAGATCTTGTTACTATTTTGTAGTGCGGAAGCTATCGGAAATAGTTGTCACGCGATACTACCCTCATTTGAGATTACTCTATGATACTGCATCTCGATCGGGTGAACCAGCCTGTTGTTGTTATCCCAAGAGGGGTCAATGATTTTGAGGACAGGTACAAAAAATCACCAGTACAACCTTTGGGGATGGGTAGAGCCATGACTTCATGACACCGAACCTTTGACCCATGTTTTTTCTATGTTTTTGTGTGTTGCATTCATGCATTCATTTCATTAAAAAAACTTTAAACAAAGAAATTTTTTTTTCTTCTAGTCTCACTTTCTCAAATTAAACTATGACAATGATTGTAAATGTCAGAGAAAGATTATGTTATGGATTTCGGTAGGAGGAAGACTCACAAGTACACCTTCAAGGTTCCAAAATTAGAGGATTTGAGAGGGTTGCTAAGGATGATCACCAACCCTGATGCTTTCAGAGCTAAGTACAGAGGACTGTTGTCTCTGTTAAGGGTCCATGTGATTGAAGGAATCCTGGCTATGATCATTCAGTTCTACGATCTGGTCTATCATTGTTTTACATTCCTGGATTATTAGCTCGCACCAACACTGGAGGAGTACTCTCACCTGACTGATTTTGTAGAGAAGTCAGGACTCACATGACCACTAAGGGTGGAATCCAAGGTTTACCAGCCAAGTTTTTGGTAAAGAAAGCTTTGTACTTTGCTAGTATAGGGAACATGACTGCTTTCGAGAGCGTATTTGTTTTGCTCACCTACGGGTTATTTCTGTTTCCAACATTGACAACTTCATGGATATCAATGCCATTAAGGTTTTCTAATTGGAAACCCTGTATCGACCTTGCTCGCAGATGCTTATCATTCTGTACACTTAAGGAATTTGTACAGCGGAGGAATGATCACATGCTGTGTACCCCTGCTATACAAATGGTTCAGTTCCCATTTACCTAAGTCTGCCAATTTTTGGGATCATAAGAGTGGTCTACGTTGGTCACAGAGAATCATGGCTAATACCAACTATGACATCGATTGGTACAATCGAATCTATGATGGGATCATAATCATTTACCGTTGTGGAAACTTCCCTAATGTACCCCTCATAGGAACTAAAGGAGGAATCAGTTATCATCCAATTTTAGTTCGTCGTCAATTCGGATACCCGATGGGATATGTCCCGCGTAATGTTCATCTGGAATGTCTTTTCTTCAAGGAAGGAGAAAATGACAGGGCACTAAAGACAGGAATATTGCATGCCTGGAAACATGTTCACAGGAAAGGAAGAGAGTCTCAAGGAAAACCGGACTGTGTCTCTGTGGAACTTTATCTCCACTGGGTACAAACTAAAGCTCTCAAGCTGAGGATGCCTTACCCTCGTCAAGAAGTTCTTCCGTTAAAGGAATCCTTCCTTTATTTTATGTCTGATACAGAAAAACTTCAGGTTACTCTCAACAAAGTTTAGCAGGATAAGAGGTCTTGGAAGGAAAACTACCGCATTCTCAATGTGGAATGTAACAAAATACAACTGTTAAAAGAAAAAGATGCTCTGATCGAGATTTTAGAGCAACATGCTGTAGAAAATCAAGAAGACCAAAGGAATTTGCTCGCTCCTTTCACTTTGGAAAGGAATGACAACCCGACAACGGCTCAAGAGCCCCGGTCAAAGAAAAGGAAAGTACCAGAACCAGCACCTAAGCCCTCCTTAGAGAGGACTCAGGATCCATTAGCTTAGATATTTCCTTTTATAGCACTTTGTAAATTACTGTATTTCCATTTCCGCAATCTTTTAATTCAATAAAGCGGGGTTTCCACTGTATGATATTTGCAATCCAATTGTCGTAGTTTCTTTTGATTAACCAAAAAAAAATTAATTAAAAAAAATCATTGCATATCATTCATCATTCTCACATAACGCATTCTTCTACGAATCTCACGTTTGTGTCTCATTCGTACAATACTCGGGCCAATCGACAGAAAAAGATGGATAATCTCGAGGAAGGGAATAGAGAGTTGAGAGAAGAACTCGACGCTCTGAAAGAAGATCTAAGGAAACTTCATAATGACATGCAAGCTCTAGCAGCATCTCAGATACAAAGGACTGTTATCTCAGAGATCACATCACCGCCCATAGTGGAGAAGTATGATCCTCGGTATAACATGCCTAAAGATCGTCCCTAGGGCATGCTTGTAGCACCCCAAAATTTTCCCTCCTGGTTCTAAAGCTAACTGGCTCATGTTTCATTTCATTCTGCATCGTCATTTTGCATTTGCATGTTTCTTTAGGGCATGGGATCAAGGTATTTTCCAGCAGCTCATGGTGTCATCAGTTCAGAAGGTATTTTCAGCAATATTCAGAGCCTAGCAGATAACCTTCAGAGTCTGTTTTAGCCTTTATTTTGCTCACTAAATGATTTGATGGTCAAAAGCTCCGGCAGTCTTTTTTTTAATTAGTGATTCAGCACCAGACAGTTATTTTCAGCAGATTATTTCAAGTGCGGAACGGAGTTCACAGCATATTTCAAGTGTGTTTCAATGTTAATATCAAATGGCAAGTTTCAGAGGTCTAACATAGCCCAGAACAAGTGGAATCAAGCAATTCTCCAAGTTTCCCTCCAAAAGGCGCCAAATTCAAAATTTCCTTGTGTTAATCGATTAACACATTTTGTACTAAAAATGGTTAATCGATTAACCAAGGCAAAATTTGCCCAAATACCTCATTTTTCAGCACTGCATCTTTTTAATTCAAATTTTAATCACCCAATTTCATTTTACACCAGTAGAAGGATCTAGAGAGAATGATTTTCCATCCAAAATTCAAATTATTTCCACTCTAATTCCTCATTTCCTTTCCTAATTCATTTTTCACCCCAATTTCCACCCACTAAACCTCACTCCAAACCCAAACTTAACTCCTAACCTAGGGGTTATTTAATCTAATCAACTCCAAACCTCTCAGAACCTTGATTTATTTTCTGAATTTTCTACACATCTCACTCCATTTTCTCTCAACTTTTCTCTCATTTCAAAACCCTCACTCAAAGTTCCACCATCAAAGTTCAACAAATTTTGCATTGAAATTTGTTGATCTTGGAACTAAACCTTCATCCATTCACTAATTCTTAATAGAATCTTGAATTTCCTACTGTGTTACTCTTGTATTTGAGCTTTTGGAACTGATTTTGGAGAAAGCTTGAAGCAAAATCATCACATTGTTTGGATCTTGAAGTTTCTTGCTAGGATCTTGAAGTTTCTTGCATAGATCTTGGATTTCTTGCTTGGATTCACCAATTTCTGTTAACAGCACTTACCAAAGCAAATCTCAGCTTTGTAGGTTGGTTTTCCTTAGATCTATACTTGATTTAGCTTATTTACAACTTATTCAATGTAGATCTTTGGTGGTTGTTGATTTGGATCCATTTTACTTGAATTTGATTCTTAATGTTGATGATTTTTGGATCTAAATGATGTTTGAATACCGTGTTTGAACTTAATTTTCATGCATTGTTGATTACATGATCATTTGGAGTGATTGCATAAATGATTTTGCTGCTGAAAGTGATTTTTTCAAACTGATTTTCTACTGCTGGTACATGGTTAATCGATTAACCATTTGCAGTGCAATTAGGTTAATAGATTAACCAGTGTAAATTTTGCTATTTTGGGACTGTTAACCGATTAACCTAATTGCACTGCAAATGGTTAATCGGTTAACACTGCTGCAGAGTGTGATTTTTGTGCATTTTTTAGCATGTTTCGATCCCGTTTCACTTTTAATCTTCATGGATTGATATGATACACATTTGTGGACTGTTTTGATGTTGTTGCACCTCACACCTTTGTATGAACATGATTATCCGACACGCGACCTTTTGATTTCCATTGATGAATGTTCATGTTTGCGTTGATGTTTTCTTGATGTGATGAACACCTTGCACACACTCCTTGAGCATGTTAGTTGTGAATTATTGCTGGTGTTGTTGGAGTTGTTGTGTTGTGCATGCTTACTTGCATTTAATTTCATGAGATGCATACTTGATTTGACTTGTTCATATACTTAATGTTGTGCATTCTCTCATGATGTTTTCAAGAATTGTTTACCATGGTTTGTGGTGTGATTGTAATCATGAGTGATGGATGAAGGTGTGACGCTTGATGCATGTTCATTATGCCATGTTGGAATCATTTTCGATTGCATACTGCCATATTTCCACTGCTGTATATATGTATATGCGCAGTTGTATGTGCTGTTGTTTGGCCTTTTAAACCCATTTTTGTGCTGAAATGTGAACTGTTGAATGTTGTTTGGTGTATTGGCCGGAATTTACAGTTGTACAGGTGCTGGAGCATTGTTGTAGCCGTTGTTTTTTATTTATTGCTTTGGTTTTTACCTTGCTTTCGTTTGCTCCCTTAGGGCTCCCTATTCCAACTTAATCTTTGATTAAGCTTGGAGTAGGATATACATTTGGATTCAAACCATGCATGCTAACATTAGGTAGAATCTCCTTCTCTTACCTCAACCTTAAGGCCATCTTTGCATGACAACATTAGGATAGAATTCCTATAGTGTTTTTTTTCCCTTGAGTCTTCTCTTCTCATCTCATAATAATTCTAATACACTTAATAAAGGTAATGTGTATTGCGCATGAGCCTTGTATGTGGGAAATGAGAATGAGGGGTTTCCTCTCATTTTTCTAGAGTGTTTAGTGGATGTCCCATCTTGGGACGATTTGCCATGCATTCGCTCCTACGTCATAGACTTCGGTGCAATGCAAGTTATGAACTAACTTCAATTCACTTCTGTCTAAAAAACAAAAACCAAATTCAAATATTTTTCATCCTTCGGGATTGTTGAGTTTCAAATCATTTTCAGAAAAGAGCACGTTATTTCCGTTCAAGTCGCAAATAGGAATCGACCATAACTGCCAGACGCGAACTTAACGTCGCTCATTAAAAACACTAAGACCTCGTTAGGTCAAACTACGACTGCTCTGATTTCCTCTCTCAGGTTAGATTGAGGATACGTAGGCACAAGACGGTGATGTCTTGGCGAGCACCCTTCCACCTTTTCGACCTGTAGGTCGAACTACGACTATTCTGGCTTCCTCTCTCGGGTTAGATTGAGGATACGTAGGCACAAGACGCGATGTCTTGGCGAGCAACCTTCCCTCCCCCTTTAGTACGTAGTCTGTCGAACTACGTCGACTCTGATTCTTTATTCGTCCACAAAGATATGTAGGCATTACATTGCGACGATCCTTGCGAGTCTGTCTTTACTTCCCCCTTCCCCGTTTCTATTTTTCCGTAGACTTTAGGATAACTCACCCTTTGTTTAGACAACAAACGTGGATCCCATCATGTACGACGGACGTGTGGGGGTGCTAATACCTTCCCCTTGCGTAACCGACTCCCGAACCCGAACTATGGTTGCGATGACCATATCTTTCCCTCTTTCAGGTTTTCTTCGATCTTTTCCTTTCCCTGCGTCAGGATAAATAACGTTCGGTTGCGACTCTGCTGTTTTAGTTTCTCGCCGGTTGTTTTTTCGCAGTTGCGACAGCTGGTGACTCTGCTGGGGACACTGGTTCCCTAAGCGAGTCAATCTTAGCGCTTGTTTGTTTTATTTCATTGGGTGTTTATTGTTGTGCTTTATTTTGTTGTATATTACTGTATTACTGTATTTTACTACATTTATCGCATTTGATTACTGTTATCATATTGCTCTGCTACTTTTGTGTTGTTGGGTGGGTTGGATTCATGAGGGATAAGCCCAATACACAGGCTTGAGTATACACCTAGGACTAGAGTGGAAAGTAGTGGGACCTACGCGGCATCTTGGTACGTTTGGTGTTCACGAAATTCACATCCAGACAAGGTTTTCTTGGGAGATATTCTGACATGCGGGTCTTGCGCCTTTCGGGGTGTTGATCTAGAGAGCTATCGACTCTGGTGACCAGTTCCCCGAGGACTCAGTAGAGGCACTCCTCCCAAGAGGTAGTAATGGCAGACCAGAAATGGAAAACCCATTATACTTCTTGATCCGAGGACCCGAAGCTGGGAACTTACATAGGATGACCTTATTTTTGGGGGAATCAGTGGACGACCTCTTTGTTTGGGGATAGTATTGTACCCCGAGGGATAAATTTACTATTGCTTCTTAAATCGAGAATTCGACGCTGAGGATCCTCAGTTTTCTAGAACCCACATGTGAGGGGGGATGGGTGTTTGCAGGTTTGCAGGTGACTTTAACCTTCAACCTACCTGGTTTTCTGAGTTTCTCGTCAGTGTGTAGTTATCTACCTGGTTTTCTGGTTATCTCAGTGATACGATATTCTGGTATTCTGGGTTTCTGGTCTTTGTTCGGTTGACAGCATAGCAGACGCTCAGAGCAACTTGATACCTTGATCCCATGTATGCATCTGCATCGTCATTTTGCATTCTGACATACATGTTCTCATATTTCCAAGGATCTTAACTTTGAGATTAGCTGTTGAGCATTTCCATCTATTTCTTGTGGCTTGTATGTGAAAAAAAACTTGAATCAAAGCAGAATGATTCCTTGGAAATATTCGAACATGGCATTTTGCATTGCATTTCCATACTCATAGCAGGTTCTCATGAGTGGATTTCTTATTTCTGACTTGGTATTATCTTCAGAATTTCCAGCTTGATCTGTCACCACTACCCAACCTGTGATAATCAGAGGATAGTTATTGAAAAGCTCTGTGCAGAAGTGACTGAAATGAAGATTTAAATGGGGCAGTTTATGGGGGACATGCAAGCTTTGATTCGAGACCAGAAAATGCTGAAGGAAGAGGTCAATCAACTGAAGACTCAGATGGGCCTGGTTATGGAAGTTGTGAGAAGTGTGCTCAGAAAGGATGGTAATCCCATGACTAAGGCTGCAGTAGAAATTGTCTTTCCACTGTTGCCTGTGGAATCTCTCCCAAAATGTGATTTGGCTCACGAATTTTCTGCACAACCAGAGGTTCCAGAACTTTCCCGACAGCAGCCAGGTCTTGTCTGCCAAGGGAAACCCAGGACTAAGAAGTACCCACCGAAGCCGAAGAAAGCCGACCGAATCTTTGATCCACTTCCGATGTCTTATGCTTAGTTGTTGAGACATCTACTTCAACTCCGATTGGTTGAACTTCGGACGCTGGCTCCACTTATTGGTACTCCCCCATTAGGTTACAATGCAAGAGCCCATTGTGATTTCCACTCTTGTGCGCCTGGGCATAATGTGGAAAAATGTAGGGCCTTTCAGCATGTTGTCCAGGATCTGATCGATTCAAAGGCAATTAAATTCACGCCGGGCGGCGTAAGTGTACAACGTGGTCCTACTCCAGTTGATGAAAAAGAAGTGGATATCCCTGTTGTCTCTCCTAGAGTTGCATCAAGTTAGGGGCATATCTTGCATTCCTTGGTCTTAGAATCCCCACGTTCGCAGTTGTTTCTTGTTCCTAAGCCGAGTTTAAGGATGAAAGTGCTCGAGCGAGAGGAAGGCACAAGTCGGTATCAACAACAGAACTATCAGCGTCAGAATCAACATAGGCCTCACAACAACTTAGAAAGAAAGAATGCTCCTCTTCATCTAGTTCCTATGTCGTACAATCAACTCTTGTCAAACCTGATTCAAAACTAATTGGTAGAGCCCAAGACTCTCAAGCCATTGCCAAAGCCATACCCCCAATGTACAATGTGGATATCATGGAGGATCCATGGGGCATTCAACTGAAGATTGCAAAGCATTCCAAGCCAAGGTACAACAGTTGATTGATAAGGGGTACATATCCTTTCCAGAGGGAAATTTGGTGGTGCATGTCAACCTCTCATCTGTTTGAGCTTGAAGACTTCAAGCGTCATCTCCTAAAGCCAGTGGTCCAGACGGAGTCAAGCCTCCTCAACAATGGCGATCTTCGGCTTCTTTATTGCATTTTCATGCGTAATTTTTCATTGTTTGTTTGTATAGTGTTTGCATGAAAAAAAAACTTGTTTGTGTTTTGAATGATGATTTTAATGCAATGAATGTGTTGTTCTTGAAGTACTTTACTTTTATGCACTCATATCATGTTTATATGCACTGCAATGCCAACTTTCTTATCTTGAACTCTTGAGGGAGGATGATGAAGTGAAAAAGCGCAAAATCTTTGGTTGGGTGCTTTTGAATAGAACCCTGTTGATGATGTACAGGCATTGCTTCAAATCCCCAAACACCGGAGATATAAGGGAGATAGACCCTTGTCAACCCTATCGAGCCTTGAGGTAGGAGTTTCCTTTCATTTGAAAAAACCATCGCATTTAACCCAGGGGCAGGATAGTTGTCAGTTGATTGACTGAGCGTTCAACTTTCAAAAGGAGTGTGCATCTGAGGATCCATTACCTTTCTTTCCTCACGTATCAGGAGGTCAAGGGGTGTAAGGCCACAATGGTTATCCCTCACCACAAGGAGTGAAATAGTCACAATCCTTTCAAAGACGTCAAGACAGCCAGTGTCACACGATTTGTTCAAGAAAAAAAAGAGAAAGAAAAAAAAGAGAAAGAAAAAAATAGAGAAAGAAAGCCCGCAAAGTCAAAACTTGAAAATAAGTGACTTAGGAAAAAGTTAGGGCATCCCGCTGGACTTCAAAATCGAAAAGAAATTTCAAAAAGAATCAGTCCAGGCAAAATCAGGGAAACAAAAGAAGAAAGAGCAAATAGAAAAGCGAAAAGGATTGCAAAAAAAGGAAAAATCCTCGAGCAAAGAGCAAGTCGTGTGACCATAAACACCAAAGATGAAAGGAGCGACTACCACTCCGAAACCCTTCCAGACTCCTTAACTCTCACCAATGGCAAGTCATAACCTTTGGATAGGTGAGCGCTCACGCCAGATTAACTGAACGTAGGACTGAAGGACATCATGAAGAATAGGTGGGTATAGATAAATTTTGAGCCATAAATCCTTTGTTCTCAAACCGCGAGCCAGGCCAAGTTACAACCCTTAAAAATACTAATTGAAGGAGGGTTCATTCCGAGAGCGTACTACAGCGAGACAGCATTCTTGACTCCTATGAGTTATGCTAATAAGATTTTTGTTGGTATTGCATGTGCGTATTGTTTTCCTTTCAAAAACCAATGTTGCATCCCAGCTAGCGATTCATTCACGAGCCTTGTCGACACATTTTCAATAAGACTTCAAGGTTAACATGTGTGTTGCATTAGAATTGTCATTCTCATAATAAACATTTTCTGCTTGCATGTTCTTAAGCATCAGGGGATCTTACACAATGAATGTCAGTCGTGAAGCCTGATCACGCCGAGTTGAGATGGTGAAAATTCCCTAAGGACAGTTATGTCAAGGGGCATGTGGCCAAGAGACTGTGCGCAGCCTAGGCGTTCCTGGTGAGTGGTGATAAGATGTAGCCAGACCGAAGCAATCACATTGGAAACCCTCCTTAAAGCAGCCAAACAGGTGCAATCACGACGAGATTTGGACAAATATCTCGAAGACCAGTCGGTCATAGGCAAATTCACTTCAAGGCTTGTATTGTGGCAGGTCACCTCTAAAGCATGAGAAGTTATCCACTCCTGAAGACGGATAATTGAAAGCACATCTTCAATGTTCAGAATACTGGGGCAGAATATTTCAAGTCATTGCGAATCCTCTTGAGGAAGTTTACTTCATGGATTGAGAAGTCTGGGGCAGTTATGTCGAGATCTGATACATCTCTAAGAGTTTGAAGACCCGGGGCATGTTGAAAGCCAGGTTTTCTATAAAATCCTCTTGAGACGATTTCTTCTGTTAGACCTTGTAGTCTGGGGCAAGTGGAGATCAAAGGGTCATTGGTCATGTGTGAGAATCAGTATGCAGTTGATTAACAGAGGCATGAATCGCCAAAGTAGTCCCCAGTATGGAATTTCTCTTCCTCAGCAGGTTAGAGACCAATTGTCATTGGAATTTCTCTTCAGCAGAGCCCTGGGGCATTTTCAGCAAATGTTTATTATAGAGCGGAGGTTTTGGTTGGATTCTCGAGCAGAGTCTATGAACATAGAAATGGCTTGGTTTACCATATGGGTGCAGGGTAACAAAATTATTTTCCCCAGTAGAGTTTCTCTCCCCAGAACTGAAAGGTTGTCATCCTTAACTGACCATACTCTCCCCAGTAAGAGTACAGAGGATTGTGTCCCCAGTCGAAGTCATGGTTGGTTTATTTTTCCCTAGTAAGCAGTCAGAAGTGAATTGCTCCAAGGTGGATGTTTTTGTATCTCCCGCAGGAGATGTGTTGGATGTCTCTGAAAAGACTTTATTTTCCTCACAGAGTCTAGTACTCACTTTCCTCAGTAGGTCAGTAAGTGTAATTCCGTCAGCAACGACATGCTCTAATCCCTAGTAGGGTAAAATCTTTCCTCCAATAGCAGGTTAGGCTCAATGATATCCCTCCGCAGGTTTCGTTGATTTTTCTACCCAGCAGAGTTATTCTCCCTAGCATTGAGGTTTCATCATCCTCATCAGACTGTCACTCTCCCCAATCAGAGTACAGAAGATTGTTCCCCAGCCATCATTTAAAGTGGACTGCTCTAGGGTGGATGATGCTTTATTACCACAGGAGATTTATGGAAAGTATTCCCGGGACAAAGATTTTGTCTTCCCCACAGAGTGTTGGTGTCTACTCCCCTCGGCCAGTCAGGAAACGTGCTTTCACAAGCAATGGCATGATCCAACCCTCAGCAGGATAAGGGCGAAGTCATTTCCACAGAAGCGGGTTAAGTTCAATGGTGTCCCCAACAGGTCTAGTATTTGTGATTTGTCTCCCCAAGCAAAGTTTGGTGGTAGTATTTGCAGCAGGTTTGATCAGCGATGGTTGACATCCCCAGCAGGTTTTAAGTCCAAGTGATATTTGGCACTCTTCCAATTCAGGTCCTGGTTTCCTTTTTCAAAGAGTTATATATAATCCCCAGCAGAGTGGATGTTCTTCTGGATTTCATCTCCCGCAGAAGTTGTTGATCAAAGGAGTTGTTCAGTGTGATCCTTCTCAACAGAGTTCTTAGACTCAAAGGACAATTTATTTTGTCATCCCCGGTGGAGCTGCCTTCGTTTTTAGTATTTATTTTGCTGGACCGTTTCTTGTTGCATTGCATAAGCATCGTTTGCATGGCATCCTCCCAAACGCGTAGCATTTCCATTTCGTACGGAGCATTACGCCATAGAAAAATTCAAACATAGGCATTTGAAGCATTAGCCAGGTTTTACATTTGTTGCCAGACTTTTCCTCAGCAGAAATGGCATAACTCTGGAGATTTTGTTTTACTTTATCCCCAGTGAGATCTCCAGTGGATTCTTCCTTCATAATGTTGTACATTCTAGTACACCCCGACAGTGTTGTCTGTTTAGGCTTCTCTTTTCCCCAACTTTGATTCCAGATAAATTCAAGGGTCGTAAAATTGTTACTTTTACCCTTGGCTGTCCTGCTATCCCCAGCGTAGTCCGCCTTCGGATGGTCTCCCTTTTCGAGGTCGCATTCGGCCGTCCTCGTATTCTTTTGTTGGGTAGTCTGCCTTCGGCCGGTCTCCCTTTTCGAGGTCGCCTTCGGGTGTCCTCAAATTCTTTTGCTGGTTACTCCGTCTTTGGTCGGTCTTCCTTTTCGAGTTCGCCTTTGGCCGTCCTCGTATTATTTTGTTAGGTAGTTCGCCTTCGGCCAATCTTCCTTTTCGAGTTCGCCTTCGGCCGTCCCCATATTCTTTTGTTGGTTAGTCCGCCTTCGGCCAGTCTTCCTTTTCGAGTTCGCCTTCGGCCGTCCTCGTATTCTTTTGTTGGGTAGTCCGCCTTCGGCCGGTCTTCCATTTCGAGTTCGCCTTCGGCCGTCCACGTGTTCTTTTGTTGGTTAGCCCGCTTTCGGTCGGTCTTCCTTTTCGAGTTCGCCTTCGACAATCCTCGTGTTCTTTTGTTGGTTAGCCCGCCTTCGGCCGGTCTTGTCTTCCTTTTCGAGTTCGCCTTCGGCCGTCCTCGTATTCTTTTGTTAGTTAGTCCGCCTTCGGCCTATCTTCCTTTTCGAGTTCTCCTTCGGCCGTCCTCGTATTATTTTGTTGGTTAGTCCGCCTTCGGCCGGTCTTCCTTTTCGAGTTCGTCTTCGACCGTCCTCGTATTCTTTTGTTGGGTAGTCGGCCTTCGGCCGGTCTTTCTTTTCGAGGTCGCCTTTGGCCGTTCTCGTATTCTTTTGTTGGGTAGTTCGCCTTCGGCCGTTCTTCCTTTTCGAGTTCGCCTTTGGCCGTCCTCGTATTCATTTTTTGGGTAGTCCGCCTTCGGACGGGCTTCTTTTTTGAGTTTGCCTTCGGCCGTCCTCGTGTTCTTTTGTTGGTTAGTCGGCCTTTGGCCGGTCTTGTCTTCCCATCATACTCCACCTTCGGCTGGCAAACACTCTATTTCATTATCCCTACAGTTTGCAAATTTTCGGGTTCTTTTGGTATTCAATCCCCGTGTACCTCAAATGTCTGAAAGCTCTTGCTATCATCCTTTTAGAGTCTTTTTGAGGATTTATTTTGCTCACTAAATGATTTGACGGTCAGAAGCTCCGGCAGTCTTTTTTTATCAGTGATTCAGCACCAGACAGTTATTTTCAGCAGGTTATTTCAAGTGTGGAACGGAGTTCACAGCGTATTTCAAGTGTGTTTCAGTGTTAATATCAAATGGCAAGTTTCAGAGGTCTAACATGGCTCAAAACAAGTGGAATCAGACAATTCTCCAAGTTTCCCTCCTAAAGGCGCCAAATTCAAATTTTCCTTGTGTTAATCGATTAACACATTTTGTACTAAAAATGGTTAATCGATTAACCAAGGCAAAATTTTCCCAAATACCTCATTTTTCAGCACTGCTTCTTTTTAATTCAAATTTTAATCACCCAATTTCATTTTACACCAGTAGAAGGATCTAGAGGGAATGATTTTCCATCCAAAATTCAAATTCTTTCCACTTTAATTCCTCATTTCCTTTGCTAATTCATTTTTTACCCCAATTTCTATCCACTAAACCTCACTCCAAACCCAAACTTAACTCCTAACCTAGGGGTTATTTAATCTAATCAACTCTAAACCTCTCAGAACCTTGATTCATTTTCTGAATTTTTTACACATCTCACTCCATTTTGTCTCAACTTTTCTCTCATTTCAAAACCCTCACTCAAAGTTCCACCATCAAAGTTCAACAAATTTTGCATAGAAATTTGTTGATCTTGGAACTAAACCTTCATCCATTCACTAATTCTTGAAAGAATCTTGAATTTTCTACCGTGTTACTCTTGGATTTGAGTTTTTGGAACAAATTTTGGAGAAAGCTTGAAGCAAAATCGTCACATTGTTTGGATCTTGAAGTTTCTTGCTATGATCTTGAAGTTTCTTGTATAGATCTTGGATTTCTTGCTTGGATTCACCAATTTCTGTTAACAACACTTACCAAAGCAAATCTCAGCTTTGTAGGTTGGTTTTCCTTAGATCTATACTTGATTTAGCTTATTTACAACTTATTCAATGTAGTCCTTTGGTGGTTGTTAATTTCGATCCATTTTACTTGAATTTTATTCTTAAAGTTGATAATTTTTTTGATCTAAGTGATGTTTGAATACTGTGTTTGAACTTAATTTTCGTGCATTGTTGATTACATGATCATTTGGAGTGATTGCATAAGTGATTTTGCTGCTGAAAGTGATTTTTTCAAACTTATTTTCTTCTGCTGGTACAGGGTTAATCGATTAACCATTTGTAGTGAAATTAGGTAAATAGATTAACCAGTGTAAATTTTGCTGTTTTGGGGCTGTTAATCGCTTAACCTAATTGCATTGTAAATGGTTAATCAATTAACACTGCTGCAGAGTGTGATTTTTGTGCATTTTTGAGCTTGTTTTGATCCCTTTTCACTTTTAATCTTAATGGATTGATATGTTACACATTTGTGGACTGTTTTGATGTTGTTGCACCTCACACCTTTGTATGAACATGATTTTCCGACACGCGACCTTTTGATTTCCACTGATGAATGTTCATGTTTGCATTGATGTTTTCTTGATGTGATGAACACCTTGCACACACTCCTTGAGCATGTTAATTGTGAATTATTGTCGGTGTTGCTGGAGTTTTTGTGTTGTACATGCTTACTTGCATTTAATTTCATGAGATGCATATTTGATTTGACTTGTTCATATACTTAATGTTGTGCATTCTCTCATGATGTTTTCAAGAATTGTTTACCATGGTTTGTGGTGTGATTGTAATCATGAGTGATGGAGTAAGGTGTGACGCTTGATGCATGTTCATTATGCCATGTTGGAATCATTTTCGATTGCATACTGCCATGTTTCCACTGCTGAGTATATGCATATGAGCTGTTTTATGTGCTGCTGTTTGGCTTTTTACACCCATTTGTGTGCTGAAATGTGAATTGTTGAATGTTGTTTGGTGTATTTGATGGAATTTACCGTTGTGCAGGTGCTGGAGCGCTATTGTAGCCGCTGTTTTTGATTTGTTGCTTTGGTTTTTGCCTTGCTTTCGCTTGCTCCCTTAGGGTTCCCTAGTCCAACTTAATCTTTGATTAAGCTTGGAGTAGGATAGACATTAGGATTCAAACCATGCATGCTAACAATAGGTAGAATCTCCCCCTCTTACCTCAACCTTAGGGCCATCTTTGCACGACAACATTAGGATAGAATTCCAGTAGTGTTTTCTTTTTCCCTTGAGTCTTCTCTTCTCATCTCATAACAATTCTAAGACACTTAATAAAGGTAACGTGTATTGCACCTGAGCCTTGTATGTGGGAAATGAGAAATGAGGGGTTTCCTCTCATTTTTCTAGAGTGTTTAGTGGACGTCCCATCTTGGGAAGATTTACCATGCATTCGTTCCGACATCATACACTTCGGTGCAATGCAAGTTATGAACTAACTTCAATTCACTTCTGTCTAAAAAACAAAAACCAAATTCAGATCTTTTTCATCCTTCGGGATTGTTGAGTTTCAAACCATTTTCAGAAAAGAGCACGTTATTTCTGTTCAAGTCGCAAACACGCATCGACCCTAACTGTCGGACGTGAACTTAACGTCGCTCATAAAAAACACTAAGACCTCGTTAGGTCAAACTATGACTGCTTTGATTTCCTCTCTCTGGTTAGATTAAGGATACGTAGGCACAAGACTGCGATGTCTTGTCGAGCACCCTTTCACCTTTTTGACCCGCAGGTCGAACTACGACTGCTCTGACTTTCTCTCTCTGGTTAGATTGAGGATACGTAGGCATAAGACGCGAGGTCTTGGTGAGCAACCTTCCCTCCCCCCTTTAGTGCATATCTGTCGAACTACGTCGACTCTGATTCTTCGTTCGTCCACGAAGATATGTAGGCATTGGATTGTGACGATCCTTGCGAGTCTGTCTTTGCTTCCCCCTTCCCCGTTTCTGTTTAGTCGTAAACTTTAGGATAACTCACCCTTTGTTTAGACAACAAGCGTGGATCCCACCGAGTACGATGGACGCGTGGGGGGTGCTAATACCTTCCCCTCAAGTAACCGACTCCCAAACCCGGACTATGGTTGCGATGACCATGTCTTTCCCTCTTTCAGGTTTTCTTCGATCATTTCCTTTCCCTGCGTCGGGATAAATAACGTTCGGTGGTGACTCTTCTGTTCTAGTTTCTCGCTGGTTTTTTTTTCGCAGTTGCGACAATGCCTATTAACTATATCTCGGAAGGATATATTCCGCCGATCACTGAAGATCCGGAAACTGCAGCAGGAACCGCTGGGCCTGAAGGTTACAAACTTTGGGAAAGCGAAAATGCCAAGGGCATGACAACAACTCCTGCCATGTCGCAGAAGGACAAGTAAACCTTCAAGGATTATGCTCAGAGATGGCGTTAAATTGTCACTCAGATTTATCCACCTCTTGAGGAAAAAGAGATGACAAAGATCTTCTTGAAAACCTTGATCTCACTTTACTATGACAGAATGGTCGCCAGTGCGCCCAGCGATTTCACTAAGATGGTAGGCATAGGGGTTCGTCTTGAAGAAGCAGTTCGAGAAGGACGTCTGGTCAAAGATGTCGGACCATCAAGAAGTACCAAAAGATACAGTAATGCTCTCCCTAAGGAAAAAGAGCAAGATATTGGTAATATCTCTCTCGGAAAGCAAAGGCGACGCTACCAACTAGTAGCAGCTGTAACTCCTGCTATCAACCCTACAATATCAGCAAAGGACATAACAGCCTCTTCAGCAGGCTCGTCCTCAGTACAACACAACCGTACAACGCGACCGCTAGGGTTTGACCCTATAACAATGTTGTATGCAAAACTGTTCCCACTACTACTGGTCAAGGGGCACGTCCAAACCAGGTCTCCTCTTACAATATCGGAGAATCCGCCTTTTTGGTTCAAAGCGGATCAGACTTGCCCTTACCATCAAGGAGGACCATGGCATAACATAGAAAACGGTCTCAACTTCAAATCCGACGTACTGAAGCTTGTTAGGAGCGGGGTCTTATCCTTCAAGGATACAAATCCTAATTTCAAACAAACTCGCTGCCTCAACACAAGAAAGCTGCGGCAAATTTGATAGAAGAAGAGGCTAAGCACAGTTATCAAATTTACGATGTACTATTATTGGGGTCCAACCTGGTCAAGATGCATTGCAAATAAAGTGGGTACGGTCACGTACCGCTTCATAATTATCTCTAGTGTGATATCTGCTCTAAAGACAATCAAGGATGTTCTGTGGTACAATCAGCTCTACAGAAACAGATGGGTCTCGGATGGATCCCAAATCACCGAATTCGTGAAGTCAACATGACTTATACAAATTCCAACATCATTCAGAATCACAACAGTCTGGCAATGAATTTCAACTTGGTGGCAATGCACTCAAGGCGAAGGTAACATCATAATCTGCCACGACACGATTACGTTTCCTGTCCTATCTGCTCAATAAATGATCAACGATGCTCTTTGGTACAAGAGGCCCTCCAGCGTCAGATGGATCTTGGATGGATTCAGGATTACTGCAATAGAATTCATTATCAAGTGAATATGATTCAAATTTTTGATATTCGTTTGATGAATACCAACTTGGTGGAGTTACAGCTACATAAGTCCAGCTCGGTTTTCTGACTTCGCATAATTATCAGAACTGTACAGTATGCCGTGAGAGCGACCAAGGATGTGCTCTCGTTCAAAGAACTTTGCAACACTTATTAAACCATTGGTGGCTTCCGATCTATATGGATGAAGACACAGAACAAGTCAGCATAACTAACGGGAACCCAACTAGGCATCCAAGTCAGGATGTTCAATCGATGGAAACCGACCTAGTAAGGTTACACTGCATACAAAGCGGACGTGGCCAGGTGCCACCACACAACTATGAACACTGTAGAGTTTGCTCAGAGGATAATCAAGGATGTTACCTCATGCGAGCAGCCCTTCAAAGTCAGTTGGACCACAAAGAGATTCGACTGTGTCCAAGTTCTGGGTCAATCAACTTGATGCCCGACTATTTCGCTGATCAAATCAAAGATGTTGTCATAATCTCGGATCATAAGAGGACCAAAGATGTTTATACCATAATCCCTCTACTTGACGAATCAAGAATTCCTTTGGACAGTAGAAAAGTTCCCAACCAGGAACTGATTAAAATTACTTACAATGGTCAGAAAAATCAGAAGGCTCTTGTAGTTATCTATCTACCAGGACCGCTACCGTATGAATCAACTAAGGTTATCCCATACAAATACGGTGCAACAACAATTGAGGATGGAAAGGAAACTCCATTACCCTCTGTCGTGAATATTGCAGATATCAGTCGAGTAACACGGAGCGGTCGAATCTTCAACCGAGGAGTTGGAGAACCTACCAGAGAAAAGGAACCTCAAACAGAAGTTCCTGATCAACCAGTCGGTCAATCCAGTAATCCTGACCTTTCAAAGAACAACGATGAGATGCTGAAGCTCATCCAAAAGAGTGAATACAACATTGTTGATCAACTGTTGCAAACTCCTTCAAAAATCTCAGTACTCTCTCTTTTGCTCAGTTCCGAAGCTCACAGGGAAGCTCTACAGAAAGTCTTAGAGCAAGCCTTTGTGGAACAAGATGTAACAATAAGACAATTTGACAGCATCATCTCCAACATCACTTCCTGCAACAACTTGGGATTCAGTGATGAAGAATTGTCAGAAGAGGGCCAAAGTCACAACATGGCACTCAATATTACAGTCAACTGCCAGGACGATGCTTTAGCCAGCGTACTGGTAAACACCGAATCAGCTCTAAATGTTATGCCAAAGTCTACGTTTATACAATTATCGTACCAAGGATCTCCGATGAAAGGCAGTGAGGTCATCGTCAAAGCATTTGACGGCTCCCAAAAAAAAGTTATCGGCGAAGTCGACCTTCCCATAACTATCGATCCTCAAATTTTCCAAGTCACTTTCCAGGTCACGTACATCCGGGAAGCATACAGCTGTTTGTTAGGAAGACCTTGGATACATGAGGTTGGGGCAGTCACTTCTACGCTTCACCAAAAGCTAAAGTTCGTCAAGAACGACCAACTCGTCACAGTCTGCAGAGAGCAAGCCTTTATCGTGAGCAACTTATTGTTGTCCACTTGTGTAGAACCAGAGGAGGTTGTAGGAACCAGTTCTAAGCACTTTCGGTGAGCAATGACAACCAATTAGAAAGAGGAAAGTCGATTTCCTCGTACAAAGAAGCTCTCGAAGTAATCAAAAGTAACAATGTAAAAGGATGGGGACAACTTGTCATTCCTACTGACAGCAAAGCGAAGAAAGGCCTTGGTTTTACCTCAAACTGTACCCAGTCAGCTACTAACGATGAAAGTCTTCATCCCATTCAAAACTTCTTCCACAGTGGAGGTTTCCTTCACCCAGTGTCTCAAGAAGTACATACCATCAACGAGGGTGATTCCTCCGATACCGATGAAAAGTGGAAGTCCTATCTTAACGAGGACAGTTATATGTATCAAGGAGAAGTTCCTACGCCATTTTGCTATCCCGCACAAAGTCCGAGATTTATACCAAGGTCAAATGTCAAGATGATATACGGAGATTGTGATTCGGAAGGATGTCGTGCTCCACCAAACTCATTAGAGGTGGACACTCTGATGAAAGGCAACTTTGACCACGACTATTATGGCCCGATAGATGGCCTACCTATGTGGCAGCCATACCCAGGAGACTCAGGACAAAACAGTCAACCGAACGATGCATATCAGCTGAGCATCATTAAAAAGAATACCTGCGTCCCCACAGAATCATGGGATCATTACTCAGGGCATTCGGAAAATATCCAGTATAACGATGAATTTTCAAGGATTGCAAGACAAGAGTTCCTTAACTATGCTTTTCCCGAGGTCAACATCATCGAAAGAGATGACTCCTCCAGTTCCAAAGAAGTGTGGAACACCTTAGGACAACCGAGTGGCAAATTCGACTTCATGGTCAAGTACACCGCTCCGAAAGCTCTCGTATCAGGCTCGAAGACATCCAGCCAACTGGATGGGGAGATATACCTGAGAGTACAAACAATGTGTAAGATACAGTTGAAGAATCCTCCTACGTCAACTCTGCCTGGGAAATAGATTCTAATGATCCTGCTCCACCAGAAATCAACATTATTTCTAAAGACAAGCCGAGAAAGAAGGTACCAGACTTTATGATTCACCGAGGAGTTCGCCGCCAATGGGTTACAGTCAACGTTCTGAAAGTTATTCATAAGTCTAAGTAATTGACGTCTTTATCTTAACCTTTCACCTTACCCAGGTGAAACAGATGTTTTGATAGGGCTCACTTTCTGTAAATGTACCTCTTCGTTTTACCCAAAGCGACAGAGTTTTGCTTTATAGGGCTATAGTTTCAAGAATTGACAAGATCATAAATAAAATAACGTCGTTCTGTAATTTTGGCATTTTATTGCTGTTTTCTCTTTTCGCTTTTTCAGAAAATGGTAATCCTAAAAACAACACAAATAATAAAAAATAAGCATTTTTCAAAAATTGCACTGCACCACACTCTTGCATTCTATCTCTTCTAAAACAAATCATCACGTCATGCAGATTGCTTGTTTTAAACCCCATTGAAACATACGATCCAATGCCTTCTCCTAACTTTGAATTCCCTGTATTTAAGGCTGAAGAAGAAAATGTCGAAGAAATTCCAGAAGAGATCTCCTGACTACTCAGACAAGAGGAAAGGTCCATTGAACCTCACAAGGAGCCGTTGGAAACGGTCAACTTGAATTCAGAAGAAGAGAGAAAAGAAGTCAAGATTGGGGCACTGCTCAGTCCAACTGTCAAAGAAGGTTTGATAAGGCTTCTCCAAGAGTTTCCCGTTGTATTCGCTTGGTCCTATCAGGATATGCCAGGGTCGGATACCAGCATCGTGGAACATCATTTACCATTGAGATCAGAATGTTCGCAGGTAAAATAAAGACTGAGACGGACTCACCCAACCATGGCCATCAATATCAAAGAGGAAGTACATAAACAGATTGACGCGTGTTTCCTCGCAACATAGTACCACTTCCAAAAAAGGATGGAAAAGTCAGAATGTGTGTAGACTACTGGGATCTGAACAAAGCCAGTCCAAAGGATGACTTTCCCCTACCGCACATTGACATGCTGGTAGATAGTACAGTAAAGTTTAAAGTCTTCTCCTTCATGGACGGATTCTCGGGCTATAATCAGATCAAAATGGCGTCCAAAGATATGGAGAAAACTTCATTCATCACCCCATGGGACACTTTTTGTTACAAGGTAATGTCGTTCGGTTTGAAGAACGCCGGGGAAACCTATCAAAGGGCCATGACTACTCTGTTTCATGACATGATACACAAAGAAATAGAAGTGTATATCGATGATATGATTGCCAAATCTAAAACAGAAGAGGGGCATGTTACCCACTTGTCAAAGTTATTCGAGCGTCTGAGGAAGTACAAACTCTGCTTGAATCCCAATAAGTGCACGTTCGGTGTCCGTTCAGGAAAACTTCTAGGGTTCATCGTCAACCAGAAAGGAATTGAGGTTGATCCTGACAAGGTCAAGGCCATTCAAGAAGTTCCTTCTCCAAAGACTGAAAAACAAGTCAGGGGATTCTTGGGACGTTTGAATTACATTTCCAGATTTATATTCTTCATGACCGCGACATGTGCGCCGATCTTCAAATTACTAAAAAAGAATCAGGACTTCATTTGGACAGAAGACTGCCAAACCGCCTTCGATAATATCAAGGAATACCTGTCGAACCCACCGATTCTATCACCTCTAGTGGAAGGAAGACCACTGATCATCTACCTAACAGTCTTGGAAGACTCCATGGGTTGTGTACTTGGCCAACAAGACGAAACCAAAAGGAAAGAGTCTGCCATTTACTACTTGAGCAAGAAGTTCACCGATTGCGAGACTCAGTACACTATGCTCGGGAAAACTTGCTGTGCTCTAGCTTGGGCAGTGAAACATCTTTGCCAGTATATGATTCATCACACTACTTGGTTAATCTCCGAAATGGATTCGATCAAGTACGTCTTTGAAAAGCCTGCTTTCACGGGAAGGATAACTCGTTGGCAGATGTTGTTATCAGAATACGACATCGAGTACCATGCTCAGAAAGCCGTAAAAGGAAGTGTTTTAGTCGATCATTTGGCTCATCAACCGATTCACGATCTGGAATCAGTCAGATTTGACTTCCCAGACGAAGATGTTATGTACTTGAAAATGAAAGATTACGATGAACCGCTACCCAGTGAAGTGCCAGAACCAGGTTCCCAATGTGGACTAATCTTTGACGAAGTTGTCAATCACTATGGAAACGGAATTGGGGCAATCATCATAACACCTCAGGGTACCCATATTCCTTTCACCGCCCGACTGACATTCAAGTGTACAAACAACGAGGCCGAATACGAAGCTTGTATCATGGGTCTCGAAGAAGCGATCGACTTAAGGATCAAGAACTTGGATGTATATGGCGACTCAACCCTAGTTATCAATCAGATCCAAGGAGATTGGAACACATACCAGTCAGGATTGATTCCTTACAAAGATTACGCGAGAAAATTGTTACCATTCTTCGACAGAATCGAGTTTCATCATATCCCTCGTGAAGAGAATCACATGGCTGATGCATTAGCCACTCTCTCTTCCATGATTAGTGTAGGTCAATGGAATGACATACCTAAGATTGACATAATGCGCCTTGAACGGCCCGCTTATATCTTCACGATTGAAGCAGTCATAGACGATAAACCTTGGTATCACGATATAAAATGCTTCCTTCAGAAACAAGAGTACCCACCTGGGACACTAAGAAAAGATAGAAAAACCCTCAGGAGATTGCCATGTAGCTTCTTCTTGAGCGGTGATACACTCTATAAGAGAAATTTTGACATGGACTTGCTCCGATGTGTAGATAGACTAGAAGCAAACATGCTGATGAAAGAAATTCACGAAGGATCCTTTGGCACTCATGCCAATGGACACACAATGGCGAGAAAAATTTTAAGAGCAGGATACTATTAGTTTACCATGGAATCTGTCTGCTACAAGTACATGAGGAGATGTTACAAGTGTTAGATATACTCAGACAAGATCCATGTACCGCCAACACATATCAAAGTTCTCTCTTCCCCATGGCCTTTTTCCATATGGGGAATCGACATGATTGGAATAATCGAACCTAAGGCTTCAAACGAACATCGGTTCATCCTGGTAGCCATTGATTACTTCACCAAGTGGGTCGAAGCAGTGTCATACGCCAATGTAACCCGTCAAGTGGTGGTCCGATTTATTAAAAGCAATATCATTTACCGTTATTTGACCCAGGCCAGATCATTACGGATAATGGATCCAACTTGAACAATAACATGATGTAGGAGTTGTGTGCTGAGTTCAAGATCGAACACCATAACTCATCTCCCTACCGACCCAAGATGAATGGAGCGGTAGAAGCGGCTAACAAGAACATCAAGAAGATCGTTCAAAAGATGGTTGTAACCAACAGAGACTGGCACGAGATGCTACCCTTTGCTCTTCACGGTTACCGCACATCTGTCCGCACTTCAACCTGGGCAACCCCTTTCTCTCTAGTATATGGCATGGAGGCAGTGCTTCCTATAGAAGTAGAGATCCCATCAATCCGGGTATTGATGGAAGCTAAGTTAACAGAAGCAGAATGGTGTCAAAGTCGACACGATGAACTGAATCTGATTGAAGAAAAGAAAATAACGGCTCTATGCCATGGTTAGTTGTATCAGTAAATGATGAAGAAGGCATTTGACAAAAAGGTACAACCTCGCGTCTTCAGAAAAGCAGACCTCGTGCTCAAGAAGATACAATCCTTTCTCACTGATTCCCGGGGAAAGTGGACTCCGAATTATGACGGTGCCTATGTGGTCAAGAAAGCCTTCTCAGGCGGTGCCTTGAGACTCGCAAACATGGATGGAGAGGAATTTGCTTACCCCACGAATGTTGACGTAGTCAAGAAATGCTTCACCTAAATAAAAAAAAAAGTCTTGGTGGATTGAAAACCCGAAGGGGCGGTCCAGGAACAAATTAGAGACATAAGCAAGAATCAACCCGATGGATTGGAAATCTCAAAGTACAATCCAGGCAAAAGTTAGGGATAAATGGCAAGTAACTACGTCCAACTAAGGGGCAAATCCCTCAGCAGCAGTCATGCCATACATCAGGAAAACTCCAGTCAAGGTCATCTTCGAGGGAAGCTCAGGATGTCCAGAATTCAAAGTTGGTAGAAGGATAATGGTCGTTATGTTTCAATGTAGCCCTTTTCCCTTAAATTACCATTTTCTAACTTTGTATATACTCTATGGAATCACGCGTTTGGCTGATTTCCGCCTATTAATAAAATTCGAGCCCTAGTGCTTTTGTTTGCAATTCACATTTGTTTTAGCTTTACAGAACGACATTTTAGTATGATTAATGATTCTTGAAATAAAACAAAACGAATTTACTTGTCAAATTTTTTCTACTTTCAAAATAAAGATGGCAATTTCTTTTGACTGTTGAAGATCGAAAAAACATTGATCGCTTCTCCAGAAGTAATCGAACCTCAAAGTACAGAATTAAAGTACTCCTTCTAAACCAGTACGCCTGAAGGAAGGATCAATTGTGTCAGAGACCATGTTTTATCTAACACCCCCGACAAAGTTCTTATCTCCTAAGCCTGACCAACAGTTTTCCCCGCAGGGACTATCTCTCCTAAGCAAGGCAGAATTGCTATCTTGAACCCGTGTTACTTTTCATCCCCCGCAGTGGCCGAGTATCCAGTCGTGTTCATCTATTAGTCTATATGTCGCGTCAGTTTTGTCAGCATAAACATACATACATCATTGTTGTACCCCAAATTTTACCCTCATCTTTTTGCTTGATGCTTTGTGTTTTATTTTTCTCTGTTTATCTTAAATCTCTATTTATCTTTTTTTTTGCCTTGATTTATTTAGTTTTTACTTCATTTATCCTATCTTGATTTAACTTTAGCATATTCTTGTTTTTATTGATTAGTAGCTTAATTAATTAATTTAGTTGTTGATTTAATTTTAGCCTAATTTGTTTAACTTTTGAGTTAATCACATTAATTTCTAATTTCAAGATAATTTATCATTTAAATTGGGCTAAATTTTTATTAACAATTAATAAATTTATAATTAGTTTTTAAATATATAACATTGAGTTTAAATGTAATGAACTAATTGTCATTAAGTGCTTGGAGAACCAATACGCTTGTTCTTTTCCACTTGATCTTTGGATTAGAAAATGAACACCAATGACCAATAGAAAGCAAGTATGGCTATGTTGACTTTTCAACCCAATTATCAACCAATGGAGAAACAACATGTGGCGTATAACAAAACCAAATGAACCAAGTTGTTTTCTCCCTTGTCCATGCTCACGAACTCAGAATGGAAGAAGAAATTCAAGCAAATGCAAACACATCAAATCGTTCAAACCACTTCAATTCAATCCTTGGCGCGCTATGTTCAAATTGAAATCCTCCAAGAAGCAATTCCATTTCAAGCTCTCAACTGTGTGGTTCATAAAAGTTGGTTCTGAGGATTTACCGAATTCAGCATTCAACCTGTCACCACCTGCGATACGCTCCACGCCATCTCCAACCTTTGCTTCATTTGTTATCTCTCTATATGACATCAAGTATGGTGTTCTGAAGCCATACACGAAATTGTGAATTGGCCCTGTGATTCTGAAATTGGCACAGCGCAATTGTCTCAAAGACATGGACCAATTTTGAAATTCAAAAGAGACGTTGGCGCCTACCAAGCACTCCACCTGTTTGATACTTGAACTGACCCAAGCCAACACTCTGCCTATATAAAGTGAGTTCAGCCTCAGTGCAAATCACCAACAATTTTCACAAAGCACTCTAAAAGTTTCTGAGTTTTGAGTTTTCACGAGCAAGAAAAGGAGAAGGTCTGCTTTGGAGTTTTTGCTAGTTCATAAAGGAGAGGTCAGTACACACTTGAAGGTGCAGTGGACATACTCCACTTGGTAACTACACTCTCCCTATTTAATATCCTTGCTCATGTATTACTGACATTATCATATCTATTCATAACTGCTTGTGTAATGTGTTTGATGTTGCTATTCATCCATCCATAATGTGACAATGCGTATTTGAATTTGCTTAAACTTATGTCCATGGCATGATATCATAAAGTAAGATTTGGTTTGGTTGCTTTGCTGATATATGGGGATAGACATTTGCACTGCCTTTTGTTTTAGTTACTGTGCCTGAAATATCATTGTAATGATAATGCATTTGATTTGTTCACTAACTGGTTGTAAGTCTATGTGGTTTTATGCTGTGTTATACTGTCAAAACTTGGATGCATATAAGTGCTAGCAAGCCTATGATTGTTCTTGATGCTTGGATGTTATTATGAGAAAGAGTTGATAAGTGTGATGCTTGATTGGCATGTCGCTAGCAGGAAGTTACTTTCATTAAAGGCCATTTGTGTTTTTTCTGTCATCATTAATGTATAATCAGTTTGTGTACCTAAACTCATTGTCTTGTTTTGTATCCAAAATTTTGTTTAGGTGTTGATGCTTGTTGAGTTGTGTTTGTGAGCATGGAAACTGTTTTTGGACTTATTCTGTCACAAGGTTTACTTTTGGTAGTCATGTATTTATCTACATCTTTGATATGCACACAATTCTGACATAGCATGATCTTTATTTTTGAACCAAGTTGACCTATGTGCTGAAGTTTGGTATTTGAACTGCTAAAATATAACTAGTTATGCTTGGTGTTTGACTTAACTTGAGAAATTGTTGCTATTTTTTAGATTGAGTTTTGATGTTCTAACCATATGCTTGTAAACACCTCACCACCTGCTTGGGTTTGTGCACAATATCATGACTTGGTTATCTGTTGTATGCCTAAGATTGATACATTTAAACTGCTGTCTTGTTAGAATTAAGTAGCTATATACATTCTGAATATTTACTTGTTGTGTACAACCTGCTTCTATGATAAGCTCAAGAATGTTCTGCCAAGCATGCTCATCATTTTTTCCACCAATCTTTTGGTACATAATATGCATTGTTCACTTTGCTGTCAGTATGATTTGTGATTAACTTGTAGGCCTAAAATCCATGTCAGATATGCCTTACCCTGTTTAAAACTTGTCTTGTCCATTTGGTGTCTCCAATATGTGTGCAAGCTTTTAAGTGTTCAAATATGATATATGTTGATTGCTGATCTGCTTGTCTGCCATGTATCCAAAACTGTTCGAACTACTGTATTATCATATTATTAATTATGTGTGCAGAATTCATGTACAAGCTGCTATGTTAAAAAATAATGGAATACATTCCTAATGATGACTTGTGTGTGAAGAGATGTTGTCTGCCATAACAAATAACAGTTAGCTTAAGTGTTGATGCTTTGCTAAGTTTCTCATCTCCCTATGTTTTCCCATGCCATGTCATGCCCTAACCAAGCGCTTCTAGAACATACAACCTTAAACAGATGTGTGACACTGTTGAATCCTTTGCCTGATGCAAACACATCCACAGCCTTGCCCTTTTATGGTTGATTTCTAAATGACATGCTTAATCTGAACCAATATTGTATGTTGACATCGTCTAAAGGCCAGTACATTGAATTTTGCTAAATCTCCAAGGTTTATATTTTGGGATTCCTATGCCTTATGTTGCATTTTCTTTGATGTGCTGTTGCAAATTTGCTCACTTTGAACTTCTAGACTGAATGTTGTTATTGCTGAGTTTCAATTATACCCCCTTTACTGTCATCACCCTGCTAACACTTATGTGATATGTTTTGATTCTTGTCATGAATAACAACATGTAATATGGATACTTGTTTGATCAGTTTTCCTCAATTTCCTTTTTGCTACATCAGCATCATCACTTACCATGATTTGAACCCTATACAATTCTGCCACCCTACTTTGAACATGATTATGTCTTGAAGTTGTTTTGACATATATGAGACTAAGCCCTGCTATGCTGATCTGCATCTATATGTTATCTATTAATTGTATTACAAGCCGTTTTCATTTCACTAAATTTCCTTTAAACACGATGCATGATTACAGCTATGGTGTTATTTTGAATTTGTTAACTCACTGTTTTGTAATGACTTGATGTTTATCCACTGTTGTTTGTTTTTTATTAGTTTTCTTAACCTTTGGATATATGTACACCATTTTATAACAGTCCTAATAACTCTTCACTTAGCATAATGTTGTGATATGTATGAACTAGAACTAATGCCATACCTGCTGCCTGCTAACTCGCGATAAGATTAATTTATAAGCTATGCTACCAACATGATTCCATGCTTGCCCATGATTGTTTCTTCGGATATGTGTATTATTAATCTTAGTGAATGGTTTGCCCATTAATCTATCACCACTTATTTGAAATCATCATGCTTTGATTATTTGCTCCACCTTGCTTTGTTTTACTTGTTTGTTGAATTAAGTGCTTAAGCAATTCGTATGTTGATGTGTTGGGCTGCTGTATCCGTCGTGGGTGAGGGTTAAGGTCTGCACATGCTTTGGTTATTTGAGAATTTAGGGAACGTGGTAGTTTATATATTCATGGAGTTAGTTTATGACCGGATGAAACACGCCGTCCCAACGGTCACACACATGCACATAACTACCTTGCCTACCCTTAGGACTGGGGTTCGAATCCCCCTCGCCCCAGTCCTTTTATTTATTTTCCTGTTTCTCGCTTGTTTTTTCAAATATATATCCATGCTACCATTTATTCATCAGCGCGCGCATATAGCTCAGTTGGTTATGACTTGCTTGTTTGGTTCAAAGAGACGTGGGTTCAAGTCCCCACGGCTGCATTTCCTTTTTATCACTTATCACCCTTTTTTCTTCTCTTCTAATATTTTATTTCATTTTTCTTTTTCTTTTGCTTTCATTTTTCTTTGTTAAGACTCTTTTTCTATATAAAAAGGAATTAGTAATATTAACTTTTGAGGCCTTATTCTTGTTTAAGTTAAAAATACTCATTATTGTTTTATTGCATTTTCTTTTATGTCATGATATATCTAATGTGTTTGACCATTGCGTGGTTAATCTTCACTTTGCTTTGACATCTTGATATCTTAATCTCATATTTGTATTCATGTCATCTTTGAACATGCTTTTTGATCTTGAAATGTTATTAAGTTGACTTATTTAATTGTTAAGATAATATATTCATGTTGATTGGCCATATGTTTGACTCTATATGAATATTATCATTGCTCTAAATATCATCTTTCATATCACTTCTCTATGTTTGTCTTCATAAAGATTGAAACATTTTGAGTTGTTCTTGTATGTCATTTCTATATGTTTGTCTTCCTAAAGATTGAAGCATATTGACATACTCTTTTATCATATCCATCTTATCCATATCTTTGTCATAAACATATTGCCATCCTCGTGCTTATTTTGTTTATCTATTATATCAATGTCTTTTATATCATCTTACTATTTTATCTACTCTTCTCCCTATTCCAAAGGAAGGTGATTATTGTTGACTCTTAAAGTCATAGCCCCCACCTTAACCTAAGTAACCTCTTAGGAGAAACTTCATTTCTTGGCCTCATCAGAGCCATAGAAATCACAACTAGCTTTAGAAGAGAGTTCTTAAACTCTTAGTGATATTCATCATAATGAATTTATCACTTCCCCTATTAACTAAACAAAACATAGGTCCATTTCAACTAAATATAGAGAGTTCCTAAACTCTACAATGAGCTTGTACTCATTTCCCCTCTGAATATTGACCACAGTCAATCATTCAGTAGAAGTAGAACTACGCATACGCTGATTCTATTCCCGAGGATACGTAGGCGTAAAGTGTGATGCTTTATCGAGTATACTCAGATACTAACCCCTAGGGTTTCAAGCCTTTAGCATAGAACCTTTAGCAAACATAAAATAATTAAACAAGAGGTTCCCGTAGAGTACTACGGACGTTTAGGGTGCTAATACCTTCCCTAGGCGTAACCAACCCCCGAACCTTAGATCTCTCCCCTTTAGGTTTTTCTAACGATCTTGAACCTTTCCTTTGGATAAATCAAAGTCGGTTGTAAAAGAAATATGATGCAAATTAATTAATAATTTGTTATCCGATTTTCACCGCAACAGAAATGGCGACTTCACTAGGGACAGTTAGACCTATGGCTGGTCCTTTCCTAAGAGGGTTAAGCCTATCTTGCTTTTATGTTATTCATGTTTGCTTATTTGCTTGTATGTGCTTATGTATGTCATATTTGCTTATCTGTACATTTGTTCTTGCTTGATCCTTGGGTTGACATGGTATCTATGAGTGAGATAAGTCCTAACCCGGACTTGAGAGCACATTATTAATAGGATCGTGGTGTAATCAATAGTCGGTTGTTGGCAGTAGTACCAACAATTTATGGCATATGATGACCACACTCAGATGAGGCCCTTTGGGATTGTCGATGTCTGATGTGAGAAGTCACATTGATATTACTTTTTCAAATGGGAGCCGTAGATTCTGAGGACCGTAGTTACCTTTACCCCACTTGGCCTTTTAGGATGTAGTGCGGTGACTATGAGGGAGCCAGTCCCGAGTAGTTGTCACGCGATACTACACTCAGACGAGTTTATCTTGAGAATATTATTAACTCGTGTAAGTAGTTACATGGGCCGATAATATCCGAAGGATTTACGTAGACTCTGGGAACCTTTTAGAACCCTGTTCTGCGAATAACAAACCTGTAGTCCACACCTTGTTGGGATGGGTAGACCTTGACTTCATTCAAGAGATCTCAAACCTAGGGTTTGTTTGCTGTGTGTTTATATGTGTGTTTGCCTGTGTTTGCGCATTGCATACATCTCATTGCATCCTTCTTTGGTTTTAAGGAACTCGGTCTTACTTTCCTTTGAAAATTTAGGTATCATGGATATTGAGAAGAGAAACACTAAGAAGTTCAATTTCAAGAGGCCCAAATTGGCAAAGCTGAAGAAGTTAGCAACCTTGATACGAGGACATGAGTGTTTCCGTAAGAGATATGGAAGATTGGTTAGCCTTCTTGAAACTAAAATGGAGGAAGGAATCCTTGACACCTTGGTCCAATTTTATGACCCTCTCTATCATTGCTTTACTTTCCAAGATTACCAACTGGTTCCCACTTTAGAAGAATACTCTCATTGGATTGGCATACCTGTGAAGAAACAGAGACCTTTCAGCGGTCAAGAAAAGATCCCGACTCCAAAGGAGATTGGCGAGTGTATTCATTTGGACACATCAGAGGTCAAATCCCACATCACCACCAAGGATGGCATCAAGGGATTACCATCCAAGTTCTTGTATGAAAAAGCTTGTCAGTTTTTCAACGCAAACAGTATTGCAGCTTTTGAAGCCACCTTCGCTTTATTGGTCTATGGTCTGTTCTTATTTGCTAATGTAGAGGATTTTATCGACGTTAATGCAATCAGGATCTTCATCAGTAGAAACCCCGTGCCTACACTATTGGGTGACGCTCTCCATTCTATTCACCATAGGACTCTTCGAGGAAAAGGAACTATTTTGTGTTGTGCACCTTTGCTTTACCAGTGGTACATCACCCATCTACCTCGGACGTCAGAATTTCGAGACAACCCTGACAAGCTCCGTTGGTCTCAAAGAATCAGTTCTCTTACCCATAATGACATCTTTTGGTATGACCCGATTTATGACAAGAATGTATACTTTGATAGTTGTGGACCATTTCCTAATATACCGTTTCTTGGTATTCATGGTGGGATTAGCTACAGTCCTGTTCTACCTAGACGCCAATTCGGATTTGCCATGAAGGAAAAGCCTAAGAGTATCCATGTGTCTGGTTTCTTCTATCTTAATGAAGAAGCCACTGATGAGACCAAAAGTGGAGCTTGGTGTGCTTGGGATAAATTCCACAAAAGTACTAAGGACGAGTTGGGAAAGAGAAACTGTGTGTCCTTGGAACCATACCTTCAGTGGGTTCGATCTAGAGCCCGCGACCTCAAAATGCCTTATATTCCCAGGATACTTCAGCAGCCAACTATTGCATCCCCATCTACCATTCCTATTGAGCGCATGGAAGAATATCAAGAGAATTTAACCAGGATGAAGCTTGAGAGAGACACATGGGAGTGGAAATATCATACCGTCTGCATTGAGCAAGAAAAGATGAAGGAGAAGATGAAAGAGAAGGATGATCTGATTGAGTGGCTGGAAAGGCGTGTGATAGATGAACCCCAGGCACAGGAGAATTCATTTTTCTCCAGCATAAGACCTACCCCTAGCACTCATGAGCATGCTTGCATCCCTCCAACATCTGGCACTTGGAAAGGAATTGTTTACAAACTGATCTTCGAGAACCAAGAGTTGAAGAGACAGAAGAGAAGACGTGAAGCAGGGCACCCTTAGGCAGTATTTATTTTCCCTCCAGGCTTAGTTGTTGTTCCTTTTGTATTTTGGGCCTTTTTGATGTACTTTCAAAGTTGTAAAACTCTTCTCAATATTCAATGAAATGAGGCTTTGTTTTAAGAAATTTGTCGTGCTTGAGTTCTTTAAAACCAATTGCATTCGCATTTTGCATTTGTATTTTGCATCTTCTGCTAAACTATCAAGACGCTAACTTTGTTTTTCAGACTTTGTAGACAATGGACGCTACCAAAAGGATAAACTGGCCCTTTACCTTCCTGATCCCTAATGTTGAACCATTGATAGAAATTGGAGGAAAGATTGAAGATCTGCCAGGTTTTACCGACAGATATGGAGACCTCCTGTCACTAATGAAGTTACAAGTAAGGGAAGGATTGCTGGAAACCTTGGTGCAACTGTACCATCCCGATTACCGCTGTTTTCTTTTTCCTGAGTTTCAGTTGGTACCAACCTTGGAAGAAATTTCCGCTCTAATTGGAATTCCTGTCAAGAAGGCTCCAATTTTCTCTGGAATCAGGATGATGCTTTCCGTCAAAGAAATTGCCAGAATCACGAGGATCAGAGTATCAGATATTCAAGAGAATTTCACTAGCAAAGGAGGACGACCTGGACTCCCAGCCTTGTTCCTGATGGCAAAGGCTCTTTATTTCAAAGACCGGGGAAATGAAACGTTGTTTGAATCAACTTTCGCCTTACTGGTCATTGGCTTGTTCCTGTTCCCAAGTGACAAGAATTTTGTGGATATCTAGGCCATTCAGATATTTTCCATCAGCAATCCGGTCCCTACTTTACTTGCAGAGGTTTATCACTCAGTTCAGTATAGATACTTGAGAGGTAATGGACAAATTGTCTGCTGTGCAACCCTTTTCTACAAGTGGTTCACCTCCTACCTACCAAAAACTCCTACCTTCTGGGAGGTTGCAGGCTGTGGTTTATGGTCCAAGAAATTGATGAAGTTAAAGCACACTGATATCGAGTGGTATAACCCGGCAGATAAAGGGATTACTATGATCGTTAGCTGTGGGGACTGCCCCAACGTGCCTTTAATGGGTAGAGATGGTTGCATCAATTATAATCATGTTCTCGCCCGCCGCCAGTTAGGCTGCTTGAAGAGAGAACCCCCCAGAAACGAGGATATGATCAAGATGTACTATGAGAGAGATGAAGGATTCGAGATGAAAAGAAGACTTGAGTATGCGTGGCGTAATATCAACAGACAACTCTGGAGGGCTGAATGCCAAGTCTCTGAGACCTATCTACAGTGGTCCCGTGACATCGCTCAAGTGATAAGGAAGCCATTTCCTCGACATGATTCACCCCCTAAAGCCAGGCAGAAGATGGAAGAAGCAATGGCTGATTTGTTTTTCGAAAGGGAAAGGACTAGGAAGCGCATTGAGGAACTCACAAGGAGGATTAATGGAGAAGAGGAGTCATCCTCTTGTGGATCAAACTTTTAGAAGTTCCACCTGTTGTTTTCTATCAATATTGTATTTTCTCATTTCAGTTTAGCAATGTCCTTACCTTTTGAATCCCAAGCAGGAGAATCCTTCGCTCTAAAATGTAACAATTGACAATCTTAATGAAGAAGTTTATTTTGAGGAAGATTCCATTTGCCTACAATGTTTGTAAATATTTGTGTTTCTTGATAGATTAGCTTGCATCTGCATTCTTGCATTTCATTTTTGCATCCTTGCATGTGCATGTGCTTTCTTCTTTGTCTTACCGTCGTTCTGTTCCCTCCTGAACCCGTCACCTTATTTTTCCAGACGCCAACACCCAAATCCAAGCTCGACAAAGGATGTCTGAACAATACCATGAAATGGACATAATCAACCATGAATTGAGAGAGCTCCAAAGAGGAATGGAGCAATTTTTGGATCTCATGAAGGACACGCTGACAGCAATTAAGAGGATTGTGGAGTACCAGAAGGAAACGGGAAAGGAAGTTAGGATCCTCAAGTGCCAGATGAACTGGGTCCTGGAAACTCTGTTGAAAAAGGAGAATTACATTCACTCCGACAAACCAGTTTTCAAGAGCGCTCGTGTGCCACATCAGCATGAACGACAGAGGCCAAGGAAGCCAAAAAGGAATTTCACTCCATTGCCAATGGCATATAGTCAGTTGTTGCCAATTTTGATCAAGAGTGGGTTGATAGTGCCAGAAGAAAGAGATCCAACATCTTTTCCAGACCCGTCGGGCCTTGACACCGACATTCGTTGTGACTACCACGCCGGGGCACAGAAGCATTCAACTGAAGATTGTAGAGCGCTCAGAGACAAGGTTCAGATCCTGCTTGACTCCAATATGCTATCATTTTCACCACAAGGCATTCAGATAAGCCATCCTTTGCCATCTCCTAAGAGTATCTCGTTTGGAGAAATCTCTTGCCGGCTGAACGTTGGTACTGTTCCTGCATCCAAACAAGTGTTTACGAAGAGGGGTTTTCAGTCTTCAACATGTGTTTCTCCTCAAGATAAGAAGAAGTGTACTGCCAAAAGAGGAAAATTTAACCACCAGCCTATCCCGGTGCCGTTAAGCAAACTTTTCCCGCTGTTGATGCAAAACAAGCTGGTAACTCCGCGACTTCTCACACCTTTCCAGGGACCTTGGTATAATCCCAACCTAACCTGTGAATTCCATATGGGAGCTGAAGGGCATAATTTGGACAATTGCCGAGCTTTAGAATATTATGTACGAGAACTGATCCACGACAAGGACTTGATCTTCGAAGAAGACCACCCAAGAACTGAATGCAAATTCCGCACTGGGACAATTGGACATCCCATTGAAGAATGCAAGGAATTTGAAAAGAAGCTGCTAAGCTTGTTAAAGAATCTGAAACCTTAGGAAGGTACTTCAGACGTCAGTACCTCAACTCTTGAAGCAAGAGACAAAGGACCTGCAAGACCTCTCAAAGTTCTATACCACAAGGAGCAAGTGATTGGTGATGAAAGCGTTTCCCCGTTTGGACCCGGAAACTAAGATCTTTGGAATGATTCGCCAAAGTTGGCCGTGTTTTATATCTCAGTTGTATTTCCTTTAATTGTACTGGTATTTGCTTATGAGCTTTGTTGTACTGTTAATTTGGCAACATTAGTGAAATATTTATGCATCTTTTGGTTAAGTCCATTCGTTTCACTCATTTACTTTTATTTTCAAAAAGCACTATATCTTTTCACTCCTTTTTCAAACCTTTTGTTAAAGCAAAGATTAGGGAGGGTGATGAAAACCTCATGTTCATAATTGCTGTGGTATACTTTCAAATTAACCTCGCCGAGGATGTAAGGCATTGATTTAATTCATCCTTTGTTAACCCTTCGAGCCTAGAAGTAGGAGTTTTCTTTCCTTACACAAATAACCTCTCAACCTTGGGGCAGGGTAGTTCTCAGTTTAACTCGGTTATGCATTTAAACACGAGCGCTTCATATAAGACGCCAGTCAGTTTTCAAATCAAGTGACTTCCTACTTTTGGAGAGTTTGAATGTATATCTTGAGTTAACTGAGCATAGGATTTGAGCCTTTATCTTTTGTTTCAAGAACCACACCACAACAAACCCCTAAAAGCCCAAATTGAGGTAAGGTTGTTGAAAAGCATACTACAGCAAGGTTGGGTAACCTGACTCCTAATGATCTTTGCTATTTCGCGTGCGTTGATCACTTCTTTTGTCATTTCATAAATAATCATATCCACCTTTGTTCTTGATTTAATCGATCAACGTGGGCTTCCATCAAAAGCTTTATTTTTAAACCTTGCATGAATTTTTGCATAACTTTGCCAATTTTAATGAACAACGCTTGTGTCCAATACCATTCGATATCAAGGAATCCCAACAAACGCGGTCAGTCAAGGAATTGAACTTGATAAAGGAATTTTGACTCAGACAGGGGCAACCAAGTGAGAGTTGACAAATTAGAGGCAGAACTCTGCAAATTCAAGATATCGGGTCAATTATTCTTGAGATCATCTTACGACGAGTTTTGTCTGCAGTAACTCGTCAGCAGGGGCAAATCTGTTCCCCGTTCATTTCTACTACAGTTTGAGTATCTCGAGTATAACTAAACAGAGACAGCTACGTCGAGATTCAAGTTGGAAGATATCGAAGTATCTGATTATTTCAAGTCTTCCGTAAAATTCTTTTAATTATTCAAGTTGGAAGATATCGAAGTATCTGATTATTTCAAGTCTTCCGTAAAATTCTTTTGATTATTCAAGTTGGAAGATATCGAAGTATCTGATTATTTTAAGTCTTCCGTAAATTCTTTTGATTATTCAAGTTGGAAGATATCGAAGTATCTGATTATTTCAAGTCTTCCGTAAAATTCTTTTGATTATTTATCCCCTAATCTGGGGCAATTATGCCGAGATCTCTCAAAGAGTTCGAAGATATTGAAACACCCTGTATGCCAATTCTTCTATAAAATCCTCTTGTTATCGTATAGACCGTCTAGCCTGGGGCAGATAAAACTTGAAGGTGGTAGTTGTGCCAGTAGAATGCATAATTACTTTTGTTAGCTCCCCATCAAGTTGCCACATTAGCTAATTTTGACAAATTCCCATTGGATTTATTCCCCACAAGGAAGAAGAACTTTCCGAATCTGCTCAACATTTGTCTAAGATAGGCTTATGCTTTAGTTGTCACCTTTGAGTACCAGACCCCAACTCTTTATGCAGGAATCCCTAAAGAAGCTCAAGTTTTGCTATAACTAGGATTTTAGTCACTGGAATTGTTATTGATCTTTGAGTACAATAACTTCGTCATTTTCATCTGATTCTTGGAAGCGAAAGTTCTAAGAAAACACAAAGATAATCCAAGTCTTACTCTGGAATTAAGACGTTTTGGAATCAAGTTTGCACAAGAAGAATTAGCAGTACTATTTTTGGCATTGGATCTGCCATCCCCAATGAAAAGAAGACTGCCTGGTTGCCCTTGATGTTTTGGTTTCAGGGTGTTGGCTTGTGTTATCCTTTCTTCTTTCCTGTTTTGCGTCGTTCGCGTCGTTTCTAACATATAGCTAAGCATATGCATCATAGCCCAGCATCTTTGCTCTGTTTGCTTGCGATCTTTTATCGTGTTTTTCTTTATTTCCCCTGCGAAGTAAAGACATTCCCGGTTTGCTTTGTGTCGTGCTTGCTCGGTCTTAACCTCTGCGCGCCAGATTTGAATCTTTAAAATTTTTTTTTCTCTGTTCCCCAAGAAGTTTAACTTTAAAGGATTTTCAGAGCTGTTCTTGTTTGAATCGCGTCAAAACTTGAACTTAGACTTTGTTTGAATCGCGTCAAGCACTGTCTACTGTGTTCTTGTTTGAATCAAGTCAAACTTGAACTTAGACTTTGTTTGAATCGTGTCAAGCACTGTCTACTGTGTTCTTGTTTGAATCAAGTCAAACTTGAACTTAGACTTTGTTTGAATCGTGTCAAGCACTGTCTACTGTGTTCTTGTTTGAATCAAGTCAAACTTGAACTTAGACTTTGTTTGAATCGTGTCAAGCACTGTCTACTGTGTTCCTGTTTGAATCGTGTCAAACTTGAACTTAGACTTTGTTTGAATCGTGTCAAGCACTGTCTACTGTGTTCTTGTTTGAATCATGTCAAACTTGAACTTAGACTTTGTTTGAATCGTGTCAAGCACTGTCTACTGTGTTCTTATTTGAATCATGTCAAATTTGGACTTAGACTTTGTTTGAATCGTGTCAAGCACTGTCTTCTGTGTTCTTGTTTGAATCGTGTCAAACTTGAACAGAGTCTTTGTTCGAATCGTGTCGGACACTGACCCCCCTTCGTTTTAAAACCATTCATGTTCGAATCGTGTCGAACTTGAATTGGGACCTTGCATGAATCGTGTCAAGCATCGTCTTTTGTTTTAAAACCGTTCTTGTTCGAATCGTGTCGGACATTGAACACCCCCTTATCCTGTTTCTTTTCTGGAATTTCTTTAAGTTAAGTTTCTTGGAATAAATTTTATTCAACTTTAAGACTCCCATCTGGTGCGTAGGGTTAGCCTCTGTCTTTCTGGCTTTTCTTGAAGATCCCATCTTTGAACTCTTCAGTATAAGGATCCCCAGGAAGTCCTTGCTTGGTTGTCTGTCCTTTTGGTCTGATCCCTAGTGATCAGGTTTGTCTTTCTGGTTTCGTGCCCAGGAAGAGTGTGGGTTTGTTTTTTCCCAGTAGTCTATCTCCCCGGATCTTTCCCCAGTGGAGATTGTCTGTGGTATTTTCCCCAGTGTTTCTTTGGAATCTCCCTAGTGGGTCTCCTTTGTTGGCTGGTCTGTATCCCCAGTGAGTTTTTCTTATGGATACTGTACCTTTCATCCTTCCCCAGTGAAGCTCTGTTTCTTCTTGCTTCCTGTTTGCCTCCTGGTGTCTTGTTGTGTCTGCTTTTTCTTGCATCCTCTTGGCATCATGTTTGTTGCATTGCATGTGTGTGCATCTGAGGGTAAAATTTCTGGTTATCTGTATTTAAATATCTTTCACTGTTGATTACAAGAGGATCTTCATCTCTCATGTCATCAGGTGAAGATATTTAAATAGGGGCAACTGTTGTACCCCAAATTTTACCCTCATCTTTTTGCTTGATGCTTTGTGTTTTATTTTTCTCTGTTTATCTTAAATCTCTATTTATCTTTTTTTTTTCCTTGATTTATTTAGTTTTTACTTCATTTATCCTATCTTGATTTAACTTTAGCATATTCTTGTTTTTATTGATTAGTAGCTTAATTAATTAATTTAGTTGTTGATTTAATTTTAGCCTAATTTGTTTAACTTTTGAGTTAATCACCTTAATTTCTAATTTCAAGATAATTTATCATTTAAATTGGGCTAAATTTTTATTAACAATTAATAAATTTATAATTAGTTTTTAAATATATAACATTGAGTTTAAATGTAATGAACTAATTGTCATTAAGTGCTTGGAGAACCAATACGCTTGTTCTTTTCCACTTGATCTTTGGATTAGAAAATGAACACCAATGACCAATAGAAAGCAAGTATGGCTATGTTGACTTTTCAACCCAATTATCAACCAATGGAGAAACAACATGTGGCGTATAACAAAACCAAATGAACCAAGTTGTTTTCTCCCTTGTCCATGCTCACGAACTCAGAATGGAAGAAGAAATTCAAGCAAATGCAAACACATCAAATCGTTCAAACCACTTCAATTCAAACCTTGGTGCGCTATGTTCAAATTGAAATCCTCCAAGAAGCAATTCCATTTCAAGCTCTCAACTGTGTGGTTCATAAAAGTTGGTTATGAGGATTTACCGAATTCAGCATTCAGCCTGTCACCACCTGCGATACGCTCCACGCCATCTCCAACCTTTGTTTCATTTGTTATCTCTCTATATGACATCAAGTAAGGTGTTCTGAAGCCATACACGAAATTGTGAATTGGCCCTGTGATTCTGAAATTGGCACAGCGCAATTGTCTCCAAGACATGGACCAATTTTGAAATTCAAAAGAGACGTTGGCGCCTACCAAGCACTCCACCTGTTTGATACTTGAACTGACCCAAGCCAACACTCTGCCTATATAAAGTGAGTTCAGCCTCAGTGCAAATCACCAACAATTTTCACAAAGCACTCTAAAAGTTTCTGAGTTTTGAGTTTTCACGAGCAAGAAAAGGAGAAGGTCTGCTTTGGAGTTTTTGCTAGTTCATAAAGGAGAGGTCAGTACACACTTGAAGGTGCAGTGGACATACTCCACTTGGTAACTACACTCTCCCTATTTAATATCCTTGCTCATGTATTACTGACATTATCATATCTATTCATAACTGCTTGTGTAATGTGTTTGATGTTGCTATTCATCCATCCATAATGTGACAATGCGTATTTGAATTTGCTTAAACTTATGTCCATGGCATGATATCAATAAGTAAGATTTGGTTTGGTTGCTTTGCTGATATATGGGGATAGACATTTGCACTGCCTTTTGTTCTAGTTACTGTGCCTGAAATATCATTGTAATGATAATGCATTTGATTTGTTCACTAACTGGTTGTAAGTCTATGTGGTTTTATGCTGTGTTATACTGTCAAAACTTGGATGCATATAAGTGCTAGCAAGCCTATGATTGTTCTTGATGCTTGGGTGTTATTATGAGAAAGAGTTGATAAGTGTGATGCTTGATTGGCATGTCGCTAGCAGGAAGTTACTTTCATTAAAGGCCATTTGTGTTTTTTCTGTCATCATTAATGTATAATCAGTTTGTGTACCTAAACTCATTGTCTTGTTTTGTATCCAAAATTTTGTTTAGGTGTTGATGCTTGTTGAGTTGTGTTTGTGAGCATGGAAACTGTTTTTGGACTTATTCTGTCACAAGGTTTACTTTTGGTAGTCATGTATTTATCTACATCTTTGATATGCACACAATTCTGACATAGCATGATCTTTATTTTTGAACCAAGTTGACCTATGTGCTGAAGTTTGGTATTTGAACTGCTAAAATATAACTAGTTATGCTTGGTGTTTGACTTAACTTGAGAAATTGTTGCTATTTTTTAGATTGAGTTTTAATGTTCTAACCATATGCTTGTAAACACCTCACCACCTGCTTGGGTTTGTGCACAATATCATGACTTGGTTATCTGTTGTATGCCTAAGATTGATACATTTAAACTACTGTCTTGTTAGAATTAAGTAGCTATATACATTCTGAATATTTACTTGTTGTGTACAACCTGCTTCTATGATAAGCTCAAGAATGTTCTGCCAAGCATGCTCATCATTTTTTCCACCAATCTTTTGGTACATAATATGCATTGTTCACTTTGCTGTCAGTATGATTTGTGATTAACTTGTAGGCCTAAAATCCATGTCAGATATGCCTTACCCTGTTTAAAACTTGTCTTGTCCATTTGGTGTCTCCAATATGTGTGCAAGCTTTTAAGTGTTCAAATATGATATATGTTGATTGCTGATCTGCTTGTCTGCCATGTATCCAAAACTGTTCGAACTACTGTATTATCATATTATTAATTATGTGTGCAAAATTCATGTACAAGCTGCTATGTTAAAAAATAATGGAATACATTCCTAATGATGACTTGTGTGTGAAGAGATGTTGTCTGCCATAACAAATAACAGTTAGCTTAAGTGTTGATGCTTTGCTAAGTTTCTCATCTCCCTATGTTTTCCCATGCCATGCCATGCCCTAACCAAGCGCTTCTAGAACATACAACCTTAAACATATGTGTGACACTGTTGAATCCTTTGCCTGATGCAAACACATCCACAGCCTTGCCCTTTTATGGTTGCTTTCTAAATGACATGCTTAATCTGAACCAATATTGTATGTTGACATCGTCTAAAGGCCAGTACATTGAATTTTGCTAAATCTCCAAGGTTTATAATTTGGGATTCCTATGCCTTATGTTGTATTTTCTTTGATGTGCTGCTACAAATTTGCTCACTTTGAACTTCTAGACTGAATGTTGTTATTGCTGAGTTTCAATTATACCCCCTTTACTGTCATCACCCTGCTAACACTTATGTGATATGTTTTGATTCTTGTCAAGAATAACAACATGTAATATGGATACTTGTTTGATCAGTTTTCCTCAATTTCCTTTTTGCTACATCAGCATCATCACTTACCATGATTTGAACCCTATACAATTCTGCCACCCTACTTTGAACATGATTATGTCTTGAAGTTGTTTTGACATATATGAGACTAAGCCCTGCTATGCTGATCTGCATCTATATGTTATCTATTAATTGTATTACAAGCCGTTTTAATTTCACTAAATTTCCTTTAAACACGATGCATGATTACAGCTATGGTGTTGTTTTGAATTTGTTAACTCAATGTTTTGTAATGACTTGATGTTTATCCACTGCTGTTTGTTTTTTATTAGTTTTCTTAACCTTTGGATATATGTACGCCATTTTATAACAGTCCTAATAACTCTTCACTTAGCATAATGTTGTGATATGTATGAACTAGAACTAATGCCATACCTGCTGCCTGCTAACTCGCGATAAGATTAATTTATAAGCTATGCTACCAACATGATTCCATGCTTGCCCATGATTGTTTCTTCTGATATGTGTATTATTAATCTTAGTGAATGGTTTGCCCATTAATCTATCACCACTTATTTGAAATCATCATGCTTTGATTATTTGCTCCACCTTACTTTGTTTTACTTGTTTGTTGAATTAAGTGCTTAAGCAATTCGTATGTTGATGTGTTGGGCTGCTGTATCCGTCGTGGGTGAGGGTTAAGGTCTGCACATGCTTTGGTTATTTGAGAATTTAGGGAACGTGGTAGTTTATATATTCATGGAATTAGTTTATGACCGGATGAAACACGCCGTCCCAACGGTCACACACATGCACATAACTACCTTGCCTACCCTTAGGACTGGGGTTCGAATCCCCCTCGCCCCAGTCCTTTTATTTATTTTCCTGTTTCTCGCTTGTTTTTTCAAATATATATCCATGCTACCATTTATTCATCAGCGCGCGCATATAGCTCAGTTGGTTATGACTTGCTTGTTTGGTTCAAAGGGACGTGGGTTCAAGTCCCCACGGCTGCATTTCCTTTTTATCACTTATCACCCTTTTTTCTTCTCTTCTAATATTTTATTTCATTTTTCTTTTTCTTTTGCTTTCATTTTTCTTTGTTAAGACTCTTTTTCTATATAAAAAGGAATTAGTAATATTAACTTTTGAGGCCTTATTCTTATTTAAGTTAAAAATACTCATTATTGTTTTATTGCATTTTCTTTTATGTCATGATATATCTAATGTGTTTGACCATTGTGTGTTTAATCTTCACTTTGCTTTGACATCTTGATATCTTAATCTCATATTTGTATTCATGTCATCTTTGAACATGCTTTTTGATCTTGAAATGTTATTAAGTTGACTTATTTAATTGTTAAGATAATATATTCATGTTGATTGGCCATATGTTTGACTCTATATGAATATTATCATTGCTCTAAATATCATCTTTCATATCACTTCTCTATGTTTGTCTTCATAAAGATTGAAACATTTTGAGTTGTTCTTGTATGTCATTTCTATATGTTTGTCTTCCTAAAGATTGAAGCATATTGACATACTCTTTTATTATATCCATCTTATCCATATCTTTGTTATAAACATATTGCCATCCCATGCTTATTTTGTTTATCTATTATATCAATGTCTTTTATATCATCTTACTATTTTATCTACTCTTCTCCCTATTCCAAAGGAAGGTGATTATTGTTGACTCTTAAAGTCATAGCCCCCACCTTAACCTAAGTAACCTCTTAGGAGAAACTTCATTTCTTGGCCTCATCAGAGCCATAGAAATCACAACTAGCTTTAGAAGAGAGTTCTTAAACTCTTAGTGATATTCATCATAATGAATTTATCACTTCCCCTACTAACTAAACAAAACATAGGTCCATTTCAACTAAATATAGAGAGTTCCTAAACTCTACAATGAGCTTGTACTCATTTCCCCTCTGAATATTGACCACAATCAATCATTCAGTAGAAGTAGAACTACGCATACTCTGATTCTATTCCCGAGGATACGTAGGCGTAAAGTGCGATGCTTTATCGAGTATACTCAGATACTAACCCCTAGGGTTTCAAGCCTTTAGCATAGAACCTTTAGCAAACATAAAATAATTAAACAAGAGGTTCCCGTAGAGTACTACGGACGTTTAGGGTGCTAATACCTTCCCTAGGCGTAACCAACCCCCGAACCTTAGATCTCTCCCCTTTAGGTTTTTCTAACGATCTTGAACCTTTCCTTTGGATAAATCAAAGTCGGTTGTAAAAGAAATATGATGCAAATTAATTAATAATTTGTTATCCGATTTTCACCGCAACAATCATGCATTATTTATTTGCATTCATATTCATATTGCATCACTATCACACTTGTTGGTGATAAAAGTCCTCTAAATCGAGTTGTCAGTTCTTTCCTTGTTAGGAAATATTTTGCCTAAACCACCTCTCTCCTACAGTGTATTTCTGGATGAGAGCCGGTTCTCGACCACTATGATAACTTGAACCTCTGAAAAAACAAGAAGACATTCGACAAACTCCATTCTTTGCCATTGAAGATGATATCTTCACTTTCCCGGATTAAGGAAAATCTTCAGAGAAAGCCTCGCAACTAAAGACTCTCAACAACACATTGGTTTTTCTCTCCAGAAAGTCAATGTTAATGAAGTCACCGGCACCTCAAAATTGGATTACATGACATCTCTCCGAGAAGACCTCGAGGGAAGGTACGATGTAATATCCCCAAACAGAAAACAGTCTCTCAAGAGAATCGTTTCCCCCAGTAGAGTGAACAAATGGTGTCTCCAACAGAGAAGTTTGAACACCTCTATAACTCAGACGAATGGGTTCCCCAGCAAGTCTTACATCAAAACTTTTTCCATCAAGTGACATCTCCCTAGGAAAATTCGGCGAGAAGTTTGAGGAAAATCGCTACGAATAGCGTCCCTTGTCAAGAAATTTTATTGACAAAAGAAACTGAGACTAGTTCCTTGGTAGGAAATCATGATCGAGGGGAAGTTTATATCAAAAATTGAAACCAGTTCCTTGGTAGGAAACCAGGATCGTGGGGAAGTTTATTTCAGAAACTGAGACCAGTTCCATGGTAGGAAAACCAGGATCGAGGGGAAGTTTATATCAGAAACTTAGACCAGTTCCTTGGTAGGAAACCAGGATTGAGGGAAAGTTTCCCTTTCCTAAGCATCATTGCTTAGCGAAAGAAGATGGATGGGCAAACCGCCATTCATAACCACCATCAAAATTTTGGGTATTCCGATATTTAATCCTCTTGCACCTCGAATGCCCGAATACCTTCGCCATACACACCTTCGGGTCCAAGAAGATTAAATAGGGGCATCTATCATACACCAAATTTTGACCACTAAGATTTCCCATCATTGTACACAACATCATCACAATATGGATGTACTTACATGCCTCATCAATCTCCTCAAGGATTGTTGAGCATTCACTACAAACAAGGGTTAGGGTTTTAAGCCCTCTCTAAGCACTTAGACAAAGGATCAATCAAGGAATGACATGATCTTAAACTTGTATAACCTATCAAACAACCATAAAGAATCAAGCACAAGGTTGCAACATTCCAAGTGGATCAAGCCTCAAGATCGCCAGTGTCACCAAATTAGGGTTTTGGTCGACTGAGGCCTCTAGATGGAAATTTTACTCTGGGTATGAGCCAATGCTTCAAAGCACAACCCAAGATACTCCAAGGGGCCTCATGGACCCAATCATCATGTCAATTTAGCCTCAGGGGAGGCATTTACCAAAAAATCAGGAATTTGGGTTTCTTGACCTAATTCACCCATAAGTTGACTTTTGGGACAAAACATGAGCCAAGACCTCAAGACATGATTTGAAGGTCTCTAATAAACCACATTGATCCATTCGCAACAATGGATTTATCCAAGAAGCTTGATCCATAAGTTTCAATTTCATCAGGACCACAATTAGGGTTTTGAGAAAAAAGTCAACTGTACCTTTGACTTTTGACCAAGACATGCTCCCAAACCTTGGGACATGATTCAATACACCCTATAACACCTATGGAATATATCCATTAGGTTTTATTTAGGTCAAGGACTTGATTTCACCAAGGATCGCACAGTTTGGAATTCATCCGATAAAAAGTCAACTGTGCACAAAAGTCAAGTTTGACTTTTTGAGATTTTTTGCAATTATGGTTCCTTGACCCTAAAATGATGTTAATGTGTGATTGGAATCACCATTCATCAAGAAAAATCAAATAAAGTGAGTTAACTTGTAAAAGGGGTAACCATAAAAAACTTAGAAATTTTCTAAGTTATGGAACAAAGTGGCTAGGGTACCAACATTCAAGGACCATAACTTGAGATCCAAGCAACCATTCTGGATGGTCCAAAGCTGGATTTGTAGCTCTCATGGCATAATTTAAAAGTGTCAACTACACCTCATTCCAATTCCTCATGGATTTTTAGTTAATGAGTGATCAAAATGGCTGAAAACCCAAAAGTGATATTTTTCCAACACAGTGAAATTTTCATTAAAGTCAGAATCTTCCTTATTTTTTCCCAAATGTAGAGGCATTTTTCATTGTAATTTAGGTTGGTTCAAAATCAAAGTTGGACATCATGTTGAAATAGGATATGCCAGCTTTCCAAAATGACCAAGAACTCCATGAAACTCCACTTGAGATAGGAGTTATGACAGCTGCAACATGCCTTGCTGCAAACTGTCTTGGGAAGGCAGATTTGTGCATAAGGGCTCGATTTGATCAAATTGTGCAACAACAAACATGGTTATCCATATGCACACCTCAAGGGGGAACAAACAAGGGACAAGCACTGATCTATCAGCCTCCAAAGTCCCAAAAACTACAAGTAGCATGCCAAACCTAAAAAGCCTAAAAGACGCCAAGACTCCAATTTTGTTTTGGAGCATTCAATGGATGCTTAGAGGTGGCATGTATCATAGCAAAGATGAACACTTCAGTCAAACCTTATCATTGAATCAAAGAACCATAGGCCTATGCTCTAATCTCAAGTTAATGGCTAGAGGAGACTTGAGATTCCATTTGATCCACATTGGCCAAAGGCCTGCTACAGTTTCCATTCCCTATTCCTTCCAAAACAAACTTGACACACTATAAATATACCTCCTTTCTGATCAGTTTGAGTACACCAAAGGCCTATAACACTTGTCTTTCTCAAAATCACACTCTCACTTCCAAAAATGCCTTCTAATGCAAGCTACTATCGGGTTTTGAATTAGAATGTGTTTCCAACCAAATAAATCACACACAGACACCTCATAAACATCATATGTGAGCTGATCAAACACTAAACCAACAACCGGAACACCAAGTTCATGAAATCATCATCCATTTGCTCAAGTTTTCAACAAAGTTGCAGCTGAGGCGCCATAATCTGTTCCAGCTCATTTCAAATCAATCCAAGCTTTCAAACACACTCCATATGGTGTAGGGAAGCTGTTCAGATCATCACAACTCATCTGTAACACCTCTAACTCAAAAATCAAATTACTCTTGCTGCCACGACCTTCAAGTAAGCCTAATCTTGGTCATCTCATAATTTATGCATATTTCCTCACACAAAACTTTTGCCAAATGTTCATAATCATGCATAGAATGTTTCTCCTCTGTTGGTTACTTTATATGAATCGTGTATCAAATTTCTCAGCCTTCATGCAGAAATTAGGGTTCTTGAGGTATTGTTTTGATTTCTCTTTCCATGCTTAAAATAAATGAAATTAAAGACCATAGACATGATCATGAGTTGAAAACAAGCAGATTGATATGTGAATTGTGTGATTTCATCAAGTATTCAAAGAGATTGATGAGAAAATGCAAATCATGCCAAAACCAGAACCCGCGCGTGTTCTTGGTGTTTTCTTGGTGCCTTTTTCAAATATTCAAATATTTGAATTTTGTGATTTTTATATAATTGATTCAAAAATTAATTTCTCTCTGAATTTTAATGATTTTGAGTTGATTCTTTTTTTAATAATTCACAAATATGTTAAAATATTTTATTTTACAAAAATTTCCCAAAAAAATTATTTATTTCATATACTCGATATTTTTGCAAAGAATTAATTTTTGTTTGTTTTTTGACATTTAAAATATTTTTTCCTTTTTGATTTTCCAAACCTAATTGGTTTTCAATCATTTTGTGGATAAAAACATGATTTTTGAAACATTGATCCAAGATCACCACCTATTTTTTCACATGTTTTCAATAATTTTTATTAAGTTTTAAATAAAATTAGGGTTTTGATTAATTCCACCCTCATCAATCTTTTTCAAACACTCATGGGCCTCTAATAGAGTGTAAGACCCAACCGCTTTGTAAATAAACAATTTTGGGCCTCACACATTGTATAAGTCCCTCTGTATATTTTCAAAAGTTCGGCGCGATTGTCACCTTTTTAACAAAATCAACAGGGCTTCTACTTGAGCTATAAGACCCATATTTATTCATTTTCAAACTCTTTGGGCCTCTAATAGAGTGTAAGACCCAATCCCTCTTTAACCAAAATAATTTTGGGCCTCAGATATTGTATAAGTCCCTCTGCGTAAAAAACTCTCGGCGCGATCGCCCATTCGAAACGAAAATCATCTGGGCCTACCCTCGTGTTGTAAGTCCCATTTATTTTCTTTTAAAACACCTTTTGGGCCTCTCCTTGAGTTTTAAGACCCAACCCTTTTTTAAATAAACCTTTTTGGGCCTCAGTCATTATATAAGTCCCAAGACGATAATCAAAACAACGGTACGATCACTGTTAAAACCTCGGGCCTCTCCTTGAGTACAAGCCCCAACAATCTTTTCAAAGCAATTTCCCTTTTGATTTAGATTCAAATATACATGTTATCAAAACTTTCTTTAATTTCTTTGAACAACTAACAATACAGCATGGAAGCTTGCTCGCCTGTAAGTTTTAACAGCTTTCATTTACATGCTTTGATATATATAACTGTATTGTGGGAAGCTGCGCATGGTTAGTCTTCTTTCATAACCTTTTAAATACTTGTCATATATCAACTGTATATATACTAGTATAGTTATTTAGAGGTTTCCCCGCCAACTAGGTCTAGAACCAGGTAAAGCCCCATTGGTCGCTCTTAAATACAAACAAAACTAGATCCCTATAGGATTTCCAGATGCAGGCTTGCCTTCTCTTGGGCTTAAATAATATGGAACAAAGAGAAATGCAGTATTCTTCGTGAACCTTTTCTCAGACTGTCACCCCTAGAAATTGTCAAAGAAATTCTACTCCCCGGAGGTGATATATTCTCGGTGAATGGCATCACTTGAGTTTCTTCAAACCTAGAACTTTCACTAAATGATCTATTCTCGGTGAATGGAATTTCTTGAACTTCTCTTGGTTTGAGACCCACAGGATTCCTAAAAGCATCCCCGCCTCCTCTTGGGCTTTGTACAAGGACCCTCCGGCTTCTTAGAAGTTCTCATGCCTTCTCTTGGGCTTAATACAAGGACCCTGACGACCTCTTAAAGGTATAAGACAGAACTTAGTCATCCTTTTCTAGAGCAGTCTCTCCAGTGTCAAACCTCAGGCCACTTTAGGGTTGAGTCTCATCCCTTAATGTCCGTGCCTCCTCTTGGGCATCATACAAAAGATAAAACTCTTCCACACCAGTATACTTGGACAGTCTAATCCCCTTGAGTCTCAAAGACATTCTCAAGTTCCCTACAAACATAGGAGAAACCCCGATCATTCTGGATCAATCTCCAGCAGAGCAAAAACTCAGTCTCTCTCCTGAGAAAATCCCTAACCAAGGTTAGTTTATCCCAAATCAGAACCTTAAGGCATCTGATACTTCAACTCTTCTGTAATCCTCAACAAGAGTTGGTTCCCCACTTGGAACTGCCTATGGATCTCAACAATCCCCAACAGAAAAATAGCCTCCTATTAGGATTTGTATAATGATCTTTCCCTCAGCAAAGTTAGCCTCCTCTTAGGCCTTGTACAATGATTCTCCCCGGCGGAGTTAACCTTTTCAGACTCTCTTGTTGAGTCAACCTTTTTAGCCTCAATCTTGAGTTTGTACAAGACAGATAAAAAATACTCTCTTGTTGAGTCAAATTTGTCCAAGCTTGGTATAAAGATTTCCCCTAGCAGGAGCTAGCCTCCTCTCAAGTTTTGTAGAATAATTTCTCCAGCTTGTTCAGCCTCAATCTTGGGCTTTGTACAAGACAGATAAAAGCACTCTCTTCTTGAGTCAAACCCTTTTACCCTCAATCTTGGGCTTTGTAAAAGACATAAATCTCCCTCTCTTGAGCTTGGGACAGATATCTTCCCTAGCAGAGTCATTTCCTCCCAGCCTTCCTCTAGGCTTTAAGGAATGATTTTCCCCAAGAAGAGTCAAACTCATTTTAGCCTCAATCTTGGGCTTTGTACAAGACACATAAAATAATCCTCACTAGAGACAGTTAAATTTCTCATTTCAGCCTCCATCTTGGGCCTTGTACAAGACTCATACAAACCTCCCCGACAAAGTCAAAATCCTTTTAGCCTCAATCTTGGGCTTTGTACAAGATAGATAGAACATTTTCCCCCAAAAAAGTCAAACTTCTAGCCTCCTCTTAGGCGTTGTATAATGATATCCCCAAAGAGTCAGTCTCTTTTTTTGCCTCAATCTTGGGCTTTGTACAAGACACCAATATATACACTCTCTTGTTGAGTCGGTCTTATCCAGCCTCCTCTTAGGCTTTGTATAAAGAAATCCCCTAGCCGAGTCAATTAACCTTTTAGCATCAACCTTGGGCTTTGATCAAGGCACACAAAAACTCCAATCTCTCTTTAGAGATGACAAATTCTCTCTCAGTCAAAACCTTTTAGCTTCAATCTTGGGCTTTGAATGAGACACCAAATATCTTTTCCTCCCTTAGAATAGGAGGAACTACGATTGCTCTGATTTCCTTGTTTCATTAAACGGGAATACGTAGGCATAAGATTTTGAAATCTTAGCGAGCATACCAATCAAAAACCCTAGGTCCAGTACCTTACCAAAAACATCGGGGATACCCGAACATCAACATCAACTCACTCACTCACTCATACTTCTCAAGAAACTTTCCCAACCCATTAACAGATAAAAACTATCAATTACAAAGCGAAACCTAAAGCTAATATCCTATGGATAACCATATATAGGATGGGTAATTGACAAATCCCCATTGTATAACCTGACCCCGAACCCCCCAATCTCTTTTAAGCATTTGTTCAGTTAAACATTTGCGTGCAAAGTTAATTTTAGATAGCTTCCCATTCCCTTTCAGCTTCACGGGATAAATAAAAAATCAGAAAGTAGCATCTACTCCTCCTCATTGCGGTGAGGAGAAAACCTAGTGATAAGGTGGTTGCATCACCGAGAAAAATTGCTCGCTACACTCATGTGTTTATTCGTTCTTTTCCCATTCCCTTGGATAAAATAAAGATTGGTGGTGAATTAAAATTTGTGATTTAACTTAGTCTAATAGCTTGATATCCGATTCTCACCGCGACAGAATCGTACTCAGTGTGATTGAATTTTAGATGTATTACTATAATGAATACTAAGGAACTTAAGAGTGAAATTGGAAAAGACCCGTGGCAACCTTACGGAGAACAATTCAGTAACTTCTACATATGAGTTAGTAAGATATAAATGGATAGCCGGGATATGGCTTTACTATGTCTCGCGAGTTCATGACATCAGATATAGACCCGTGAGGGTAGTAACGGATGTGTACATTTGTTCTTTGCCCAGTTGAACAGATTTGTAAGTTATACCTCCAGACAGAAGTCAGAATGAGAAATTGATGAGAATAAGCATGTAACTTGGATCGTATGTAGAGCAGGACGTTGAGAGGAATAAACTTAGACATGAAACGAAATGTAATCTCCAAATAAGTGTGAAGTGTCATGTGGGAATCGGTTAGTAGTATGTAAACTGACAACTGTGTTATGGATGACTCAAGTTTTTGGAGTGGTGACTCGCGGATAATTTGAGAATCCATGAGAGTGTCATCTTGCTATTGGTTGAGATCTCATGTAAACAGAAGTCGTGATGAACCAGAATTCCAAAAGAGGATTTGATATGGAATGTAATAACCTAAATCGGAGTTGTTAAGCTAATTTAGATAAATTATTTCGAGCTCATGAGGGAATTGAAGGTTGTATATGTTTATGGTTGTAGTCATAACTCCAATATATCTATCGTCTAGAGAGTGTTGAATTTATTCTAACGACTATGTAAGTTAGCAAGAAAGTTATTATACTATTGGACGTCAGTAAGGTTCTTGTATCATTTGGTTAGTGGGCACTCTAGCGGATAAGTGTGTTCCTACGAAGACTTCTAGCTAACTAGTGGTGCCCAAGCATTTGAAATGTTCCACTATTGAGATCAGAGTTGTGTAGTGGAAGGTAACAGATGAAAGAGTTCAGTCAGATTAACAAGATTCAGAGGGATAGTTGCTCGTAAGGATGGATCTAGGACAATCTCATGCTAAGGGTTCTATCCTATTGGTACAGTGCGGAAGAATTAAAGTGTCGTGTGTAATGATACAATGTATAGCATCAGATCAAGTGGGATTGATAAGGAATCATTGAATTATCTCGCGAATATATGATGAGTGTTGTCTATCCCAAACCAAGATGAGGTATTATGGTTTTGTTTTGTGACTCATTAAGAGAGTATGGAGTTGTAAATCCCGATAGCAGAATGTGAACAAGTGTTTCAGTATGGCATTACAGAGGATTTAAGAAAACTCAAAGTTAGAAGTTAACTACACATTGGATAAAGAGTATAGTCAAGACCAAAAAGTTTAAGAAGTTGTGGAAAAGATGGAATTTGATCTGTGAAGATAAGTTGAAAAGAATGGAGTACGTAAGAAGTTTCAATTGGAGTTAAGTCAAGTGTTGATCCATGACGGCTGTGCAAGGAATAGCTATTATAGAGAAGAAGAAATTCAGGGGCAAATTTCAATTTAAGGGGGGCGGGGGGGAGAATATAATACCCCATATTTCCTTAAATGCTTTATTGAGAGTCAGTTGGGATCAACTGAGTTCCTATGCACTCTAACTTATGTTAGTTGAAATAATTGAAGCTCTTAAGTGCTATAAATGTCATCAGGTGGGACCAATAGAGTAACTAGCAGACTCTAAGGAGGTCACTTATTGATAAAGGAGATAGACAAATATTAATAAGCATAAGAGAGGACATTTTCGTAACTCTAATATTTGGTCAATTAGTGTTAGGTGATAAAATATCAAATGGAGAAATTTTATACCACTATATAATATAATTTTATATATGTATTATATATATATATATATATATATATATATATATATATATATATATATATATATATATATATATATATATAGCAATGAGAAAGAGAAAGAAGAAAATTAGTAAGAGAGAAAGAAGAGAAGAAAAAGAGGGGAAGAAGAGGAGAACTTGTGGGAAAACTTGGATTCATAATCTTCATCATCTTCTTCTTCTTCATAGAGGTGAGTTCCATAGGTAGTTTAGCTTTAGGGAAATTCATGAAAAGATTGCGTTAGGGTTTTGTGTATTGAACCATGAAGTTGATGTTGTCCATACTTCTATTTTTCTTCTATGTGTTAATGCATGTAGTTCTTGATGTCATGTTTGATGATTTGTGATGGATTAGGGTTTATGTTGTCTTTAAGTTGTTGGTTGTGATGCTTGTGTGTATGTATAATATGGTTTTCTCCATGTGATGTTGTTATTGTTGGTTCTTGATGTTGAAATGATGCTAAGAATGATGGAATACATGGTATGAATGCTTGATGATGTTAGAATGTAATTACGGTTGCTGGGGTAATCGATTACCACATATTGGTAATTGATTATGGACTTAAAACTGAGTTTTTGGGGCATTTTCTGGTCTGGTAATCGGTTACCATATACTGGTAATCGATTACCATAGATTGTGTAAAAAATGGAGATTTAGAATCGTTATAACTTGAGAACCGTGACTCGAAATAAGGCATGGTCAAAAGCGTTGGAAAGCTATTCCAGTGCTCTACATGACATTGAAGTAGGAACATGGGTTTAGGTCATTTATTGATAGGATAGAAATGAAATTGAAGTGAGTGTGGATGATGTTATTCTTGTTTCCACCATAATTTATGAATCGAGGATCCGATTGATATGGGACTTGAGACATTTGAAGGATAATCCAATGGGATATTAAATGTTGATGTGATACCATGAGTTAACCAAAGATACTTGGTGGAGGCTAGTATTAGCTTGTATGTCTTATTATGTATGTGATCTCTTATGGTTAATTATGTTTGATATGTTATACTACCATATATGAGTACTTCTTGTATGATTATGTTATGCTACATACGTATAATGATTGTATGTTTTGATTGTTTGATAACTTGCTTAAAAGACTATAAGAATGTTGAGAAAACCCTCGATATTAATTAATGGAATGAACTAGTAAAGTGATTAGGACATAATGAATAACATAGATGGCAATGCTTGTTCAAGTATACCTAGGTGTGTATCATTGGCAAGTAGTTGTCTAGTTGTGTGAGAGATTTGTATGGAATATGTATGGTTTATGTTGTTTATGGTTAAGGCGAGTGTGATGCCTTGTGATTGTTGAATACAATAGCGTTATCCTTAGTGATTACATAACGAATGGATCCTACGAGTAAAGGCTTGTGATGGGGGTGAACCCATGGGAAGCGACGATTGAAGAAAGGCACATTGAATTTGAATCCATTTTGTATATCAAAGTAAAATACAAGGATCCATGACTCGCGCCGAAAGTCCTAGGTGTAGGAGAGGACGGGAAAAGGGGATGCCTTGATAAGGTTTCCAGACTTGTGATTGTTTGAGTTGATGGACTCAAGAGAAATGCTTCCATACATTATGAATTGTGTGAACTCAAGTAATACTCCCTTTCCCTTTTGACTTGACATAGAAATTCATTAGAACCTTGTAGAGCCAAGTGAACCCATAAGATAGGGAAACTCACTGAGATTATTATCTCACCCCATTAATTTTTTTTTTCACGTATGATTTACAAGTGGAGTTATGCTGGGATGTTTCAAGAGAAGCTTAGTTTGAGATTATTTCGCTGTGTATTATTTTCTTCTACAATGAAGGATATTGTACCTTGATCTTATATATTTTCGTTTTGGAAAATTTCCATGTCTTGTACCATAGTTGTGTTTTATGTTTTAGAAATGTTCAAGTATATGCGAATTATGCCAATAGGCACTAATGATGGTGTTAATGCCAAATAAAACACTTTTATGGTATTTTATATATATATTATACATGGTGTTACATCTGCCCTCTTGTTGGAAATCTATCCAACAACAATCTCCACATAAAATAGCTTTCTGCTCTCTATCCTCTAACCAGACTATTTGAGATCCCATCATCATTTTCCTCTAATAGAATTGAACAGTAAAAACCCTGTCAGAAGTTGCTAACCAGCCAAACTCGTCTAGTCTTCCTCTTGTTGGTTGAATGTCTTTAACCACTGTCAAAAGATACTTCTCTGCCTCTGAAACCATTATAATGTTTTCTGGTATAGGACCTTTTAAATTCATTTGCCATTCCCATCTATCATTATTCCTATGTCGACACCCACTAATCTTCTCATTCTGATTCAAAGCTACAACAAACAAGATAACTTTACCCTATCACCTAGTTTGCAACAGATTAGATTGTTGAATTTTTGTTCCCCAAAGTTCCCCATGCAGCCTGCCAGATGGATATCTCTCCACCATAACGATTCATTTTCTCTTAAACTCTTTCTCTTGATGCTTATTGCACCAATTTGAAGATCCCCATATCTGTGCTTCAATATACCTTCCCAAATAACTTCCTTTTCATGGTGAATTCTTCACTTCCACTTACCCAGCATAGCCCTATTAAACTTCTCAACATCTTTGATTCGAAGCCTACCTTTCTTCTTATATTTTCACATTGTTTCCCATCTAACCCAAAATATTCCCTTTCTCTCCTCATTCCATTGCCACAAGAACTTTCTCTTAATAGAAGTTATCCTTTGCTGCACTTTAACTGGAACTTTATAAAAGGAAAATTGGTAAATTGGTAAGTTACGTAGTACAAAGTTGATGAATGTCACCCTCCCACCAATAGAGAGAAGCCCCTCCTTCCATATTGATAGTTTTTGTCTAATCTTCTTAACAATTGAATCACATGCATCTTCCCTTATAGGATTACAACCAATATTGATCCCTAAAAATGTAAATGGTATTGTATCTCTATTTGCAACCAAAAAAATTTGTTGCGGCACCCACGAATTGATCCTTAATACCAACTCCATACAACATACTCTTTGACATATTGATTCTCAACCCATATGCCATTTCGAACCCTCTCAAAAGAGCTTTAATGGCCCACAAGTTTTCCCAGGAAGCACCCCTACCACTATTTTATCATCAGCAAATTGAAGTAGATTATATGACACCTTCTCATTTACCATGAAACTTATAAATAGATTCAAACTAACTGCATTCTTCATCAATCCATTTAAGTCTTCAGCTGCTATAACACATAAGAATGGTGACAATGGGCCCTATGCCTTAGTCTTTGTGCACCCTAAAATATTTTGTTAGGCTGCCATTTACAAGAAACGAAATGCTACTTTCAAATGCCCTAGCCTCTAACCACCTACACCATTTATTGCCAAAGCTGAAGGAGACAAGAAACATAAGAAATGGGAGTTTGAATTGCTTTTCTAAAAATTAAAACTTTTTCAAAACCAACTCAACAAGTAACAAAACAAACACTAAAAATAACAAGTTATTTTTATACTTATTTGATGTTAACAAAGCAACCTCTAGTCCACATTACCAAGGTGATTTTGCCTTCTCAATAAGGACTTAGTCCACTATAACCGAAACTGATTACAAACACCACAAAGACTAAACATCTTTGTCTTCTCGAGTATATCTGACTAAACCCTAGTCACTCAAGGAAAACCACTCAAACAAGATTGAGATTTACAAGTTGTGTTTACAACGAGTGCTTCTTAGAAAGAAGATTAACACAAGTTAATACAATAAATATATCACACAAATAATGAGCAAAAAATATTTGTGTGTTACAAAGAATATACAGAGAAAATAATATTTACTTCAGTAAAGTGTGTAAGTTCAAAAGCGTGATCAATGCAATAGCAACTAGCAGCATCTTCCAATTGTCCAAGTCCTCTTTATATAACTTCCCATAACGCTGAAGCCTGATTGTTACTACTTTCTCTTCAGACAAAAGCCTAGTTACTCTCTTCTCATAAGGCATTAGCCTGGTTGGAATGGTTGAGGTAACTATCCAGAATAAAATAACTCCGGAGTTCATTACTTGAGTGTCATAAAGTCTTGTTTCCATAGTTTGGTTTTGGATGCCAAAATGTATAACTTGATTTTGGTGGAAATTAGAACTTGTTCAGAGCATATGTTTCAGAAATATTTCTTGTTCACAGCTTGTAGAAATGGGTCTGGTTTAGATTTGATGAAAGAACACTTGGATCCTAAACACAAGTCTTATCTTTAAGTCATGTTAGTGCCTTAGAACCTCAAATACTTGGTTAGAAAGATGAACTTTCACAAAGTTCTCAGAAAATTACCAAGGCAGAAAATTATTACAAACATGTTTGGGTTTTCAGAATAGGAATTAGATATATCAAAATAAATCACTCTTTCTCTTCCTTTGTCATCATTAAAAAAGAAATAAAGCAACAAAGTAAATAAACCAAACAAACTTGCATTTCATTAATCAGATAGGTAGGTACATAAATAAAACAAAAATAAAGATAAAACAAAGACAACACAGAGTTTTAATAACTAAGCTTTAAGAGGGTTTAGGTAGTCTTGATAAGATCTCTCCAACTATCCCTGCAATCTTTGATGTCTTTTCCTTCCTTTCAGAATTATTTGCAGCCAGATACTCCAACTTCCTCAGAATAAACTCCTAAGAATCAAAAGTTTTCTTGACGCTAGAGTTACCAACAACTTTAAGATATGTCTCAGAAGCAACCATTGTAGTTTGAATTGGGGTACGGAGCAAGAATAACTTCTGGTGCAGGGAGCATAAGAGTAGCATGAACCTTTTGAACTAGATGTTCAACAATACCAGAGAGTGTGACATGAAATTTCCTCTTAGCTTCTTTCAGCCATGCAAATTCCAGCTCTTCGGAACTGACCTCTATCCATCTTCTTAAGTTGTTGGTCAGCTCACACAATTTAGAGAGGTTTACATTACCCTTGCAAGCCTCAATAAGGGTATCAAGTCTGCCTTCAACGTTGTTTTCAAACTATGCAAACGATTTATCCACGGGAGGAGGAAAGTTGTTGGTTTGAGAGAGTGTTTGGTTAGAAAAGGGTCAAGAGGTTCTATTTGGGTAGAAAATGAGCCCAGAATTTGATTTAGGATCAGAATCAATAGGTGATTCATTAACCAGGATGCCAGAGTGAGTGGTGTCTGTTAGTTGAGGGGTCAGAAGAAGTTCAATAAAGGATGATGAAATAAAAATAGGAATTTGAAGTTTAAAAGTAAGAGTGAGATTTGGAAAAGGATCATTTGTATTTGTGGTTTAGGGAGCAATGGGTTTCAGCACAGAGGGGATGAAGTGAGTAATTATGGATGAAGGGTGCATGAACTATTTGTAGCAGTAAGATTAGGAGCATCAGAAGGAACAACAGTTCCATCAGAAACTGAAACAACAGTAGTATAGGGTGCATTAGAAGAAGTCTCCAACGACTTCTTAACAACCTTTTCCCTTTTTGGGAAAACTTCTTTATCACCTTCATATGTATTTTGAGTAAGCTTTCTTTTCTTCTTCTAATTTTGAGCGAACTTCCTTATCTCCGTAGAAGGCTTTGAAGCTGAAGGAGTAGCACTTGCAGAGTTGCTGTAAGAATAACTCGAGAGGAAGATGTCTTGGCATGTGTCTAGAAATATCTAACCGGATCAGGAAAAATTGGACCTTGAAGATGAATGAAGAAATTTTCCTAGCCTTAAGTTTTGATACCAGGTAAAAGATCAAATCCATGATCTTTTAAGCGCTCAAAATCCACCATAAGTTCACACAAGACCCCCAAGTCCTTTTTAGGTGGAGTAAATGTAACTTCGGGGTGTTATACGAGTCTTCAGTGTACAAGAACTTTCTAGGATACACAACTGATGGTGTCCTGTGAGATATGAGAAGATGGGGAATGTACTCGGGTGGTTTAGACGAAGAAGATCTTCGAACAACCCTTTGGAAATAAGCTTCTTACAGTTGTTAGGCAGTTACTTATGGAGGTTATTGGGTTTCTTGAACATATGATTATTGTTTTTGAGAAGCCATTGATGAAGAGAGAAATTTTAGGATTTGAGAAGTTTTTGGTTTGAAAATAAGAAAGTGTGGGGAGTGAAAAGTAGCGAAGGTGTTGAAGTGATGATGTGAGTTTAAATACAGAGTTTTGCAATCATGAAAAATATAAATAATAATTACAAAGAGTAAGGCGTGAAGATTTTAACCTAATCCCTAGGTTTATTCACCCAATGTGTCATATCATTGCGTCAGAAAACAGTTCTGTTTTCTAAGACAATTATTTTAAAACTGTTCCACTTTCCGAAATTGATTGACAACTCATTAATGCAAAAATTGTTCACTATCCAAGAATACAGAACATTCAAGAATGAGGTTCTGATTAGATACTTCTAAGCATATGAAATATTTTAACTTCAATAAGGCCAACACGTTCAGAACTAAAACAAATCTCAAAGTCTCATTTTACCATTATGAGAGTTCAACATTCTGAGAACATCCTTTTCATGCTGGACACAATTCCATTTTTAAATTTTTCATAATGAAAATGAATCTATCTTTAGCAAGGGGTTTTGTAAAGATATCAGTCCATTGATGGTTTGTATCAATAAATTTTAGATCTAAAGTGTCCTTCTAAACATAGTCACGTATAAAGTGATACCACTAATGTAACACCCTTTTCTACCCCACAATTATCGCAGTGGAATAAACATAAAATCATAGTAAAATCAGAATCACCTCAAAGGATGCACATTTCTCAATAAATTCAAATCAACAAAATTGCTCCGTAAACAACGAGTTTTCCTCAAAATAACTCAAAATGCCTTCAAAGGGCAGCAGAACCACCATAACCACAAAAATCCCACAAAAGGGTTTATTACAATAAACCGTAGTCATCAAATATTCAATAAAATAATAACTTAATAAAACTCAACATGGTTCGACTCAACGACCCAACCTGATGTTACACTATCAGAGCAAGACCCTCTACATCGACCAAAATGCAAATAACTTCAAAAGTCCTCAAAAGCATCCACGACAAATCCTAAACACCTGCACTTTACCCATGTGGAGGTAACATTCAAACAGGCAGGGCGAGTAAAACAATTCATTATAATCAATATAAAATAAGATATGCATATAAATGGCGTCATCATCATATACAACATCATCAGAGTCATCACGAGGAAAACATCAAAACACGTCATAATAAATCACAATAAATGCCATATAAATGCACTGCATAACAGGACTCGTGCATGTGGTACCAATCGTCACAATCGATGGACACTTAGGCCATCACCCTCCAAAGATCCCCGTCAAATAGGATCGGTTCTACCCAAGAACCGGAGCATGTGATAAACCACCTCACATCCACACAATGGGATGGAAGCCACAATAGACCGAAGCCTAACATCATCATCACTGGACCGAAGTCCTAACATCATCATCAAAATATGCTATGAATGCATGATGCACAACGTCATAATCATCATCATCAATAAATTCATCACGTGCATCATCATTCATCAAAATCTCATATTCGTCATATCATCATTTATTTCATCAAAACATCATGCATCATCATCTTATCATCATCAACATAGCTCATGCTAATTCACATCAGTATTTAATCATCAAACATCAGGTATAAATAGCTCATAATCATCAATACACTCGTGTTAATTCATATCATCACTTAAATCATCAAAACGAAATCTTCGTCATATGATCATCAATAACATCAGGGAAATTCATCAGAAAAGTCACAACATCAAAACATCAAAACAACTCAAAAAACATAAAAAAATTCGCGAACAACAGACGTTCGCTACAAAGTTCGCCTTGCGAACATGTTCGCTAGGACGTTCGCTTTGCGAACTCCAGCGAACCCTAATATCCCACACAAAAACCTGAGAGTTCCCCTTTCTCATACAAGATCACGCATATCATCAAAAAGGTTTAGCCTCAAAGGCTTACTTTTACCCGAATCGATTCAACCCTTAATAATCCATCATCGATCCTTAGAAATACTCCTAAATCACCAATAACTCATAAACCCTTCAAAAACACCAAAAACCTCAAAATTTCACTTTAAACACATCACTCCTATATTGAAAACAATGAAAGACAATACTCCTCATACCTTAGATAGTCGATCCGGAGCTTTCTCTACTGATTCTTCCGAAACCTTCTCGAATTCCTCGCCTTTTCCTTCTTCCTCAGAGCTCTGCACTTTTCTCCTTATTTTCACGTTCCAACTAAATGAATCCTATTCCTTCCCAATTCCTTTTTGTTAAACCCTTGGCTTCCAAAATGGGCTTTCCCCAATTTACCCTCACTAATCCTCCTCAAAAGTCCATCTTACCCTTAATTCCTCTAATATTATTTAAATTAATAATAATATTAATATATCCATATTATATACTATTATTTAATTAAATAACCAAAACTCCACAAAATTCCACACAATGCCCAAAACACCAAAATTCACCAAAAATCGCGAATATTATATTTAAATAAATTAAATAAGTATTCTTACAAATGTGGGGTGTTACAACTCTCCCCCACTTAAAGAATTTTCGCCCTCGAAAATTACCTCAAAGAAACAGAGTCGAATACAACTCCCTCATCTGATCTTCACACTCCCAAGGCCAACTTTTGCCATCTGGTCCACCCCACAACACCTTCACCAAAGTTATGTCTTTACCCCGCAGTTACTTCATCTCTCGATCGTCAATCCGCACAGGTAAAGCTTCCACTGTCAGGTTATCCCTCACTTGTACATCATCCATCTGAATCACATGCAACGGATCTGGAACATACTTCCTCAAATGAGACACACGGAACGTGTCATGCAAATTCGCAAGCGACGATGGTAAAGCAATTCGATAGGTTACCTCTCATATCCTCTACGAGATTTGGTATGGACCAACAAAACATGGAGTGAGCTTCCTAGACTTCAAAGCTCGACCCACACCAGTCACTGGTGTCACCCTAAAAAACATGTGATCTCCCTCTTGGAATTCAAGTGTTTTCCTCCTTTTATCATGATAGCTCTTCTGACGACTCTGCGATGCTCTCATCCTTTCTTGGATCATCTTAATCTTTTCGGTCGTCTCTTGCACAATCTCAGGTCCGAGTACAGCACTCTCGCCTGACTCATACCAACATAAAGGAGTCCTACACCTCCTCCCATACAAAGCTTCATAGGGCGCCATCCCAATACTAGCATGAAAACTGTTATTCTACGTGAACTCAATCAACGACAAATGCCTATCCCAAGATCCTCCATGATCTAACACACAAGTCCTTAGCAAATCCTCTAAGGATTGGGTAGTCCTTTCTGTCTGTCCGTCCGTCTGCGGATGATAGGCAGAACTCATCCTCAACTTAGTACCCAAAGCCTCTTGCAAGCTCTTCTAGAACCTCGATGTGAATCTCTGATCTCTATCCGACACAATACTTGAAGGTGTCCCATGTAACTTCACAATCTCCTCAATATACATATCGGCTAACTTCTGCATAGAATGATTAATCTTCATCGGCAAGAAATGAGCCGACTTAGTTAATCTATCCACAATCACCCAAATGGAATCATTTCCCTTAGTAGTCTTCGGTAATCCCACTACAAAATCCATGGAAATACTATCCCATTTCCATTCTGGAATCCTCAACAGCTGCATCATACCTAAAGGCTTCTGATGCTCAATCTTTGACTTCTGACAAGTCAAACACGCATAAACAAACTCCGCAACATCCTTCTTCTTACCCGGCCACCAAAACAACTTTTTAAAATCTTGGTATATCTTCGTAGCACTGGGATGAATACTCAACCTACTTCGACGTCCTTCCTCAAGAAGGTTCTTTTTAATTTCTGGAACATCTGGAACACACACCCTGTCTCTGAACATCATCACACCATTCTCGTCAATCCGAAATTCTCCTTTGTTACCTTGATTGATCAATGTCAACTGGTCAACCAACTTCAAGTTAGATTGTTGTCCCACTCTGATCTCTTCCAGAATGCCACTAGTTAACTTCAACATTCCCAACTTCACACTGTCGGGAGTGGCTTGACATACCAAACTCAAATCTCGGAATTGCTCAATTAATTCCAACTCTTTCACCATAAGCATTGACATATGCAATGACTTCCTGCTCAATGCATCGACCACTACATTTGCTTTGCCCGGATGAGAACTCAAATCAAAATCGAAATCCTTCAACAGCTCTAACCACCTTCTCTACCTCATATTCAATTCGTTCATGTCAAATAAGTACTTCAGACTTTTATGATCATTGAACACTTCAAAATTAGAGCCAAACTGATAATGTGTCCAAATTTTCAACACAAACACCACGGCAACCAATTCCAAGTCATGGGTAGGATAATTCCTCTCATGAACTCGCAATTGTCTCGAAGCATAGGCAACAACTTATCCATTTTTCATCAATACTCCACATACCCATCTTCGACGCATCACAATACACCACAAAAGAATCGCTCGGATTAGGCAAAAATCAACACTGGAGCGGTCGTCAACCTCTTCTTCAATTTCACAAAACTCTCTTCGCAAGCTACATCCCACATAAAGCTTGACCCTTTCGAGTCAACTGAGTCAAAGGTAAAGCCAACTCAGAAAAACCCTCGATACACTTGCGGTTATAACCCGCCAACCCCAAAAAACTTCGTATCTCAGTAGCAGACTTCGAAGTCTCTCACTGCAACACAACATCAAACTTAGAAGGATCAACATCAATTCCATCCCTTTAAATCTCTTGGCCAAGGAAACTCACTTCCCTCCACCAAAACCCACACCTCGACAGTTTCACATACAACTTCGTCTCTTTCAACACTTGCAACACAGTCCTCAAATGCTCAGCATGCTCTCCTTCGGATTTAGAGTACATCAGAATATTGTCAATAAAACCTGCTATAAACTTATCCAAATACTCATGAAAAATCCGATTCATATACTACATGAACACCATACCTCATCCTGAAAGCTATCTTCGGAATATCAGCAGGCTTAACACGAATCAGATGATAACCAGACCTCAAATCAATCTTGCTAAAACACAAGTGTCCACCAATTGATCCATCAAATCATCAGTCCTCTGAAGTGGATACTTATCCTTGATCGTCACTTTATTCAATCGTCTATAATCCACACACAATCTTATAGTACCATCTTTCTTCTCCACCGACAACACAGGAGCACCCACGGAGAACCACTCAGTCGAACAAACTTCATCCCAAGCAACTCTTCCAATTGTTTCTTCAATTCTCCCAACTCTGATGCAGACATCCGGTAAGGAGCCATTGACACCGGACTCATACCTGGTGTCAAATCCGCCACAACCTCTACCTCACGCTCTGGAGGACAATCACTTACGTCATCAGGAAACACTTTCGAAATTTCACAAACAAAAGGCAAAACACACACTTCTCCACCTTCACTAATACTCAAAGTTACTCTCAACTTAAACATCTCAGCACCATCCTGCATCGACTCATCAAAACCATCTGCAAGCACTTGGATTAACTCCAAACGATTCACTGCGCACACCACAGCTCGAAAGACACGTCTATCCCATCCAACACGATCTCGTCTATTATCAACGAGAGATTAAGGGTGATCAGTTCCTTAATTTGTGAATAACAGCCGACTATCATGAGGCGATACAAACTATCTTACCAAACTATCGTAGTGTCCAACACCACACTTAGTCATGGCTCCATACTTGAAGCATCTTGGAGAAGCACCAACTTCTCCCCCACTTATTTCATTCCCAACCTACAAATGGAAAACAAAACAAGCATCGACAGTGTTTTCGCACACATGTCGCACATTAGGGACTAGACAACATTAGACAACCTGGCCGGACGGACCGACCTGCTCTGATAGCACTAGTGTAACACCCTTTTCTACCCCACAATTATCACAGCGGAATAAACATAAAATCATAGTAAAATCAGAATAACCTCAAAGGGTGCACATTTCTCAATAAATCCAAATCAAAAAAATTGCTCCGTAAACAACGGGTTTTCCCCAAAATAACTCAAAATGCCTTCAAAGGGCAGCAGAACTACCATAACCACAAAAATCCCACAAAAGGGTTTATTACAATAAACCATAGTCATCAAATAATCAATAAAATAATATCCAAATAAAACTCAACATGGTTCGACTCAACGACCCAACCCGATGTTACACTATCAGAGCAAGACTCTCTACATCGACCAAAATGCAAATAACTTCAAAAGTCCTCAAAAGCATCCACGGCAAATCCTGATCACCTGCACGTTACCCATGTGGAGGCAACATTCAAACAGGCAGGGTGAGTAAAATAATTCATTATAATCAATATTAAATAAGATATGCATATAAATGGCGTCATCATCATATACAACATCATCAGAGTCATCACAAGGCAAACATCAAAACACGTCATCATAAATCACAACAAATGCCACATAAATGCAATGCACAAAATGACTCATTCATTTGGTACCAATCGTAACAATCGATGGACACCTAGGCATCACCCTCCAAAGATCCCCTTTAAATAGGATCGGTTCCACATAAGAACCGGAGCACGTCATAAACCACCTCACATCCACACAATGGGATGGAAGCCACAATAGACCGAAGTCTAACATCATCATCACAGGACCGAAGTCCTAACATCATCATTAAAATATACTCTGAATGCATGATGCATAACGTCATAATCATCATCATCAGCAAAGTCATCATGTGCATCATCATTCATCAAAATCTCATATTCGTCATATCGTCATTTATTCATCAAAACATCATGCATCATCATCTTATCATCATCAACATAGCTCATGCTAATTCACATCAGTATTTAATCATCAAACATCAGGTATAAACAGCTCATAATCATCAATACGCTCGTGGTAATTCATATCATCACTTAAATCATCAAACATCACGAAATCATTGTCATATGATCATCAATAACATCAGGGAAATTCATCAGAAAAGTCACAACATCAAAACATCAAAACAGCTCAAGAAACATAAAACAATTCGCGAACAGCAGGCGTTCGCTACAATGTTCGCCTTGCGAACATGTTCGCTAGGACGTTCCCTTTGCGAACTCCAGTGAAGCCCAATATCGCGCACAAAAACCAGAGAGTTCCCCCTTCTGCCTCTCCTCGCTACCTCTATACGCTTGGCGAAGCCCTTCGCTGGGACGTTCGCTTTGCGAGCCCCAAAAGTCACCTCCCAGAGTTCATCTCAGTATCATCACACAATCATCGCGCATTCGCTGCGCTGCTAGCTTTGCGAGTCTGGGCAAGTGTTCTCCTTACGAAGGAATGGTTCGCTTTGCGAACCCGCAATTTCAGGAAATCGCTGCTACATATCAATAGCATCACAAACCCAAAACACCTTACGAATTCAACCTCAATTCACCCAAAACATCCCTAAAACAATTCCAAGACATCATGCCAATTCAAAGGCATAAAACCTACGACATTTAGGTCGATTAATTCCACTATCCTAACTTAAAATCACCTAAACCTTCACAAACTCTCAAGGTTCTCATAAACCCCATAAATCCCTTTCTCATACAAGATCCCACATATCATAAAAAAGGTTTAGCCACGAAGGCTTATTTTTACCCGAATCGATTAATCCCTTAATAATCCATCATCGATCCTCCGAAATACTCCTAAATCACCAATAACTCTTAAACCCTTCAAAAACCCCAAAAACCTCAAAAATCCACTTTAAACACATCACTCCTATATTGAAAACAATGAAACACAATACTCCCCATACCTTAGATTGTCGATCCGGAGCTTTCTCTACTGATTCTTCGGAAACCTTCTCGAATTCCTCATCTTTTCCTTCTTCCTCAGAGCTCTGCACTTTTCTCCTTATTTTCACGTTCCAACTAAGTGAATCCTATTTCTTCCCAATTCCTTTTTGTTAAACCCTTGGCTTCCAAAATGTGCTTTCCCCAATTTACCCTCACTAATCCTCCTCAAAAGTCCATCTTACCCATAATTCCTCTAATATTATTTAAATTAATAATAATACTAATATATCCATATTATATACAATTATTTAATTAAATAACCAAAACTCCTCAAAATTCCACACAATGCCCAAAACACCAAAATTCACCAAAAATCGCGAATATTATATTTAAATATATTAAATAAATATTCTTACAAATTTAGGGTTTTACACTGCATCTAGAGGCTGCAATATATTATGCTTCTATAGTTGATAATGCTATTATTGATTGCCTTTTGCTAGACCACGAGATCAAATTATCTCTCAGAAATTGGCAGCGTCCAGAAGTGCTTTTCCTCTCAAGTCTATCTCCAGCATAGTCAAAATCATAATAATCCACTAGCTTGTGATCTTTATACTTTCTATAACACAAGCCAAGGTTAATCGTGCCTTTCAGATACCTGAAGATCCTCTTAATAGCTGTTAAGTGGGGCTCTCTAGGATCTGATTGGAAGCAAGCAGACAAACAGACACTAAACAAAAATCAGGTCTACAAGCAGTCAAGTATAAGAGAGATCCAATCATACCTCTATATATATTTAGGATACACACGAGTCTTTTTTTTTTGTATCGTGTGGCCACAAAAGATCAGTTGATCAAGCAAGGTCATTTTTTTTCCTAATGAAGAAGTTTGTGCATTGTGTCTTAGTGCAGAGGAGAACCTTAATCACTTGTTCCTTGACAGTCGGATGTCGAAAATAGTTTGGAGTAACATTGGTTCTTGGATTGGTTTAAAAGTTAGTGCCTTTGGTCCCTCCTAAAAGTTTTTTATAAGTTGGAGCTCTTTCTTTAAAAGCTTTTCTAGTAAGGGTCTCATAGATATTATTTGGTTGGTTGTTGTTTGGGGCCTTTGAAAATCTAAAAACGACGTTATTTTTTACGAAGTGAAGTGTGATATGAATAACATTGTTTGGTTCATCATATTTTTTGCTTTGGAAATGGTCGGTTATAGAAGATATTCTGTATTTTAACATTAATTATCAAGATTTGTATATGAATCCCTTATATTGTTCATCTTAATAGTTATTGCTGATGGGGAATTTCTTTTGAGACCTTTTATTTTATAAATGGGTTAAAGTACCGCTAATGCTATTTCAATTGAACTTGTTGTTTAAAAAAAATAATAATAATGAAGGAAACTTACCAAAATATATTATATTGCTTAACAAAAAAATATATAATGAAGGAAACTTACCAAAATACTAAGCAATGTAAGAGGCTTATAATATTCTTTTTCATTTATAATATTGGAAGTTACCTATGGTGTGTAAGCTAAACAATATGAGACATAATTTTTTTAATTAACAGACAGACAAACGTGCATAGTTTTCTAAAAACATAGGATTTAAATATTTATTTATTTTGGCAAATTCATCCCTATATACTTTGACTTTTCGTTTGGAAAATTGTTCTATCACTAATGAATTTTGTGTTACTAAAATTCTACGATTCATAAGGACCAGGAGTGTAAGATCCTTGTCCACACATCATAATGGAGAAACAATACAAGAAAGACAAAATATTCATCAATGGAAAAACATACAAGAAATAAATGACAGAGTGATAACTTTCTAAGTTATGATCATGAAGATTAAAGGGTCGTATCGTTGGTTTGAGAAGTCAGTGTTGGGTTTGGGCTCCCTTCTTATGTGGAGAAAGACCCAAATATGAATAGCTCATTTGTTTCATTTATTTGAGTGGAGAGGATTAATTTAGGGTTGAGAGAGAAAGAGAAAAATAAGAATTCAAAAAGAGAAAAAAGAGGAGAGAAACTCATTCCCGTTTTTCTGCAATCAGTCTCACTAAATCGACAATCCCCGATTTATTAACCGTTGGATTGATCTCAAATTTAATGGGTAGGCTTGTAACACATATATCTAACCTTTGACCGTTCAGAATTTCTGAGAGATATAGGATCGAACTCTAGATTTAGCATGCCGTCTCCGCTCACATTCTGTTGTCGAAGACCTACATGTTGTAGTCGAATTGTGTTCTAGTTTGTAGGATATCGAATTTGGCCTTGTGTTATGGATCCAATTGTTTAAGTTAGCTTGTACCTTAAGTTAGCTTGTAATGGGTAATTGTTAAAAAGCCCATTAGTTTAGTATGTTAGGTTTATTATAAATAGCATACTAGTCTCTCTTTATAAGGTGTGACAAAACCTTATTAGGTTGAGAGAGGTTAATTGTTGGTATTCACTTGTAATCTTTGAAGAAAGTGAATAGTAAAATAGATTTAACCAATTCTCTATTCTTCTTCCTCTTTTCTATTCCTTTGTGAACCCTAATAGCGTTTCGTTTGTTTGTTCAAGTTTTTCCCTTTCTTTTCTACCCTTGTGGATTTCTTGGTGTTCAAGAAACCAAATATACTTTGTTATTCCGATATCATTTTTGACAAAAAATTGGTGCGGTGAGCGTGGAGAAGATGCCTTCAACAAAGTATGAGATTGAAAAGTTCACCAGAGTGAACGATTTTGGTCTGTGGCGCTTCAAGATGAAAGCCCTATTGGTTCAGCAGGGTTGTTTGGAAGCGTTGAAGGGAAAGGCAGCCATGGATGTTGTGTTAACGAAAAAAGAAAAGACGACCATGATATAGAAAGCCCACATCGCAATATTGTTGATGCTTTGTGATAAGGTTCTTCGACAGGTATCAAAGGAGACTACGACATCGGGGTTATGGTTGAAACTTGAAAGTTTGTACATGACCAAATCTCTAGTGAATCGACTCTACCTGAAGCAAGCTTTGTATTCATTCAAGATGAGTCAAGACAAAGTTTTGGCTGAGCAGTTGGATATGTTCAACAAGATGATTCTTGATTTGAAAATATTGATGTGAAGATCGATGACGAAGATCAAGCACTGTTGTTGTTGTGTGCTTTGCCCATAACACATGCTCAATTCAAAGAAACTCTCTTGTATGGAAGGGAGTCCCTGAGCTTTGAAGAAGTTCAATTAGCCTTGTATTCTAAGGATCTGAATGAATGAAAGGAGCATAAACCTTTGACGGTTGGTGAAGGTTTGGCCGTTAAGGGAAAATTCTTGCGAAAGGATGGTAAGTTCGACAAGTAGAAAGGTAAAAGTCAGTAGAAGTCTTATAGTGGCGAAACATCTGGTATTCGATGTTATCACTATAAGAAGAAGGGTCACACAAGAAAGGTGTTCCCTGAACACCTAAAAGATCATGGAGGTAAGGATAATGGCAAAGGAGCCATTGTTTAAGATAAATTTGCCTCATCTGATGTCCTTGTAGTTTCAAGCGGCGACTCAAGAAAAGAGTGGATTATGGATTCAGGTTGCACTTGGCACATGACTCCAAATAGAGAATTGTTCGAGGAGCTATGTGATCAAGATGGTGGATCAGTGCAGCTGGGAAACAACAAATCTTGCAAAATTGCAGGTATTGGATCTGTGAGATTTTAGCTCCATGATGAGTCAATAAGGTTATTGACTGAAGTCAGGTATATACCTGATTTGAAGAGAAATTTGATTTCTCTTGGTGAATTCGACAGGAAGGGATATATTTTTCAACGAGAGAAAAGTATCCTAAGAGTCATGAAGGGGTTGAAGGAAGTCTTGAGATGCGTGAAGAAACAAGGCTTGTATACCCTTGAGGCTGAGGTTATAAGTGGTTCGACAAATATTGCATCCACGAAACCTGTGTCGAAGACAGAATTATGGCACATGAGATTTGGCCATGTGTCATACCCCAAATTTTGACCACTAATATTTCCCATCATTATACAAAACATCATCACAATATGGATGTACTTATATGCCTCATCAATCTCCTCAAGGATTGTTGAGCATTCACTATAAACAAGGGTTAGAGTTTTGAGCCCTCTCAGAGCACATAGACAAAGGATCAATCAAGGAATGACATGATCTTCAACTTGTCTAACCTCTTAAACATCCATAAATGATCAAGAGGACTCCCACATCAAGAATTAAGCACAAAGTTGCAACATTCTCGGGTGGATCAAGCCTTAAGATCGCCAGTGTCACCAAATTAGGGTTTTGGTCGAATGAGGCCTCCAGATGGAAATTTTCCTCTGGGCATGAGCCAATACTTCAAATCACAACCCAAGATACTCCAAGGGGCCTCATGGACCCAATCATCAAGTCAATTTAGCCTCAGGGGATGCATTTACCAAAAAATCAGGAATTTGGGTTTCTTGACCTAATTCACCCCTAAGTTGACTTTTGGGACAAAACATGAGCCAAGACCTCAAGACATGATTTTAGGGTCTCTAATAAACCACATTGATCCATTTGAAACAATTTATTGATCCAAGAAGCTTGATCCATAAGTTTCAATTTCATCAGGACCACAATTAGGGTTTCGAGGAAAAAGTAAATTGTACCTTTGACTTTTAACCAAGACATGCTCCCAAACCATGGGACATGATTCAATACACCCTATAACACCTATGGAATATACCCATTAGGTTTGATTTAGGTCAAGGACTTGATTTCACCAAGGATCGCACAGTTTGGAATTCATCCGAAAAAAGGTCAACTGTGCACAAAAGTCAAGTTTGACTTTTTGAGATTTTTCACAATTATGGTTCCTCGACCCTAAAATGATGTTAATGTGTGATTAGAATCATCATTCATCAAGAAAAATCAAAGAAAGTGAGTTAACTTGTAAAAGGGGTAACCATATAAAACTTAGAATTTTTCTAAGTTATGGAACAAAGTGGCTAGTGTACCAACTTCCAAGGACCATAACTTGAGATCCAAGCAACCATTCTGGATGGTCCAAAGCTACATTTGTAGCTCTCATGGCATACTTTAAAAGTGTCAACTACACCTCATTCCAATTCCTCGTGGATTTTTAGTTATGGAGTGATCAAAATGGCTGAAAACCCAAAAGTAACATTTTTCCAACACTTAGTGAAATTTTCACTAATGTCAGATCCTGCCTTATTTTCTCCTAAATGTATGGGGCACTTTTAATTATAATTTAAGTTGGTTCAAAATCAAAGTTGGACATCATGTTGAAATAGGATATGTCAGCTTTCCAAAATGACCAAGAACTCCATGAAACTCCACTTGAGCTAGGAGTCTTGACAAGGACTTGATTTCACCAAGGATCGCACAGTTTAGAATTCAAGGTGGAACAAACAAGGGACAAGCAATGATCTATCAGCCTCCAAACTCCCAAAAATTATAAGTAGCATGCCTAACCTAAAAAGCCTAAAAGAGGCCAAGACTCCAATTTTGTTTTGGAGCATTCAATGGATGCTTAGAGGTGGCATGTATTAGAGCAAAGATGAACACTTCAGTCAAGCCTTATCCTTGAATCAAAGAACCATAGGCTTGTGCTCTAATTTCAAGTCAATGGCTAGAGGAGACTTGAGATTCCATTTGATCCACATTGGCCAAAGGCCTGCTGCAGTTGCCATTCCCTATTCCTTGCAAAACAAACTTGACACACTATAAATAGACCTCCTTTCTGATCAGTTTGAGTACCCCAAAGGTCTATAACACTTTCCTTTCTCAAAATCACACTCTCACTTCCAAAAATGCCTTCTAATGCAAGCTACTATCGGGTTTTGAATTATAATGTGTTTCCAACCAAATCAATCACACACACACCTCATAAACATCATATGTGAGCTGATAAAACACTAAACCAACAACTGGAACACCAAATTCATGAAATCATCATCCATTTGCTCATATTTTCAACAAAGTTGCAGCTGAGGTGCCATAACCTGTTCCAGTTTATTTCAAATCAATCCAAGCTTTCAAACACACTCCATATGGTGTAGGGAAGCTGTTCAGATCATCACAACTCATCTGTAACACCTTTAACTCAAAAATCAAATTGCTCTTGCTGCCACGACCTTTATGTAAGCCTAAACTTGGGCATCTCATAATTTATGCATATTTCCTCGCACAAAACTTTTGTCAAATGTTCATAATCATGCATAGAATGTTTCCCCTCTATTGATTACTTTGTATGAATCGTGTATCAAATTTCTCAGCCTTCATGCAGAAATTAGGGTTCTTGAGGTTTTGTTTTGATTTCTCTTTTTATGCTTAAAATAAATGAAATTAAAGACCATTGACATGATCGTGAGTTGAAAACGAGCAGATTGATATGTGGATTGTGTGATTTCATCAAGTATTCAGAGAGATTGATGAGAAAATTCAAATCAGGCCAAAACCAGAACCCGCGCGTGTTCTTGGTGTGTTCTTGGCGCCTTTTTCAAATATTCAAATATTTGAATTTTGTGATTTTTATTTAATTGATTCAAAAGTTAATTTCTTTCTGAATTTTAATGATTTTGAGTTGATTCTTTTTTTAATAATTCACAAAAATGTTAAAATATTTTATTTTACAAAAATTTCCCAAAAAAATATTATTTATTTCATATACTTGATATTTTTGCAAAGAATTAGTTTTTATTTGTTTTTTGACATTTAAAATATTTTTTCCTTCTTGATTTTCCAAACCTAATTGGTTTTCAATCATTTTGTGGATAAAAACATGATTTTTGAAACATTGATCCAAGATCACCACCCATTTTTTCACATGTTTTCAATAATTTTTATTTATTTTAAAACAAAATTAATTCCATTTTAAAACAAAATTAGGGTTTTGATTAATTCCACCCTCATCAATCTTTTTCAAACACTCATGGGCCTCTAATAGAGTATAAGACGCAACCCCTTTGTAAAAAAACAATTTTGGGCCTCACACATTGTATAAGTCCCTCTGTATATTTTCAAAAGTTCGGCGCGATCTTCGCCTTTTTAACAAAATCAATAGGGCTTCTCCTTGAGCTATAAGACCCATTTTTATTCATTTTCAAACTCTTTGGGCCTCTAATAGAGTCTAATACCCAATCCCTCTTTAACGAAAATCATTTTGGACCTCAGATATTGTATAAGTCCCTCTGCGTAAAATAATATCGGCGCGATCGCCATTTCGAAACGAAAATCATCTAGGCCTACCCTCGTGTTGTAAGTCCCATTTATTTTCTTTTAAAACACCTTTTGGGCCTCTCCTTGAGTTGTGAGACCCAACCTTTTTGTAAATAAACCTTTTTTTCCTCAGTCATTGTATAAGTCCCGAGACGATATTCAAAACAACGGTGTGATCACTGTTAAAACCCTTGGCCTCTCCTTTAGTACAAGCCCCAACAATCTTTTCAAAGCAATTTCCCTTTTGATTTAGATTCAAATATACATGTTCTTATCAAAACTTTCTTTAATTTCTTGGAACAACTAACAATACAGCATGGAAGCTTGCCCGCCTGTAAGTTTTAACAGCTTTCATTTACATGCTTTGATATATATAACTGTATTATGGGAAGCTGCGCATGGTTAGTCTTCTTTCATACCCTTTTAAATACTTGTCATATATCAACTGTATATATACTAGTATAGTTATTTAGAGTTTTCCCCGACAACTAGGTCTAGAACTAAGTAAAGCCATGTTGGTCACTCTTAAATACAAACAAAACTAGATTCCCATAGGATTTCCAGATACAGTCTTGCCTTCTCTTGGGCTTAAACAATATGGAACAAAGAGAAAGGCAGTATTCTTCGTGAACCTTTTCTCAGGCTGCCACTTTAGAAATTGTTAAAGTAATTATACTCCCCAGAGTTGATCTATTCTCGGTGAATAGAATTTCTTGAACTTTTCATGGTTTGGGACCCACAGGCTTCCTAAAAGCATCCCGGCCTCCTCTTGGGCTTTATACAAGGACCCTCCGGCTTCTTAGAAGTTCTCATGCCTTCTCTTGGGCTTAATACAAGGACCGTGACGACCTCTTAAATTTATAATACAGAACTTAGTCATCCTTTGCTAGAGCAGTTTTTCCAGTGTCAAAACCTCAGGCCAATTTAGGGTTGATTCTCATCCCTTAAAACACCTACCTCCTCTTGGGTATCATACAAAAGATAAAACTCTTCCACACTAGTAGACTCAGACAATCTAATCCCCTTGAGTCTCAAAGACACTCTCAAGTTCCCTACAAACATAGGAAGAAATCCTGGTCATTTAATAAATCTCCAATAGAGTTGGAACCTCTGTAGGTTCAAAACTCAAACTTTCTTCCAAATTTCCCCAGCCAGGGTTAGCTTACCGTCAGTATAACACTATCTCAAATCAGAACCTCAAGGAATCTGATATCTCAACTCTTCTGTAAACCCCAACAAGAGTTGATTCCCCATTTAGACCAGCCTCGGGATCTCAACAATCCCCAGTAGAAAGATAGCCTACTCCTAGGCTTTGTATAATGATATTTTCCTCAGCAAAGTTAGCCTACTCTTGGGCCTTGTACAATGATTCTCCCCAGCGGAGTTAACCTTTTCAGACTCTCTTGTTGAGTCAATCACTTTTTAGATTCTCTTGTTGGGTCAATCACCTTTTCAGACTCTCTTGTTGAGTCAACCTTTTTAGCCTCAATCTTGGGCTTTGTACAAGATAGATAAAAAATACTCTCTTGTTGAGTCAATCTTTGTCCAAGCTTGGTATAAAGATTTACCCTAGCAGGAGCTAGCCTCCTCTCAAGTTGTGTAGAATAATTTCTCCAGCTTGTTCAGCCTCAATCTTGGGCTTTGTACAAGACAGATAAAAGCACTCTCTTGTTGAGTCAAAGCCTTTTAGCCTCAATCTTGGGCTTTGTACAAGACATAAATCTCCCTCTCTTGAGCTTGGGACATATATCTTCTCTAGCAGAGTCATTTCCTCCCAGCTTTCCTCTAGGCTTTGAGGAATGATTTCCCCTAAAAGTAGTCAAACTCATTTCATCCTCAATCTTGGGTTTGTACAAGACGCATAAAAATATCCTCACCAGAGTCAGTTAAATTTCTCATTTCAGCCTCCATCTTGGGCCTTGTACAAGACACATACAAACCTCCCTGACGGAGTCAAATTCCTTTTTGCCTCAATCTTGGGCTTTGTGCAAGACAGATAGAACATTTTCCCCCGGAAAAGTCAAACTTCTAGCCTCATCTTAGGCGTTGTATAATGATATCCCCAAAGAGCCAGTCTCTTTTTTTGCCTCAATCTTGGGCTTTGTACAAGACACCAATATATACACTCTCTTGTTGAGTTGGTCTTATCCAGCCTCCTCTTAGGCTTTGTATAAAGAAATCCCCTAGCCGAGTCAATTAACCTTTTAGCATCAACCTTAGGCTTTGATCAAGGCACACAAAAAGTCCAATCCCTCTTTAGAGATGAAAAATTCTTTCTCAGTCAAAACGTTTTAGCTTCAATCTTGGGCTTTGAACAAGACACCAAATATCTTTTCCTCCCTTAGAATAGGAGGAACTACGATTGCTCTGATTTCCCTATTTCATTAAACGAGAATACGTAGGCATAAGATTGTGAAATCTTAGCGAGCATACCAATCAAAAACCCTAGGTCCAGTACCTTACCAAAAACATAGGGGACACCCGAACATCAACATCAACTCACTCACTCACTTATACTTCCCAAGAAACTTTCCCAACCCATTAACAAATAAACACTATCAATTACAAAGCCAAACCTAAAGCTAATATCCTGTGGATAACCACTTATAGGATGGGTAATTGACAACTCCCCATTGTATAACCTGACCCCGGACCCCCAATCTCTTTTAAGCGTTTGTTCAGTTAAACATTCGCGTGAAATGTTAGTTTTAGATAGCTTCCCTTTCCCTTGTTCATATACAAAAGATCAAAAGAAATACATATAAGCAAGATTAACTACCTCTAATCTTAATACAAGAGGTGTTTAGCTACACATTTCCATGGTAGCTTGTATCACAAGTTTCAAGAGGAGATGAAAGAACATCCGCGTCGAATAATCGAGATTGGATGTGACTTCAGCTTCTCTATCTGGAAATTCACTCTTGGATGATCAAAACTCAGAAAAATATGTTTTGGTGTGAAAATATCAAGTTATGATCCCCAGAAAACATAAAAATCTATTTATAATACACTTGAGATCAGCAACATTCGCACTGTGAATGAATCATTCGCCTAGCGAATGATAGAAAATGGCACCTTAAGTGCCTCTGAAAGTTAAACCGCCCTTGGCTATTTTCGTGAGTTCGCAAAGCGAATAATTCATTCGCAAATCGAACCACTCGCCAAAACATTCGCAAAGCCAATTTTGGGTCATTTTCCCCCTGTTTTGTTCGCTGAGAGCTTCGCCAATGTTCGCAAAGTGAACATTCGCTGGGGACTTCGCTAGGGTTCGCTCTGCTGTTGTTTTGAACTTTCTTTGGCAGCTTGCATCAATTCTTTGTGTCTTCTATCTTTGATGCTTTTAGTGCACTTTCCTGCACAATAGCACACAAATTACAAGCACCAACGGTATAAATATAATGCATGAAGAACAACAACAATTCCATACAAAAATCCACAATTAAGACATGAAATTAATGAAAAATGCCAAGTATCAAGTATAAATATATAGCATGTTTGACATCTAATAGAGATCTACATGAAACAACCCGATGGTTTTCAAGTTTAAGGTAAAGAAGATGATGTGTGTAGATTGAGAAAGAATTTATATGGGTTGAAGCAAGCTCCAAATAAGTGGTACATGAAGTTTGAGTCTGTTATGTGTGATCAAGGATACCAGAAGACTACTTCAGATCATTGTGTCTTTGTTAGAAAATTTTCTAACGATGACTTTATAATCCTGTTGTTATATGTTGATGATATTCTTATTGTAGAGAAAAGTATTTCTAACATTAACATGTTAAAGAAATATTTGGAAGAGTCATTTTCGATGAAAGACATGGGAGCAGCTAAGCAGATTCTTGGAATCAGAATCTTGTGTGACAGAAAAGAGAAGAAACTTTGGATGTCACAAGAATAGAATATCAAAAGAGTGCTGCAAAGGTTTAATATGGAAAGTTCTAAGGCGGCAAGCACTCCTCTCGCTACTCATTTCAAGTTGAGTTCTAATCAAAGTCCTTCAAGTGAAGATGAAGTGTTTGATATGAAACGTGTTCCTTATGCATCTGCTGTAGGTAGTTTGATATATGCAATGGTGTGCACAAGACCAGATATAACATATTTTGTTGGTACAGTCAGTAGATTTTTGTCAAATCCAGGTATAGAGCATTGGAATGCTGTAAAATGGATTTTAAGATATCTTCTCGGTACTACTTCTATGAGGCTTTGTTTTGGGGGAGATAAGCTTACTCTAGTGGAGTACTCTGACTCTGATATGGCTGGAGACATTGATTTCAGAAAGTCCACTTCGGGCTACATGATTAAATTTACAGGGGGAGTTGTTGCTTGGCAGTCCAGATTGCAAAAGTGTGTAGCACTATCTACTACATAGGCTGAGTTCATTGCAATTACCGAAGCATGAAAAGAGTTACTATGATTGAAGAAATTTTTGCAGGAGCTTAGTTTTGTTCAAGACAAATATGTGTTATTTGTTGATAGTCAAAGCGCTATTCATCTTGGTAAGAATCCGACTTTTCATAATAGGTCCAAACACATTGACGTGAGATATCATTGGATACGTGATGTTTTGGATGCTAAGGTGTTGGAGTTGGCTAAAGTTCATAAATATGATAATGGTTCTGATATGATGACTAAAGCATTATCAAGAGAGAAATTTGAAGCTCGTTGTGATATCGCTGGTTTGGCGATTTCCTCCACATAGTTGTGAGGGGGAGATTTGTTGGGTTTGGGCTCCCTTCCTACGTGGAGAAAGACTCAAATATGAATAGTTCATTTGTCTCACTTATTTAAGTGGAGATGATCAATTTAGGGTTGAGAAAGATAGAGAAAAATAAGGATTCAAAAAGAGAGAAAAGAGGAGAGAAACTCATTCCCGTTTTTCTGCAACCAGTCTCACTAAATTGACGATCCCCGGTTCGTTAACTGTTGGATCGAGCTCAAATTTGGTGGGAAAGTTCGTAACACATATATCTAACTTTTGAGTGTTCAGATTTTCAATACAACATCTGAGGTAAAAGTTATTTGCTTCGCACTGAAGATGCAATTTTGGGAAAATTTTCCAGCTTTTTGATTCTTATTTATAAGCTAGTTTGCTTTGTGATTTGCGGTTGTTAGCACTAGTTTGTGAATAACTTTAAGACTCTCTTGTACTCTTAATTGATTATAGTGGAGTAATTTCTTTGCTCTAGACGACTTGTGGTTTTTACTCTCATATTGAGGGGTTTTCCACGTTAAAAATATCGATGTCTTTTGTGCCTTTATTTTGTTCGATTTGCCCTCTTATATTTATTTTTGATCCTGAAAATTCCTACAAGTTTATGATAGTTTAATATCCGTTGTGTATTGGTATATTATTATGTCTTAATTTCCCATCAGTCAGTGCCCTTGTCCATCAGGGCTAGGACCAGAGTTGTCAATTTCTAGTTTCCTAATGTTATTATTATTCTGTTTATGTCCTTTCAAAACTGAGTTCCTCACAACCCCGTGTGATGATTTCAGAACTATTCTCTTTAGTTCCAATGTGTTCAGTGGCCTTGACATTCCATGATGGATGAAAAACAAGCATAAAGAGATAAAAAAAAAAAAGGAAGCAGTTAAAGTATTTGTGTTTTCCAAACATGAATGCTAGTAGTAGCTAGTTTCAAGATAGTTTTATTAATAAGGATGTAAGGTATATAAGATTTTAATTTTTGAGAATAAGTAGAATTTATAATGCTATATTTATAGTGTTATTTGTAGAGTATGATTTCCTTTGCAAAATAAATTGGGGAATTTGATTTGACTTGGCCATGGAGAAATAAACTTATTTTAAACATGTGTTTTATATTCTTAAGAATATATATATTTTTTATTTTAGGCTTCGTAAATTTTGTTTTTTATTTTTTATCTTTACAGATATTTTGTTTTAATCATTAAATAATTAAATATTAAAATAAATTTATGTAATACTTCAAATATTTAGTTTTAATATTTTAAATAATAGTTAAAATAAATATTACAAGAATCAATTATAATTTAAATAAGTCTAGTCAAATTTAAAAACACACCAATAGCAAAAATGAGATAAGTTTGTAAAATAATTACAGAGACAATATAAGAAAGAAAAAATAGTACCATTAAACAGGGAGATAGTGCAAATTTAATTGAAATTTTGAAACAAACTCCATTAAATTGGAAGATAGTGGCATTCATATTGGAAATACTTACTTGAAAACTAGAAATTGTTGGAATGCAGGTTAAGTGAAGTGCATGAACAGGTCCACATTCATCTTAGGCATTGCTCAAGAACAAGATTAATGCAAACTCAACCATTTTTACACTGTATACCTTTTCTAGTAACATGCACGAGATTATAAGTCATTTTTCCTTTTTTAATACGACAAGTCACTAGTTTGGTCAATAAGCAAATGAAACATACATAAAATACTGTGCAAAATAATTTTCATTTTCATTTTAGGACTACATTGGACTATAATTTAAAAATCATTGCGATTATAAAGAGAGTAAATTTTTTTATAAAGTATTTAAAATGTTTATGATTGGGATAGTGATTGTTGCAAAATGCCTACTATTTGCTATTTTGCAATAGTATATAAGGTGAGTGGTTAAAGTTTTGTTTTTAGTGGAAATTTGTGTAAGTAACGGTTAAGGTAAACCACATTTAAATTGTGGTCCACATATCAGACAACTTTGACCACATTCGTTCATTATTTCTTACAAAAGATTAAAATTTTAGAATTCTTAATCTCAATCTTGCTCTAATGAAATGAAAAATGTTAAACTTTAAATGTCTTTCATATGTATATTTTATAAATCATTCAATCAAGATTCACACCACAACAACTGCAATACGCATCACAATAACTATAATGACTGCATTGCAACACTCGCAACCACAAGAATATTGATGACCGCAATTTCAAACTAAAACCATGTTTTAAACCTTGATCTCTCTTGATAATGAAAGTTGCCAACTAGGAAAAAATCAAATTGGTGGCTAATAATTATCATTACCTAGAGAATCACTTCTTCAGTCGGTATAACAATAAAACTAAACCCAATAACAACCGGCCAATCCGTCCCAAATTTAATGGGGAAAACCCAAACTTAAAAACATAGGTGAAATAGAGGTGGGGGTGTTGGTATTCACCCATACTCACCCCCGAATACTACAAAAAGTATCTTTCACCACGGTTGGGAAAGGAATTCCATCACAGTTGATGAACTGTAGTAACATAGGGTGTGGTAGTAAGTATACTACTTTCCACCACAGGTTTGTGACAATGGTGAGAAATTAGGTAGCGTGCCACATTTCGCCACGGTCATCTTAATCGATCGTGGTGATATGTACAAAGGTCACGAGTTCAATTCTCATCCATACCGTGGAATATAATATTTGGCACGCCATTTTTCACCATAGTTGATTGTTGCAACCGTGCTGAAATACTTTGATTTTTTAAAATAGCTTTTTTAATATTTCATATATGCCCCATTTTTTTACTATCTCTATTGTATACAACATTTTCTACGACAACTAAATATAAACCACCAAATGCAAAAAAATTATTAATCAAAATATGGCTTATATGTAAGCACCAAAATATGACTTCAATATAGTACCAAAATGTTAAACAAACCTAAATATTATTTACAACAAAAACAAAAATATTGCAAACTTATATTACAAATTAAATGTGTGATCAATTTGACATATAAATCAATTGAAGAAAGATGTCCAATGTGTACGAACATCTTTAAAGTCTTCTTGTGAAAATGGTGTATTGTCGTTAAACATCTACATATAAAATTTAAGAAAATGGAAGATCACTTGATTTGATATGATAACAAACATTTATGTATGCGGTATAAATAAATAATGTGTGTGTGTGTGTGTGTGTGTGTGTGTGTGTGTGTGTGAGTGTGTTGAGTGTGTGTGTGTGTGTGTGTGTGTGTGTGTGTGTTTGTGCGCGCACGTGTGCGGGTGCGGGTGCGGGCGTGTCTACTTTTGTGTGTGTGTGTGTGTGTGTGTCTCTCTCTCTCTCTCTCTATATATATATATATATATATATATATATATATATACCTGCTTCCAAGAATCAACAATGCCGACAGAGACAATGTTTATCATGTATTTTATGACACACAAACCACACTCGTATTGTCCTAGTCATTTCCTCCTCTACACATTTAAGCATTACATGATTATATAACTACACAATAAATTATAGATAAAACATATCCGAAGTAATCCACTTACCAAAGACGTATAAAATCTGGGCCTTTTATTTCTAACTCCATTAAACATATTGTGTTGCTCAACAACTCTATATAATGAAAACAATTTAAACATATTACAAGCTAAGATAATTACAAAGTAAAATTAAGTATTACTAAAAGTCTCTTTCATCTTTAGTTCAAATGATTTGGTTAAGGAACGTAGCATAATTATCATATTCTGCCTAAAAGAGAGATGATAAATTGGCAATGACCACTGAGTTATCACAGGCACAATTAGAACTTAATAAAACATGGAAACTAACTATGATAGAGAAACCTCTATTTCAAAATTACTCACAAATCAAAAAATGGTGTTAAGTAACGGTCTTTATTTCCCTCTCTTATCCGTGATGATATGTATGATTCAATCACTTTTGTAGAATTATTGGTAAAATGAATACTACATTAATCTAAGAGTTCGTAAATATACGATTTATTTGATTCTAAATAATAATGAGGCATATACCGAAATGATTAAAAAAAACTCTAATAATAAGTAAGTCTTAACATTCAAATTACTGACGTGCACAAATTTAAAATTGGCATTCATTAGAATAGATATTGTACATACGTGCACCACAACTCTAGTACCCCTACGTCTAACTACTCGTTTCCAAAATAAAATCCCTTTTATCTTTAGGATCAATATAACAAACTTATATTCTCGATCATGGTCTAACTGAAGAGGATTTAATTCGTTAACATCCATAATTAAACATACCATTTTTTTTAAAGAATCATCAAAAGGAACCATTAACTTATTTTGGGAATGGGTATAGGTGGTTGAACAAATTACTTTTGTGCTCGCACCACCTAAAACAACTCTTTTAGACATTTCATCATCTTCCTTTGTACTCGGTTGGACGGTTACACCCATTGGTGCCAGTTTTCGCGTCATAAAAATAACATTAACACACAATGCATAAAAACTATTTATTCTACAATAACATAAAATAGATTCAACACACAATACTATTTTCACATACCACATCAAGCTCCTCAAACTCTTTCTTATGCTTTTATAGCCCATGTCTACCTTTTGTTCTTGCACCATCCAAAACAACTTTTTTAACTATGTCTAACTGATTCAAATTTGGGTGGATGAGTACACCTATTTATTTCAATTGCTGCATCTTAAAAACTACAATTGCACAATACATAAATATAAATACACAAAAAACAACTACAAAAACACATAACACAAATTTTTAAACCAAACTGATACGTACCTTAATCACATCCCGAATACATTTCTCACACATAACTTTGGTTAACTTCTCCCTCTACTCCTGAGGAAACCTCTCCCACTCCTTCTGATGCACCCTTTTCTGCTCCTCGAGTATCAACCTCTCGCGCACCTCATAGATCAACCTCTCCCGCTCCTCCAGGTGCACTCTGTCAAGTTCCTCCTAAGTCACTATTTCTTGTACCTCCTCGAGCAACTTCTTCCATTCCTTTTCTAATGATTCTTGTCTCATGTCACCCAACCTATTGGTTAACTATATCTTCAATTTTTTTCTTGCGCATTACTTTGTTAATTTTTTGATGATCCAAAAAATAACCTCAAGTCAGTACATCTTCCAAGAGCACATAAACACCAACCATGCTTCTTTACTCCAATCGTTTATACTAATATGTCACGACGTTTTTGTGGAACAAATTTACCATATTTGGATTTTTCAACCAACAAATCCTATAGACAAGTAAAAATTCATATTTACCAAATTTAATTAAACAAAATAAGAAATGTTAAAGAAACATTTACTTACAATTATTGCAACTTCACGTGTAGCATCTAATGTAAACTCTCCTCCTGGTATTAGACGTGCTCTCTTCCATTTCTCATGATGTAATGGTGGAGATGGGTTGCAATCAATGCTTCTAAAATGATCTCCCAATCCTAGTTCTCTTTGTTTTCCTTTTTCTTTAATTTTTATATGTCGCGGTTTATCATATCCCCCACAAGACAATCAATCGGATATATATTTCTTTCCCTACTCTCGTTTTCTTTTTGGCACTTAGCCAAGAATTCAGGAGTGTCACGTGACTTGACTAACTTCTGTCAAGTGTCCTTCCCAATAAATTTATACCTCACATATTGAGGGTCTAAGTTAAGCTTTGTATGTGTAATATAATTACTTGTGAGTGTATTAATCACATCCCGAGTACATTTCTCACACATAACCTTGGTTAACTTTTCCCTCTACTCTTGAGGAAACCTCTCCCACTCCTTCTGATGCACCCTCTTCTGCTCCTCGAGTATCAATGTAATATCCTGTATTATCTAAATGCTCAATTGGATATCAGATGAGATCAGATGAACATCTATGTGCTCTATCTTTGATTAATTGGATTTATGGAATCCTCTAAGTACTCTAAGCATTATCAATTGGGATTAATAGAGCAACTAATGAACTCTGAAGAGATCAATTTATTATTAGTCCAAGAGAGACTTTTATGATAACTCTAATAATTGATCAAGTGGTTGAGATGACAAAATATCAATTGGTGATATTTTACTCTATTGGATTTATATTATATAATAATTGTATAATATATGTATATATTTGGAAAGAGAAAAGAAGAAGTTAGTAAGAAGAAGAAGGAAAAAGGAAAAAGGAAAGAAGAGAAGAGAGAAAATGGAGAAGATGAAGAAGAGGAACCCATGGATCATCAACATCTTCTTCAAACTCCTCTTCGATTGTCAGGTGGGTTCTAGATAGAAACTTAAGTTCTAGAATTAGAGATGATTTTAGCTTAAGTTAGGTTTTGAGAGAAATTGCTTAAACTGGTAATCGATGAAATTTAACAGTTGAAATGTGTTAAAAACTAAGTAGTATAAGCTATATGAATGTAGAATCATCTGTGTTTGATTATTGGATGTTTGGATGTGTTTTGGTCAAGTTTTGGACCTATGGGATTTCAGCTGTTACACTGCAGAACTTCTGAAATTTCCCAGATTCGCACTGCGAATCCCCTAGCGAAGGGGAAATCGTGCACTCGCTGGACGTTCGCACGACGAATGAGGAGGCGAATGTTCGCCAGACGTTCGCCAGTGGTTCGCACATCGAACCTTAGCTTGTTTTGGTTCTGCCTCTGTTCTCCAGACATTCGCACTGCGAATGGTGCAGCGATCAAGTGTTGGCTAGGCATTCGCTGGCAGCTTTGCACTGCGAATGAGCAGCGAGCACTCGCTGACTTCTTCGCATTGCGAACATGACAGATCACCCAACTTGTTTCTTTCATAACTTTTGATCCGTAACTCGGATCGGGACGTTCTTGGTGTCATTTGAAAATCCTGGGTATGATGTGGGATATTTTATTTAATGGAAAATGAAGGAAAGTAATGTTTTGCGAAATGTCAGAATTGACATCTCTCGAATCGTAAATCTGATCGAGGCATATTTATAGCCGATGTAAAGCTATGGAAACATCCTACGGGATGAGAGTGAGAAATATTGATTTCATAATCCGATTAAATGAACCGGAGGGAAACCGGAAGTGAAGTTTTATGTGATGTGTGATTATATGTATTTATTTGTAATATTTGTGTTATGCCGTATCTATTTAATATTGTTGTTAAAATGAATGAGATAATATGCATGTTAAAATGAGTTAGGGAGAGTGAGGAAACTTTACCCCGAAAACAAATGGCATAGTTAAGATTGGTATAATTCTAGGTTGTAATTAGAATTGTGACAGAAACTCTGGATGGCGACGCTCGTGCATTCATTGACGAGTTTTGGCCTAGAGTAGATAGAGTAATGACAATGCTCGTGCAGAAGAGGTCGAGGCGTGTGTCCATTACCGAATGGTATAGAATGAGTGAAACACTAGTATGGAACATGTGTAATTATATGTTTTATTGTTAAAGGCAAAAGAGGCCTTAAGGCATTGTGGCCTTGTGATTGTCGAATACAATCACGTTGTGTGAATGATCACGTAATCGTAACCATTGATCTTGCAGTGTAGTTTCATGAGACTCGAGCACCTCCACTGAAAAGTATGCACAATTACTTGGCATGTTTGATTCCTGCGTATAGTACGATTGGAGCCTACGGGTAAAGAGACTTGTGACGGTGTACGGGCCGTGTGAAGTGACGGATCACGGTGTACGGGCTGATGATCCCGAATCCAATTCGTATGTCAAGTAACTACAAGGATCCATGACTCGGGCCGACTTCTAGACGTAGAAGAGGACGGGAAAAGGGGATGCCTTGGTACGGTTATCGATTAGTGATATTTTGAGTTGATGAACTCATGACATGTTTCCATATAGTGTGAGTTTGTGAGGTTGTGCACTCAAGGTCTTTTTCCCTTCCCCTTGACTTGAGTTAGGATTGATAGAACCCTGTAAAGCCGAGAGGATCTATAGGATAGGGAACTCACTGAGATTTGATGTATCTCACCCCACTATAGTTGCTTTATTTCAGGTAATTGCAGGTTTGATTTGCAAGTGGAGCAATGTTGGGATGTTTCAAGAGAAGTTTTGCTTTAGTATTTCCGCTGTGTATTTTTTGTATACAATTGAGGATATTATATATCATTCTTAGTTTTATTATTTTGGCTAGTTTCCATGACTTGTGCCATATGTTGTTTTTATGTTTTAGAAATGGACAAGTATATGAACGATGTCGTTAGGCACTTTTGATGTGTCAGTACCAAATCAAATGCTTGTATGGTATTATTCTAAATATATATTATACAGGGCATTACAATCAACCTCTCCCGCTCCTCCAGATGCACTCTGTCAAGTTCCTCCTAAGTCACTATTTCCCGCACCTCCTCGAGCAACTTCTTCCATTCCTTTTCTAATGATTCTTGTCGCATGTCACCCAACCTATTGATTAACTATATCTTCAATTTCTTTCTTGTGCATTACTTTGTTAATTTTTTGATGATCCAAAAAATAACCTCAAGTTAGTACATCTTTCAAGAGCACATAAACACCAACCATGCTCCTTTACTCCAATCGCTTATACTAATATGTCACGACGTTTTTGTGGAACAAATGTACCATATTTGGATTTTTCAACCAACAAATCCTACAGACAAGTAAAAATTCATATTTACCAAATTTAATTAAATAAAATAAGCAATGTTAAAAAACATTTACTTACAATTATTGCAACTTCACGTGTAGCATCTAATGTGAACTCTCCTCCTGGTATTAGATGTGCTCTCTTCCATTTCTCATGATGTAATGGTGGAGATGGGTTGCAATCAATGCTTCTAAAATGATCTCCCAATCCTAGTTCTCTTTGTTTTCCTTTTTCTTTAATTTTTATATGTCCCAATTTATCATATCCCCCATAAGACAATCAATGAGATATATATTTCTTTCCCGACTCTCGCTTTCTTTTTGGCACTTAGCCAAGAATTCAGGAGTGTCACGTGACTTGACTAACTTCTCTCAAGTGTCCTTTCCAGTAAATTTATACCTCACATATTGAGGGTCTAAGTTAAGCTTTGTATGTGTAATATAATTACTTGTGAGTGGTGTATTAAAACCCCCCTCCCCCCCCCCCCCCCCCTTAACCATAAACCTTTCTAGTTCTTGGATTAAAATCAACTGGGTATCTAACGTTGCTTTCATGGGATTTTGATAACTTGGTCATCATCGTAGCACCTCTAAAATTTATTTTACTTTTAGTCTTAGTAGAGGTTGTATGAGATGTGTTGGTCGAATTATTCATCATTGTTTAAACAAGAACAAAAATAAACTTTTTACTTATCACAAGTCAACAAAGGAACTTAATGCATATAAACTATACTATTCATGGTACTGTTAACCCTCATTTTCGACGTGTCTTTCTCTTGGAAGTGTGATGAGTGGTAGCAGTTATGTTCAGACTGCAAACATATATTTTCAAGAAAGGAGTTATGATGAGTGCAGCTGAAGAGACGTTTAAGGATTTGTCATGATGGCATAATGTCATAAGCGTGGGTTAGAGAAACTGAACAGTTGAGCCACTGAGTGATTAGTGGATTATTCAGTTGAATCCATGCAAACAAGCGTCAAAATGATTGTTGAATCAAAAAATGACCTTCTTACCAATTCTGGCGAAAGGACATTTCTTGGGGGGCAATTTGTTAACCCTCATTTTCGACGCTAGAAAGAATCAAAGCTATTTTAAGTTAAAAAATTATTTTTAACGTAAAGAAGGCTTCGACCCAGTTTTGGAGAAGCCTGAGTCGAATAGGGGTTTTGGAAACCTCAAAAAATGGCTAAGTGTAGGGAGCTGCTTCGACCGTGAGAATGCTGAAACGCGCGTTGCAATTATCACATTGAGGCTGGAGGGAAAATTTCAAATGTTTGATTTTCAAAAGGATAAGTTGCTGAACGTGGGAGCAGTTGAAATGGAGAAAGGCGCCAAGAGGACACGTTTGGAAGCATAACCACCACTTAGTAGTTATTTCTTAGCACTATAAATAGGAGTTATTTCTATAGAATAAAGGTGTTCGTATTTTTGTACAAGTTACTCAAAGAAACTCAAAGTACCCGCGTGTAGAGAAACGAGTTCTTGAGAATGTACGCAATGTAACACCACTTTCTTTCATCAATGCAATTTATCTTCATCATGTTTATGTTTCAGCACTTTACATTTTCCTGAACCTTACCTTTCATGTCTTAACTTTTCCTTGAATCTTTATTTTCAGTCAAAGTTTATTTTAAACCTTGTTTTTACTTTCATTTAAAAGCTTTCGACATTTATCTTCTTGCATCTTTACATTCAAGCATTTAATCTTCAAGCATTTAATCTTCAAGCATTTACTTTCAAAGTCTTTTATCTTCAAGTCATTTAATTTAAAGTCATTTATCTTTCCACATTTACTTTCGACTGCACTTTTATTCCAGTCTTTATTTTCAAGAACGTGGAGTTCATTGCATTTTATCTTCAAAAGCTTTTACATCATTGCATCTACTTTTAAAGTCATTTATTTCTTGGTCATTTACTTTCGACAGTCACTTATTTTTCTGCATCTTTTACATTCAAGAACGTGGAGTTCAAGCACTTTTACATTTTTTGTCATTTACCTTCGACAGTAATTTATCTTCCTGCATTTTTTATCAATTCAAGTCTTTATCTTCAAGCCTTATTTTCAAAGCTTTTTACTTCTTGTCTTTTACTTTCGATGCCTTTAAATTCTGCATTCTTTATTTACAGCCTTTTAACTTCCAAGCTTTTACGTTACTGCAAGCAGTCGAACGTGGAGTTCACTTAGGTTTCTTTTTTTTTAGCACTGTCGAGCGTGGAGTTCTGTTTACATTTCCTTTATTTCAAGTTATATTCACTCTCTCTTAAAATTTAGCACATGTCCTAGGATTTGTGTGGTCGATCCTGCAAGTTAGTCAGTTTTATTTAAAATTGATATACCAGAGGTTGTTTACCAAAATTCACAGTAAACAAATTGGCACGCCCAGTGGGACCTAGTGCTAAGTTTATACTTTTTGTTAACCTTATCTTTCTTAGTGAAGAAATACTTTCGTTGTATGTTATTGAGAAGTGGGAAGTTAGCCACAACAAACGAAGGAATACCAAAAAAAAGATACACTAAGAGAATGGAAACTAATGCCAACCAACCAGTTGATCCTCAAGGGAGTATTTCAAACACTCAGTGAAGTAGCAGTATGTGGTCTCAAAGCGTACCATCATCAGTGTCTTCGACAGGAGGACAGACGTCACCTTCATTAGTAGTGTCTGAACCAGGATCAATATGCACAAAATCATATACTCAACCTGTGATAGAATACATAGGACCACAAAGTCCTAATTCACCAACACCCCCAGGAGGAAGTTCAATGTACCAGCATTTCCCTCCTCCAGGTTTTCCACATCCAGGGTCAAGGAGTCAACCCTATGGTATGCCTACATCAATGATGCAAAATCTGCAGAATGATCCACCTGTATTTTCAGAGAGTGTAGTGTCTTCTCCATTATAAGGATCAGGGTCAAGGGGTCGAAACAATCAGAGTATAGGTGTTGGTTACTCCGTGCAAGCGCCTAGTCTTACAAATACATCCATAAATTGTTTGAGACAGTAGATGGATGAAAGTAACATGCAAATGGTGCATACGTTGTCTCAGACAATGGGAGAAGTTTTTCAACCCGTGATTCAGAATAGGACTCAAACTAACCAACAATTGGCTACACAATTGGCACACATGGCTGATTTCATGGGAGTACCAGTGGTGGATCGAAGAGCAACTGTTCTCGAAGATATCCCAAGATGACATCCACGTCATGTACCTGAGGTGAACTTGGAAGATCAAGAGATGATTGATCATTTTAGAGTCGAACCACCAAGAAACTAGATGCCAATCCAGATAGAGGAAGAGCTAGTAGTGATGGTGAACAGGAACCAAAATGCTGATTAGTTCCTTAGACAGGTTCGACATCAAAATCAAGCAGAAAAAAATAATCTCGCAGCCATGGTTGAAAGGATAATGACCAGAAATGGTGTGAATCTTGGCCTCACAAGGCCAAATTATATTTCGCCTATAATGGATTATATTCTCCAAGCAGAATTACCCCATAGGACGAAGGTTCCAAAGTTCAGCAAGTTTTCAGGAGATACTACTGAATCCACTGTTGAACATGTGGCTAGGTATTTGATTGAAGCAGGCGAAATTGCAGCTGACGAAAGCCTTAGGATCAAGTACTTCCCAAGTTCCCTTACCAAGAATGCCTTCACATGGTTCACTACTTTGCCTCCAAATTCCATATACAATCGGACCCAGTTAGAGCGTTTGTTTCATGAACAGTTCTACATGGGGCAAACTAAGATTAGTTTGAAAGAATTGGCTAGCATCAAACACAAAGTTACTGAGCCAATTGATGATTACCTGAATAGGTTTCGACTTCTTAAAGCCAGGTGCTTTAAACAAGTACCAGAACATGAGTTGGTTGAAATGGCTGTTGGGGGTCTTGATTATTCCATTAGGAAGAAATTAGATACCCAATATCTTAGAGATATGGCCCAGTTAGCTGATAAAGTCCGATAACTAGAAAGGCTAAAAGAGGAAAAGGCTAAATTCAGCAGGGGTAAAAAAGTAGCCTTTGTCGAATGTAATGAAGATGTGGAGAATTTGTATGATGAAACATCTTATTTCGACGGAAATGAGGTTGACGTTGCTGAGTTAACGCAAGGTCCACCTTATGCCTGCAAATTATTAGCTCCTTCAAATGGAAAAAATCCTGTCGAATCTAACGACAAATTTCCTAAGAAAACATACACTTTCGACGTCACTAAATGTGACGAAATTTTTGATTTGTTAGTTAAAGATGGGTAAATGATAGTGCCTGCTGGTGCTAAGATGCCACCTTTAGAACAAAGAAAGAAAAGAGGTTTTTATAAGTACCATAATTTTTTGGGTCATAAAACTTCTCAATGTTTTCTTTTCAGGGATTTGGTGCAAAATGCTATTCAAGAAGGGAGGCTGAAGTTTGGTGACAAAGGCAAAGCTCAGATGAAAATTGACTCTGACCCATTGCAAGTTGCAGAGGTTAACTATACAGAGCCTCACGAGGTCAGATGGTTGAAGCCACAGAAGGATTTGATAAGTCAGTCAACATGGTGGAAGTCACTGAGGACTTCGCCACCAATCCTGTGGTAACTGAAGGTTTTAATAAGGCTCCGAATGGCTTCAATGCTGATGGTGCCAGTTTAATGTTGGTGACCAAAAAAGTTGCTGACAAGTTTGTTGAGATGGATAATGCTGCCAAGATATTGGATATGGCAGTAAGCGAATTGAAGATAAATGCCACTGAGGGCTTAACATGGTCGAATTGGTTGAAGAATCTGATGCTAGCTCAGGCAGTATCAGTACCAATGAGGCTATGGGCAGGAACGCCCCAAAAGTCCAAGTTGTTAAAGAGTTGGAAGATGACATGCTATTGGTAGGAGAGATGATAGACATTGATGGTTGTTTGGTAGAAAAATGGATATGTATGGCTGCTGAACAATTCTTCAAGACATCTCCTGATGTTGAAAGAGTCAATGCTGAGGAAATGGTCGAAGCTGAAAATACTGCTTGGCAGAAGGCTTCCCAAAAAGCTGCAGGAGCAGCAGCAAGTGGTGGGTGTCTGGCGAAGACCACTGAAAGTCTTGAAGCTCATTTCTCCAAGATGCGCTTAAAGGATAAAATTGATGTCAATATGGTCGAAATTACAGATAAAAAAGATGAACAAATGAGTAAGGCAGATGAACAAGAAGAGCGCAACAAAATAGCTTATCCTAAGAAAGAGGAGACAATTGTAGATTTTCAGCACCGTTGCCAGAAGAAAGGTTCTGGAGTAATGCTATGTCCTAGATGCAGCGCCATTTTTAATGAGAAAGCTGCCCACAAGTTAGAAGGTGTCAAAAAAGCTGGTGGAAGCTGGGGGCAGAAGGTAAATAAAGGTCCCAGAAGTTTTGACCATAGACGACTTTCGACAGGGTTGAAAAACCAAGTACCAGGAGTTAGGCTAGGTACATTCAAACCAGATGCGAATGTGCCAACAGGTAGTTGGATCAAGCCTATCGAAGGAAGAGGACAGAAGAAGAAGTGGGAGAAATTTGATGTGGAAAAAGGTTCTTCATTTGAGTATAGAAAAGAGAACCATACCACCAACAAGTCAGCATACATTTCTCAAAATTACAAGGGTAAAAATCCCATGTCTAGATCACAATGGCGAAGAGAGCAACGTAGGTGAAAGGCTATCAGGGAGACTCAGGTACAAGGAGAGTCAAGTACCAATATTGATAATCAAGCTGGGACAATTGAGAAGATGCCCATAAGGCGAAAGCTGTTCAATGTTCAGCCAGAGAAGAAAGTTGAAGATGATGCGAATATGAATGATAATTTCGACAGTGAGTCAGCAGCTTCTCTAGATATTATTGTGAATGTGGTATCAGTAATGCCAAAAGAATTTGGTCAAGTTTTAGAGGTCGAAGACTTGGATCAAATGGCTGAATTAGAAATGTTGGCACGCAAGCCTGTGTGTTATTACATCATGAACAATGGGTGCGTCGAAGAACAGAATGCTTTTTTTGAACGCCCCACAGAGGCAATGAAGGGTCATCTGAAGCCTCTCTACATTACTGGAAAAGTAGAAAATGTTCCTGCTAACAAAATCTTGGTGGATTGTGGTGCAACTGTTAATTTAATGCCAAGATTTTTGCTGAGCAAGATTGGGAAGTTTGAGACTGATACCAAACCCCACAACATGGTTCTGTCAAACTATGAAGGGAAAGTTGGTTCCACTCTAGGAGTGATTCAAGTGGATCTTACTGTGGGAACCATTACCAGACCAACAGTGTTTATGGTCCTTGAGACAAAAGCTAACTACAATCTACTCTTGGGTAGGGAGTGGATTCATGGAATAGGTGTTGTACCTTCATCTATGCATCAAAGAATCACCATTTGGAGACCAGATGGGATAGTTGAAAATATTGAAGCTGATCAAGGGTACTTTAAGGTGCCTATTAATCAGGTGGATAGTAGACAGTTTGAGAAACATTTGGCGAACTTTGCTCCATGTCCTCCAGCCGACTTTGTGTTTACGCCCGAGGAAGAAACGTTTTATTCATTGTATTTACACCCTGTCAAAGGTTTCAGATGGGACAGGGAAGTACCAGGAGGAAGGTTGCCATGCTTAGGCTCACCTCCAATAGAGCCCACAGGATGGGGAAATGAATTCAGTGATCATGACTGAGTTCGAAGCTTTAAAAAGAATTTCGGCCTATGTGCCTGAAACAAAACTACAAGCGGCTTTGGAAGCTGCCAGTGACTATATGGCTAGCGAAGCCATTTCTGAATTTTATCAAGAAGGTCCTGGTAAGGACTTCGACCCAAAACCTCCAGATAAGGTTGAAACTGGAGAGCAAAGCCAGAGGCTCGACGCCATTTATGAAGATGAGCCTTTTACCTATGACCCCTGGAAAAAAACCAGTTAAGCAAAATCCAAGAAGGTTTGCACCAGAGATATTTTCAAAGATCAAAGAGGAAGTCGAAATACTGCTTCGTTGCAAATTCATTCGCATGACAAGGTATGTCGAATGGTTGGCTAATATAGTACCTGTTATTAAAAAGAATGGGCCTTTGAGAGTTTGCATTCATTTTAGAGACTTAAACTCTGCAACTCCAAAAGATGAATATTCAATGCCAGTAGCAGAAATGTTAATAGATTCTGCAGCAGGACATGAATATCTTAATATGCTGGATGGATATTCTGGCTACAACCAAATATTCATTGCTGGGGAAGATGTTCATAAAACTGCTTTTAGATGCCCTGGAGCCTTAGGCACCTATGAATGGGTAGTGATGCCTTTTGGTCTCAAAAATGCCGGTGCCACTTATCAAAGGGCGATGAATTCAATCTTCCATGATTTTATAGACACATTCATGCAAATTTACATTGATGATATTGTGATAAAATCTATTTCTGGGAAGAGTCACATTGACCATCTTGGACAGTCCTTTGAAAGGATGAGAAAATATTGTCTTAAAATGAATCCTCTCAAATGTGCTTTTTGTGTGCAGGCAGGGGATTTCCTAGGCTTTGTGGTCCACAAGAAAGGGATCGAAATAAATCAGAATAAAACCAAAGCCATAATGGAGGAGAAAGCGCCATCAACTAAAAAGGAGTTACAGTTGTTGCTGGGCAAGATGAACTTCTTAAGAAGGTTTATATCCAACCTGAGTGGCAAAACACAAGCCTTTTCGCCATTGCTTCGTTTCAACAAAGATGGTTTTGAGTGGGGGCAATTACAGCAGGAAGCCTTCGACAGGATCAAGGAGTACCTAAGCCACCCTCCAATTCTTTCACCACCTTGTAGAAACAAGAGTATGAGATTGTATATAGCTGCATCAGATAAAACTCTAGGGAGCATGTTAGCTCAGGAGAATGAAAATGGAGTCGAAAGAGCCATTTATTACCTTAGTCGAGTTTTAAATGATGCTGAAACTAGGTATAGCATGATTGAAAAGTTATGTTTATGCTTATATTTCTCTTGTACTAAATTGAAGCAATATATAAAGCCAGTTGATGTGCATGTTTCTTCTCACTTTGATGTTGTAAAACTTATGTTATCTAAGCCTATTTTGCATAGTCGAATTGGCAAATGGGCATTAGCATTAACAAAATTTTCTCTAACATATCAACATTTAAAAGCCGTGAAAGGGCAAATAGTTGCAGACTTTATAGTTGACCACTCCATAAATGAAAATGATTTGAATTATGTTGAATTAGAATCCTGGAAGTTATACTTTGATGGATCAAGTCATAAAAATGGAACAGGAGTGGGAATATACATTATTTCTCCTGAAAAAATTCCAACAAAATTCAATTACAAGGTCGAAGGACCTTGCTCTAACAATGAGGCTGAATATGAAGCATTAAATGATGGCCTTGAAATTTTGTTAGAATTGGGGGCAGCTAGAGTCGAAATAATGGGAGACTCAGAATTGGTTATAAAACAAATCACAAAGGAGTATAAATGTGTTAAAGAAAATCTCATTGTGTACTTTGTGATAGCCAATAGATTATTAAAGAAATTTGAGGTAGTGGCCATCCAACACATACCTAGAATAGAGAATCAAGTTGCTAATGACTTGACTCAAATTGCCTCTGGATACAAAGTGTCGAAGGAAAATCTTAAAGAAGTAATTGAAGCAAGAGGTAAAGTGGTGGCTGTTGGATTGTGCCCATCAGACTTAGAAACAACTAAGCTTGGATGCATAGATGGCGAAAATTTTGAAATTTTTGCTATAGATAATTTGACAGATGAAGACTGGAGGAAGCCTATAGGTGAATATTTGCAAAATCCAACGGCTTCGACAGAGCGAAAAATCAGGTATCAGGCTTTAAGCTAGGTACTTTTGGGTAATGAATTGTTTAAAAAGACCCCTGAGGGAGTCTTATTGAAATTCCTTAGTGAAGCAGAGTCATATTTGGCTCTTTCGACAGTACATAGTGGGGCATGTGGAGCACACCAAGTTGGCCAGAAGATGAAATGGCTGTTGTTTCGACAAGGCATGTATTGGCCTACTATGCTGAAAGATTGCATAGAATTTGCTAAGGGTTGCCAAGAATGTCAAATTCATGCTGGCATACAGCATATCCCTGCAAGTGAATTACATTCCATAGTGAAACCATGGCCTTTCAGAGGATGGGATTTGGATATAGTGGGAGAGATTCGATCAGCATCTTCAAAGAACCAAAGATATATTTTGGTGGGAATTGATTATTTCACCAAGTGGATTGAAGCAATACCACTAGCGAATATAGGTCAAGAAGATGTTATTGAATTCATTCAAAATCACATTATTTATAGATTTGGTATTCCTGAAACAATCACTACGGATCAAGGATCAGTGTTTACTGGTCAAAAGATGCAGGAGTTTGCCAAAGAAATAGGTTTTAAGTTATTGACTTCTACACCTTATTATGCTCAGGCTAATAGGCAAGTCGAAGCTGCCAATAAGGTAGTGATTGGACTAATTAAGAAGCATGTGGGAAAGAGGCCTAGAAATTGGCACAAGACATTAGACCAAGTTCTTTGGGCATGTCGAACATCCCCTATAGAGGCTACTAATACTACCCCATTTCGACTTACTTTTGGTCATGATGCAGTATTGCCTGTTGAGATTTATTTACAATCTATAAGAGTTCAAAGACATCATGAGATTCCCTCTGAGGATTATTGGGAAATGATGATGAATGAATTAGTGGATTTGGATGAAGAAAGGCTTAGAGCCTTGGAGTTGTTAAGAAGACAAAAGAAAAGGGTCGAAGAATCCCACAACAAAAAGGTTAAGTCTAAATCTTTTGCATGTGGGGATTTAGTTTGGAAAGTGATTTTGCCTATGGATCGAAAGGATAGAACATTAGGCAAATGGTCTCCTAAGTGGGAAGGTCCATTCCAAGTCATACAAGTTTTCTCTAATGGAGCTTATGAAGTGGAAGAGTTAGACAAAGATAAAAGAATCTTGAAAGTAAATGGCAAGTATTTGAAAAAATATAAGCCTATGTTGCAAGAGATTCATATTAAAACGTAAGTTTTATTTTAAGAAAGGAAAGCCAAAATAGGCCAACTCAGGCTAATATGGCATATAAAGCAAATGGAGGAATGGCTTGTTTGAATTGAGTAGCCTTGCCTCTTTGGGTTTTCTTTGGTTGAGGATTCACTTGGGAGGACGCCATTGTTAGAGAAAATGAAAAGAAGTGGTGCTTTTCTGGGTTTTGCATGAAGAAAACTGAAAGAGAAAAGAAGGTTGCTTGAGAGTATGAGAGTGTGAAAAGTTCACCAAATGGTGAAAATGGATATTTATAGACGTTTTGAAAATCCCAAGAACCTTGGATCCACCGTTGAAGTTGAGAAGGTAGTGGGACGCGTGTCTTTCTCTTGGAAGTGTGATGAGTGGTAGCAGTTATGTTCAGACTGCAAACATATATTTTCAAGAAAGGAGTTATGATGAGTGCGGCTGAAGAGACGTTTAAGGATTTGTCATGATGGCATGATGTCATAAGCGTGGGTTAGAGAAACTGAACAGTTGAGCCACTGAGTGATTAGTGGATTATTCAGTTGAATCCATGCAAACAAGCGTCAAAATGATTGTTGAATCAAAAAATGACCTTCTTACCAATTCTGGCGAAAGGACATTTCTTGGGGGGCAATTTGTTAACCCTCATTTTCGACGCTAGAAAGAATCAAAGCTATTTTAAGTTAAAACATTATTTTTAACGTAAAGAAGGCTTCGACCCAGTTTTGGTGAAGCCTGAGTCAAATAGGGGTTTTGGAAACTTCAAAAAATGGCTAAGTGTTGGGAGATGCTTCGACCGTGAGAATGCTGAAACGCGCGTTGTAGTTATCACATTGAGGCTGGAGGGAAAATTTCAAATGTTTGAATTTCAAAAGGATCAGTTGTTGAATGTGGGAGCAGTTGAAATGGAGAAAGGCGCCAAGAGGACACGTTTGGAAGCATAACCACCACTTAGTAGTTATTTCTTAGCACTATAAATAGGAGTTATTTTTATAGAATAAAGGTGTTCGTATTTTTGTACAAGTTAGTCAAAGAAACTCAAAGTACCCGCGTGTAGAGAAACGAGTTCGTGAGAATGTACGCAATGTAACACCACTTTCTTTCATCAATGCAATTTATCTTCATCATGTTTATGTTTCAGTACTTTACATTTTCCTAAACTTTACCTTTCATGTCTCAACTTTTCCTTGAATCTTTATTTTCAGTCAAAGTTTATTTTAAACCTTGTTTTTACTTTCATTTAAAAGCTTTCGACATTTATCTTCTTGCATTTTTACATTCAAGCATTTAATCTTCAAGCATTTACTTTCAAAGTCTTTTATCTTCAAGTCATTTATTTTAAAGTCATTTATCTTTCCGCATTTACTTTCGACTGCACTTTTATTCCAGTCTTTATTTTCAAGAACGTGGAGTTCATTGCATTTTATCTTCAAAAGCTTTTACATCATTGCATATACTTTTAAAGTCATTTATTTCCTGGTCATTTACTTTCGACAGTCACTTATTTTTACCTTCGACGGTAATTTATCGTCCTGCATTTTTTATCAATTCAAATCTTTATCTTCAAGCCTTATTTTCAAAGCTTTTTACTTCTTGTCTTTTACTTTCGACGCCTTTAAATTCTGCATTCTTTATTTACAGCCTTTTAACTTCCAAGCTTTTACTTTACTGTAAGCAGTCGAACGTGGAGTTCACTCAGGTTTCTTTTTTTTAGCACTGTCGAGCGTGGAGTTCAGTTTACATTTCCTTTATTTCAAGTTATATTCACTCTCTCTTAAAATTTATCACATGTCCTAGGATTTGTGTGGTCGATCCTTCAAGTTAGTCAGTTTTATTTAAAATTGATAGACCAGAGGTTGTTTTCCAAAATTCACAGTAAACAGGTACAAATGGACTTTTGTCAACAACAACATTAAAGAGAAAAATCCATTTTTATCAACATAATCAGAATAACTTCTCTCAGCATAATATATAAGCAACAATTCACAACAACAAAAACTAACATTTATAAGTTATGTGCATGGATAAAGTTAGTTACATACCAAAAATATGATGAAAAACCTTTGTTGGAGTTTAGTTGGAAGAATTGATGTTCGAACACGTATGTGTGTTAGAAGAGATGATGGAACCTGAGTTTAGGTTGTTTTGATAAATATGAAAATCGACTATGTTTTTTTAAGAGAATGAAGATGAAACGGGTGTTCAAAGGTAAATGAAAAGTTAGAGTCTAGTTCAACAAAATGTACATGAAAAAGAACTTTCACGTCAGATATTAGGGCCAACCGATGTAATAAATTAATTTAAAATTTAGAAATAGAAAAATGTCTTATTTTGGAAAGTTCATGCAAATGATATTTCTCTTTGGTTGGGCAAAATAACCTAGGGAAAAGAGACATTTAAATATATAAAAAAAGAAATTAATAGAAAAATAAGTTCCATTTGAAACAATGAGACATTTAAGTAAATAATTTAACTACATCAATATTATTTATATTAAATTTATTTATTTATTATCCAACAAATATTAGTGTTGTAATTAAAAAAAAAGAAAGCAAAGGTGCCAACTAAAAGAATGTAACACTTGGTCTTTAAGCCAATTAAAAAATAAACAAAAAACATAAAATGTACTAATTAGGATTTGAAGCGAGATCCCTGATAGATCTATTCCCTCGGTGTTTACTAAATTTGATGGGATAAGTTGTCTTTTTCAAAATATTACCATTAAACACGGTGCACCTAGGAAATATACCTCGGTTATTTGTTGCACGAGGTGAAAGTTTTGTCATAGAATGTGTTATTTGTAGTAGTGTTATTTTCTTTAAAGGTTTTCCGTTGTGCTCACTTGCATCTTCACACATAACATTCAGAGTAGTTTCCACTAAATCAAATACATCTTGTGCACGTAAAATGACTTTTATTTTAGTCACACATTTATCCCCATTCTTTTGATCAAAAACTAGTGAATGAGTTGCGAAGATTCCATGACCAACCATGATTGAACTCACTTTCAATCAATTGAATCTCTATGATTGTTCTTACTTTTATTACTAATTTTTGTTAGGGGAGATTTTCTCTTAGGAGCATTGAACATTGTGAGACTTTCGTTCTAGAGCAACACTTTTGTGAGAGACACACCACATACTCACCCAAAACCTTAAGGTGATAGGTGTATGAGTTCTCTCACTTATAAATGCTCAAGTCACCACATTCCTATCCAATGTGGGACTATTATCGACACAACTCACACTTGTTAATACTTAAAACTCCATCTCAAGTGTGAGTGTATCCATAATGCTTCCACAATGCTCCCCCTTAAGCGGAAACTACAACTGTGCAACTGCACTTTCTGTTCTATGTTTCTTACTCTCACCATCCTTGTACCACCATTGACACTCTTCAATGGGACACCTCCTAACCACCACCTGTGGGGAGTACTTTCGATACAAGTGAGTTGTTCCTTCACTCGAACCAAAGGCTCATGATACCACTGTTAGAGGAGATTTTCACATAGGGAGCATTGAAAATTGTGAGACTTTCTTTCTAGAGCAACACTTTTGTGAGAGATACACCACATACTCGCCCAAAACCTAGAGGTGATAGGTGTATGGGTTTTCTGACTTATCAATGCTCAAGTCACCATATTACTATCCAATGTGGGACTATTATCCACACAACTCAAACTTTTTAATACTTAACACTCCCTCTCAAGTGTGAGTGTATCCACAATGCTTCCACAACGCTCCCCCTTAAGCAAAAACTTCAACTGTGCAACTGCACTTTCTGTTCTGTGTTTCTTACTCTCACCATCCTTGTACCGCCATTGACACTCTTCAATAGGATACCTCCTAACCACCACCTGTGGGGAGTACTTTCGATACAAGTGAGTTGGTCCTTCACTCGAACCAAAGGCTCATGATACCATTGTTAGAGTAGATTTTCACATAGGGAGCATTGAACATTGTGATACTTTCTTTCTAGAGCAACACTTTTGTGAGACACACACCACATACTCACCCAAAACCTTAAGGTGATTGGTGTATGAGTTTTCTCACTTATAAATGCTCAAGTCACCACATTCCAATCCAATGTGGGACTATTATACACACAACTCACATTTGTTAATACTTAACACTCCCTGTCAAGTGTGATTGTATCCACAATGTTTCCACAATGCTCCCCTTTAAGAGGAAACTTCAACTGTGCAACAGCACTTTCTGTTCTGTGTTTCTTACTCTCACCATCCTTGTACCGCCATTGACACTCTTCAATGGGACACCTCCTATCCACCACCTGTGGGGAGTACTTTCGATACAAGTGAGTTGGTCCTTCACTCGAACCAAAGGCTCATGATAACACTGTTAGAGGAGATTTTAACATAGGGAGCATTGAACATTGTGAGACTTTCTTTCTAGAGCAACACTTTTGTGAGAGACACACCACATACTCACCCAAAACCCTAAGGTGATAGGTGTATGGGTTCTCTCACTTATAAATTCTCAAGTCACCACATTCCTATCTAATGTTGGACTATTATCCACACAACTCTCACTTGTTAATACTTAACACTTGCTTTCAAGTGTGAGTGTATCCACAATGCTTCCACAATGCTCCCCCTTAAGCGAAAATTTCAACTGTGCAACTGCACTTTCTGTTCTGTGTTTCTTACTCTCACCATCCTTGTACCGCCATTGACACTCTTCCATGGGACACCTCCTAACCACCACCTGTGGGGAGTACTTTCGATACAAGTGAGTTGGTCCTTCACTCGAACCAAAGGCTCATGATACCAATGTTAGAGGAGTTTTCACATAGGGAGCATTGAACATTATAGGACTTTCTTTCTAGAGCAACACTTTTGTGAGAGACACACCACATACTCACCCAAAACCTTAAGGTGATAGGTGTATAGGTTTTCTCACTTATAAATGCTCAAGTCACCACATTCCTATCCAATGAGGGACTATTAACCACACTACTCACACTTGAAAGAAGAACAAAAGAAAATTGAGTCAGAATGTAGAGATTCATTGAATGAGATAAGAAGTAAGTGTATTGATAACATTACTACAAAAATTATATTTCGTAATAATTTCTTTCCAAGGCCACATAACCAAGAAAAATAATATATGTTCATTAGGCGTCTTTCCTTTTTTTATAACCATGATCCAACTAAATAATTGTTATGATAAGTGAATAGTGGCGCCCCTCAAATCTCAACAGCAACAATTTTTTGTTTTTCGTTAGAAAAAGAATATGTTTCCTTAATTTATATTTTAAAATATAAATTTAACATTTTTCACAACAAACCAGATTAATAACTGTAGTTAAATATTATGACAATTCACCATGATTCAATTTATCAATCATGGTAAAATATTTTGCCTATATAAACTAATTTAATTCACTTCAGAACAGACTATGCTCAAGTGAAACCCTAACTTCTCTTGCCTTATCTCAATCTCTAAAATCTCCATCACATCTTTACAATACTCCAACATAAATTCTCAATTAGTATTAATCAAGAAAATGTGTCATGAAACAAGTAGCTAAATCATATATTTTTCTTCATTTTTTACGAATCTTTTCAAGGGAAGATACGTATGTGAAACATTTTGTGAGTGATGATGTTGTTTCTGTTCAAAATACTTGTCTTATTTTTCTTTTTTTTTCTTTTTCGTAATATACCTGAAACATTTTTCTTGGTCCAACATAGGGTTTATTGTTTTCTTGTTGTTATGATGAGATTATAAGTTTTATATTGTTCTTTTTGGTGAGATAATTAAAGGGTTTAAGTTATTGTTAAGGTATGTTGTTATTTGTGTTAAGATAAGTTGTTGTTTTTGTTGATAAATGTTGTTGTTTATGTTAAGGTAAGTTGTTGATTTTGTTGATAAATGTTGTTGTTTGTATTATTGTAGATGTTTTTTATTAAGTATGATGATATTTTTGTTGAGGTATGTTATTGTTTTGTTAAAGTATGTTTATGTTTTTTTATTTGGTATGTTGATGTTTTTTTTGAGGTATATTATTGTTTTGTGAAGGTAAGTTGTTGTATTTTATTGATAAGTGTCGTTGTTTGTTTTATTTTAGATGTTTTTGTTGAATTATGTTAATGTTTTTGTTGAGGTATGTTGTTCTTTTGTTTAGGTATGTTGTTTTATTTTTTTGACAAATTTTATTGTTTGTTTTATTTTAGATGTTTTTGTTGAAGTATGTTGATATTTTTGTTGAGGTATGTTGTTATTTTGTTAAGGTTAGTTGTTGTTTTCTGTCGATAAATTTTGTTCTTTCTCTTATTGTATGATGTGTTTGTTTAGATATGTTATTGTTACGTTATTCCTAACGTTATTTCTTGTACATTTCAACTTTTATTTCGTTCATCCAACATGTCCAGAAAGATGTGTTTATTATATCGTATGCGGATTGATTGTTTTACATACCCCCCCATTGACTATTTAACATTTCAATTTGAATTAAAGTGTAATAATTGAAAAAAATAAGTTTCGTTAGGAAACAACTTACATTGATTAATATCTTACGAGCTTTTTGAAATCCATTATCTGCATCTCGCTCTTTGATGGTCAAAATTTGTTTCAATATTTCTAGTTCTTTAATCAACTCTTCCTCTCTACTAGTTCATTCTGCAAAGTTATCAATATTTTGTAGAATAAACTAATAGAGAAAGAAGTGTTGGTTGAAGAATTAGAAGCATTTCTAAAATGTTGGCACTAGGTATCGAACACCTGACCTCAACCTCTTATTATAGTTGTTTTTTACAGCCGTAGTGATATATTATACGTTAACGTGTTTTTACCCCAACTACCAGTCCGTGATAGAAAAAAATACATACTACCACACCTTTTGTTACCCCTATCCACCATCCGTGGTAGAATCCTTCTCGCTAGTAAAATATTCTTTTTGCAATAGTCTAATCATGGAACTATATATAGTCATAGTCAATTGTTACTTGTACACCGAAGAAGTGTTTTTTACAAAGTTTCTGTTAGGATGAAAATTAGAACCCTAACAAGACTAGAGAAAACTATAAATTCTAAATAAAATAAAAGACAAATAAAATTAAGAGAGAGATAAAATGAAGATTTTCATTAATTTCATTCATGCCAATACAAATAGAGTACTACACTATATATACTACTCTAAATATAGCTTAACCTTTCAAGTGGCACTATCACAAGGACCTAAGATTATTCTAGAATACTATAATAATTAATCTAAATAAATATATTAAAATTATAACTAATATATTTCTAACTAATATTTATTAATAGGACTCTCTATCATTGTCGACGGGTTCACTTGAACCTTGTCCTCAAGGTTCTAAAATTAACACCTAAATAAATAAATGTGTCTAAAAAATTTAGGTGTTTTTTTAAAATATTTTTTTATAAATAAAATGTGAGTTTGGCTTGAAATTGGGAGATAATTTTTTTGAATTGTACTGATAAAGTTGTACTGATTTGTGGGAGTGTATCACGTGGGAAAGAGAAAAATGTAATTAAATAAAAGTTGGAGTGAGGTGCTATAGTCATGTGTTTTTTAAAAAAAAAATGCAGAATTTTGGGGAGACTACATTAGACTTGATTTGTGAGTTGGGGTAGGCTGTCACACGCAAGAAAAAATGACAACACATTATGTTTTGATACGTTGAACAAATTGGAAGGCCTGAGACAATTTTAAGAATTTTTTTTCTTATTTTCTTTCTCTTTCTTTTTGTCTCTTTCTATCCACCCACATGTTTTTCTTCTTTTCCTTTTCTCTCTCACGTCTGTTTTTTTTTCTCTCTCTCTCTCTTTTCATTTCTTTTCTTCTTCAATTCCACTCTTCTTTCTGTAACTATTCTTCTTTTTTTTTTTTTCGTTTTCTTTTTTTTTTCCTCTTTTCTTCTAAATCATCTTCTTTTTTTTTTTTTCTCTTCTTCCCTTTTTTTTTCAAACAAAACATTGAAATAACATAGACATAATAAAAAAATTAGAGATGGTTCTGGTGATGGATTTTTTTTTTCAGATCAGGTGGTTTAGATAGAGGCCGTTCCAAATCCGGTGACTGAAAAAATGGGTGGATGAACAGTGACGACGGAATACATGAAGATGAATTTTTTTTAAGTGGTTTTGGAACCGGTTGTTTCGCTGGAGTAGATGACACTGAAGTTTTCGTCGGAGATATCACCAGAGATGACGCCATAAATTTTATAGGAGTTGAAAATTTCTCCAAAAAAGAGGACAGAGATCTCATCGGAGATTTTGCCGGAGTTGTTGCCGGAGATGATTTCAATGAAACCATAAGCTTTAGTGTCCACGCCGGTGCCGACGTCGGAACTGACGCCGGAGATTCCGCCGGAAAAGCTGTCGGAGCGGATGCCAAAAATACCGACGGAGATGATTTTTGTAAATCAGAATTTTTTTTATTTCTTTTTTTTCTGCCTGATTTGTTGTAGTACGTTTAACAGAATATTTTTCTCAAATTTTTTTGTACATCAGAAATTTGTTGAGAAACTTTTTGAAATCTTTTATGAAAAGAAAGAATAGAGGCTTGATATTGCTCATCAATAACTCTCCTTTCATTCTTATATTTTTCTCCTGCTTGAAACAATTCCTGTAAACATTGTTGAATCATTTCAGTAGGTTGTTGTTGATATGGATGGCATGAGTTGAATAATGGAGGAGTTTGGACGTGTGAGTGTGGTGGTGGTGGTTGTCGCTGCCGGGATTTTCATCCTAGTACAAACGCGAAAGTGGCACCGAACAGAGTCGCCAGCAATGTGTATTTATCCCATGAGAGGGAAAGGGAACACTGCATAAACCTGGGGGAAGGAAAAGCATGGTCTTGCGACCAAGAGAAAGGGTAAGGGAGTCGGTTACGCGAAGGGAAGGTATTAGCACCCCCACGCGTCCATCGTACCCGATGGGATCCACGCTTGCTTGTCTCGATCAAAGGGTGATAGAAAAGAATACTGAGAAAAAACTGAAAGAAACAAAGGAGAAAGAAATGTAGGGAAAATAAAAGAAGTGCTCGAATGGGGCCTACCCCACTGCCTACGTATCTCATCGGGAACATGAGAATCAGAGCGACGTAGTTCCCCTCACTAGGGATGAATTGTTTGTGTTTTTTAGTGGAATACGTCAACGTTCGCGTCCTAGCAGTTTAGGTGTTGCAGCTCGCTGTAGGGAGACTTAGGCATTACCTGTTTGCGGTAGAACGGAAATGATGCATCCTTAAGGAATGAGTGAATGAGATGAGAAAAGAATTCCTGAAGGAAAGACGCTATTGTTTGTTTTTGTCTTTTAATAGTTTTTTCCATTTGTGTTTGTATATGATAGTGTATCTAAATCTTAGTCATTGGAATGTATACATTCTTACATTCCAAGATGGAATGAATAAGAAAGCACACTAAGGGTGAAGAAGACCCTCACACTTAGTTCCAATTATTAAGGTTCAAACACACTAGCATACTTATGCTTATTAAGTGTTTTTGTTGGTTATGAAATGAAGAAGTGTTTTCTTTATTTGTATTTTCAACAAGTATTGCATTTAAGTCCCTCATACAAGTATATGCTACACATTCTAAGATTACAAGAGAAGACCCCTTATAATCTTTTCTTTATGTGAAAGGCCTAAATGCAATAAGTGCCTACCTTTATTACATATTTTGAATTTTCTTTGAGATGAGAAGATGAAAGACTCAAGAGAGGAGAAAGGTAAAATCTATATGAACTAAGACTCAATCCTAATTGATTATTTAAGGGAGTGATCCTAATGGTTTGTGAGGTTGCAAAACCTAAAGTCTAAAGAAGAAATGAGCTAAACAATTCACTTCTAAAGTAGAAGATAAATTGTAACTCAAAAGGGAAAGTGATGAGTTAATCAAAGAAAGCACATAAGTGCTTGCAAAACACATGATTGAATTGTGAAAGAAAAAAAAGAAAGAAGTTTGAATGTGGATTCCTTATCCACACTCAATTTCAACTTACCAAAGCCCCTACATGGTTAGTGAACATGTATAAGAAATACAAGAAGTAAAAGAACACTTAATGTACCATAAAGCTCAAAAGAATGAGATGAAATATCAAATCCTAATATCACAACCAGAATGTGCATCATATGAATAACAAGAGAATATCATCCTATCAATTCAAATGAATAAGCAACAATCACCATCCATTAACATTCAACATGTTTCCATAAGAAAAGATAGATGAAAGATGAAAAGAAAGAGAAGAGACATGCATAAATGGAACATGTAATCCAAGGATCAGAATTGAAACTAAATGGAAAATGGCTTATACACATCTCAAAGTATCCATGAAGCAAACATCAAGACATTCAAGAAGTAATATAAGAAGAAGAATTGAAATAGAAGTTCAAAAGAAAAGATGCAAACCAATACATGTTAAGGATGCACAAAGTTCAAAGGGAAATGAACATACAAAGATGACCTATAATGTGTACCTATGATCTATAATGTCACAAGAATAGCTCACAAAATATGCAAATGATCATACAAATATGTATAAAAGAAATCATGTAAACATGTACAAAAATTAGAATGATATGCCAAGTTATTATGCTTCAAATGTAATGCATCAAACAAAAATCAAATGGACTTGTGAAAATTATGAAATCATGATATTGGAATGCCTAAATCAGAAGTGAATCATATATCAAAATATCATGTGAAAATTCAAGGCAAAATGATGTCAAACAATGCAATTAGGTCAAATTGAAACATCATGCAAAGTAGTGCAAAAATGAGCATCAAAACATGCCATAAAATGATCTAAAAAATCAAACAAAAATCCTCTAACATGCTTCAAAGTGTTAATGAATCAATGCAAAAAGAACCAAATTAAAACCATTTATAATGAGCAAGAACAAAATTATACAAATTCATGTACCACATTTAGAAAGCACACAAATGGAAATTCAAAGAAAATTATGCAACAGTGGAAAAAATGTCATAAAATCATGAAATAAAAATTTCAAAAATTTTCTAAATGTCTTAGTGATGTTCATGCATTTTTCTAGAATTTTATGATGTATTTTAGTATTTTTAGAAAATAAAAAGCAAACGTGCATAAAATGGAGAAAATAAAATGAAATGGAAGTAAGGAAGGGAGGTGCAAGCATAGCAAATATACCAAAATGAGGAGGAAGTAACACACATCATGAATCTACCAATGAAATCATCAAACCATTCACATACAGCAAGAAACAAGCACGAACATATTGCCCTAAGTTTTTGGATCTAAGCTTCTAAGAAGCTCTATCAACTAGCTAGAGTTCAAATGCTTCTATTAAGCCTAAATCAACATGAAAACAACAAAATGATCAAGTAAACGTGAGAGACATATTTGAGAGTTTTAGAACCTGAACTTGCAGCTCTTGAAGATTCTTGAAAAAAAACCAGAGGAAACAATTACTCTTCAACCTTGGAGCTTCAAAACTAAGCAAAATAAATGCTATATCTTGAGAGCAAAGAGATTCAAAGCTTGATGAAGTATACTTGAGGAAATCGTGTGGATTCAATCATGCTCCATTGATGATGATAAAGATGAAGCAGATGAAAATCTCATGCATTCAGAGAAGAAGTTTTGAGATAATTGATGAAAAAGAGTGAGAGAATCAGAGAGAAAATAGGGAAAGGTTTTGGAGTGAACGTGAGAAATGAAGTTGAAATGAGAAATGTGAGTGAGGTTGTCATTTATAGTGTGAGTTAACTATGGTTAACCTGAGTTGGTTAACTGAGTTAGCATGGTTTAGGTGAGTTATCCCTAACTAACTGAGTCAAGTTAGTTAGGGAGGGTAATAATATGGTGATGACAGCTTATGGTGTGTTATGGTGGGAATGAAAAGAAACTAGTGTGGCACGGCTGTGTAGCATAAACTTGTTCAACAAGTTTCATTCCTTTCCTTTTTCATGAGCATGGGTAGTACGTAGTATGGTGAATGGGGTATATGTTTGGCTAAATGAAGTAATGTTTGGAGGGTGAGCAATGCACGGGCAAGCTGAGACAACAACAACAACAACATTCATTTCTTTTTTTTCTGATTTTTATGACAGGTTGAAATCAATGGAAACATGGTAGTTTAGTAATGAATTTCTCCGTGCATTATGGATGGTTTAATGAGCTTTTGGAATCAAGTGAAAGAGGAGATGTAATGCTACAAGTTTAATGTGGAAATTGAGTTGAAATGAGGCTCGTAACATATTGGAAATGTGCAGCAAACATAAGAATTCAAAATTGGTTTGACATGCTGCATGATACGCGCGCGTATGGCATGACCTGATTGTGACTTAGTCCATTCTTCAGTTACATTGACCCTACTTTGAGCCATCACAACTTCTTATCCTTTGATCAAATGAAAAAACCATGAACATCAATTTTGAAGATCTCACATAGATGAACAACTTTCATGTTGAAAGATTTTTCGTTTGAGGCCTCTAACCATGAGTAATTAGTCAAAACATCTGGCCCACCATGTGTTTGTGAAAATGACTGCGCATGGGCCTGGCAAGACTTGGTCATGACCTAGTTTTGAACCTACTATGCTCAAACTTTGATCAATCATATCTCACTCAATTTTTATCCAATGAAAATGTTCTACACATGGATTTGAAGCTTGAAACAAGATCTTTTGTTGTGCCCGAGTGGAAGTTTCATTTGATGCCCCAATTTTGAATGACCTTGGTTCAAACTTTGATGCAAAATGGCCTAAAATTACTATTTTTGGAAACCCTAATCATTCCAAAAATAGCAACTTTCCAAATCTTGATTTTTCCATGATCCCTTTGGAGTTTCTTGATCAAATTTTGTACATTGGTCACATATAACATGAATTTCATGATTTTGGGCTAAAAAAAATCAAGAGTTGACTTTTTCCCCTGATTATTTGACTTAGCCCCAATTTTCCTGATTTTTTATCTTTCTTCCAATTGAACCACTTCTAAAACCAATTGAGAGGCAATTTTCTACACACCTATACTTAAGGACATGTAGAATACCATGACATCAAGTTTTGTCCAAAAAATCAAAGATACCCTGATTTAATTGGAAACCCTAATTTTGATACCCTCCTCCTAGGAGAAAAATGTGCAGTCTTCAATTTCAAATTCCTCAGAGTATGTTGTGTATCCTCTTAAAGGATGATGAGATATGCCACTTGAGGATGATTTTGAACCAATGAACTATATTTTTTGAGGGTTTTCCTTCAGTTTTTAGGACCTCTTGCATAGTGAAAGATGTAGTGCTTCAATCTCCTATTGAATCTCACTTTCTTGAGGTTTTGGATGATCAATTGAGATAGTATGAGACATGAAAGACCTTTGGCTTGCCTTGAGTGAACTTGTTTGACCTTTTGTGCCTTGACTGATTCCTTGATTGTCTATCTTTCACCTGATCACATGCCTTGATGGTAAGAGGGATGCTATGCTTCATTTTTCTATGTTAAAAATGCAATGCAATGCTAATGAGGTGTATATGATATGGTATATGATAATGCTATGCTATGATGACAAAAGAGAGAGCAAATTTTGGGGTATTACAGTGGTGTTGTGGTATACGTTGGTTGTTGGTGTTGAAAGGTATGGGTGGAGTTAAGAGGTGTGTATGATGTTGCGATAGTGGTATAGGATGGTTGTAGATGATGTGGAGTGAAATTTGTTGTTTGTTGTTGTTCATGAGAATTGTTGTAGTAGTTTGGATAAACATGTGAATGATGAGTTCTTGAATAAGAGGGATATGGGTTAGGTGTATGTGGTGAAAATCCATGATTTAAGTACAAATTTGGTGATGAAGATGCAACATAGGTGTAACAAGGTGTAAAAAGTTCTCATGGAAAAGACGGAAATGAAGGTGTGGTAGGAGTGGTGTCTATGGTGGGATGATATTGGTATGCCATGGGAGGTTTTGGTGTTCAAGGATGAAAGCACCAATTGTTAGGATGAAAATTAAAACCCTAACAAGACTAGAGAAAACTATAAATTTTAAATAAAATAAAAGACAAATAAAATTAAGAGAGAGATAAAAATAAAGATTTTCATTGATTTCATTCATGCCAATACAAATAGAGTACTACACTATATATACTACTCTAAACATATCTTAACCTTTCAAGTGACACTATTACAAGGACCTAAGAATATTCTAGAATACTATAGTAATTAATCTAAACTAATATATTTCTAACTAATATTTATTAATAGGATTCTCTATCTGTTTCTTAAACTATAAACTAACTATAAATTATTAAAGGCTTGGATTATTCTCAACGGATTTTTCCAAAGTACACAAAGATGTATGTAAATTTCTTAGCTTGATTCTTCCATAGTCAAAGATGTATGTTAATAGTAATTGAGTACTTAATATTGGAAAATTCTGGTAGGAATTTCAATCTCCGCTTTAGGCTGCATGCTTGAGACACTGCAAATACTAAAATATGTCACTTTAAGTCGTCATATCTATTTGCTTTATAAGTATAACATCACGTTCACAGGTATCAATTTTCAAATAAAAGGAACCTGCCTTGTTTGTTTCCTTAGCAAAGGTATAAGGTGTCACCTCACTAAGTTTTTATAATGTCATATGCTTCTAAAATTCTCCTATAAATAGGACCTATATGATGCCACTTCATCAATACAAATACAACTCAAAACTAAGATATTTCCTTGAGTGTGATAACTAAAAGAGCCTTGATTTTCATTCAACATAATGAATACAACAATCCTCTCTCACGTTCCTCTCTCTTTTTCTTCTTGGTTCCTTCTTTATCTCTTTTCTTCCTGTAGTATCAGAAGCTAGGCCATTACAAGAAAAAGAAGGTGTAAAAGGAGTTTTTAGGATATTGAAGGGAGATGGTCCATCACCTGGAGTTGGACACAGGCTGATTGGAGGGATGAAGGATTCTGGTTCCAGTCCAGGTGGTGTTGGATATATTAAGCTTCAAAATCATGGAAGCCCCAAGCTTGACACAGCTCATATTGTTGGGGGGATGAAGGATTCTGGTCCTAGTCCAGGTGAAGGTCACTAATACATTACCAACAACATCAACCATTCATAAAGTTCACATTCCTTTTGCTTTAATTTGCATAACACTCATGACAAATACCTAGTAATTAGTCCATATGAAATTTACTATATAGATTAATGATTCTTAATACTTGTTAGTTACTACTGCTATTACTCAGTGATACAATAATTAATATCATTAAACATGTTACTAGTTGAAGATTATAGTGAAAAGAATGTAAATTGTAATATGCTTTATATTTAAAATTAATGTGTTTTGGTTTTATTTTAATTTATTAAAAGTTAGAATATTATTCTCATGACAACAATTTATGGGCTGGTACCAAAAATCAACGACCCAACAGTACTTATAATTTTTTACCGTACTTTCTTAAAAAATTCAAATGATAAAGAATATTTAAAATTATCCTTTCTTCTTTCCTTCTTAAAAAAGAGGTTTTGTTTAAAAAAAATTATATTATTTGATGGATACGAAAAAATCAAAATAAAAAAATAATTTGTCTAAAAAAAAGTCAATATTTACACAATAATATAACATATTATATTTTAAAAGTGTCAATAAATCATAGGACTACGACTTGTCGCGTCGCAAAAAATACGACCTACAAACATTTGTGCAATCGCGGATGATTGAATAGAATTTCCATCGAACTTTATTTATTGCAAAGAAAGAAAGGGAAAACATCGATAAACACTTTAAAAGAAGGAGAAAATGATTGTGGCAATCAATGTCGGATTCGGGAGTCGATTATGCAAGGGAAAGGTATTAACACCCTGCACATCCATTGTATTCAACAAGAGCCATTTAGTTAGACTTACGATCAGAATGTTAGCTTTTGTTAATTGTTTTCTTCAAGTGATAAAAAAATAGAAAATAAAAGGGGTCATAAAAAAGTTTTTATTACAGTGTTTGACGAGATTTCGTTAATTGTATTCAACAGGAGCCTCTGCTAGTGAATAACTGTAGGATATAAGATGAGGATAATAGAGTACATTATGCTTACTATAACCGTTTTAGTGAGAAAAAAGGTAAGAATCAGAAACGTGGGAAGGCGTATAGTGCTCCAGCTGATAAGGGGAAGCAAAATGCTTCAAGTGAGAACAAGTCATGTAGGGGAGAGACTCCCACTTCTATCAAATGCTTTAAGTGTGGTGTCATGGGTCATCGTGCCAATGACTGAAAGAGTTCTGAGAAGAGATGCTTCAAGTGTGGAAAGACTGGACATCTTATTGTCGATTGTAACCGTAGTAGTCCGACTTTCTTCAATTGTGGGGAACTAGGTCACATTAGTACTCATTGCTTGAAACCCAAGAAAGCTCAGTCTGAAGGGAAATTTTTTCCTTTGACTGGGTCAGGGACTACTAGCTCAGATAGATTGATTCGAGGTAGGTGTTTAACTAATGGTATTCCGTTGATTGCTATTATTGACATGAGTGCAACACATTATTTTATTTCACTTGATTGTGTTAAGAGGTTGGATTTAACGTTGTCTTCTATGGTTGGGAGTATGGTTATCGATACCCCAGCTAATGGTTTGGTGACTGCTTCGTAGGTGTGTTTGAACTATCAGCTGACTATTTATGGTAAGAGTTTTGAAATGAACTTATTCTGTCTAGTGTTGAATCAACTGGTTTTTATCCTTGGAATGAACGGGTTGGAGTTCAACCATGTTTATTTCAATTGTTTTGTCAAGTCAATGTCATTTCCACAATTTTATGCAGGTGACAAGTTGTTTGTGTCTGCTAAGCAAGTGGCTAGATTCATGAAGAAGGATTCTAAGGTGTTTATGATATTAGCTTCTATGAAGGATGAAAATAATTCTGCGATTGGGAAATTACTAGTGGTATGCAATTTTTCAGAAGTGTTTCCAGATGACATTAGTGATTTAATGTCGGATCGCAAAGTTGAGTTCGCCATAGACTTAGTACTTGATACTAGTCATGTGTCGATGAATGCTTGTAGGATATCTACTTAAGACATGAGTGATCTGAAGAAACAATTGGAAGAGTTGCTTGAGAAAACGTTTGTTCGACCTAGTGTTTCACCGTGGGGAGCACCGATGTTGTTAGTTAAGATAAAATATGGTAGCATGAGGTTGTGTGTTGACTATCGACAATTGAATAAGGTCACTATCAAGAATAATCTTCCTCTTTCGAGAATTGACAATTTGACAAATCAATTGGTTGGTGCTTGCGTATTCAATTAAGTTGATTAGTAGTTGGGTTATCGTCAGATTTGTGTGAAACCAGAATATATTCAGAAGAGTGCATTCAGAACGAGATATGGTCACTATGAGTATGTTGTGATGTCGTTTGGTGTGTCTAATGCGCCAGGCGTGCTTATGGAATATATGAATAGGATTTTCCATCCATATCTAGATTTGTTTGTGGTTGTGTTCATCGATAATATTTTTATATATTCTAAGTTTAATGAAGAGAATGTGGAGCATTTGAGGATACTGTTGCAGATTTACGAGAGAGGAAGCTTTATACCAAGTTGTCTAAGTGTGAGTTCAGGTTGAAATAAGTGAATTTTCTTGAGCATGTGATTTTTAGTGGTGGTATCACCGTTGATTTGTCGAAGGATGGTGTGTGTTACAATGGGAGACCCCAAAATGTGTCACAGATATCATAAATTTTCTTGGTCTAACTGGTTATTACAAGACGTTTATTGAAGGCTTTTTGAAGTGGGCATTGCCTTTGACTCAGTTGACTCGAAAGGGTCAAACTTTTATGTGGAATATCTAGTGTGAAGTGAGTTTTCAAAAACTCCAGAGGAAGTTATGTCTGCCCCAGTTTTATTTCTATCGAATCCAAGTGAGTCCTTTGTTGTGTATTGTGATTCTTCAAAGATGGGTCAAGGTGGTGTGTTGCTCCAGAATGGTCCGTTTATGGTTTATGATTCTAAACAGTGGACATTTCATGTGAGGAATTATCTTACGCATGATCTAGAGTTGGAAACCAAGGCGTTTGTGTTAAAGATTTGGATGCATTATTTGTTTGGTTCAAGATTTGAAGTGTCCAGTGACCACAAGATTTGAAGTACTTGTTCGATCAAAAACAATTGAATGGGAAGTCGTTGCATATGTTGATAATGATGGTTCAAGAGCTGGAATTGATTGAGAAATTCAAAGACATAAGTTTTGTGCGTGAAGATACTTCAAACAGTATAAAGAGGAAAACAGAAACAAAGGACCCTAGAAAACACTAAGAGAGAGAAACTTTCGCTTCTCTCTAGAAACCAACTTCTATCTAACTTTTGTCTTCCAGCTTTCCCATTCAGCTTTTCCATTTCAACAGCTCAACATGTATCAGGTGCACTAACATTTCATTTATCTTGTTAGTTTCGTTACTGTTTCGTCGGATTCTGGTTTATTTTGAAACAACTTAAGCTTTGTTGGATTTGGTTTAAAGTCCTAATCTTCGGATTAGGGACCTTCCTTCCTCCAAGTTTTTACGGTTGTTTCATTGTGAGCTAGTTTTTGGGCGGATAGTGAAGGGCCTTAGCTGTTCTTTCGAAATGGGTCAACAGTTTCAGCGTAAGGACGATTGGGAATACGTCAAGAATAGACGTACCAATAGATCTGTTATCCCCAATAGATCTATTTGGAAGGCCTCAGGAGGTAAAGGGATTTTGAAAGATTTAGAGGAAGCATCGTCCTTCTATTTCACTGAATTTCCATACTCGTATGATGCAAGACAAATGTTCGAAGTCTTCAAAGAAGAGGGGTTAGTGCTCGAGGTTTTCATTCCAGCTAGATTAGACAAGAGAGGCAGAAGATTTGGGTTCGTGAGATTTAAGAAGGTGAGGGACGAACATCTTTTTGCCATTAAACTTGACAACATATTCATTAATGGTAGAAAGATATTTGCACATACACCTAGATTCCAAAGAATTGGGGGTGAACGTAGAATGGAGGAGCAGACATATATAGTTAAGAAGAATTTCAACACTAATAATACGACCTTTAAAGAAAACAAGGGTGCAGGATATATACAGGGTAAAAGTTCTTATGCAGAAATCTCTTCAGGAGTACATAACATGGAGGTTTCTAATCAAGTGTTATTGGGAGAGAAACCAAATTTCGCCCATCTTATGTTCAACTTAAAAGATGAAGATCTTGAGAGATTCGAACAGGCTTTTGTCGGAGTTGTAGAGAAGCCGGGTTCCTCATACGATTTTCAAGAGGCACTTCATCAAGAGGGATTCTTCATAATCAAAGCCACCCCATTAGGGGCCAACCTGGTGCTTTAGAGGAAGAATTCATGGGAGATATTAAGAAACTGATAGAGGAGGAAGTGGAGTGGATCACCAGTTGGTTCTCCGATTTTCACCCGTGGTCCCCTGTCGATGTTGATAAGGAGAGAATGACTTGGGTGAACATTTTTGGTTTACCCTGTCATGTTTGGAATGAAAGTTTCTTTAGATTTCTGGCAGATAGAATAGGTTCTTTTGTCAAAGATGATGAAGAAACTAAAAAACATATGAAGTTGGATGTGGCTCGCATTCTTATTAGAACTAAGTTCGCTATGAATTTAAGTGAAGTTTTCAACATAGAAGTCAACAAGCACATATTCAGAATAAAAATAGTGGAGGTGACATTTGGTGTTTACAATAATAAGTCCTGCTCATTCAATGCCTCGTCTGATGTTGAGAGCTCGGAGGTGGTCTCATCATCAGTTGGTTTGGAAGATCAACAAGGAAGTAGTGAATACTCAACAGATAATAACTGGGAATGGGGGGATAAAGAAGAGTTTACAGTTGGACAATACTTAAAAAATGTGGGGTCTGGTGTAAAGTTAAATGTCATATCACGTGCTGAGGGCGACATGTCGCTTGAAAAATTAGGTTTCTTTGAGAAAGACTCCTTGGTGGGTTCCGAGGTAGCTTTAGCTTGTACTTAAAAGGTGTGCAACAATGAGGATATTAGCAGTAGTAGGTCAGAAAGTAGAGTCACAGAGACTGTAGAAGACACAGATGTTAATCAGTTGCAGGCACGTGATGCTGGGCATGAGTGTCCCAAGAAGGCGGTTGACACGGATATTTGCAACCACCTTGGCATGGTGTTAAAAGATAATATTGGAGAAAACATTGATGGGACACGGAGCTTGAGGCAGAATAAGGTATTAGAGCCACATCTGATAGAAATTGGACAGAGTAGTAGACCTGTGAGGAAAAAGAAGTTGTTAGAAGAAATTTATCAAAACATTAAAATTCCTTTTGTTCCATCTTTTTACGCAACTTTACTAAAGGCTGATAATTTGCCTCACACGTTTTCTTATAAAGGGGTTTCGAGGCTGGAGGAACGAAACAGGACAGAGGAGGTTAGTATGGAGGATATTTCTAACTTTTCCGAGGATACTTGTGGAGTAGGATCTGGTTCCATAGGTGATAAAGAGCTTAACAAGAGTAATTCCAGGATAAAGAAAAAACTGGAAGACTTACCTAGTCGTGTTTGGGGGTCTGTTAAAAGATTGGGGATAGAAGCGGATGAAGACGACGAAGTGTTTGAATCGATTATCAGGTCTATGGAAGCTAATGAATCGAAAGCAATAAAATGTCAAGAAGGTGGTAGCTACGATTTCCCCATGAATTTTGTCACCTATAACATAAGAGGGAGTAGTAATAAGGCTAAAGTTAGGAAAATTCGTAACACATTAACAACTGGGGGAGCTGATCTTGTATTTCTACAAGAAACAAAATGTACTCTGATGAATGATACATTGGTCAGAAACATTTGGGGTAATGATAAGTGTTCTTGGTCAGCATCTAACGCAGAAGGCCTATCTGGTGGTATACTTACTATTTGGAGAGCAGATATGTTTCAACCAGTGTGCAGCTATAAAGGAGAAGGATACCTCGGTTTAAAAGTTATTTGGAAGGGGAAAGTTTGTTATTTCTTCAATATTTACTCACCCTGTAACCATATTTAGAAAAGAAGTCTTTGGAGCAACATTTTGCAGCTTAAATCAAAGTTGGAAGTGGGAGAATGGATTATTGGGGGAGATTTTAACGCGGTAAAAAATACAAGAGAAAGGATTGGACGGGGAGCATTTAACAGGAAGATGATGATAGAATTCGCAGATTTCAATCAGTTATCAGGTTGCATTGATCTGCCTCTATCGGGGGGCAAGTTCACATGGTTTGGTTCATCAGGGAACGCGTGCAGCAGATTAGATCGCTTCTTAATATCTTATGGCTTGCTAACGGAGTGGAATATGGCTAGTCAGAAAGTGGGATTGAGAGACATTTCCGACCATAGGCCGGTGTGGATATCAGTTAGAAATACCAACTGGGCCCAAAACCATTCAGATTCCTTAACTGCTAGTTTAAACATCCGGACTTTATCAATTTTGCCAAAGAGGCGTGGGAATCTGAATCATTCTATGGTAGTCATTCCTTTATTCTATCTAAGAAACTCCAAATGCTACGTTCAAAGTTACGGGTATAGAACAGATGCACGTTTGGTTGGGTGGATATAAAAATTGTGGAGAATACGGAAACTTTGAATAGCATAGAAGATGGTCGCGCTGAGTTGGACTGTATGGGTGGATCTCAAGATCTCCTCAATCATAGAACAACAGAAGACAAGATGTGGAAGCATATGAGGATTAAGGAAAGCCTACTCCAACAAAAATCTCATTCAAAATGGATTGCCGAGGGCGACAGGAATACCAAATTCTTCCACGCAGCCATCAAACAACGCAACATTTCAAATATCATGTCAACGGTGACGGTGGGTGATCAAACGGTTGAAGATGTTATGGGGGTGAAAAACGTTGTGGCCAATCACTTTGAATCTCGCTTCCAATCTGTCAATAGGAGTTTACCGTGTTTTGGGAAGGTTTATCTGCAACGCCTTTCGGAAATAAATAGGTGCGTCATCGAGACAGAATTTGCAAACTGAGGAGATCAAGACAGACGTGTTCCAATGTAATGGAGACAGATGCTCAGGCCCGGACGGTTTTAAAATGAAGTTCTTCCAAGTTTGCTGGGATATTGTCGGTTTGGAGTTCACTAAATGTGTTCAGGAGTTCTTTGAGGTAGGAAAACTCCCCAAGATCCTAACTTCCTCCTTCCTTGTGCTTATACCTAAACGCGAGCAACCTGAAAACCTTGATGATTATAAGCCTATAACCCTCATTGGATGTGTTTATAAAGTTGTTTCCAAACTGATGGCTGGCAGGCTTAAACTGGTATTACATACAATTATATCATCTTCCCAAACAGCGTTTCTACTGGGCAGGAATTTACTAGACGGTGTGCTAGTTTTAAATGAAGTGGTGGATTTTGCGAAAAGGAGTCAGAATAAAGGGTTGATTCTCAAGGTGGATTTCGCTAAAGCGTACGATTGCGTTGAATGGAACTACCTTCGGAACATTATGAAATTGATGGGTTTCGGAGATAAATGGATGAAGTGGATCGAGGGCAGCGTCTTCAACAATTATATGTCAGTTCTTATTAATGGGAGTCCTTCACGCGAATTCAAAGTTACGAGGGAATTAAGACAAGGTGATCCACTTTCACTGTATCTTTTTACGATTGTGGCTGAAGGACTTGCAGTGTTATTAAAAAGAGCTTCAGATTCTAATTTTTTCATTGGGTTTCTGCTGAGTGATAATATTTCCTTCAATCTTCTGCAATACGCCGACGACACAATTATTCTTGGTGACGGTTCATGGGATAATTTGTGGGCAATCAAAGTCTTACTTAAAGTGTTTCAGGTTCTGCCTAGGCTTGATATCAACTACAGCAAAAGCTTCCTACTTGGGTTTGGCTTAGATCAAACTTGGTTGATGGCTACAGAGAGCTTTCTGGGTTGCAGGACACAAACGACTCTATTTAAATTTCTCGGAGTTTTAATAGGCGGAAACCACAGACATGTGTCCTTCTAGCAACCGGTTATCGAGAAGTTCCAAGCGAGACTTTCATCGTGGAAAGGAAGACTTATGTCTATGGGGGGTAGGACAACGCTTATCAAATCGGTCATGGCCAATCTACCAATCCACTACATGTCATTCTATAAGATGCCATGTAAAGTTATTCGAATCCTCACAACTCTTCAAAGACGGTTCCTATGGTCAGGTTCAACTGTCAAGAAAGGTATGGCCTAGATTAGGTGAAGTATTTTTTACAAAGCTAAAGAAGAAGTGGGACTTGGGATAATGGATTTACGCTATTTTAACACGACTCTCCTCACTAAATGGTTATGGAAGTGTGCTCATCAAAAAGATAGCTTGTGGCATAATGTTTTGGTGGCTAGATACAGTAACCAGTATGTCCAGCATCTTTGTTTAAGTGAACATCACACTTACAGAGTTCCTGCTTCTTTGTGGTGACGCGATTTACTCACCATTGCTCATTTGTTCGGGCATAGGTCGTTTTTTGTATGGTTGCTGGTAAAGTTGGTAATGGTAGGAGCCTTTCATTTTGGCATTCCAACTGGTTGGGCGATGACTGTTTAGCAGATTTATTCCCAAATGTTTATCGAGCTGCACATCATAGGTATTCCCTCATCGCGGAAAATGGTGCCTGGGCTGGTGATAAGTGGGAATGGTTCGTTAGTGCCGATGTCGACAGTGTCCAAGAGGATCAGCAACAAGAACTATCTTCACTGCTGCAACGCTTGGCTGTGTTTTCGTTGAACGGGGAGTGGAAGACAACCTGCTTTGGTTGTTTCATCCGTCATCGGCATACACGACAAATTCTGGTACCAAATTTTGAAAAATTCAGGGCTGCCAACCACGGTTCCATCCGGAGGGGTGGCGATTTTCAAATTACTGTGGGCTGCCACCTCTCCACCAAAACTAATTTTGTTCGGCTGGCGTCTTCTACATAATAGATTACCATCTCGAGATAATCTGGCCGACAGAGGTATACTTTCCAACACCCATGAACTAGTATGTCCTTTTTATTTCGTATCAGACGAGACTGCGTTTCATGTACTGTTCATCTGTCATAGAAGTAGGTCGGTGTGGGTCAAACTTTTCAATTGGGTGGGAGTGACTTCATTTCACAACGATGACATTTCTAGTCATCTTAGAAGATGGATGCAGGGTTGTTTTTCTCGTGGTATCAACTTCAAAATCGCTATAGGGTTGTGGTTGGTGGTGGGGTGGGTGTTGTGGAATTGCAGAAATAATATAATGTTTAATGATGGAATTTGGGATATGGACGAGATAGCTCACAAGATTATCCTTGTATCTTGGTGGTGGATAGGGAAAATATGTAGTAAATCAATTACTTGTAATTATTACGAATGATTCAAGACACCGTGCGATTTTTTGTAGGCGCCGCAGTAGTTTTTAGCCGGTGCTAATTTTTGTGAGCGGGTTAGGATACCCCTAGTATCCTTAAAAATATATTTTGCTTATTAAAAAAAACAGTATCAAGAGACTTTAAAGGTAGCGTAGCTAACCCTGGTGAGATGAAGAATCATGCCAACGTACTTGGAAAGAGAGTAGTAGGATACTGAGATCCTGCTAGGTAGATTAAATTAAGGCTACCTAAATTACACTATTCCAAAGATTCCGCCACGACAACATATCACTATCAAAGAGAGAGTCATACCCTGTATAATTGAATGTAAGTAGGAAATCAACTCTTCTTCATAAAGAATAAATAAAAGTTCCCATCCACCTCAAATCCTACACTAGGGCATCATCCTCCCACGGACCTACATGACATACAGGTCGTTCCTATTAAAAAAATTAGTAAAGAGCCTACGAACCTGATCATAACACGGGAGGGCCTAAGCCAGTGATCGTCCAAAAAATCAGTATGAAGACTAATTTCCACTCTCTTATAAATACTATCCACAAACCAATTAAATGGATTATCTACTTTGGATCGAAGTAAAGACATTTCTTTTCGCCAGTTAGAAGAAAAATCCCAGCTAGGACGAGATAACGATAACATGTAGTTCATTATTAGCAAGTAAGATATTACACAATAGATCAACCTCCACCTTCGTTTAGGCAAAAGAGTCAAATTCGCCAAGCATTGATAAAAATATTTTTTAAAAAAAAAAACTCATCATTTCTCTTTTCTATTCATAATTTCTCTTTTATATTCATCATTAAATGCCTCGCACATTTTTTTCTTCAGTTTTTTTTAATTAATTTCGTAGATGTATCTACGGAATATTTCTGTATGCGTATTTACGGAAGAAAACCAGATACAGAATACCAGAAAATCAACATTACAATAATAAAATCAACATTCATAAAATAAAATCGGCGTTACATTGATGACTTCGACAGAGTCCGAAAGACACTACTACAAAAAAGCTATTTAATACCCTTTTTTTTTGCTTTTTGATAGCGTTTAAAAGCTCTATTAACCAGGCTGCTATTGTAAATATTTATGTTTGATAGCACTTTAAAAGAGCTATTATAGTACTGTTAATTAATAGCGTTTTTCCAAAAGCGCTATTATAGTACCGGTATTTAATAGCATTTTTCTAAAAGCGCTACAAAAGTATACATTTTGTATTTTATAATATGTATTTTGCTTTGATTTTGATAGCACTTTCAAACAAAGCGCTAATATAAGGCACATGTTTGATATTGCTTTTCCATAAAAGTGCTATTATAGTATGTTTCATTACTAGCACTCTCTCTTCAAAACGCTATTGTAGTACACTTTTTTTTACACAAAATCATTCTTTTGGTCAATATATATATATATATATATATATATATGACATTTGCATTTTATGACATTAGAATTCATATATATATATATGGCATTTGCATTTTATGACATTAGAATTCATAAAAAATAATGATTAACCAACCAACTAAAATATTTGAAAATGAAATAGAACCACTTAACAAGAACAAATGTGATTCCATATATATCTACCACTGCCATAATAAACACGTAAGGTATTATATTTATGTATATAGATCAATCTACACTACATAATAGTGGTAAATGATAACAAACAAATTAACAAACCATATTCAACATTGATCTTAATGAAATTAAGTTAAAACTTTTGCCACTAGTTATTAATTTGATCCAACTAAGAGTACTTCAAACCACAACAAGTATAAGGTCCTCTATAGTTGCACGAGTTTGTGCAACCCGCATTTGAAGAGACATAAGTAGGCCAGTAACGCCCAATGCATTGTCCGTTCACCCAAGTGTTGAAACAGTATTTAGGGGGGTGTTTTTATCGTCTCCACAAGGATTGTTCGATATTTTGATGCTTGTCGTTCAATAGTCGAAATGTTTTAAGTTAAGAAATTTCAAATGATTCTTGGTTTTGTTTAACATAAATTTGTAGCAAAGAGTAAATTTTTAGCAAAGATGTTGTAAGTTTTAGAAAGGCATGTCAAGATTAGGTTTCACTAATCTTTCTCACACATCTCCGATTAATCAAGCATATGAACTTAGTTTCCGACCAATACAATCGCGTATCCTCTCGAATAAGTTTATGCCTAAAGCAAATTCGTGAGTATCGTTGTTTAGACCGTTAGATGATGTCTCACGCTAACAATCGAAACAACAAATGTTAAGATCAACACAAAGCGAATAACAAATCCCAAATCTATGTCTAGAGTTTGGTTTTCAAGAGTTGAAAATATTAGGTCATGATTTGTAAAATTTATGTCTAGAGTGATACAAACCACACATACATCATTAAGAAGAAATAACTTCATCTATATTGATCATAAACCTTGTTCATATACAAAAGATCAAAAGAAATACATATGATCAAGATCAACTACATCTAACCTTAACACAAAAGTGTTTAGCTACTCATTTTCATGGTAGCTTGAATGACAAGCTTCAAGAGGAGATGAAAGAACATCAGAGTCGAATATTCGAGATTGGATGTGACTTCAGCTTCTCTATGTGAAAATTCACTCTTGGATTATCAAAGTGCAAAAAAATATGTTTTTGTGTGAAAAATATCAAGTCTCTCCTTCCAGAAAACTAACAAATTTATTTATAACACACTTCTGTTCTGATGCATTCGCCTAGCGAATGATCCATTCGCCCAGCGAATGAAGAAAAATGGCACTTTAAGTGCCTCTGAAAGTTTAAACCGCCCTTGGCTGTCATCGCGGGTTCGCTAGGCGAACGTTTCATTCGCTAAGCGAGCCACTCGCCAAAACCTTCGCCCAAGCGAATTTTGGGTCATTTTTCCACTGCCTCAGCCAAGAGTCCTTCGGCAGGACCGTCGCCCAACGAGCGAAGCAGCGAACACTCGCTGGCACTTCGCCAAGCGAATTTTACTCCCATTTCCCGCTGTCTCAATCTGGAGCTCTTCGCTGGGAGCTTCGCCACCGTTTGCTCGGCGAACGTTCGCTGGTGAATTCGCCAGGATTCGCCAAGCGAACATTGCTGTTGTTTTCCTCCTTCTTTGACAGCTTGCATCAACTTCTTGTGTCCTAATTTCTTGATCATTTAGTGCTTTTTTCTGCACAATAGCACACATATTACAAGCACCAAAGGTAGGTTACAATGTGTGAAGAACAACAACAATTCACCACTAAAATCAACAATTAATCAAAGAAAGTGATGAAAAATGCCAAGTATTGAATACAAATATGTACCATGCTTGACATCTAACAAACTCTCCCCAACTAACTCTTTGTTTGTGCTCAAGCAAAGTATGTCTCTCATTAAAAACAAGAGGATTTACTCAAGTATTTAATTCAGCCAAGACAAGAGAAACAGCTCAAATAAACAAGAATTGCAACAAGGCAACAATTACACAATCCTAGAACCGACAATGTAAAAGAACTTGAATCTTAAACAACTTTCAGACGATGTTTTAAGAGACAACTGAATCATCATGCACATGTCATTCTAACACTCCTCTTTGAAAAAGGATTGAAGGAAAACGCGCATGCAAGAACGGGATAAATTCACTCAAATGACAAATCATGTAAATACTAAGAAATTCAAACAATATCTAAATGATCACAAAAGAAATCATGGAAGAAAAATATCACTAAGGGCTTTAAGGTTATAGCTTGGTCGAGTTAACAATAAAGGGACATTTCTAAAGGCCATTGAATCGAAATTGCCGACGCAAAAGAACATTCACTATACAAGGTATTCACAACATCTCAACTTCATTCACCAATTTTTTTCCTTTATCACACCTTCTCAAACTTCCTTGCACAATTATTGGACCTATTTTTTTTTCATTCAAGCAAGCATTCTTTTTCTCTTTTGTATTCAAATATTCACATACTCTTTTCTTTTCATGCTTGCTTACATGTTTTCAAAATTTTTTGTAATTCACCAATCTTCTTTTTCACTCTCCCCAACTTATTTTCGACTAAACCTTAAGTGAATGTTCCTTGCCTTAAAAAGGCAAGGAAGTCAATTAAAACAAAATTTCTAAGGTTCAAGAAGAAAATTTTTAGAAGCTCTCAAAAATTCAATGATGAACTTGATTTTCAGAATATGTACAACACAAAGTTCATCACTGAAAGAGATCTAACAATTTAGGCGCAAAGGGGTTAACGAATTCTCGCTACTCACGGGTAAATTACTGTTTGGAAATGGTTGTGCTCAATATCAACAAGTGCCTTGATCATTTCTAAGACTTCCACTAAATTACATACATCACAAGATAAATTATGAATTAAAAGTATAAAACACAATTTGTCATCAATCCAAAGCATATAGTATAACCTGGAGGTTTCTCACTTTTGTGACTTTTGGACCTAAATGACACAAGCACTCAAATAGAGTTGTATCCGGAAACAACATTTTCATTTGTACAAAGACAACAAAGTTCTAATACATTCTAAATTCTAGAACTAGTAACTATGTACCTTGCCACAACAACATGCTTAAAGTACAATCGTAGCCATCCCATCTTGGAGGAATCTTCTTTAATGCATTATCAACACCAACCTACGTTTCTTCCACAAAACATCCAAAAGTTGGAAATATTAAATTTCCACAAGCATACCAACATAAAACAATAAAAAACATATTAACACTTTAAGAGTTGAACATTCGTAAACTGAAGAATTCAACTCTTAACACATAAGCATACCAACAAATTAAGTGTTGAGCATTCGTAAACTGAAGAACTCAACACTTAATACAATAATTAAACCCAAAATATTAGTAAAATTAAAAAAAAAAGAAATTTTTTTACTGAAAACAACAAATATTACTAATAATAATAAAAATGTACTGATAATAAAAATGTACTGGTGTGAACACACCTACAAAGTCAAAAGTACCACCAGAGGGTACAAGTACATCCAAAATAATCCACAAAGTGGATACAGTACATCAATACAAACTGAAATAAAAACCAAATGCAAGAAAAACTTCACTTTGATGCTCAAAGGAAGTACAAAATCATCACACCAAAAATCAGTCCTCATCGGACACCTCGATATCCTCGCTCTCGGAACCATCGCTAGAGCCAGCCACCTCATCATCATCATCAGCCTCAACATCAACACCCTCCTCATCAGCATCATCATCTGCTGCATCCTCACCCCCTCCGAGAACTGGCCTGGCCTCAGGCCAACCAGCATGTGTCAGGAACTGCTCCCTAGACATCAAAGAATGCTCACCGGCAGGATTGCGAATCTGCAACTGAAGAACCTGCATAGAATCATGTAAGTCGTTCATGGCGCGCTGAGAAGCCGTCATCCAGTCCCAGTTGTACTGGCATATTTCCTGCTGAAAAGGATAAAAATCATGTGACCCCGAACCAGTAGCTCTACCATCCCCTATGCTAGCATCAGTACCAGCACCAGATGTCTCCCCCTTGCCCCTCTGGGCTTACAAAACTTGTCCACGTAATGATCATCTATAGCATAAGGAATCGTGACCTGTCGGCGTGCGGGTATATCAACCCCAGCATGAGCACAAAACGACATAATGAGACAAGCGAAAGCAAGCGGGGCATTCGCCCGAGAAGCAGAACCTCCAAGACCACTCAGAATAATGGCCTTGATCTCATCAGTAATGATACGAGCCACATCGATCACAACATTCGTAAGAATGTTGTGGACAAGATGAGCAAGGGGTATTGTGATGGTGGAAGAATGTGACTTAGGCTTGATGTTTGTAATCACAAAGAGTAGAATGAGCTGAGCCAACGGTTGCATATCCGCCCGTCGGTATCTAATAGCAACCCAAGATGGGTTGTGTTGCACCTCAAATTTTATCCTCAGATTTGTCTTATCATTATCATATCATTTTTTTTATCAGCGATATTTTGTTTTAGCCATTTTATAATTTCACTCTAGAATTTGCCTTATTTTAAAAATTTATTTAGAATTTGACTAAGTTTACTTTTTTGGTTTAATTATAACATAATTATTAATATAGTTCACATTTTAATATAGTCAATTAGTTTAATGTTTATTATTTTCATTTTATTTTGTTTTAATTTAGTGTTGAAATTATTTGAGGTTATATCTTTTCAGTTAACATTAATTTTAATTATAAAAAATAGATTTAATTAATTAGTCATTTGATCATTTTAATCATTTTGTCTAAAGCAAATTACAAACATGTTAATTTTATTTATTTATGGTTTATTACAAGGTAAGTAAAGGACAACATCTCTCTGTCACCCAGCTCATCACGTGCTTGTTGTGAACCATCAAACCTAAAACTTTGCAGCTACAATAATATGATAATTCTTATTAAAATACATTAGTGTGTTACATTAGTATCCTTTGGTACAATAGCAGTAGCTTTGCACCAGCTTTTTCCGTCTCTGCTCATCCGTACGAACCAATACAACTTTCTCCAACGTAAACCTGCAAGCATGAAAGCGACCATACATAACGTTTGAAAATTCAAATAATTTAAGAAATCAATTCCTGTTTTCTGGAGAGGATATATACGAAACAGGAGGCGGTCAAAGGGGGGAGATGGGTGCGCCTCCACTCGTTCAGGTTTCTCTCTCTTTTTTTGAAAAATGAAAACTGGTTTCAGTAGAGGCAGAATGGAAGCTTTCTTCCTACTGTGAGCTACGTTCTTCCTCACCACTCCATATCCTTACCTCTCTTTTACAACTTCCACTCTCCATTTTACACAACATATCTTTACACCCTGTAATAGTCTCATAAGCAACACCTTGAAACCCACACTCAAAAACAGAACCATACAAGGTTCCCTCTCCATTATATCTCACAACCTTGCATCACCATCAAGGCCAACAGGCGCCGTAGAAAGTAATACAACCACCATTAACCTCTGTTTCACTCCTCCCATTTCCATCCATGTAAAGTTGTCAATACAATAGTTGAACATCACAGAAACTCCAACACCACAGTTCCGCCGTAACACATCCTCCGTGGCCATCTGCAACAACATCACATTCCCACGGTTCTGAACCAAAAATACAACATTCCACCATTTCATTAAATCCATAAACTGCCCACCACCTCTGTTTTCATTTTCGCAAAAAACCATATCGCCGCATCACCCCTACAATCTCCTTCCGTTTCCAATTTGTTATTTTCGTGCCGACGACATCGACTCAAACAAGAGTTGGAATTCACGTCAGTTTTATGGAGGTGCGTTTACGTTTCGGATTCGATCTGGCTTGTCCGTGATACAATTTGCAGCAACAACAAGAAGTAGCTTGCAGCAGTAGCACTTCGCGTAACGGTAACAATTTCAATTTCATCCATAGTATGTATCTAATGTCACCGTTTGCTAGTTCTGATTTGATTTTGTTCCTATCCGAATGTTGATTGCATTGCGGGTATTATGCTTATGTCGACATCGTATTTCGTCAAGTTTCCACCTATCTTTTATTGCTCGATTACAAGCTTTTGATTTCTGTTTTAGTTATTTACGAAGCTTGATTACTGTGAATCTCTTACAAAGTCGTGAATCTGAAGTTTGAATGCTGATCATACTTTTGTGTAGTTTGATTAATTGGTGATTGTTGGCTATTCCTTGTAGAGGTTGACGCTTGGTCTTCGTATAATTTCTTTACTTTTCCGTCCTTGGAAAAGCAAATATGTGAAATTCTAACAAGGGTTTGACTTGTCTTGTTTATGTAAATATCGGGTTGCTACTGTCCCAATGTCCGGTTTCGACTCGGTTTCAAGTTATCATCAATTGTTGTTTTGTTCTGTCATATGATCTTTGATGGTGTATCGAGTTTCCGAGTGTGTTAACTTTCCCTCGTATACGTTGTAGCATGGTAAGAGATGATGAGCAGTGTTTGAAAAATGATTGCTCTCTACTGTGCGTGTTGCACTATATTTTAATTTTCTTGTTTTCACTATTAGCTATCCACTCTTTTTAAGTACTATTTAGATTAAATATATTATGTCTTCGTTATATTAGACTCCCACATTTCATAAGTGCATTTCCTTTGGTTTTTTTTAGTTTTAATTTAATTCAATTAGTTTTTTAATTAGTTTGAAAGTTGTGTGGTTAATTCCAATTGTGTTTAATGTTATATCTCAAATATGTTGTTATTTCTAATTGTGATATTGGTTGTTATTTTCAATTATGTTGTTAATTCTTAAATTATCCATTTGTGTCTTGATTATGAGTTTTGGTTAATAGTTAATTTCTAAATGATTAATTATCCATGTGTAGTTAATTTTAATTACCTTATGTGTTAATTGTTAATTTTAATTGCCTTGTCAATTAATTATCAATTGTAGGTTTAATTTAATATCTTTTTTAAAAAGCATCTTTGACTTGTTTGATTCTTGAATTAATATATCCATGTTGATTGGCCATATGCTTGACTTTTATATGAATATTATCCTTCTTTAATTGTCATCCTTAATATCATTCTATATGTTTGTCTTCCTAAAGATTGAAGCATATTGATGTGTTCTTTTATATTATTCTATATGTTTGTCTTCCTAAAGATTGAAACATATTTGATGTGTTCTTATAATCATGTTCATCTTATCCATATCTTATTCATGAAACATATTGTCATCCTCATGCTTATGTTGTTTTTATCTATTATATCAATGTCTTAGCTTGTATCAATGTCTTATTTATTGTTGTTATCAACTGTTTTTCCCACTATTCCAAAGGAAGGTGAATAGTGTTGACTCTTAAAGTCATAGCCCCCATCTTAACCTAAGTAACCTCTTAGGAAGAAACTTTGTTTCTTGGCCTCATCAGAGCCATAGAAACCATAACTAGCTTTAGGAAGAGTTCTTCAACTCTTAGTGATATTCATCATAATGAATTTATCACTTCCCCTACTGACTAAACTTCAACATAGGTCCATTACAACTAGATTTAGAGAGTTCCTAAACTCTACAATGAGCTTGTACTCATTTCCCCTCTGAATATTGACCACAGTCAATCATTCAGTAGAAGTAGAACTACGCATACTCTGATTCTATTCCCGAGGATACGTAGGCGTAAAGTGCGATGCTTTATCGAGTATACTTAGATACAAACCCCTAGGTTTTTCAACCTTTAGCATAGAACACATAGCAAACATAAGATAACATTTAACAAGAGGTTCCCGTAGAGTACTACGGACGTTTAGGGTGCTAATACCTTCCCTAGGCGTAACCAATCCCCGAACCATAGATATTTCCCTTTAGGTTTTTCTAACGATCTTGAACCTTTCCTTTGGATAAATCAAAGTCGGTTGTAAAAGAAATATGATGCAAATTAATTAATAATTTGTTATCCAATTTTCACCGCAACAGAAATGGCGACTTCACTGGGGAAAGTAAGACCTACAGCTGGTCCTTTCCTAAGAGGGTTAAGCCTATCTTGCTTTATGTTATTCATGTTTGCTTATCTACTTGTATGATTGCTTGTATGCTTACCTGTCATATCTGTTTTATGTTTTGCTTATCCTCTTTGATTCGGGTTGATATCTTTGAGCGAGATAAATCCTATACCCGGATTTGAGCGTACACTTATTATAGGACGATGGTATTCAAGGAGGCTTTGAGGGAGTCGAATCCTGAAAGGTTGAATTGATAACACCATCACTCAGTTGAGGCCCTCTCGAGAGCCTAGTTATGTTAAACGAGTTAGTTCGTGAAAGCGTGCTACTCTCGACCTGGGTGCCCGGGATATTGAGAATCGTAGTTACCAAACCCAACTTAAGCCTTTTAGATGTAGTGCGGAGACCATGATGGAGTCTATTTCTGAATTGGTTGTCACACGATACTACACTCAGACGAGATTCTCTTGAGAATTTTATCGATTACCAAGTCATCTGGGAAATCCTTAAAATCTGAAAGATGAATTGTCGACTCTGGGAACCTCTTTAGAACCTTGTTCGGCAGGTGAAAACCAGTAGTACATACCTATTGGGATGGGTAGACCATGGCTCCATTCACGAGACCTAAACCTAGGATTTGTATGTCTTGTTGTGTGTACATGTGTGTTTGCCATATGTTTGTGTTTGCGTGCTTTGTGCATCTCTACATTCAAGCATTCTTAGCCATTTGGTTTCGAGGAACTCAAATGTTTGTTTCCTTTTCAAAAGATCAACAGAGCTTGGATTTTAAAAACAAAAACTCTTCAATTTTCCCAAAAAAAAATTTTCGCAACTTGCCTTTGAGTTCCTTGAAACCACTTGGCTTGCATTAGCATCTCATTTGCATCATGTCATAGCATGTGTATTTCCTCTCTGTCTTTCGTCTCATGTCGCCGTTTTCCCTTCAGAATCGTCTTTGAATCATCGCCCGAGCCAAACTCGACAAAGATGTCTGAACAGTACTGTGAATTAGACAGAGTCAACAATGAATTGAGTGAGCTCCGAGGAGGAATGGGGCAGATCATGGAGGTTTTGCATGTTATACGAGTAAAGATGGATACACAGGATACTGTAGTCTCAGAGGTCGTCACTACAACTGTAGAGCCGCCAGTTGTACCTGTTGTAAACCCTACTCTAGGGATGCCATTTGAGTTTATACGAGCCACGACTCCTCAGTCTACGCAGCAAGCTGTGCCGTTGTTTGGTGAGAATTAACAAGTTATTCCAACTTATGCTCCGCCTGTGGTACAGACCCAGTTCCAACCTGTTTTTCAGAACCCGCATCATCTTGATTATGACAATATGTTTGTATTAGAAAATGACAGTAACGAGAAATTAAGAGCCAATATGGAGATTATGCAGAGAAAGCTGAAGGCCATGGAGGGAGATAATGTCTTCAGTTCTGACCTAAAGGATATGTGTTTGGTCACTGACTTAGTAATTCCACCAAAGTTCAAATTACCAAGCTTAGAATTGTACTCTGGCGCTACGTGTCCTAAGGCACACTTGGTCATGTATCTCCGAAGAATGGCGGCATATATGGATAATGATAAGCTGATGATTCATTGTTTCCAAGACAGCCTGAAGGGCGCTGCCGCAAAGTGGTACTTAAGCTTAGACCAATCTCAGATTAAATGTTTCCAAGATGTTATGGACGTCTTCATAAAGCACTATAAGTATAACTTGGATTTAGCTCCTGATTGTAGACAGCTGTTGACCATGACCCAGAAGAACACTGAGTTATTCAAAGAATATGCACAGAGATGGAGAGAGTTGGCTTCACAGGTAGAGCCACCCCTATCTGAAAAAGAGTTAACTGATTGGTTTGTTGACACGGTGAGATCGGAATTCTATGAAAGGATGATCAGTAGCATGTCTGCTAGTTTTTCAGATATTGTGGCTGTGGGGATTAAAGTAGAGCTTGGTCTGAAGAGTGGGAAAATGACCAAGAGAGCTGATAGTTCGAGCAACGATGCAGAGATATCCTTCAAAAGGGAAGGAGACACCAATGTGGTGATGACGAACAAAAGGAAGAAAAATCAGTTCTGGAAGCGTCAGCAGCAACAGCAGCAACAGCAGTGCTATTTTGTTCAGCAACCTTATGTGGCCGCTATCACGCCGACATTCAACCATCAAGCTCCTGTTTATCAGCCGGTTCCTCAACCACCAGTGTATCAACGAGCGCCCAACACTCCTGCTTATCGCCAACAGACTCAAGTTTCTCATCAAAATATTCCAGGAAAAAGAAAGGGCGGAAGGCCTCCGATTCCTCCGATTCCTATGACGTATACAACATTGTATCCTGTTTTGGCGTAACAAGGATTAATAACTACAAGGTCATCGGGCCCACCTCCTGATCCGCTTCCACCTTCTTACAATCCCAATGCTCATTGTGCATTCCATGAAGGTGCACCAGGCCACAATTTAGAAGGTTGTTTTGCTTTGAAGCATATTGTGAAGGACTTAGTGGAGAGAAACATTTTGTCTTTCGACGGCTCCCAGCCTATCATCAAGAACAATCCTTACCCGCTCATGACATAAGTGATGCTGTGGAGGATAAGGGATTAGGTGTCTCCTCTCTGATTTGCTGTATTTGATTCCCTAAAGCTGGCAATCTTTTGGCTGTTTCAGCATTTTGATTGTATTTCCTTTGCACTTTGAATTTGTATTGTTGTAATTGGCAACATTAATGAAATATTTATGCATCTTTTGGTTAAGTCCATTCATTTCACTCATTTATTTTTATAAAAGCAAATATCTTCACCTTGTTTCACTCCCTTTTTCAACTTTTGATAAAGCAAAGATTAGGGAGGATGATGAAAACCTCATATTCATAATTGTTGTGGTATGCTTTCAATTAAACCTCGCCGAGGATGTAAGGCATTGTTTCAATTTATCCTTGTTAACCCCTTGGAGCCTAGAAGTAGGAGTTTCTTCTTCACAAAAATCATAATCTCAACCTTGGGGCAGGGTAGTTCTCAGTTTAACTCGGTTATGCATTCAAACATGAGCGCTTCACATAAGGCGCCAGTCAGCTTTCAAATCAAGTGACTTCCTATTTTTGGAGATTTGAACGTATATCTTGAGTTAACTGAGCGTAGGATTTGATCCTTTATCCCTTGTTTCGTAAACCATGAACCAAACCACATTACAACCCCTAAAAGACCTAACTGAGGTAAGGTTGTTTTGAAAGGCATGCTACAGCAGGGTTGGGTAACCTGACTCTTAATAATCTTTGCTATTTCTGCGTGTATTGATAATTTCTTTTGTTGTTTCATAAATAATCAGATCCACCTTTGTTCTTGATTGAATCCGTCAGCGTATGCTTCCATCAAAAGATTTGTTTTCAAACCTTGCATGAATCTTTGCATAATTTTGCCAATTTTAATGAACAACGCTTGTTTGCAATACCATTGAATATCAAGGAATCCCAACAAACGCGATCAGTCAAGGAGTTAAACTTGATAAGGGAAATTTGACTCATTCAGGGGCAACCAAGTGTGAGGTTTGCCAATCTATTTCCCTAAGAGTTGACAAATCAGGGGCAGAACGCTGCAGTTCAGAATATTGGGGCAAATATCCTTGAGATCATCTTATGACAAATTTTTTCAGTAACCCATCAGCAGGGGCAAATCCGTTCCCCAGTAATTTCTACTACAGTTTGAGTATCTCGAGTATAACTGAACAGAAGCAGCTACATCAAGATTCTTCAGGTTGAAAGATATTGAATCATCTGGTATTTCATTTCTTCCGTAAAATTCTTTTGATTATTCAAGTTGGAAGATATTGAAGCATCTGGTATTTCGATCCTTCCGTAAAATTCTTTTGTTTGTTCATCCCCTAATCTGGGGCAGTTATGTCGAGATCCCTCCAAGAGTTTGAAGATATTGAAGCACCCTGTATGCCAATTCTTCTATAAAATCCTGTTGTTATCGTCTTAGCTTGAGGCAGACAAAATTCGAAGACGATCGTCATATAAGTTAGAATGCAGGATTACTCTGTTCTTGTGATATCTTTCGCTAAGCTTTCCAGTAAATTGCTACTTCAGCCAATCTTGACAATTCTCTATGGATTCTCCACCAACAAAGAAATCAAGCTCATGATGGCAATACTCATGATGTTATACCTCAAGTGGAATTCTCTTTTCACCAACGGAGTTGTTGATTCTTCTTCATCACCAGTATTGGTCCAATCTGTTGAGTTTGGTTGGGTGTCCTTTGTTGATGTTTATTTTCTTCGTCTCTAGTTTCGCTTTCTGTCTGTTTTGTCAGCATAAGCATAAGTATGGCATAAGCACTCATATGCATAGCATTTTAGCATTGCTACTTCTTTTTCTGGTGTTTACCTGTTTTGGTTCACTTTGATGTTTGTCTCCCCAAGTGACTAGGTTCGTATATTCAATCCAATAGAAAGTCAGCCCTAGCCATCATTTTCTGAATTCCCCATAGAGTTTGATTCTCGTGGATGACGGTTGGTTCGGTTATCTTTTCCATATCATGGATAAGATAAATCCCCATTTGAGTTCATTCCTCAATTGGAGTCTTGTTTGACCGTTTCTTTCTAGCTTGTTCCTAGATTGAACTTTGGTCCCGGGCAGGGGGTTTTCTGAACCTATCTTTGAACGTGTATTTATTTTGCATTGTATCTCGCAAGAAGAATCTCAAGAACCTCATTGAAGATAGATTATTTTCTCCAGCAATATTATGATATCAACATATCTTTGAAAGCAGCAATCTCTTGAAGAAGCTTAGCAGTCTCCTATAAGCAGCTTATCTATCTCTGGTACTATTCAGCCTCTTGCAACCATAATGGGTATCCCCCAGGAAATCTTATCTTCAATTATGCAACCCCGGTACTAACCTATCAAATTCTATACCTTTATTGGAGCCCATTTCTTGGTTCAATCTCCAATAAGGTTCTTCTTTTTCCAAAGTGCCAACCGGTCATACTTGAACCTGTTGTTCCATCACTTTAGATGCCTTTTCCCAGTGAAGACCGTCTTTCAGTTCAACCTTCATCGCGGATCTTTTCTAGAATGTCATCTAGTTGCGTGTAGCCTTGATGATCAATCATTCTAGATACTTTGTTGGAACCCAGTTCTTGGTTCTATCTCCAACAAGGTTACTTCTAAAGCCCCAACCGGTCATACTTGAACCTGTTGTTTCATCACTTTAGAGGTTACTTCTAAAGAGCCAACCGGTCATACTTGAACCTGTTGTTCCATCACTTTAGAGGTGTTTCTAGGATGTCATTTAGTCATGTTAGACTTGATGATCAATCATCCTAGATACTTTATTGGAGCCCATTTCTCGGTTCAATCTCCAATAAGGTTCTTCTTTTTCCAAAGTGCCAATCGGTCATACTTGAACCTGTTGTTCCCTCACTTTGGACGTCTTTTTCCAGTGAAGATCATTTTTCGGTTCAACCTTCATTGCGGATCCTTTCTAGAATGTCATCTAGTTGCGTTTAGCCTTGATGATCAATCATTCTAGATACCTTTATTGGAGCCCATTTCTTGGTTCTATCTCCAATAAGGTTACCTTTCTGGCTCCTACCGGTTTTCCTTCATGAAGCAGATTATGTGTTATCTCAACCAACTCTTATTTTGAGTACCAGAGTCTATTCTTGACTCATTAACCATGTTCCCATTTAAACCCCAGCTCTTTATGCAGGAGTCCCCAGAGAAGCTCAAGTTTTGCTACAACAGGAATTCTTAGTCACTAGAATTGTTATTGGTCTTTGAATACAACAACTTCTTCATTTTCATTTGATTCTTGGAAGCGGAAGTTTTAAGAAAACACGAAGATAAACTAAGTTTTACTCTGGAATTAAGTTGTTTTACGGAATCAAGTTGGTACAGGAAGAATTAGTAGTACTGTATCTTTGGCTTGGATTTGCCATCTCCAATGAAAAGAAGATTGCCCGGTTATCCTAGATGTTTGGGTTTCAGGGTGTTGGCTTGTGTTATCCTTTCTTCTTTCCTGTTTTGCGTCGTTCGCGTCGTTTTTAGCATATAGCTAAGCATATGCATCATACCCTAGCATCTTTGCATTTCCTTGTGCTCTTCCTTGCTCGTGGTCTTTTGTTTGTGTCTGTCTTTATTTCCCCAGTGAAGTAAAGGCATTCCCGGTTTGCTTTGTGTCGTGCTTGTTCGGTCTTAACCTTTGCGCGCCAGATTTGGATCTTTAAAACCTTTTGTTGTTCCCCAAGAAGTTTAACTTTAAAGATTTTGGAAGACTGTTCTCGTTTGAATCATGTCAAACTTGAACTTGGACTTTGTTTGAATCGCGTCAAGCATTGTCTTTTGTGTTCTTGTTTGAATCGTGTCAAACTTGAATTTGTTCTCGTTTGAGTCGTGTCAAACTTAAACTTGGACTTTGTTTGAATCGCGTCAAGCATCGTTTTTTCTGTTCTTGTTTGAATCGTGTCAAACCTGAACAGAGTCTTTGTTCGAATCGTGTCGGACACTGACCCTTGTTTTAAAATCGTTCTTGTTCGAATCATGTCGAACTTGAATTGGGACTTTGTTTGAATCATGTCAAGCACTGTCTTTTGTTTTAAAACCATTCTTGTTCGAATCGTGTCGGACATTGAACCCTTATCCTGTTTCTTTTCTGAAATTACTTTAAGCTAAGTTTCTTGGAACAAATTTATTCGACTTTAAGACTCCTACCTGGTGCGCAGAGTTGGTCTCTGTCTGCCTGGCTTTTCTTGAAGATCCCATTTTGAACTCTTCAGTCCAAGAATCCCCAGGAAGTCTTTGGTTGGTTGTCTATCTTTTTAAGCTGATCCCTAGTGATCAGGTTTTTCTTTCTGGTTTCGTGCCCAGGAAGAGTGTGGGTTTGTTTTGTCCCCAGTAGTCTATCTCCCTAGATCTTTCCCAGTGGAGATTGTCTTTTGGTTTTCTCCAGTGTTTCTTTGGAGTTTCCCCGGTGAGTCTCCTTTGTTGGTTGTCCTGTATCCCCAGTGAGGGTTTCCTCGTGGATACTAACCTTCGTCCTTCCCCAGTGAAGCTCATCTTGTGTTTGCTTCCTGTCTGTCCTTTGGCGCCTTGTTGCGTCTGCATCTTTGCATCTTCCTTGGCATCATGTTGTTGCATTGCATGTTCGCGCATCTGAGGGCAAAATTTTCAGTTATTTGTATTTAAATATCTTTCGCTTTTGATTCCATGAGGATCTTCATCTCTCATGTCATCCGGCAAAAATATTTAAATAGGGGCAACTGTTGCACCCCAAATTTTACCCTCAGATTTGTCTTATCATTATCATATCATTTTTTTTATCAGCGATATTTTGTTTTAGCCATTTTATAATTTCACTCTAGAATTTGCCTTATTTTAAATATTTATTTAGAATTTAACTAAGTTTACTTTTTTGGTTTAATTATAACATAATTATTAATATAGTTCACATTTTAATATAGTCAATTAGTTTAATGTTTATTATTTTCATTTTCTTTTGTTTTAATTTAGTGTTGAAATTATTTTAGGTTATATCTTTTCAGTTAACATTAATTTTAATTATAACATAGATTTAATTAATTAGTCATTTGATCATTTTAATCATTTTGTCTAAAGCAAATTACAAACATGTTACTTTTATTTATTTATGGTTTATTACAAGGTAAGTAAAGGACAGCATCTCTCTCTCACCCAGCTCATCACGTGCTTGTTGTGAACCATCAAACCTAAAACTTTGCAGCTACAATAATATGATAATTCTTATTAAAATACATTAGTGTGTTACATTAGTATCCTTTGGTACAATAGCAGTAGCTTTGCACCCGCTTTTTTCGTCTCTGCTCATCCGTACGAACCAATACAGCTTTCTCCAACGTAAACCTGCAAGCATGAAAGCGACCATACATAACGTTCAAAAATTCAAATAATTTAAGAAATCAATTGCTGTTTTCTGGAGAGGATATATACGAAACAGGAGGCGGTCAAAGAGGGGAGATGGGTGCGCCTCCACTCATTCAGGTTTCTCTCTCTTTTTTTGAAAAATGAAAACTGGTTTCAGTAGAGGCAGAATGGAAGCTTTCTTCCTACTGTGAGCTACGTTCTTCCTCACCACTCCATATCCTTACCTCTCTTTTACAACTTCCACTCTCCATTTTAAACAACATATCTTTACACCCTGTAATAGTCTCATAAGCAACACCTTGAAACCCACACTCAAAAACAGAACCATACAAGGTTCCTTCTCCATTATATCTCACAACCTTGCATCACCATCAAGGCCAACCGGCACCGTAGAAAGTAATACAACCACCATTAACCTCTGTTTCACTCCTCCCATTTCCATCCATGTAAAGTTGTCAATACAATAGTTGAACATCACAGAAACTCCAACACCACAGTTCCGCCTTAACACATACTCCGTGGCCATCTGCAACAACATCACATTCCCACGGTTCTGAACCAAAAATACAACAACATTCCACCATTTCATTAACTCCATAAATTCCCCACCACCTCTGTTTTCATTTTCGCAAAAAACCATATCGCCGCATCACCCCTACAATCTCCTTCCGTTTCCAATTTGTTATTTTCGTGCCGATGACATCGACTCAAACAAGAGTTGGAATTCACGTCAGTTTTATGGTGGTGCGCTTACGTTTCGGATTCGATCTGGCTTGTCTGTGATTCAATTTGCAGCAACAACAAGAAGTAGCTTGCAGCAGTAGCACTTCGCGTAACGGTAACGATTTCAATTTCGTCCATAGTATGTATCTAATGTCACCGTTTGCTAGTTTAGATTTGATTTTGTTCCTATCCGACTGTTGATTGCATTGCGGGTATTATGCTTATGTCGACATCGTATTTCGCCAAGTTTCCACTTATCTTTTATTGCTGCGATTACAAGCTTTTGATTTCTGTTTTAGTTATTTACGAAGCTTAATTACTGTGAATCTCTTACAAAGTCGTGAATCTGAAGTTTGAATGCTGATCACACTTTTGTGTAGTTTGATTAATTGGTGATTGTTGGCTATTCCTTGTAGAGGTTGACGCTTGGTCTTCGTATAATTTCTTTACTTTTCTGTCCTTGGAAAAGCAAATATATGAAATTTTAACAAGGATTTGACTTGTCTTGTTTGTGTAAATATCGGATTGCTACTGTCCCAATGTCCGGTTTCGACTCGGTTTCAAGTTATCATCAATTGTTGTTTTGTTCTGTCATATGATCTTTGGTGGTGTATCGAGTTTCCGAGTGTGTTAACTTTCCCTCGTATACGTTGTAGCATGGTAAGAGATGATGAGCAGTGTTTGAAAAAGGATTGCTCTCTACTGTGCGTGTTGCACTATATTTTAATTTTCTTGTTTTCACTTTTAGCTATCCACTCTTTTTTAGTACTATTTAGATTAAATATATTGTGTCTTCGTTATATTAGACTCCCACATTTCATAAGTCCATTTCCTTTGTTTTTTTTTAGTTTTAATTTAATTCAATTAGTTTTTTAATTAGTTAGAAAGTTGTGTGGTTAATTCCAATTGTGATTAATGTTATATCTCAAATATGTTGTTATTTCTAATTGTGATATTGGTTGTTATTTTCAATTATGTTGTTAATTCTTAAATTATCCATTTGTGTCTTGATTATGAGTTTTGGTTAATAGTTAATTTCTAAATGATTAATTATCCATGTGTAGTTAATTTTAATTACCTTATGTGTTAATTGTTAATTTTAATTGCCTTGTCAATTAATTATCAATTGTAGGTTTAATTTAATATCTTTTTTAAAAAGCATCTTTGACTTGTTTGATTCTTGAATTAATATATCCATGTTGATTGGCCATATGCTTGACTTTTATATGAATATTATCCTTCTTTAATTGTCATCCTTAATATCATTCTATATGTTTGTCTTCCTAAAGATTGAAGCATATTGATGTGTTCTTTTATATTATTCTATATGTTTGTCTTCCTAAAGATTGAAACATATTTGATGTGTTCTTATAATCATGTTCATCTTATCCATATCTTATTCATGAAACATATTGTCATCCTCATGCTTATGTTGTTTTTATCTATTATATCAATGTCTTAGCTTGTATCAATGTCTTATTTATTGTTGTTATCAACTGTTTTTCCCACTATTCCAAAGGAAGGTGAATAGTGTTGACTCTTAAAGTCATAGCCCCCATCTTAACCTAAGTAACCTCTTAGGAAGAACCTTAGTTTCTTGGCCTCATCAGAGCCATAGAAACCATAACTAGCTTTAGGAAGAGTTCTTCAACTCTTAGCGATATTCATCATAATGAATTTATCACTTCCCCTACTGGCTAAACTTCAACATAGGTCCATTACAACTAGATTTAGAGGGTTCCTAAACTCTACAATGAGCTTGTACTCATTTCCCCTCTGAATATTGACCACAGTCAATCATTCAGTAGAAGTAGAACTACGCATACTCTGATTCCATTCCCGAGGATACGTAGGCGTAAAGTGCGATGCTTTATCGAGTATACTTAGATACTAAACCCTAGGTTTTACAACCTTTAGCATAGAACCCTTAGCAAACATAAGATAACATTTAACAAGAGGTTCCCGTAGAGTACTACGGACGTTTAGGGTGCTAATACCTTCCCTAGGCGTAACTAATTCCCGAACCTTAGATCTTTCCCTTTAGGTTTTTCTAAGGATCTTGAACCTTTCCTTTGGATAAATCAAAGTCGGTTGTAAAAGAAATACGATGCAAATTAATTAATAATTTGTTATCCAATTTTCACCGCAACAGGTTACGTTCCACTTCTTTATCCGGAAGGAGCATATCACTGGTCATTTTCAGGATATCACGATGAAGATGGAGGTCTCTATGATACACATCCAACTTACTGCCTACCAATGGCAACGGGTCACCAAGAACAGTGTTAAAAGTTCGCCTATCAAACCTCACTATGGTCCCCCTAACTAGAGACGTCCAACTGAAAAAGCTCACCATCATTTAGGAGTGTCGCTCCCAGGATTTTCATCCAGGTACAAATGCGAAAGTGGCACGGAAAAACAGAGTCGCCAGCCGGGTAAATTTATTCCAAGAGAGGGAAAGGGAACACTGCATAAACCTGAGGAAGAGGGAAAGGAATGGTCATCGCAACCATAGCCTGGGTTCGGGAGTCGGTTACGCGAGGGGAAGGTACTAGCACCCCACACGTCCATCGTACTCGATGGGATCCACACTTGTTGTCTATTCTAAGGGTGAGTTATCCTAAAATCTATGGCTGCACTAAAACGGGGAAGGGGAAGACAAAGACAGACTCGGTAGGACGTCGACGTCCTAGGCCTACGTACTCCCTTTGTGTAATGGGGAATTCAGAGTCAACGTAGTTCGGACCAAGTTCTTTTTGTGTTTTTTATGAGCAACATTAAGTTCGCGTCTGGCAGTTAGGGTCGATGCCTGTTTGCGACTCAGACGAAAAATAACGTGCCCTTTTTGAAAATAGCCTTTAGGTTGACGATCCCGAAGGACAAAAAGGTTTGAAGTTTGTTTGTATTTTTTAGGACAGAAGTGACTTGAGTTAGTTCGTAACTCAACTTGAACCAAAGTCTAGGACACGGGAACGAATGCGTCGCATGGTCGTCCCCAATGGGACGTATGCTCAACACTCTAGAAGAGAGAAGGGGGACCCCTCAATCTTCATTTCCTATGTTTAAGGCTTGTGTGAAAGGCAAGTTGACCTTATTAAGTATCTTAGAAATTGTTATGAGATGAGAAGAGGGACTCAAAAGAAAAGGAAAAGACTACGGGGAAAAATCTATCCTAATGTTATCATGCAAAGGTGGCCCTAAGGGGAGGTTTAGAGGGAGACTACCCTATGGAATTTAGTCCTAATGTTATCATGCAGAGGTGGCCCTAAGGGGAGGTTTGACACCAACCTAAGCCTAAAGAAAAGAAAATATGAGAGAAAGAAAGAGTGAGGGTGGACATGGATAACTATCCACACCCTTAAATAACTTACCTCAGCCTCTGCATAAAAGGTTAGTAAAAAACAGACATAAGCAACCATAAGACAAGTGAAACTCAAATAAATCATAAACCAAAACCAAAGGAAAATCAACCAAGACAGAATGTGGGTGACCTAAACATGAATTAGGAAGTCAAAGAAGCAATCTCAAACAATGGCACAAGTGCCTTTTCAAACAAGTAACCAGACATGATCATAGATGTGCATACAAGAAGATCTTAAACAAAGAGCAAACACATAATTAGTAAAACATCTTCTAAAATTTCCAAATTAATTATCCAGATAGCTCAACCAGTAACAAACATCATGTTAAAAACTCATAGCAAAATTCCCCAGATGAGTCACCCAAACAATTATGCAAAGTTCAGAAGAGAAACAAGACTCAATATGCAAAAGAGGAGGACTAAAATGCAATATGAAATGATTTTAAAAATGATAGAAAAATATTTTAATGCAATTCAATATGTTGGTGAAACAATTCAAAAAGAATGAGTTCGAAAAGTTTTATGGATGATGAGAAATAAAATAAACAAGTTAGAGTATGCATGTAAGGAATAAATTCAAAAGAAAATAAATTAAATAATTATTTCTGATGCTAAAAATAAAATAAAAATAAAAAATAGAATTTGAGAAAATTTTATAAAACTATAAATATGATTCATGAATTTTTTGGGGGTTTTTTAATGCAAGCAACTATTTTTTAAAAATGAGAATGAAAATGCAATAACTAAATAAAAATAAAAATAGAGAAATAAGCATGGGGGTGCAAATAGCAGCAATAACACGTTGGAAAATAGGCATGGACTAAAAGGTGGGGGTGCGAATAGAAGGCCCAGGTCAAAAACCCATCAGAAAAAATAAAAAAGGAGCACGTGGACTCAGTCAACCCAGTTGACTCACCACTCACCATTAGATCAATCCTGCGCTTCATATCAAGTCAATGCAATCAACAAGTATTTATGATGAGAGATTCAGATCACAATGTGCACCATAGTTAACATACACACACGCGCATACAATCACTCAGCATACCATGGAATCACACGTGAGCAGCACATGATTTCATTAATTTGTTGGCACAATGTCAACCACATGATCATATCAACGTCCAAGATTAAATCAAATGTTTAAAAAGTAATTAAAATGAGAGATCAGGATATGATGCACACGATAGTAACCATGAGCTAGCAAACACACAAACATTAAATAAAATCAGAAAAAAAAATAAAACGTGGCAGCATGTGGGCCGTGGGATCAAACAAATCAACGGTGGAGACTTCATCTCCTACCTCCAGCCCCTTCACCTCGCCGGAACCCTTACCAGTCACCGGAGCTAGGGTTCCGGCCACCCTCTCCGGTCACCTGCAACAAAAAGAAACCCAGAACACACACGCGAATACACTATCTTGACCAGAATTCCCCGAGGATCTCAAATATGCAATCGAAAATCACAAATAATCAACACACAAAGAGATTCGCACGAAACAAGTTAGGGTTCCAAAACTTAAAACTCACGATGCAACCAAATTACACGTCCAAATTCAAAACAAAATATACCAGAATGATCAATGAATGTCACACAACATTATGCATGTCAAAAATCAGAGTTTTAAGATCATGAAAAATACCCCCAACCTGAGATCACGCCACCTATTCCCTTGCTATTAGCTTCAAGTGATGATTGCTTTGTGCTCTATGGATCCTCAGGACTCAGATGGTGAAAGAAGTTTTGGAAAAGCTCTTCTGGATTGTGAGATTCGAATGATTCAAGTTTTAGGGTTCAAACTTTTTTCTCCTCTAAATCGCGTGTGTCCTCCTCCAACCAATGCATGAGTAATCTTAAATACCTAGGGTTAATCCACTGATGATTACTTGGGTCTTAATCACTCCTTGGTTAATGAGTTTTGACCCATTTGGAAAATTTGCATAATGTGAAATACACCCTCCTACATGCATATATACCCAAACATTATACGATGGATCACTTATTTAACAATTGCTAATCACACCTGAATTTGGTTTGGGCCTTGAGATGCCTTGGTTCATGAGTTTAGAATGATCTTGCAATTTTGTATAATGGAAAATAAGTGATGAATAAACCATGGATCCACTTGATTCAAAGGCCAAAAATGATCCTTATGGATTGTTCTTTGATGTTAAAATGTGTCTTGAAACAATGGAATCAATTATAGGTCACTATGTCCCAAAATGCAAAAGTTGTGAAAATGGAACCCTAAAAACCACCTTGCCTTCTTTTGGTCATAACTTGAGTTTCACAAATGATATGGAGACCATCTAGTACTTGTTGGAAAGAGGAGGAAAATATATTCAACTTTCATGTTTGAGGAAAATTCATTTGAAGCTTCCTTCATGATGAAAAGTCAAGTTAAATGTTGTGTAAGAACATGCCAAAAAAAGAAACTTTCAAATTATAGGTCATTTCCATATTTAGTAACTTTTGTACCAACCCTTGATTCTTGATAAATGGTATGAAACTAGACCCTTGAAGACCATATGAGGATGTGAGACCTTGAAAACCTTGAAGAGAACCTCAAGCTTTCACAGTTGACTTCCCCTCTCACTGTTGACTTTTATCCAATTCTCCTAATTCCCAATCCATTGGCCAATTGAACTTCTCCTGAACCAAACTGATGGACAATCTTCCATTCCTAGATACTTAGGGACCCAAGGAATACCATGGAATCAAACCTTGCCCAAAAAATCAGAAATAAACTGACTTTATAGCAAACCCTAATTTTGGTACCCTCAGTCTAGGAGGAAATAACACAGTCTCCAAATCCAAATTCCTCTGAATATGATGTGTATCCTCTCCAACAAAGATAATATATGCCATTTGGTGATGATAACAACCCAATAAGCTTGCCCATTGGAGCAATAAACCCAAGAATCTCCAAAACCCTAATTTCTGCACTGGTTAGGAGAGAGTAATCCACTTGAGCTCTCTTGGATAACATAAGGACTTTTTCTTGAAGAACATCTTCTCCTCTTAAACTGCCTCAGGCACCTTGACCCCATGCTAAGAACCAATGATATGCACACATGATAATGCAAAAAATGAAATGAAACATAAGCCAGTTAGTACTAAAGTAAGGAGGGCAAATTTTGGGGTGCTACAGCTGCCCCTATTCAATCAACTTGGTCCTGAAGGTATGATAACATGACTCTCAGACATTCCAGGATACACGGGGGTTGAATACCAAAAGAAACCTGAAATTTGCAATCCTCAAAGGAGGAACGACTCCACCGGGGAACAAGCAATAAATGTTGCACTATCACAACACGGACGAGTGCTAGCTATGCTGGGGATAAAGTGAAACAAACTCTCCCAGGTTATGTCATCTCTGCTGATAAAGAGAACTGACAAAGGAATCTCAAAATATGCCATCCCTGCTGATAAAGGGAACTGACGAAAAAAATTTCAAAGGATTGCTACCTCTGCTGATAAAGAGAACTAGCAAAATAAATGCCATCCCTGCTGATAAAGGAAACTGACAAAGAAAATCTTCAACAGATTGCTATCTCTGCTGATAAAGAGAACTAGCAAAATAAATGCCATCCCTGCTGATAAAGGGAACTGGGTTTCACGAAATAAGTCAGACGAGAACTGACCACCAGACGAGAACTAGATTTACCACAACAATAGGTCAGACTATAACTGACTACCAGGCGAGAACTGGATTTACCACAACAATAGGTCAGACGATAACTGACTACCAGGCGAGAACTGGATTTACCAAAGAGATGTCAGACGATAACTGACTACCAGGCAAGAACTGGGTTTACAAAAGATATGTCAGGCGAGAACTGACTACCAGGCGAGAACTAGGTTTACACCAAATAGGTTAGTCGAGAACTGACTACCAGACGAGAACTGGATTTACAGAATAAGTCAGACGAGAACTGACTACCAGACGAGAACTGGGTTTCACCAAGTAAGTCAGACGAGAACTGACTACCAGACGAGAACTGGATTTACAAAGGAGATTGGCCAATCCAAGGCAAACACCTAACAAAGATACGGTCGTGAACCAAAAGGGTGAGACATGAAATCAATGGACTTACAACCCACAGATAAGATGACTCCGCTGGGGAAAGGAGAAGTCTAAATAAAAGACTCTGCCGGGGAGCACAGGTAGGATGAACACATTCCTCGGCGATCTCACCGAGGATGAACCAAAATCTCCTGAGTTATACCATCTCTGTTGGGAAAGAGAATTGGCAAGGAAAGCATCAAACCTGGCTTATCCTTCGAATGTAAATGTTTGAATTTTGCCGTAATGCCCCACACGAAGTGGAAATGCTACGCGTTTGAGGATGCAATGCAAATGCTTATGATATGCAAAAGGGGTCCCTTCGGCAAAATAAATGCTGGAGAGAAAAGATCAATTCAGCTGGGGATGACAAAAATAAATTATCCTCTGAATCCAAGAACTCTGCTGAGAAGGACCACGCTGACCGACCCTTTGGATCCACAACTTCTACTGGGGATGAAATCCCAAAGGAACATCCACACCACCGGGGATTACACGTGTCCTTTACTGAAGGTAACATCCAAAACCTGAGATTCCTCCTCTGCTGGGGGAGTTGAGAATGAATGCCGATGACAGAACCAGAAGTCAGTTACTGGAGGTTGCTGATAATCAATGGGCTTAGAACCTGTTGGGGATGCCAGTCCATAATACCATCCTGCTTGGGGATACTGCTGAACTTAATCTGCTGATGGGGAGAATGACTTTACCCTCACCTTGCTGGGGATTAGAACATAACGTTGTCGGTGAAAGTACACTTCCTGACTGGCTGGGGAAAGTGAACACCTGATTCTGTGGGGAGATAACGTCTTGATCCGGAGAAAATACTTCCCAAGTCTCCTACTGGGGAAGTCTGCTCTGCGGAGGAAAGGTGCAATCTCAATGCCGGGGAGAGCAAACTGCTGGGGAAATACAATCCTATTGCCATTCAATCCTGACTTATTTCTAAGGTCATAAACGGCCCTCTGAACTTTCCACTTGCCCCAGACCACCAGGTCTAATGGAAGAAATCGTCTCAAGAGGATTTTATAGAAGACCGGGCATCCGCACTGCCCCAGGGTCTTCAAACTCTCTGAGAGATTTATCAGATCTCGACGTAACTGCCCCAGACTTCATAATCCATGAAGTACATTGAAAGGATTTGTAATGACTTGAAAATACTCTGCTTTAGTATTTTGAACCTTGAGGAAGTGTTTTCAATTAACCATTTTCAGGAGTGGACAATCTCTCGCGCTCTAGAGGTGGCCTGCCCCAATTCTTGAAGGACCTTTTCCCCTGACTGATCTTACAGAGATTTGTCGAATCGACCTAATTGCCCCAGTTCTGCTGCTTTAGGGAGAGTTTTCAACGTAACTGCTCCATATTAGCTGCATCTTATCACCATTTATCGGGAACCCCTAGGCTGCGCACAGTCTCTTGGCCACATACCCCTTGACACGATTGTCCTTCGGAGTTTTCACCATCTCGACTTGGCGTGATCGAGCTTCTCGACCGACGTTCATCGTGTAAGCTTCTTTGATATCAAACACATGCAAGCAGAAAATGTTTATTATGAGAATGACAATTCTAATGTAACACTCATGTTAACCTTGAAGCTTTATTGAAAATGTGTCGCCAAGCCTTGTGAACGAATCACTAGCTGGGATGCGACCTTGATCTTTGAATGGCAAAATAATGCGCACATGCAATACCAACAAATCTTATTAGGATAACTCATAGGAGTCAGGAACGCTATCCTGTTGAAGTACGCTTTCGGAATAAACCCTGTTTCAATTAGGACTTTTAAGGGTTGTAACGTGGTCTAGTTCGCGATTTGAGAAAAAGGATTTATGGCTCAAAATTTATCGGTGCCCACCCACTCTCCGTGATGTTCTCCAGTCCTATGTTCAGTTAATCTGACCCAAATGCTCATCTCTTAAAGGTTTATGATCTTTAAGGAACCTATGCCACTAACGGTTTGGCACCTAAGGGAGTTTTGGAATGACAGTCACCCCTTTTTATCTCTTGTGTCTGTAATCACACGAATTTGTTCTTATCGAGGATTTTCTTTTGTAACGCTTTTCGCTTTTCGCTTTTTCTTTCTTTTGCCTTTTTTGATCCCTAATTTTTGCTTGGACTGACTCTTTTGAGTTTTTCGATTTTGAAGTCCAGCGGGATGCCCTAACTTTTGCCTAAGTCGCTTGTTTTCATGTTTCGACTTAGCGGGCTTTCTTTTTTATTCCCCTTGTTGAACAAAGCGTGTGACACCGGTTGTCTTACTTGCTTGAAAGGGTTGTGACTGCCTCACTCCTTGATTGTTGATGGGTAACCATTGTGGTTTCACATCTCTTGACCTCTTGATGGTGGGATAGAAGGTAATGGATCCTCAGATGCACACTCTCCCTAAAATTTGAACGCTCGGTCAAACTAACTGACGCCTACCCTGCCTCTGGGTTAAGTATGAGGGTTTTGTCGTACGAACTAATCTCCTACTTCAAGGCTCAAAGGGGTTAACGAGGGTCTATCTCCCTTATATCTCCAGTGTTTAGGGATTTGAAAGAATGCCAGTACATCCTCAACAGGGTCCTGTCCTTGAACATACAACCAGAGATTTTGCGTTTTCATCTCATCATCCTCCCTCAAGAGTTCTAGACAAGAAAATTAGTATTGCAGTGCATATAAACATTTAAGAGTGAACACGAATGGATTACCTCAAGAAAAACATGCTTATTGTATTATGATTGTCATTCAAAAAACAAACAAGTCTTACATGCATACAATCCTTTAACAAGAAATGAAAAACTACAAATGAAAATGCAGTAAAGAAGCTGAAGATTGTCATTGCTGAGGAAGCTTGATTCTATCTGGACGTACTTGCAGACTGAGTGCTCATTTGAGAAAGGAGGCTTCAATTGATGTACATATCATCTTCAGTGAATGCAATAACCTCTGAGTCTACCAGGTCTTGCACCTTGTGCTTGAATACGTTGCAGTTTTCAATCGAATGACCTAGTGTGTCTGAGTGGTATTCACATCTGGCATCCAGATCATAATCAGGAGGAATAGGGTCGGGAACGGACTTGGCATCCCTTAGTTGAATCAAAGAACTTTCAAGTAGACGGGCAAGAACAGGGCTGCGAGGAACAGGGAGTGGATCAAACCTTCTCTCAGGCCTTCGTGATCTTTGTTGTCTCTTTCCAGAGTAGTTCTCTTGTTGACCCTGATTTGAGCACATAATCTTTTCAGGCACTTTTCTCTTCAGACTTGGTCGAGGCGTAGGCAGCATTTGCGGATGTGGGGATTCTAAGACCAAGGACTGCAAGAAATGCCCCTGACCTGATGTGGCTTTGGGAGAAGCAACAGGGATACCGACTTCTTTTTCAGCAGCTAGAGTGGGACCACCTTATATGCTTACGCCGCTTGGTATGAATTCAATTTTCCTCGAATCAATCTGATCCTGGACAGCGTGCTGAATGGCCCTACACTTCTCCACAGTATGCCCTGGTTCCCCATAATGGAAATCACAACGGGCTCTTGCATTGTAGCCTGGTGGGGGATTACCAGTGAGAGAAGCCATAGTCCTTTTCTATACCAGTTGCAACTGAAGGAGATGCTACAATAGCTGAGAATATAACATAGGGAGTGGATGAAAAACTCTTTCAGGCTGCTTCGGTCTGTGTGCACACTTTTTATTCTTAGGCTTATCTTGGGAGATAAGACCTGGTTGCTGTTGGGGAAGTTCTGGAACCTCGGCTGGCGGAAGAGATTCACGAGGCAGTCCGTGATCTAGATCAAATCCCAAAGACATGGGAGGAGCAAGGACCTCTGTTGCGGAAGCGAGCACATGATTGTTTTCCTTCTTTAACACTGTTTTCAAGATTTCCATGACCAAACCCATCTGAGTCTTCATCTGATTGACCTCCTCCCTCAGCATCTTCTGGTCTTGCATGAGAGTTTGTATATTCCCCATAAACTGCCCCATCTGGCCTCGCATTTCCCTCAACTCAGCTTGAATTTTCTCCATGATCAACTCTTGAATGGCCTGAGGAGTTAGGTCTGCAATTCTGAGAAAGCCAGATCAGAATAAGAATAACCAGCCTTGAACACCTGTTATGCACAATGATCATGAATATGCAAATGCAAATGCAAATGAACATGTTTAAAAAATTCGCAGGGCGATCCACCCTTTGATTCCGGTTTGATAATAAGATAGAACGGGACTTCTGCTCATATATTAAGAAAACCAGAGGAAACCAATTGTCAACAATCACAACCCAAGATAGTAAGTCTGAACACAATAATCATGGATCCCAACCAACAAGCCTGGTGGTGATCGAAATACAACAGAGAGGAAAAGAATTACGTCATGTCATCAAAGTCCACAAGTGCCAATTCCCCAGGTTCTGCCATAGAAACAACCTTGTGAACAGGATTCAAAATAGGTGATGGGAACTTGTACACTACAATGTTCTTTCTCTTCTCAGTACTCATCCTTATTAGTCTTCAAAAACCAGAATCAAAGTTAGGATGTAGCCCTGCAAATGAATAAACATGTTAGGATGCAGAATGATGATGCAAGTGCACACATGGGATCAAGGATGCCACCAGACAACTGCTGCACTGAACCACTGTATAATCTCAAAGGTCTGGCCCAAATACCCAAAATATCGGAATAACCATAATACCACACTGATAAATCTGCTGACCAGAAAACCGGGTATGTTGAAGGTCAAGGTTACCGGCAAACCTGTAAACACCCTGCCCTCTCACATGCGGGTACTAGAAAGTCGAGGATCCTCAATATCATGGCCTTTCAGGTAGAGAAATGATGATACGTTCACCATTTCTGGTTTGGCATCATCACTAATCGAGGAGGCCTCAACTGATTCCCCTAAAAAAGAAACATCCTATGGCAAGTCCTCAGTTTTGGCACTGAGGTCGAGAAGCAATAGTACATTCATCCCTCGGGGTACAGTACTATCGCCAATCGAGGAGTGCTTCCACTGATTCTTTCCCAAAAGGAAACCCTATAGCAAGTTCCCAGTATTGGGTCCTCGGATCGACATGTGTAATGGGTTTTTCATTTTATGGTCTGCCATTATCACGTCTCGGGAGGAGTGCCGTTACTGAGTCCTCGGGAATGGTCGCCAGAGTCGACAGTTTTCCAGGTTACATTCAATCATTGCACCAATGCACAGGATAGAACATTACCAAAGAAAATCCCGTCTGGATGTGGAGTTTTCATGTATACTACGTCTGGCCAAACGCCACACGAGTCACACTACTTGCCACGCTAATCCTATGTGTATACTCAAGCCTGGGTATTAGGCTTACCTCTCAGAACTCCCAACCCGCTAAACAGAAAAATAGTGCAGCAGCTGATAATAATATGCAATTCAGAAAATGCGGTAAAGTAAAATACAACAAATAAAGCAAAACAGAAGCAAAAACACCCAAAGAGAACAAAGACAAGCAAGCGCTAGGATAGACTCGCTAAGGGATGGACCAGCATAGGTCAACCAGAGTCCCCAGCAGAGTCCCCAGCTGTCGCTCCCAGGATTTTCATCCAGGTACAAACGCGAAAGTGGCGCGGAAAAATAGAGTCGCCAGCCGTGTAAATTTATCCCAAGAGAGGGAAAGGGAACACCGCATTAACCTGAGGAAGAGGGAAAGGAATGGTCATCGCAACCATAGTCTGGGTTCAGGAGTCAGTTACGCGAGGGGAAGGTACTAGCACCCCACGCGTCCATCGTACTCGATGGGATCAACGCTTGTTGCCTATTCTAAGGGTGAGTTATCTTAAAATCTATGGCTGCACTAAAACGGGGAAGGGGAAGACAAAGACAGACTCGGTAGGACGTCGATGTCCTAGGCCTACGTACTCCCTTTGTGCAATGGGGAATTCAGAGTAAATGTAGTTCGAACCAATTTCTTTTTGTGTGTTTTATGAGCAACGTTAAGTTCGCGTCCGGCAGTTAGGGTCGATGCCTGTTTGCGACTCAGACGGAAAATAACGTGCCCTTTTTGAAAATAGCCTTTAGGTTGACGATCCCGAAGGACAAAAAGGTTTGAAGTTTGTTTGTATTTTTTAGGACAGAAGTGACTTGAGTTAGTTCGTAACTCAACTTGAACCAAAGTCTAGGACACGGGAACGAATGCGTCGCATGGTCGTCCCCAATGGGATGTATGCTCAACACTCTAGAAGAGAGAAGGGGGACCCCTCAATCTTCATTTCCTATGTTTAAGGCTTGTGTGCAAGGCAAGTTGACCTTATTAAGTATCTTAGAAATTGTTATGAGATGAGAAGAGGGACTCAAAAGAAAAGGAAAAGACAATGGGGAAAAATCTATCCTAATGTTATCATGCAAAGGTGGCCCTAAGGGGAGGTTTAGAGGGAGACCACCCTATGGAATTTAGTCCTAATGTTATCATGCAAAAGTGGCACTAAGGGGAGGTTTGACACCAACCTAAGCCTAAAGAAAAGAAAAGATGAGAGAAAGAAAGAGTGAGGGTGGACATGGATAACTATCCACACCCTTAAATAACTTACCTCAGCCTCTGCATAAAAGGTTAGTACAAAACAGACATAAGCAACCATAAGACAAATGAAACTCAAATAAATCATAAACCAAAACCAAAGGAAAATCAACCAAGACAGAATGTGGGTGACCTAAACATGAATTAGGAAGTCAAAGAAGCAATCTCAAACAATGGCACAAATGCCTTTTCAAACAAGTAACCAGACATGATCATAGATGTGCATACAAGAAGATCTTAAACAAAGAGCAAACACATAATTAGTAAAACATCTTCTAAAATTTCCAAATTAATTATCCAGATAGCTCAACCAGAAACAAACATCATGTTAAAAACTCATGCCAAAATTCCCCAGATAAGTCACCCAAACAATTATTTAAAGTTCAGAAGAGAAACAGGACTCAATATGCAAAAGAGGAGGACTAAAATGCAATATTGAATGATTTTAAAAATGAGAGAAAAATATTTTAATGCAATTCAATGTGTTAGTGAAACAATGCAAAAAGAATGAGTTCAAAAAGTTTTATGGATGATTAGAAATAAAATAAACAAGTTAGAGTATGCATGTAAGGAATAAATTCAAAAGAAAATACATTAAATAATTATTTCAGATGCTAAAAATAAAATAAAAATAAAAAATAGAATTTGAGAAAATTTTATAAAACTATAAATATGATTCATGAATTTTTTGTGGGTATTTTAATGCAAGAAACTATTTTTAAAAAATGAGAATGAAAATTCAATAACTAAATAAAAATAAAAATAGAGAAATAAGCATAGGGGTGCAAATAGCAGCAATAACACGTTGGAAAATAGACATGGGCTAAAAGGTGGGGGTGCGAATAGAAGGCCCAGATCAAAAACCCATCAGAAAAAATAAAAAAGGAGCACGTGGACTCAGTCAACCCAGTTGACTCACCACTCACCATCAGATCAATCCTGCGCTTCATATCAAGTCAATGCAATCAACAAGTATTTATTATGAGAGATTCATATCACAATGTGCACCATAGTTAACATACACACACGCCCATACAATCACTCAGCATACCAAGGAATCACACGTGAGCAGCACATGATTTCATTAATTTGTTGGCACAATGTCAACCACATGATCATATCAACGTCCAAGATTAAATCAAATGTTTAAAAAGTAATTAAAATGAGAGATCAGGATATGATGAACACGATAGTAACCATGAGCTATCAAACACACAAACATTATATAAAATCAGAAAAAAAATAAAATGTGGCAGCATGTGGGCCGTGGGATCAAACAAATCAACGGTGGAGACTTCATCTCCTACCTCCAGCCTCTTCACCTCGCCGGAACCCTTACCAGTCACCGGAGCTAGGGTTCCGACCACCCTCTTCGGTCACCTGCAACAAAAAGAAACCCAGAACACACACGCGAATACACTATCTTGACCAGAATTCCACGAGGATCTCAAATATGCAATCGAAAATCACAAACAATCAACACACAAAGAGATTCGCACGAAACAAGTTAGGGTTCCAAAACTTAAAACTCACGATGCAACAAAATTACACGTCCAAATTCAAACAAAATATACCAGAATGATCAATGAATGTCACACAACATTATGCATGTCAAAAATCGGAGTTTTAAGATCATGAAAAATACCCCCAACCTGAGATCACGCCACCTATTCCCTTGCTATTAGCTTCAAGTGATGATTGCTTTGTGCTCTATGGATCCTCAGGACTCAGATGGTGAAAGAAGTTTTGGAAAAGCTCTTTTGGATTGTGAGATTCGAATGATTCAAGTTTTAGGGTTCAAACTTTTTTCTCCTCTAAATCGCGTGTGTCCTCCTCCAACCAATGCATGAGTAATCTTAAATACCTAGGGTTAATCCACTGATGATTACTTGGGTCTTAATCACTCCTTGGTTAATGAGTTTTGACCCATTTGGCAAATTTGCATAATGTGAAATACACCCTCCTCCATGCATATATACCCAAACATTATACGATGGATCACTTATTTAACAATTGCTAATCACACTTGAATTTGGTTTGGGCCTTGAGATGCCTTGGTTCATGAGTTTAGAATGATCTTGCAATTTTGCATAATGGAAAATAAGTGATAAATAAACCATGGATCCACTTTATTCAAAGGCCAAAAATTATCCTTATGGATTGTTCTTTGATGTTAAAATGTGGCTTGAAACAATGGAATCAATTATAGGTCACTATGTCCCAAAATGCAAAAGTTGTGAAAATGGAACCCTAAAATCCACCTTGCCTTCTTTTGGTCATAACTTGAGTTTCACAAATGATATGGAGACCATCTAGTACTTGTTGGAAAGAGGAGAAAAAGATATTCAACTTTCATGTTTGAGGAAAATTCATTTGAAGCTTCCTTCATGATGAAAAGTGAAGTTGAATGTAGTGTAAGAACATGCCAAAAAAAGAAACTTTCAAATTATAGGTCATTTCCATATTTAGTAACTTTTGTACCAACCCTTGATTCTTGATAAATGGTATGAAACTAGACCCTTGAAGACCACATGAGGATGTGAGAACTTGAAAACCTTGAAGAGAACCTCAAGCTTTCACAGTTGACTTCCCCTCTCACTGTTGACTTTTATCCAATTCTCCTGATTCCCAATCCATTGGCCAATTGAACTTCTCCTGAACCAAACTGATGGACAATCTTCCATTCCTAGATACTTAGGGACCCAAGGAATACCATGGAATCAAACCTTGCCCAAAAAATCAGAAATAAACTGACTTTATAGCAAACCCTAATTTTGGTACCCTCAGTCTAGGAGGAAATAACACAGTCTCCAAATCCAAATTCCTCTGAATATGATGTGTATCCTCTCCAACAAAGATAATATATGCTATTTGGTGATAATAACAACCCAAGAAGCTTGCCCATTGGAGCAATAAACCCAAGAATCTCAAAAACCCTAATTTCTGCACTGGTTAGGAGAGAGTAGTCCACTTGAGCTCTCTTGGATAACATAAGGACTCCTGCTTGAAGAACATCTTCTCCTCTTGAACTACCTCAGGCACCTTGACCCCATGTTAAGAACCAATGATATGCACACATGATAATGCAAAAAATGAAATGAAACATAAGCCAGTTAGTACTAAAGTAAGGAGGAAAAATTTTGGGGTGCTACAGGGAGCGCATTAGCAAATAATTGGCGGACAATCTCCGCGTTGTAGCCATCGAGGGGCGTCATCAAGCGACCCCACCCTTTTTCTTCAAAAAGTGCAGCCACCGTCCTATAACTCCCACGATCATTCAGATTAAACCTCTTATCTGCCAATATATTTTTCCGTTCCAAGGTCTCGAATCTTGCAGCCTGCTTGGTTCCTCTGAACCTATCGCTATCAAACCGAATTGGTACTTGCCGCGAAGTTGTGGGTTTTCTCTGTTTTGCAAGATTTGTTGCCATCTTAGGTGCCATTTCCACACAACAACCAATAAAACACAACAAGCAGCAAACCAACACATTAGTGAACAGAGCCAACACAACATCAAACTCAAAATTCACAAAAAAATAATTAAATTCAGTTTTGTTCGCTCCAGGTGTCGCTAAGCGAAGGCTGGCGAACATTTGCCCCAGATTCGCTAAGCGAATGCTGGCGAATGCTCGCCCAGGCTCGCGAAGCGAACACGACAGCAAATCCACAAAAATCAAGCAATCAGTCTAACAGCAACATACTTCCAAACAAAATCCTATTCATAATGCTTGATTCATTTAAAACATGTAGAAACATGGAGTATTATGAACGGAGGTACATGAAACTAAGAAACCCTAAGTGATTTGTCTCTAAAATTCAATCCATTCCCTAACCTACTGTCAAACAGAAATTAAGATGAAAAAGAGGTTCAAACCTGAACTTGCAATTGAAATAGGAAGAACTTGGTGAAATATGGTAGAGCAGAGACAATTCGTGAGCAATTTGTTCTTGAGAAGGAGAGACAGCTTAGAAAATTTTTTGAGAGGCAAAGTGAGTGAACAAGGAAACTAGGGTTTCCCTCTCAAAATGCATAGAACTGGGTTGGGTCATGGACCTAAATGTCTGGCCAACCCAAAAATTACACCCAAATTTTAACTGAGGAGGCAGAAAAAACCTCCACTGTCTCACTGGGTTCGCTAAGCGAATGAGCCAGCAAAAGCTCCCCCCAGGCTCGCTAGGCGAGCGCCAGCGAATATGACAGAATTTTTTTCAAATTTTTCTGCACTCTGCCACCTTTCTCAACACAACAGAACTTCAACAAAGACATAAAAACTATATATAAAGCAATAAATACTTACAATGTTGGGGTGCCTCCCAACAATCGCTTGTTTAACGTCGGCTAAGCTCGACGGTCCGGAGACTTGACGCCTCAAAACCAAAAGCTAAAGAATTAGCCTCCGAGAAAAACAAACTTTACGAACAATAACTTCAACCGTTATCGTGCCCGGTTTTAGGTCTCCCTTTCTTTAGAAATGACCAATCCCAACATGACTTCATCAAAGCCACCATCGCATCTTTATTCTTTTCCTTCCACAAAGCCTCTTTTTTCAATTCTTTCTTCTTATGATCGCTTTCATCTTCTTGCTTTTCATACATCACTCCTTTAAACAATGTGAAACAAGCTTCTTCTTCCTTACCACTTTCCTTGATCCGTACCTTCATTATGTCTTCATCTACATCCACCAACATTTTGGCTGTTTTCATGAATGTTCTACCCAATATAATCGGCGTATCTTCGTCCTCATCCATTTCAAAAATCACAAAATCAACAGGAAATAAGAATTTATCCACTTTTACCAGCACATCCTCCACAACACCATACAGACGAGTTCTAGACTTATCTGCAAGTTGTAATGTCATGGTTGTTGATTTCACATTCATATTATCAAGTCTTTTCTCCACCGACAAAGGAATTAAATTGATACTAGCACCCATGTCAACCAAAGCTTTGCATTGAAAATCATTCCATATTGTAATAGGTAAAGCTACTCTTCCCGGACCTTGTTCTTCCCGCGGAAGCACACATTAGATGACGGCACTACACTCGGCATTAAGATCAATGTTGTCTTTGTCAGTGCACCTCTTCTTTTTCATAAGTATGTCTTTCATGAATTTGACATACCTAGGCATCTGTTCAAGAGCTTTAGAGAAAGGTACGGTTACTTGTAACCGATTAAATAACTCTAAAAATCTTGCGTAATGCCTATCATTCTCTTTTTTCTTTGGAGTAGGGGGATATGGTAATCGTCTTTGTAAAACTTCCTTCTCAAACTCCTTTCGTTCTCTTTCTTTTTTCTTCTTCATTTCTTCATCCTTCTTTTCAACTACCCCATTTTCATCATTCTTTTCGACTTCCTCCAACACAATATCATTTTCCTTTTCAACTACCACCTCTTTTTCCTCATCACATCCAATTGTTCTTCCACTACTTGTGAAGATGGCTTTACACTCCCTTTGGGATTTGGTTGCGTGTTAGCGGAGAAGGAAAGCCCCGGTTGGTTTTCGGCTAATTCCTTAGCAAGTTGCCCTACTTGCGATTCAAGATTTTTAATCGAAGCTCGTACTCTTTTGAGTTGCCATTGATAATTGCATAAATTTGGTGAAAGTTTCCTCCATCTTTGAACTTCCACTTTGATCTTGGGGTGGTTGGTAAGGATTTTGTCTCCATCCTTGTTGATTTTGGTAGTTGCTTCTTGGTTGGTAGCCTTGTTGATTTTGGTACGGTTGTTGAGCATTTTGATAAGGAGGTCTTCCTTGATAACCTTCAGTTGGGTTTCCATCATAATTTACCTCATCCACAACCGGAGGACAATATCCGGTAAGATGATATCCTCTTCACAATTCACAACAAGCTACTTGCACACTCTTGCTTGAGGAGTCATGAATATCTTTGAGTTTTTGAAGAAGTTTGGACATTTGTTTCGTTAACAACTCAACTTGTTGGGATAATAACTTGTTTTGTGCAAGTATATCATCATTGGTTCCCAACTCTAAAACTCCTGGTGTCCTTTGAGAAGGGCCACGGTTATGGCTTCCCTGATGATAATTTAACGCCGTCTTGTCAATTATGGCAATGGATTCTTTGGCACTTTTGGTCATTAAGGATCCACCCGCGGTGGCATCCAACAGTGTTTTATGCACTAATTGAAGACCGTTCCGAAATATATGAATTTGAGAAAGCTCATCAAAACCATGCCCTTTACATTTTCTCAACATAGATTTGAATCTCTCTCACGCTTCGTTGAGAGATTCATTTGCACCCTACGTGAAAACTGCAATTGCGGTCTTTGCCTCCATGAAACGATTATGTGGAAAAAATCGTTCCAAAATTTTTTCCTCAAGTACATTCCAGTCCGTCATGATTGCTGTAGATTGATCAAGATACCATTCCTTGGCCTTCGCAATGAGGGAATACGGGAATAGTCTCTTAAACAGTGATTCCTATTCAGCTTCGGGCGCACCAATTGCTCCCGCAATCTCATAGAACTTTGTCAGATGTGTATAAGGATCCTCATGATCCATACTAGTAAAAGGACTCTGATATAGAAGCGAGAGAATATCAGTCTTCATTTATGAATGCCGACCGTTATGAGCATTGCGTGAAAATTGCGCGGTGTGTCTCAGACTGTTTGTCCAAGGTCTAAAAGCAGGTGGTGGTTCAGTCATGATGGGTGGTGCAACACCCATATATAAAACTCATACATCAAAGCATAAATATTATATATAGATCCAAGTGTTTGGTACTTAAACACATAAGCTCCTAGTTAACACATTGTATACAAATAAATGCCCTAAAGTACAAAGTACAAAAACCTAAGGCATATTATACACAAGATGTTCAAATGATAAAAGCTAAGAACTAGATCAACAATGATCCCAAAATACACTTTGCTACGGAAGCTAGCCATCAACAAGAAAGGAAAAGATCACCCGACCTTATCCTTACCATTCTCGGAACCTGAAGCACCTGAAATACATCAACAACGTGGGGTGAGATACATCAAATCTCAGTGAGTTCCCTATCTTATTGATTCTCTCGGATTAACAGGGTTCTAACAATCCTAACTCAAGTCCGGGGAAAAGGAAAAAGGACCCTTGAGTTCACACTTTATAATTCTCACACTATATGGAAACATGACATGAGTTCATTAACTCACAACATCATTAATCGATAACCATACCAAGACATCTCATCTTCCCCTCCGCTTCTACGTATAGAAGGCGACCCGAGTCATAGATCCTTAGAGTTACTTGGCATACGAATTGGATTCGGGATCATCGGCCTGTTAACCGTGAACCGTCACTTCACATGGCCTGTTAACCATCACAAGTCTCTACCCATAGCATAGGTTCCAATCGTACTACACGTAGGGAATCAAACCTACCAAGTAATTGTGTACCCATTTTAGAGGAGCTCAAGACCCATGAAACTACACTCAAAATATTCCGGTTACGATTACATGATCACATACAACAATACGATTGTATTCGACAATCACAAGACTACACCGCCTTAAGGCCTCTCTTGCCTTTTCACAACCACAAAGGTTAACCACATGTTCCATACTAGTGTTCACTCTCAACTAGGCCAATACTCGGCAAGGGTGTATCTTTCAACAACACGTGCCCGAGCATCGCCATCTAGAGTTGTCTACAATTTCTAGTTCCTTACTAGATTCTCCTATATATCAAGTTTGAGGTTTCCTTACTCTTCCCATCTTATTTTCATATTAACATGCATTCTCATATTACAATCATGTTAAACAATATTAGGATAGGCAAGACACGTCATAATTGCATAGTAGAATAAAATATAACAATTAAACATAAATATATCACTTTTGGGACTTTCTCGATTATTTAATCGGTCGGTAAAATCGACATATTTCATCTCCATTGCATAGAATATTTCCTCAGCTTTACATCGATATAAAGAATGATCGAATCCGATAAACGAGTCGAAAGTTATGAATTTTCTCGCTTAAGGAATAAAATCCCATGTCCCAGGTCGCGCTAAGCGTGCCCCTGTCCGCGCTAAGCGCGCAACTCTCTGCCATCTGGGGTTGCAGGATTTCAACAGCGCGCTGAGCGGGCTTCTGCGCGCTAAGCGCGCTCTGCGAAACTTAGAAAAATACCTGCTATAATAGTTCAAAACCAGCTCCTCTAAACCCTCAATACTAGTTCCAACAACCCACTAGAGGCATATTCAACCTGTTTCTATCAAAGTTTCTTCATCAAACTTCACAAACCAAATTTTCCACAAAAACACAAATTCTTCATAAACCCTAAATCTCCAACCAAATTAAAACAATCAAAACTTCAAAACAATTAACAATATATGCTTCTACAAGTATATTGATCATTCATTTCAATTTATATCAAATTCCAACCGTTAAAACATCGATTTCAACATTCTCACCTAAAAACTCATATTATCCAAAAATCTAAAAATGAGGTTTCTAACTAGAACCCACCTTGAGATGAGCAAGATGAAGATGATGAGAAGATTGGGTGAAGCTTAATGAATTGATGATGATTTGTTCTTGGAGTTTCTTCAAATTTCCTCTTCTCCACTTTTCTCTCCTTCATTTCCTTTCTTTCCTGCTTTCTTCTTTCTCTCTCTTTCTTACTAACTTTTTCTTTATGTTTGGAAAGTGGGAGGAAAATAATTATGTAGTAAACTAGTATTAGAAATAATACTACTAAATGTCCAAAAAGTCTCTTAAGTCCAAATTAATAAAATAACTCAGAGTCAGATAATATTAATTGTATTTATTCTAAGTTCCACAGTTACTCTAATTATTTTGTCACATAATTTCTCAGAGTACACTGGGCTCAGTCGATCACAATGTAATATTATCCGGAGTAATAAAATACAGGGTATTATAGGCGGTAACTGTGGTATTTGCGTCGAAGTTGAACTTTCGTCTCGCTCTCGTCTTTCTTCGGCGAGTTGTCTCCTTCGCCTTATTCTGCTATTGATTTTACGAGCAGTTCTTTCAATCTCGGGATCGAACAGAGGTTGGTCCGCAGGTAACTTCCCTCGCATAAAACGAAGTCTGCACACTAAACCAAACAAATCAACAAGCTCAAGAAAAAGTTAACAGGCTTAAAACAAAACAACCATTTTGTTGAAATATTATTTAGGGGGGTGTTTATATCGTCTCCACAAGGATTGTGCGATATTTTGATGCTTGCCGTTCAATAATAGAAGCGTTTTAAGTTAAGGAATTTCAAATGATTCTTGGTTTTGTTTAACATAAATTTGTAGCAAAGAGTAAATTTTTAGCAAAGATGCTGTAAGTTTTAGAAAGGCATGTCAAGGTTAGGTTTCACTAATCCTTCTCACACATCTCCAATTAATCAAGCATATGAATTTAGTTTCCCACCAATACAATCACGTATCCTCTCGAATAAGTTTATGTCTAAAGCAAATTCGTGAGTGTCATTGTTTAGACCGTAAGATGATGTCTCACGCTAACAATCGAAACAACAACCGTTAAGATCAACACAAAGCGAATAAGAAATCCCAAATCTATGTCTAGAGTTTGGTTTTCAAGAGATGAAAATATTAGGTCATGATTTGTAAAATCTTTGTCTAGAGTGATACAAACCACACATACATCATTAAGAATAAATAACTTCATCTATATTGATCATAAACCTTGTTCATATACAAAAGTTCAAAAGAAATACATATGATCAAGATCAACTACATCTAACCTTAACACAAAAGTGTTTAGCTACTCGTTTTCATGGTAGCTTGGATGACAAGCTTCAAGAGAAGATGAAAGAACATCCGAGTCGAATAATCGAGATTGGATGTGACCTCAGCTTCTCTATGTGAAAATTCACTCTTGGATGATCAAAGTGCAGAAAAATATGTTTTTGTGTGAAAAATATCAAGTCTCTCCATCCAGAAAACTAACAAATCTATTTATAACACACTTCTGTTCTGATGCATTCGCCTAGCGAATGATCCATTCGCCCAGTGAATGAAGAAAAATGGCACTTTAAGTGCCTCTGAAAGCTTAAACCGCCCTTGGCTTTCATCGCGGGTTCGCTAGGTGAACGTTTCATTCGCAAAGCGAGCCACTTACCAAAACCTTCGCCCAAGCGAATTTTGGGTCATTTTTCCACTGCCTTAGCCAAGAGTCCTTCGGCAGGACCTTCGCCCAGCGAGCGAAGCAGTGAACACTCGCTGGCACTTTGCCAAGCAAATTTTACTCCTATTTCCCACTGTCTCAATCTGGAGCTCTTCGCTGGGAGCTTTTCCACCGTTCGCTGGTGAATTCGCCAGGATTCGCCAAGCGAACCCTACAATGTGTGAAGAACAACAACAATTCACCACTAAAATGAACAATTAATCAAAGAAAGTGATGAAAAATGCTTAATATTGAATACAAATATGTAGCATGCTTGACATCTAACACCAAGCCTCACCTTTTCCCATCCCCGTAAAGTTAGTTGCAACTAGATTACTTCCGGATGGAGCATCAAAGTTTGTCTAAAGCATAGGATATGCATAATTTAAATTTCACTTACTTATATCTCAGGAAACAATAAATGAAAATGAAGTTACCTTGTACCAAGTCAATGGTTGGTCCTTAGGAAAGGTAGAATGTAAATTCCACAGTTCAGGACTTCCACTAGAAAAACCTAACTCTTCACCTTTTAGGCCAATCTGTATAAAAAAAGGCAAAGATTTTGATTCAAAAAGAGTAACAAGAACAATCTTGCAAATTAGCAAAGGAACAGTAGAATAGTCTTAAATCAAAAGTTAAGTTTGACCTGATATATCCACTTCTGAGACGAGAGATCAAGAGTGTTGCTACCATTCTTCAATCCTTTCAATATCCCAGGACCGGTGATCCCCGCTCCCCTCGTGTCAAAAAAAGCTCCATAGTTCTGATGTGTATATGGTTTCAAGTTAGTTTTTATAGTAAGAGAGTCGGGAGAAATAGTTGGATGTGCAAGTTATTAGAATTTAATACTATAGTAAACCAGAAAAGATGAACCTTAAGTCCCAATGTTAAACTCAGCTGATCAATTTTGTTTGCTCTAGAAACTAGTGTGATTGGGATGTCCATATTAAGTTTAGCTTTACTACGGTTTCCTGCTCGACTCCCTAAGAATTCGCCAATAATATCATAAACGGTTTCTATTTCAATAATTCTAGAAGAACATAATTGAAACAATAAAATCCTAATGAACATTTACCAGCAAGCTTGCTATTTACGAAAACATGAAAGGCATGGCCAAGTGATTCAATATGAAGGACAGTTTGAGAACCGGGATCGTCCTCAAGACCAATGCTTTAAAAAAGTATAAAAGAAAAGTGTAATCAAGAAGAACATAATCGTAGGTTAGATGAAATATCTTTCAAACTTAAAGGCGTAACTACCTTAACAAGTACCACAAGTAGTCACTTCTATCAACCGTGGTATTTATTTGCTCGAGTAATCTAGTTTTCGACAATGAATCATCCTTCGAAATACCAACAGGTTCGGTTTTCCAACACATTTTGAACTAGAAGTTTCTTAAGATCCAATGTCTTCTTTCAAATATTCGGTTATGAAGCTTGAAATTGCAGATGCAGAATTAATCTGCCATAAAAATGTTGTTGTTATTATGAATATCATCATTATGCAAGCAACTTAACACAAATGAAGGGAAGACAAACATTTACAGTATTAAGCACTACATTCTTGCAATCATGTAAGATGCTCACAGACCATGCAGGCAAGTGATATGAATTGCCACTAAAATTAACAGTTTTATCAGATTTCGTGTCTACGTTTGCGAGGAAGGCAGCACATATAGACCCTGTCTTATAAACTGCCACCTGCAGTTTAAATAGTAAAATACTGTTAAGACATAATCTAGTTAGTGCGCCGAGTATTAATTGCGAAAAAAGTTAACTCAATGCAGGGGATTTTCGGGTGAAAGAAACTTACAAGACGTGGATTACAATTTATAAACAGACTAAAATTTTCAATACAAACCAACTATACCTCTAGGTTTGGAGCGAGAGACGAAATCTTGGGATCAATAGCTATCAACGTGTCTTCACAAAGCTATATGGCCTTATGCACATCTTTAACGTGACCCCACTTTGTTTGTCTAATGATGCATGTATCATAGATTTGTAATACATTTGTGATGGCCATACATTGACAATATATGTAGTATGACGGTTTAAGGAGTGTGTTGTACCCAAAATTTTACCCCTTAGATGTCATAACATTTTGCGATGACATTTAGGTTCAATCATCTATGCACTATTAACTAACCACTTCATTTTGCAGGTTTATTTCTTTTGTGAAAAGCCAAGACTTATACAAAGAGGAGGGCAAAGTCTCTTAAGCCAAGCTCACACATGAATCAAGGAAGTTACCTGTTCAAAAAGACAGTTAAGGCTCCAAATGCAACCTTGTGAGCTCACCTACATCCTAGAGGTCTTACACAACAAGAATTCAAGTGTGACTGGCTCTCATCATAAGTAACTTGAGCCACAAGTTTACCCTGCCTCCAAATAGGGTTTTGAGATAACAATACAGTCCTGGACTTTGATTTTGATCAAGACTTGTTCTAAGGCCTTGGGACTTGACTCCATGTGGTAGTAGACATCCTCAGAGATCACCTTTGAGCCTTAGATGTGATTAAAGAAGCATGGTCATCAGAGATCATTCAAGTGCATTCACCAGTGAAACTAGGGTTTTGACTTAGGCCCCAACCTTTGAGATTTTGATCCAAAATGAAATATCCAAGTCCTCAATCCATCATGACATGTCTCATTGAGATGTTAGGGTATGAGAAATCAAGTTTTAAGAAGATTCTTGCAAAGGAAGCAAAGTTTGGTTCATGAAACTTTTCAAATGTGGAAATTTCACTACTTGTGCCAAGATTGAAACAGTCATAACTTTCAAACCACACATCCGTTTTGAGTGACTCAAAGCTCAAATAGAAGATCTTTCCATGATCTTCAAAACATATAAGAGGACCCTCTTCCAAAAATGCATGGTTTTTAAGTTACAAGGCATGGAAGATAAATCACTCTTGGGGACTTAGTGAAATTTCAGCTTTTTTACCTTAGTTTGCACATGACTTTAACCTAATTTTCCATATAGTTCCAAGCCTCAAATAAAAAATCCTTGAACATGAAAGTTGTAAAGGAAATTGAGGGATTTCCAAAAAGTACAAGAACTCCTCAATCCATTGAGTGAGCTGAGAGATTCGAAGCTCTAAAGTTTGAGGTCCATTTCTTGAATTTCAAGTTATCAACTTATGCATAATGGTGCATTACTCTTTTAATCACCCAAATCCTTCACTATTATGATGTTTAAGTGCAAGATTACCACATTCAAACCTCTGCCACGATTTGTACCAAGCTAAGACATTAAAATATATTAATTTTATCAAATTGAAGCAAGTGGATACAATGAGAGAGAAACGTTTCAACCAAGGCATGACAACTCCCTCTTTTCCTTGTGACTTGGACTCTCCTCCAATCCAATCAATCCACATTTCCTTAGAGCCTATGAATAGGGCTTTTGAAGACTTTTTGCCTCAACATACAACTTGCACGATGGAGATTTTCAAAAAAGGGCAAAGTTGGAATGTTGTGGATTCTGACCATACCTTGAACCCTTAACTTTTCCTATAAATAGAGACTCCCTCTACATTCCAAAGGGCACCAGAATCACCTTAAAATCGAGGCTGATCCTCTCTCCATCCTCTCATCTCCATTTTCTTGCAAACTTGCGAAAACACCTCAAACAGCCATGTCCCTGATGTATTCTCTCCCAAACTCTGCAAACCTTCTCTAAACATCACATAGAGAAGCTTCAAACACCTGAAACCTAACTGAAATCACTCCACCATTACATACCATTTCCGTACTCTCATTTGAAAGAACACTGTCCAACTTCAAGTTACTCGTGCAAACCATAAATAAACCACATAAATCTTCCACAAACTTCTATTAGAGCTTGTTTATGCACCTGAACAAGTTATGTAACAACCTTTCTACCATCTACCATTCTCAACCATCTTTGTACAAGAGGACTCGGGTTTGAGATTTGAGGGAGTTTCCAGCCATTCCAAGCATTCTGGCCAGTGCTCCTAGCATCAACAAGCATAAAGGGAAGGAAAGCACACTTCTGCAAGTCCCTTGAAGAGGCCTTGGACCTACTCCAAGAGGTAAGCCTCTAAACTCTTGAAACTCATAAGCATGTTGTGATCTTGTTTGTTCTTTGATGCTGGCACATGTATATTATTATGTTTAAGTGATTTAAACCTTTTCATTCTTGGTATGGCTTGCATGTTTGAGTTTCTAAGTTTCTGAACCATTGTTGTATGCACACTGGTTTTGGCCTTCGTATGATTTGTGTGTTTAGCCTTAGCGAAAACAAATGGCACATTCAAAATCATTGATCTTTACTGATCAATTTAGGCTGTTAGTTTGTGAAAAATGATGAGGAAATGAGGTTGAACAGAGCTGGGAAGGGGAAGGTCTGGCCATGGCATTTTCACGATGGTTTTGGCCAGTTTTCTCATGTTGCATGGGAGGGAGAGGGTGTGTGGCGTGTTGTGATTGGCTGGGCATGTTTTTGTCACGTAGCGACTTAAGTTCACTTGACCAGTTTGTACATGTTGTAGCGTGTAACATTTTATGTTCTTTTCAGTTTTATTTTCCTTTTCCATTCATGGCATATATATTTATGGGGTGGGCTAATACAACGGATGTATAGCCACCCCAGTGGTAAGAGACTTGCGCTGAAACCAAAGGGACTGGGGTTCGAATCCCCCACGCCCCAGTTCCCTTTTGGCTTTTTTTCCTTTTTCTTTTTTCCACTCTTTTAGGCCAGAATTGCTTCCAACACCCCCTGTTTCTAGGCCCATGTGCGTACTAACACATCCTCAGTTCATGTTTCAAATTGCCGATGCACCCCCCTTTTTATTTCTTTTCAAATATTTTTATTTTATTTTCATTTTCAATTATGTTTTATTAAAAATAGTTGTTGTTGATTAAAAATTCCAAAAATATTCATGTTGACATTTCAAGGTTTAATTTAATTTTCTGATATTTTTATTTTCATTTTTATTTAATTTTAGTAATTATTTCTTATTTTCTAAATGTAGAAGTAGTTTAAAACTTAATTTTTGAACCTATTTTGAAAAAAAGCCTTTTCTCCCTAGCTTCTTGAGCTAATTTTCCAAAGTGTCTTGGGACACATTAGACGGATATTTGAGGACCAATTTGTGACCTTGAATCAGGTCCTTTGCCTAGGCTTATGGCTCAATATTCACCCTCGATTCTTAAACTCAAAACCTTTGTCATTCACCTTGAAATTCCAATTCTTAAGAGAAATATCTTTGCCTCACTTGTATGACACTTCACACACGTTCTTAAATGTTATAACTTGAAATACGCCTTGCTTTTGGGTTTTGTCTTAGCTTGTTTACCTTGATTTATTTTGATGTTATTTATGCTTAATTGTTGTGCATTCCCTAGAGTTCTCACACTCATTTTATTCCTATAATTTCAAACCCATGTAACTATCTTGTGCATATTGAATTGTTATCATCCCCTTCCTTCCAAAGGAAAGTTTCTCTATCGACTTCAATGTCATAGACAGCTTATTATCTCCTTCCTTGACCTCATAGTCATAGGATCCTCCCTCGACCTCCTAAAACTTAGGTTTGGAGTCACCGCACTCCACGTAGGCGTCTTGCTGTCAGACCCTACTTTCCCATATACAATTCATTCCCTTTTAACCTAACCTTCCCAAGAGATAGCCATTAATCTCTTATTAACTCTTAAACCTTTCTTTAACCTTCACAAGAGATAACCATTAATATCTTCTCCTTCATCAACCTTTAACCCTTCACAAAAGATGGCCGTTAATCTCTTCCCCTTCACCAACCTTTACAATCCTTTCACAAGAGATAGCCATTAATCTCTTCTCCTAAATAATCAATCCTCACAAGCTTTGCTTTCAAGCTTTTCACCCTACTTTCCCTTGGAACCTTGACCACAGTCAAGAGTTCCTCATCCCCGTTAAGGGGAACTACGATCGCTCTGATTTCTCAAGTTCATCTTGAGAATACGTAGGCATAGGATTGCGAGATCCTAGCGAGTCGTCTTTTTCTTTTTCTGCCTTTTTCCTTTACATCCAATGCCTTCTTGGATTTCACCTTTTCTTTTCTCACCCTTTTACCCCATATTGAGGTGAACTACGGTTACTCTGATTCTTTAGTCAGATACGTAGGCACGAGACGCGATGTCTTGGCGAGCATACTTAGTGTACATACCCCTAGGTCTTTATCTTAGCACAGTTACCTTTAGCAAGCAAATTTTAACATAACACAAACATAAAGAAGAGGTTCCTGTAGAGTACTACAGATACTTAGGGTGCTAATACCTTCCCTTTGTATAACCAACCCCCGAACCTTAGATCTCTAGCTGTGTTCCTACATAGCACACTTAGGGTTTTTTCGATTATTACCCTTTCCTTTGGATAAATCAAAGCTCGGTGGTGAATTTCATGTTTTGTAATTCAAGTCAATCAATAGCTTGTTATTCGATTCTCACAGCAACAGAGTGCATACCATAAAAATAGTTATACATCCATTACCAATTATTCATAGTAGTAACAGAAATGAAAGGTAGCATAAAGCCTAGTGGTGATAGTAGTAAAAAAAATGAGGGTGCTTATTCCAAGAATGATAGCAATGACTAGTGATTCTAATTGCAATCACTCTTTAAGCATAAAAAGCTCCAACACCAAAATTCACTCACCCTTTAATTAATTAATCACACTTGGATCCTTTGTTTGAATCAAAGTTACCCACCACTACAATGTCTGTCTTCTGTCTGTACCAAATTATCTTTGTCTCTCTGACTCTTGTAAGCATGCTGACTCAAGTCTTGCTATGTTTTACCTCTGACTTCTCTTTTTCGGTGGGGTTTAACTATGTCTCAAAAATCATAAATCTGTTTGCCCTGAGCACAAAAATTCATGATAAAAGTTTTGTCTATCCTAAATTTGAAAGTGTATTCGATAATATCTTAGGTTAAAATATTACAAAGCTCAGAAAAATTAGGGATTCACTTATAATTAGTCAACAATGGTAGAAACTAAATTATCTTCAAATTCAAATCCCTAATATTAAAATTTAAAACACAAAGCAATAATCTGAGAAAAGAAAGATTACCGAATACCAATGAAGAGAAGGATAACGGTGGTGAACTGACGAAGGGCTGAGTTCGACGGAGAATGGGTTTTCTTCGTTCTTTCTTTCCTGTGTTTCCTCTTTCTATTCGAGTGGAAAATCGGAGGTGAATCTGAATCGACCGTGTTTCCTCTTTCCGATGGTGAATCCATGGTGAATCGATGAATGAAGGCTAGGTCGATGGCATGAGTAAACCGGAGGAAGAAGAGGACTGAGTGAATACCGTGTTTTAAAGGAAGGCTAGGTCAATGGCGTGAGTAAATCGGAGGAAGAAGAGGACTGAGTGAATACCGTGTTTTATTTTTTGCGGTAGTAGGCAAAACTTTGTGCGGCAAAACGAAAAAGACTTTGTTTTGTTTTTTTAATTAATTTTATTATTTATTATATATTTTATAATTAAATAGGATAGTCAAATAATAGCGTTTTTTAAAAAGCGCTATCTTTGTGAAAAATATTAATAATGTTTTTAAAAAAATGTTATCTTAGTGAAGAATATTAATAGCGTTTTAAAAAAAGCGTTATCTTAGTGAAGTTTAATAATAGCATTTTTTACAAAGTGCTATCAAAATCACATTCTCTGAACCCTATAATAGCCCTCGACCATAAAGTACTATTATAGATGTGTTTGTTTCCTTTTTAATAACACTTTCTTTAAAAGCGCTATTAAATTAGGCGATACAAAATATCAATTTTGGCGTAGTGAGGTTAATGTTTGATGATTAATTTGATCAATGTAGTGGACAAAGTGCAATCTTTACCTGAAATTTGATCTTCTCTTGCTCCCTTTGATTTTTTGCACGAAAAAGTTGGAGTTTTAGAGTGAAAAATGATATTGAGAATGTAGAGTTTTTTAGGTTGGTGAAGGTGAGCGTGAAAGAAGAAAACACAACAATATGGTGGGAGTGATCATATAGGTTTCAAATATAGCAGAAACTTCTGGAGCTGTGTCTACGGATCAATCTGGTGCTTAGACGTTCCGGAGGTGCATTTATGGAAGTTTCCTGAATTGAATTATTTTGAAGTTTTTTCCGGCGTTTACCAGTTTAAAATTACTCAATAGATGTAGCTCCAGAAAAAACCAAATTTTGATTAAAAAAAGGTGCATCTGGATATCTATCTTTGGAAGCAGGGGGGCATAAAAGAAAATGCACTAGTTGTCTAAGAGTATCAAGAGATGGATTAAGAAATTCTCAATTTTTATTTGTGAAAATTTACTAGAGTGAAATATAATTTAAGAATGACAAAATAATTGAATTATATATATATATATATATATATAATGAAAATTCGGTAGAATTACAAATATAACATTATATATTATATATTTTTAAGTTTAAAAAACATCAATTTAGAAAGGATTTGACTTATGCAAGAGTTCCCTCATAAAAATAGTACTCCCTCCGTTCTATAATGAGTGACACGGTTGACCGTTTCACATAAATTAAGAAAAAAGAATAATTAAAAGAGAAAATGATACTTTTACTAAAATACTCTTATTATGTATTATGAATGATTAAAATAATATTAATTACAGGATAAAAAAAATGCATTAAAAATTTAAATAAATCATTTATTTTAAGACAATCTTTTATTCTAAATAAATCAGTTATTGTCGGACGGAGGGAGTAGTGTTAATATGTAGCACACCACTAAAATCAGTTCATTGCATTGAAGCATCCCAAGATTGATAGATGACTTTACGCTATGTATTACTCAATGGGGTTACTTGCATCAACTAAATCAATAAAATTCATTTCAATCGTAAGCAAAATCTGAACAATAATTATGTTACTAAATATTTTTTCAATGTATGTAAATAGTAATTGAGTTCTTTATATTGCAAATTTCTGGTAGGGATTTCATTCTCAGCATTTGAATTTTGCTCAAATATGTCATTTCAAGAACTGTTTACTTTATGAGTATCATCACTTTCATATGTACCAATTTTCTTCAAATCAAAATAACGTGCCTTGTGTGTTCTCTTAGCAAAAGTATTTGTCACATGCTTTTAAAATTTACCAATAAATAGGACCTCTCCATGATGCTTTTTTTTTTTTAAGCAAGGATTATATTAAACGGAGTATAAAGGGTACTCCAACCCGATTACAAAAGAAACGAGACAAAGCTCGACAAAAAACGGAAAATTACCAACCAATTAAACCTACGATAAGTAAAACAAAGGCGCTTTGTTGAACTCGTAGAAGTTGCAATTGGGGTGAGTAATTTCACCGATAAAAGCCCATCTCCAAACCGTGTATTTTACCATCCAAATCGTATCATTTACATTCCAAACGGTATTCCTAAAAATGATTCCGTTCCTAAGATTCCATAAATTCCAACACACCGATAGCCAAAAGACACATTCCCTTCCGGTCCTAACCTTCTTAGATTTACCAAAATGAAACCAAATTAAAAAGGTCTCCTTAAAATCAACTCCTCGGAAACTCGAAAGACCGATCCAATCTGCTACCTCTTTCCAAACCAAATTAGCCACATTACACTCTAAGAGAAAATGTCTCAAAGATTCCGAGTGACGATCACATAAAACACACTTATTCTCGCTATCCGGAGGGATAATTCCTCTAACCAAGAGGAGATCCTTCGTCGGCAATTTATTATGAAAGCATCTCCAACCGAAGGCCTTGATTTTCACTGGAGCTAACACCTTCCAAATCAACTAAAAAACAATACCATCCCGATTTTCCGGACTGAAAGGAGTAATAAAAACAGTGGTTTTTTTAAAGAAAGAAGGGTTAAATATACAAACCCCACCTGCAATGTTAGCGAGTTTTGCTTTTCCCCCCTCCATGCCTTTTGGCAACAGTTTTTTCAAAAAAAACCGTTGCCAAAACTTGCGTTTGGCAACGGTGGGGGGGGGGGGGGGGGTAAACCGAAACTCGCTAGCATTGCAGGGGGAGAGGGGTTTGTATATTTAACCCAAGAAATAATTAACCGAGAATTTGAGATTATCTTCCGACAGCCACAAAACGCTATCTTTCACATTATTATCCAGCAGGTGGCGCAAACCTGCAAACTCATGAAGCACGGCAGAAACCGTGTCTGTAACAGATACTGTTGCAGGTACCGTGCTGCTGTTATGCAACTGAGCAGAAAAACTGTGCACCATATGCACAGGCGGACACGTTCCAGAATTCACAGGAATGAATTCCGTCTAAAAAATAGAAGAGCTTCCAGTGCCTCCATTGAAATTAATAGGGAGATTAATAACAGGATGCCCACGCTGCTCAGAGATGAACACACTGTTCGTATTATTCATAGCCAAAGGCAAACCGAAATCCCCCACCTCCACCCAACATTCGACCACCCACCCATAGCACCAACCGATACATGACGCAACTGGGATAAAGAGTACAAAGTCGGGTACTGAAGTTTCAAAGAACCATCCCCAGTCCAATTCACATGCCTAAAAGGAATGGAGAAACCATCACCCACACGAAACATAGAGTTTTCCAACAATAAAACCGAAGGAAAAAACTTAGGAATAGAAATCAAATCCATCCACCAAGTGGAAGACGAACCCTTACTAGAGCGAGTACCATCATACCCCGACATTTGAAGTCTAATGTCACCGTACCGAGCTTTCAATACCTAAAACCATAATTCATCCGAACCTTCTAAAATTCTCCACCTCCACTTATGGAGGAGAGTGTCATACCCCAAATTTTGACCACTAAGATTTCCCATCATTGTGTAAATCATCGCCACAATATGGATGAACCATTATGCCTCATAAAGTCTCCCCAAAGATGGGTAAGCATTCACTACAAACAAGAATTAGGGTTTCAAGCCCTCTCTGAGCCTTAGACAAAGGATCAATCAAGGAATGCCATGATCTTCAACTTGTCTAACCTCAAATATCTATAAAGAATCAAGAGGACTTCCACTTCAAGAATCAGGCACAAGGCTGCAACATTCCAAGTGGATCAAGCCTCAAGATCGCCAGGGTGACCAAATTAGGGTTTTGGTCGACCAGGGTCTCCAGATGGAAATTTTCCTCTGGGCATGAGCTAATGCTTCAAAACACAACTTAAAATACCCCAGGGGATGCATTTATCAAAAATCGGGAATTAGGGCTTCTTGACCTAATTCGCCCCTAAGTTGACTTTTGGGACAAAACATGAGCCAAGATCTCAAGGTATGATTTGAGGGTCTCTAACACACTACATTGATTCATTTGAAACAATGGATTGATGCAAGAAGCTTGATTCACAAGTTTCAATTTCATCTGGACCACAATTAGGGTTTTGAGGAAAAACTCAACTCTGCCTTTGACTTTTGACCAAGACATGCTCCCAAACCTTGGGACATGATTCAATACACCCTATAACACCTAAGAAATTAATCCATCAAGTTTGATTTGGGTCAAAGACTTGATTTCATAGAGGATCGTACAGTTTGGATTTCATATGATAAAAAGTCAACTGTGCTCAAAAGTCAAAGTTTGACTTTTTGATTTTTTGATCAATTATGGTTCCCTAACCCTAAAATGATGTTAATGTGTGATTTAAATCAACATTCATCAAGATAAATAAAAAAAAAAAGTGGGATAACTTGTAAAAGGGGTAACCATAAAAAACTTAGAAATTTTCTAAGTTATGGAACAAAGTGGCTAGGGTACCAACTTCCGAGGATCATAACTTGAGATCCAAGCAACCATTTTGGCTGATCCAAAGATGGATTTGTAGCTCTCATGGCATACTTTTAAAGTATTAACTACACCTCATTCCAATTCCTCAAGGATTTTAAGTTATGTAGTGATCAAAATGGCTGAAAACATGAAATGTCACTTTTTTCAACACTTAGTGAAATTTTCACTAAGTCAGAATTTGTCTTGCTTTTTATCCAAAAGTATGGGGATTTTTCACTTAGATAAAAAAAGTATCAAAACAAACTATGATCACACATGTGTTGTATCATATAAGAGCTTTCCAAAATGGCCAAGAACTTCATCAAACTCCATCTGAGCTAAGAGTTATGACAGTGGCAAAATGCCTGATGCAACTGTCATAACAAGGCAGATTTGTGCATTTTGCTCGATTTGAGAAATTTGTGCAAATGAAAAACAAGTTTATCCATCTGAACACTTCAAGGGGAGACCAAGGAGGGACAAACACTGATCCATAAGCCTCCCAAGTCTTTGGAACTAAAAATAGCATACCAACCCTAAAAATGCCTAAAGAGGGGACAAGACTCCAATTTTGTTTTGGGGCATTCAATGGATGCACCAAGGTGGCATGAATTGAGTCTTTTCCAATTGAATGAGTCAAGGATGATCTCTGAACTAGGGAACCAAAAGCCTGTGCTCTAACCTCTAGTCAATGGCTAGAGGAGACTTGAGATTCCAAAGTAATCCAATTGGCCAAACCTCTGCTGCAGTTGCCATTCACTATTGCTTGCAAAACAAACTTGCTCTACTATAAATAGAGCTCATTTGTGCTCAGTTTAAGTACACCAAAGCCATCAAACTGATGCTTTCCTCAAAATTTCTTCTTTTACTCCAAAATTCCTTCCAAAGCAAGTCACTATTGGGTTTTGAGTTTGAGAGCCATTCAAACCAAACCAATCACACACACACACACACACACACACACACACACACACACCTCATAAACTTCATATAGAAGTGATCCAAACACTTAAACAACATATGGAACACTGATTTCACAAAAGCACCATCCAACTGCTCAAGCTTTTAGCAGACTTGCATTTGGGGTACCATCTTCAGTTCCAGCTTGTTTCAAACCATTCCAAGCACTCAGGCACATCACTTGGCACCTAGGGAAACTATCCACATCATTGGAACCTAGCTATAACACCTCCAACACAAAGCACTATCACCGGCTGCAAGAGGTAGGCCTCAACTTGGGCATCTCATGATTCAAGCATATTTCCTCGCACAATACTTTTGCCAAATGTTCATAATCATGCCTAGAATGTTTCCCCTAAATTAATTGCTTTGTTTGAATCGTGTATCAAAATTCTCAGCCTTCATGCAAATTTTAGGGTTCTTCAGGTTTTGTCTTGATTTCTTATTCCATGCTTAAAATAAATGAAATTAAAGACCATAGACATGATCGTGAGGTGAAAACGAGTAGATTGATATGTGGATTGCATGATTTCATCAAGTATTCAGTGAGATTGGTGAGAAAATGCAAATCTGCAGAAACAGAGGGGTGGCGCGTGTTCTTGGTTGTTCTTGGCGCCATTTTTAAATATTTGAATATTTGAATTTTGTGATTTTATTTAATTGATTCAAAAATAAATTTCTCTCTGAATTTAAATGATTTTGAGTTTATTCTTTTTTTAATAATTCACAAAAATGTTAAAATATTTTATTTTGCCAAAAATTCCCAAAAATGTTATTTATTTCATATATTTCATATTTTTGCAAAGAATTAATGTTTTATTTTTTTTTAACATTTGAAATATTCTTTTCCTTCTTGGTTTCCAAAATTTAATTGGTTTCCAATCAATTTGTGGGTATAAACATGATTTTTGAAACATTGATCCTAGATCACCACTCATTTTTCACATGTTTTCATCAATTTTTATTAATTTTTAAACAAAATTAATTCCTTTTTTAAACAAAATTAGGGTTTCTTTGATTATCACCCTAAACAAATCTTTTTCACACACTTGGGCCTCTAATATAGTGTATGACCGAATCCCTTTTTGAAACTAAAATATTTTGGGCCTCAGTCATTGTATAAGACCCAACACATTTTTCAAAAACCTCGGCGCGATCACCAGTTTAAAACAAAAACCTTGGGCCTCTGCTTGAGTTGTAAGCCCCATTCTTTTTCTGAAAACAAATCACTTGGGCCTCAAATAGAGTGTAAGACCCAATCCTTTTGTAAATAAAAACCTTTTTGGGCATCAGTGTATTGTATAAGTCCCGACAACGTCAAAAGGTTCGGCGCGATCGTCGCCTTTTTAACAAAAAAACCTTGGGCCTCTCCCTGAGTTGTAAGCCCCATCGCATGTATAAAAACTCTTTGGGCCTCTAATAGAGTGTAAGACCGAACCCCTTTGTAAATAAAACATTTTTTGGGCCTCACATATTGTATAAGTCCCTCTGTACGATTTAAAAAACAACGGTGCAATAGTCGTTAAAACTTGGGCCTCTCCTTGAGCTGTAAGCCCCAACAATATTTTCAAAGAACTTTCTCCTTTGATTTTGAATACAATATTATTATCAAAGCTTTCTTTGGTGAACAACTAACAAAACAGCATGGAAGCTCTACAACGGGTAAGTGTTTATCCGCTTTCTTTTATATGCTTTCATATACATCACTGTATTGTGGGAAGCTGCGCATGGTTAGTCTTCTTTCATTCTTTTAAATGCTTTCATATACATAACTGTATTGTGGGAATTCGGACATGGTTAGTCTTCTTTCATACTCCTTTAAATACTTGTCATATATCAACTATATATATACTAGTATAGTTATTTAGAGTTTTCCCCGGCAACTACGTCTAGAACTAGGTAAAGCCTTGTTGATCACTCTTAAAATAAAAACTAAACTAGATCCCCTATAGGATTCCAGATACAGTCTTCTCTTCTCTTGGGGTTAAACAATATGGAACAAAGAGAAAGGCAGTATTCTCGGTGAACCTTTTCTCAGACTGTTACCCTTAGAAATCGTCAAAGAAACTCTACCCCCCAGAGTTGATCTATTCTCCATGAATAGCACCTCTTGAGTTTCTTCCAAATTCTAGAACTTTCCTGGAATGATATATTCTCTCTGAATTGCATTTCTTGAACTTCTCCTGGTTTAGGGACCCACAGGGTTCCTAAAAGCATCCCCGCCTCCTCTTGGGCGTTGTACAAGGACGCTTCGGCTTCTTAGAAGTTCTCATGCCTTCTCTTGGGCTTAATACAAGGATCCTAACGACCTCTTAAAGGTATAAGACATAACTTAGTCATACTTTACTTGAGCAGTCCTTCCAGTGTCAAACCTCTGGCCACTTAAGGGTTGATCTTCATCCCTTAAAAGCCCTTACCCTCTTTTGGGCACCCTACAAAAGATAAAACTCTTCAACACCCGTAGACTTAGATAGTCTAATCCCCTTGAGTCTCAAAGACATTCTCAAGTTCCTTCTAAACATAGGAAGAAACCCTAATTATTCTGGACCAATCTCTAGCAGAAACCCGACCTCTCTGATGAGGGCTCTCCCACTTGGACCTGTCTCGGGATCTCAATAGTCCCCGACAGAAGATAGCCTCCTCTTAGGCTTTGTATTCCTCAGGAAAGTCAGCCTCCTCTTGGGATTTGTACAATGATTCTCCCCAATGGAGCTAACCTTTTCAGACTCTCTTGTTGAGTATAAAAGACACTCTTATTGAGTCAATCTCCTTTTAGCCTCTATCTCGGGCTTCGTACGAGACAACAAAATACTCCCTTGTTGAGTATAAAAGACTCTCTTGTTGAGTCAATCTCCTTTTAGCCTCTATCTCGGGCTTCGTACAAGACAGCAAAACACTCTCTTATTGAGTATAAAAGACTCTCTTGTTGATTTAATCTACTTTTAGCCTCTATATCGGGCTTCGTACGAGACAACAAATCACTCTCTTGTTGAGTATAAAGGACTCTCTTATTGAGTCAACCTTTTTATCCTCCGTCTTAGGCTTCATATAAGACAGATAAAAATACTCTCTTGTTGAGTCAAACCTTTTTAGCCTCTGACTTGGGCTTCGTATAAGACTTATATAAAAGCACTCTCTTGTTGAGTCAGTCACTCTTTAGCACTCTCTTGTTGAGTCAACCCTTATAGACTCTATCTCGGGCTTCTTATGAGACAAATAAGAAACACCCTCTTGTTGGGTCACTAGCCTCCTCTTAGGATTTGTATAGAGAAATCCCTGGTTGAGGCAATCAACCTTTTATCATCAAACTTGTGCTTTGATCAAACGACACAAGTATCAACAGTTCCTCTTTAGAGATGGCAAATTCTCTCTCAGTCAAACCTTTTAGCTTCAATCTTGGGCTTTGAACAAGACACAAAAAACCCTTTAGCTTCACATCTTGGGCTTTGAACAAGATACAAATACTCTTTTTAGCCTCTGTCTCAGGTTTCGAACGAGACACCAAAACATCTTTTTCCCTCCTCTCTGATTTCCCTGTTTCGTTAAACGGGAATACGTAGGCCTAAGATTGAAAATTTTTAGCGAGCATACTAATCCAAAACTCAAAATCCAGTACCTCCATCAATCAACCCAATAGCATCAAATCTAAACACCTTACCAAAAACCTAACAAATAGTCCAGACATAGTGTTCTTAGGCAAAATAATCAAAGACAGACCCCCCTTTTAATAGCATCTGTAAACCAACAGTTTTGACTGTTTAACCTTAGTATGCAAACAGAGTTAATTGGAGACATCTATTCCCCTTCCTTAATCAGCTTCACAGGATAAAAAATGAATTGAACTGTAGTACCATGGCGATAGTGATTCGAAACCATACAAATCGCGCTACAGAGAGCAATGTTGAAATCATCGATCCTTCTTAGATTCAAACCTCCTTTCTCAATAGGTAAACAAATAGCGTCCCAACTAATCTAATGCGTCATCCTCTTCGCCTCCGAGCTACCTCAAAGGAATCGACTTTGAAGTTTGGTAATCTCCTTACGAATTTTCACCGACACCTTGCAGAAAGAAAGTTGAAAAATAGCCAAACTACAAAGTACGGATTTTAGGAGAGTGATTCTCCCTCCGAAACTTAAGAACCGACAATGCCAACTATGTAGCCTCTTCTCCATCTTGGAAACCAACAAAGTCCAAGTGGATAACCTCCTCGGATTGGAACCGATAGGAATTCCAAGAAAACTAAACTTTTTCTTCTCCGTTCTACAAGCAAGAAATAAGGCCGCCCCTAAAGATTTAGGGGCGGGACATTGATACCAATTAATTTGCTCTTGTGAAAATTAATACTGAGCCCCTAAACTAATTCAAAACCTCTCAAATTGTCTTGATAGCCCACATGTACCTCCAACTCCCATCTCCCACCAAAAGAGTATCATCCGCAAATTGTAGGATATCAATGAAAGAACTACCATTCAAGTTGCACCCCGAAAACTCTCCGACTAGAACCGACCTCTTCACCAATTTCGTTAACCCTTCCGCTACCATTACAAAAAGAAATGGAGAGAGAGGATCTCCTTGCCTCAAACCTCTCTTCACCACAAACTCCTAGTTGGACTACCGTTCACCAAAATGGACATTTTGCTCGAAAAAATAGTGGCCACCATCCACCGTAACCAAAGATCACCGAAACCCATTCTCCTCGTCATAAATCTAAGGAAACTCCAACTAACTTTATCATAAGCTTTCTCAAAGTCCACCTTGAAAAGCGAAACAACCTTTTTTTCTTTAACCGCAAAATCAACCGACTCGTTAGCCACCAACACTCCACCGAGTAATTGTCTTCCCGACACGAACACCGTTTGGCACTTAGAAATGATGTAGTTCAAAACCAACTTCAATCTAGCCGCCATGAGTTTTTATGAGGCTTTATACAAACTACTCACGAGACAAATGGGTCTAAACTCGTCGAGACCCAAAGGATTCTCACTCTTGGGGACTAAAGTGAGAAAGAAGACACAATGGCCTTAGACAAAACAGCCTCACTATAAAAGTCATTGAAGAAGCGGCAAAACACTACAAGAAAATTGGCAAATTACGACGGTTAATTTTGGCAGATTACGACAGTTACAACCGACGCAAATTGCAAGTCACGACGGTTTTTCTTATGTCATAGAAACATGTGTCGCGAGGCTGTTTTACGACGGTTTATAAAACAGTCGCTCCAACTGCCGTAACTTTCCACGATGGTGTTTTAAACCATCTAGAATATATTATTACGACAGTTGTAACCGCCATAATTATATAATATATATTTCATTGTAAATAACTGTCATACCCCAAATTTTGACCACTAAGATCTCCCATCATTGTACAAATCATCATCACAATATGGATGTACCTTTATGCCTCATCAATCTCCTCAAGGAATTGTTGAACATTCACCACTATCAAAGATTAGGGTTTCAAGCCCTCTCTGAGCTTTAGACAAAGGATCAATCAAGGAATGACATGATCAATCAAGTGGACTCCCACATTAAGGATTAAGCACAAGACTGCAACCTTCCAGGTGGATCAAGCCTCAAGATCGTCAGTGTCACCAAATTAGGGTTTTGGTCGACCAGGGCCTCCAGATGGAAATTTTCCTCTGGGCATGAGCTAATGCTTCAAAACATAACCTAAGATACTCCAAGGGAGCTCATAGACCCAATCATAAAATCAATTTAACCTCAGGGGATGCATTCACTAAAAATCAGGAATTAGGGTTTCTTGACCTAATTCACCCCTAAGTTGACTTTTGGGACAAAACATGAGCCAAGACCTCAAGGCATGATTTGAGGGTCTCTAATACCCTACATTGATCCATCTGCAACAATGGATTGATCCAAGGAGCTTGATTCCCAAGTTTCAAGTTCATCAGAACCACAATTAGGGTTTCGCGGAAAAAGTCAACTGTGCCTTTGACTTTTGACCAGAACATGCTCTCAAACCCTAGGACATGATTCAATACACCCTATAACACATATGAAATCAATCCATCAAGTTTGATTTAGGTCAAGGACTTGGTTTCATAGAGGGTCGCACAGTTTGGAGTTCATCTTATAAAAAGTCAACTGTGCCCAAAAGTCAAAGTTTGACTTTTTGATTTTTTGATCAATTATGGTTCCCTAACCCTAAAATGATGTTAATGTATGATTTGAATAAACATTCATCAATAAAAATCAAGAAAAGTGGGATAACTTGTAAAAGGGATAACCGTAAAAGGGATAACTTCTAAGTTATGGAACAAAGTGGCTAGGGTACCAACTTCCAAGGATCATAACTTGAGATCCAAGCAACCATTTTGGCTAATCCAAAGATGGATGTGTAGCTCTCATGGCATACTTTAAAAGTGTCAACTACACCTCATTCCAATTCTCCATGGATTTTAAATTATGGAATGATCAAAATCACAAAAAGTGAAAATGTCACTTTTTTCCAACACGTAGTGAAATTTTCACTAAATCAGAATCTGTTTCACTTTTTCCCAAATGTAGGGGCATTTTTCACTTGGATCCAAAAAGTATCAAAACAAACTATGATCACACATATGTTGTTTCAGATGAGAGCTTTCCAAAATGGCGAAGAACCACATGAAACTCCACTTAAGCCATGAGATATGACAATGGCAATGTGCCTTGCAGTAAACTGTCATGGCTAGGAAGATTTGTGCATTTTGCTCGATTTGAGAAATTTGTGCAAATGACAAACAAGTTTATCCATCTGAACACCTCAGGGAGGGACCAAGGAGCGACAAACAATGATCCATAAACCTCCCAAGTCTTTGGAACTAAAAATAGCATGCCAAACCTAAAAATGCCTAAAGAGGGGACAAGACTCCAATTTTGTTTTGGAGCATTCAATGGATGCTCCAAGCTGCCATGAACTGAACCATTTCCAATTGAATGAGTCAAGGATGATCTCTGAACTAAGGGACCAGTAGCCCGTGCCCTAACCTCTAGTCAATGGCTAGAGGAGACTTGGATTCCTATTGATCAACATTTGCCAAACCTCTGCTGCAGTTGCCATTCACTTTTGCAGCCAAAACAAACTTGCTCTACTATAAATATAGCTCATTTCTGCTCAGTTTAAGTACACAAAAGCACTACAACACTTGCTTTCCTCAAAATCTCTTTCTCTAGGTAAAAATACATTCTTTAGCAAGGTAACTCTGAGTTTTTGAGTTAGAGAGCAATTTCATCATAGCTCATGATCCAAACACATCCAATATCTCATATCTAAGATGTCCAAACTCTCACAAGTGACCTGTAACACCAAAATCACAAAGTCCCCTCTCAAAACCTCAAAATAGGGACTTTTTGCATTTTTTAAGCCATGTCTTAATTCAGTCACTTTCAAAACCAGATAAAACCACAAATACACTCCAAATATCATCCTTGAACTTTCCCAAATGGTTCCACACATCTTGAACACCATTTGAGAGAGTTGTTATTTTGGCGACTTTTGCCCCTTTTGCAAGAAAGGGCCAATTTCCATTCCTGAGGTTTCCAGCTGATTCCAAACATCCTAAAAGCTTCTAAGGGATCATTTGAGAGTGTTCAAAGTATCAAAACATTTTTGGAACAAGGCACTTGACAGATTGCCCAAAAAGCTCCTAAAGAGGTAAGCATCTCAACTTGTACTCTTTAAAATATGCATTGCTTTGAGGTCCACTGATCATGCACATCTCATACATGTTATATATGTTGTGTTTGAACCAATTCATCATGTAATTCATGCCTATAACAAGAGATAGCAAAGAAAATGCACATTATGGCCTATTTCAAAACCACTATCGGGTTTTGAGGAGGATTGATTTTCTCGAAAAACCACCACCACCATTGGATTCCTTGGGAAATTCTAGGCCAGATGCATATAAATTTTGTCTCCATCCATGGAGAAATAAGGAAGTTATGGCCTTCACGTTTCTAACTAAAAACCTTGCCTTGCCTTGCCTTAGCTAGGCCAAGAACAAGGCAAGCCTTGTATATTTGTGGCTGGGGTTTGGAGTTGGAGTTGGAGTTTTGCGCTACATCCTGCATCGGAGCACTGTACAATTGAAGCTGTTACGCTGTCCGTTTCTCCACGCAGGAGCACTCTACAACTTGGAGCTGTTGTGTCGTCTGTTTCAACCTCCGCATTACACCCTGTGTGTTAGAGAAGGAATGAGAAGGGAGAGTTCCTACTCTCATTCTGACTACTTCAGGTAGGGGATGAATGTCCCTGTGCTTGGTTTAGTCATCTCTATCTCCAGGCGGTAGTGTGCTTTCTTTCCCCAATCGAGTCGATCCTTGATCACTCTTTTCCCTTTGCAATCTCTTTCGATCCTTGATCACTCCTATCTCTTTCGATCTATCTCTTTTGGTCAATCACCTTCTTGGTTACGATCCTTTGTTAATTGGGTTAGCAAGCTTCTTCGTTTCAATACCCAATTCTTTTCTTGCGGTCAATCATTGTTCTTTTGATTCCCCTGAAGACTTTCTTTTCTCTTTCTTAGGTTAAATATAGTACTCCTGTTACAACCGAATCCTCTGCGGAGTTCGCAAACTTCTTTTGGTTCTTCTCCCTTTGTTGGTTAATCACTGCCTGGCAGTTAAAACACCAATGTGTGCACTCTTTCTCAGTTAACCACAATCCATCTATTAAAATAATGAGTTCTCTGGGTTAATCACCTTCTCTCGGTTAATCACCCTTTTCTCCAGTTAACCACAACCTGACTATTAAAATACTGAAGCCCTTTTTTCGAGTTAATCACCTCCTCTTGGTTAATCACTTATTTTTCTCGGTTAATCACAGTTCTCTTGATAAAACCAAATCCCCCGCAGTTGGCAACCTTTATTGGTTAGAATACTTGCACCCTTGGGCTAGTAACCTCTTTCGGTTCAGTACCCTTCTTCGTTGGTCAAGTGTTGTTTGTTCAGTCATTACCAACACCCCTTTTGGGTTACGACTGTTGATCGGTCCTACACCCGTTCTTCTGGTTAATCACTGTTTTCTCTCTTAAAACCAATGCTTCTCTACCCCCACAGAGTTACAATCCTTGTTTCCTCGGTTAACCACTGTTTATTAGTTAACATACCGATGCCCCCTCAGAGTCAAACAGCTTCTCTTGGTTCAGCACTCTCTCTCTGGGTTTATCTCAGCCCATCTGTTGACACCTGCCTCTTTTCCCTGCCAGAGTCGTACTCTCTTTCTTCGGTTTAACAATTCCAGCCAGTTAATATACCGAGTCTCCTTTTTCTCTTGGTTTTAACGCCATCCCTTTATTTGGATCCCCAACCGGGTCGCTTGTACTCTATCCCTAGCAGTTCTTTTTTCCTTCCCCAACAGAGTTTCTTTCGTTCTTGGTTTTGACACCGTTCCTTTTTCTAGTTTCTTGTGCAATCGCTCTTACTGTGTGGTCTTCCCCATTAGAGTTTTTCTTTCACTCTTGCTCTTGATTTTGACACCACTTCTTTTGTTTTCCTGTTTCTTTCTTGTCTTGCTTCTCGTTCGGTTCCCCGAACTACGGAAGCTCTGATTCTGCATTCTTATGAATGTCAGATACGTAGGCACGAGACACGATGTCTTGGCGAGCACACTTCCACCCTTATTTCCTTCTCCCTTTCTTCCTTCCTTTCTGTCCCCTGGTTCCATGAACTACGACGCTATGATTTCCTCATTGCACTATGAGGGTACGTAGGCACGAGGGCCCCAATCCTCCGCAAGCAATTTCTTTCTTTTCTTTCTCTTTCCCCTTTATTCTCTCTCTCTCTCTCTCCTTTTCTTTTAGCTAGAAGCCTTTAGATAGATAACCCATCCAAGCCTAGAAGCAAGCGAAATGGTTTCCGTCGAGTACGACTAATGCGTTAGGTGCTAGTACTTTCCTTTTGCATAACCGACCCCCGTTCCCGTTTCTCTCCCCCTTGGGTTTTATCGATATTTTCACTGTCCTTTGGGACTAAATATAGTTCAGTGGTGACTCTGTTGTTATCTTTGAGTGTAAGATTCACTCAGGATGTAAACCAGCCATCTTCGCCTAGGTATAAAATGCCAAAAGATCGTCCCTGGGGCATGCCACTCAACTATATTCTGGAAGGATATATTCCGCCGATCATGGAAGATCTGGAGACTGTAGCAGGAGCCGCTGGACCTGAAGGTTACAAACTTCGAGAAAACGAAGATGCCAGGGGTATGACAGCAACTCCTTAAGGTTACAAACTTTGGGAATCACCGAGAGTCACTGCCGTAATGACTATACCACCACCCGTGGTACACACTGTCCCAGAAGGACAGGTTTCCCAAATACCGTCTGGTGGAAACGAAAGTATGTTCGAAAGAATAAATGAGTTCCAGGAATAATTCCTGGAGATGCAGAAAGAACTACGAGCCATTCGCGGTCAGGATCTATTTGGAAAGGACGCCGCAGACCTTTGTTTGGTCCCCAATGTGAAAGTTCCGCACAAGTTCAAAGTTCCCGAATTTGAAAAGTACAAGGGTAACTCTTGCCTTCATAGTCATTTAGTGATGTACGCTCGGAGGATGTCAACTCAGACAGAGAACCACCAGCTACTGATCCATTACTTCCAAGATAGTTTAGTTGGTGCCGCACTGAAATGGTACATGGGTTTAAACCGCGCTAAGATCGCCACTTTCAGAGATCTTGGCGCGGCCTTCATTCAACAGTATAAGTATAATCTGGACATGGCACCGGACCAAGATCAAATCAGAGCCATGTCACAGAAGGACAAGGAAACCTTTAAGGAGTACGCTCAGAGATGGCATGAAATTGCAACCCAGATTTGTCCACCTTTTGAGGAGAAAGAGATGACAAAAATCTTCTTGAAAACCTTGAGTTCATTTTACTACGACAGAATGGTCGCCAGTGCACCAGCTGACTTCACCAAGATGGTGGGCATGGGAGTTCGTCTTGAGGAAGCTGTCCGAGAAGGACGTTTAGTTAAAGACGTTGGATCATCAACTAGTACAAAAAGATACGGTAGTGCTCTCCCTAAGAAAAAAAAGCAAGATATTGGGAATATCTCTCTCGGGAAGCAAAGGCGACGTTCACAACCAGTAGCAACTGTAACTCCTGCTATCAAGTCTGCGCCTATTCCAACGTATCAACCTCAGGTTGCACAAAGCTAACCTAATCAACAACAATATCAACAAAGGACACAACAGCCTCTTCAGCAGGCTCATCCTCAGTACAACAATAACCGTACAACGCAACCACCAGGGTTTGACCCTATACCAATGTTGTACGCAGAACTATTTCCACTCTTACTGGTCAAGGGGTATGTCCAAACCAGGGCTCCTCTTACAGTACCAGAAAATCCCCCTTTTTGGTTCAAGGCGGATCAGACTTGCCCTTACCATCAAGGAGGACAAGGGCATAACATAGAAAACTGTCTCAGTTTCAAATCCGACGTACAAAATCTCGTTAGGAACGGGGTCTTATCCTTCAAAGATACGAATCTGAATGTTCTCACAAACCCGTTGCCTCAACACGAGAAAGTTGCAGTCAATTTGATAGAGGAAGAGTCTTACAACAGCTATCAAATTCATGATGTACTCTTATTGAGGACCAATATCGATAAGATGCATCGTAAACAGAGAGATTACGGTCATGTACCGCCTTATAATTATCACCAGTGTGATATCTGCTCTAAGAACAATCAAGGATGTTCTGTGGTGCAATCAGCTCTACAGGAACAGTTGGATCTCGGATGGATCAAAGAGCATCGAATTCGTGGGGTCAACATGACTTATACGAATTTCAACATCATTCAGAGCCACGACATCCGTGCGATGAATGTTAACTTAGTGGCAATGCACTCAAGGCAAAGCCAGTATCATGATCTACCACGGCACGATTACAATTCCTGTCTGATTTGCTCGGTAAACAAACAAGGATTCTCTTTTATACAAGAGGCCCTTCAGTGTCAGATGGATCTTGGATGGATCCAGGACTACCATGATAGAAATCCCTATCAGACCAACATGATTCAGATCTTCGATATTCGTTTGATGAATACCAGGTTGGTAGAATTACACGCTATGCAAGTCCATCTCGGTTTTCTGACTTCGTATAATTATCAGAACTGTAAAGGATATCTTGAGAGTAATAAGGGATGTGCTCTCTTTCAAAGAACTTTGCAACACTTGTTAAACCACTGGTCGCTTCTGATTTATATAGACGAAGACACATAACAAATCAGTGTGGTTAATGGGAACCCTACTAGGCATCAGATTCAAGATGTTCGATCTGTGGAAATAGACCTAGTGAGGTTACACTGCATTTAAAGCAGATGTAGCCGGGTGCCACCACATAACTATGAACGCTGTAGAGTTTTCTCGGAAAATAATCAAGGATGCTACCTCGTGCGAGCAGCCCTTCTAGGTCAGTTGGACCACAAAGAGATTTAACCATGTCCAGTTTCGAGGTCCATCAACTTGAAGCCCGACTATTTCGCTGATCAAATCAAAGAGGTCGTTGTCATCTCTGATCCTGAGAGGACCAAAGATGTTTGTGCCATCATCCCTCTACTTGACGAATCAAAGGTTCTTAACTAGGAACTGATTGAAGTTACCTACGACAGTCAGAAAAATCAGAAGGCTCCTGTAGTTATCTATCTGCCGCGACCAGTACCGTACAAGTCTGATAAGGCTATCCCTTACAAGTACGATGGAACAACAATTGAGAATGGAAAGGAAACTCCATTACCCTCCGTCGTGAATATTGCAGACATCATTTGAGTGACACGGAGCAATCGAATCTTCAACTGAGGAGTTGGAGAACCTAGCAAAGAAAAGTAACCTCAAACGGAAGTTCCCAATCAACCGGTCGGTCAGTCCAATGATCCCGACCTTTCAAAGAACAATGATGAGATGCTGAAGCTTATCCAAAAGAGTGAATACAACATTGTTGATAAACTATTGCAAACTCCTTCAAAAATCTTTGTGTTATCTCTATTACTCAGTTGCGAAGCTCACAGGGAAGCTCTGCAGAAAGTCTTAGAGCAAGCCTTTATGGAACAGGATTTAACAATAAGAGAGTTTGATAGCATCATCTCTAACATCACTTCCTGCAACAGCTTAGGATTTAGTGATGAGGAATTTCCAGAAGAAGGAAAAGGCCACAACATGGCGCTTAATATCCCAGTTAACTGCTAGGACGATGCTTTAGCCAGCGTACTAGTAAAAACCGGATCAGCCATCAATGTTATGCCAAAGTCCAATTTAATGCGACTATCATTCAAAGGATCCCCGATGAGGGGCAGTGAGGCCATCGTCAAAGTATTTGACGGAACTCGGAAAGCAGTTATCGGCGAAGTCGACCTTCCCATAACTATCGGTCCTCACACTTTCCTAACCACTTTCCAGGTCATGGACATCCGAGTAATATACAACTATTTACTAGGAAGACTTTGGATACACCAGGCTGGGGGAGTCACTTCAACACTACACCAAAAACTGAAGTTCGTCAAGAACGATCAACTCGTCATGGTCTATGGAGAACAAGCCTTGCTTGTGAGTAACTTATCATTATCTACTTGTGTAGAGCCTGAGGAGGTTGTTGGAACTCAGTTCCAAGCACTGTCGGTGAGCAATGAGAATCAATCAGAAAAAGGAACATCGATTTTGTCATACAGAGATGCTCTTGATGTGATCAAAAGTAACAATACCAAAGGATGGGGATAACTTGTCATTCCTACTGATAACAAAACAAAGAAGGGTCTTGGTTTTTCTTCAACCTATACCCAGACTGCCGCTAACGATGAAAGTTTTCATCCCATTCAGGATTTCTTCCACAGTGGAGGGTTCCATCACCCAGTGCATCCGGAAGTGCACACCATCAATAATGGAGATTCCTCCGATGCAGAGGAAGAGTGGAAATCATATCTTAACGAGGACGGTTATATGTCTCAGGAAGAGGTGCCTACGCCATTTTGCTATCCCGCACATTGTTCGAGATTTATACCCAGGTCAGACGTCAGAATGATATACGGAGAATGTGATCCGGAAGGATGGCGTGCTCCACCAAACTCATTAGAGGAGGACACTCTAATGAATGACAACTTTGACCACGACTATTATGGCCCAATGGATGGCCTGCCTTTGTGGAAGCCGTATCCAGGATACTTGGGGCAAGAAAATCAGCCCAACGATGCTTATTAGCTAAGCATGATTGAATAGAATACCTGTGTCCCCACCATGTCATGTGACCAACCCTCAGGTCATTCAGGAAACATCCAGCACGACGATGAATTTGCAAAGCTTACAGGACTATAATTCATCAACTATGTTTTTCCTGAGGTCAACGTCATCGAGAAAGATGACTCCTCCTGTTCCACAGAAGTGTGGGACACCTTAGGACAACCGAGTGGCAAGTTTAACTACTTGGTCAAGCACACTGCTCCCGAAATCTCTCGTATCAGGCTCGAAGACATCCAGCCAACTGGATGGGGAGATTCACCTGAGAGTACAAATACTATTCAAGATACAACATAAGAGTTCCTCCTACGACAACTCTTCCTGGGAGACAGATTTCAACGATCCTGCTCCACCAGAAATCAGCGTCATTTCTGAAGACAAATCAAGGAAGGTGTCGGACTTTGTGATTCACCGTGGAGTTCCCCGCCAATGGGTTACTGTCGATGTCCCGAAGATTGTCCATAAGTCAAAGTAATTGTCGTCTTTAACCTTTCACCCTGCCCAGGTGAAACAGATGTTTTGATAGGGCTCACTTTCTGTAATTATACCTCTTCGCTTCGCCTAAAACGACAGAGTTTTGTTTTATAGGGTTGTAGTTTCAAGATTCGACCGAATCATAAATAAAACAACGTCGTTCTGTAATTTCCGCATTTATTGTTGTTTTCTCTTTTCGTTTTTTCAGAAAATGGTAATCCTAAAAAACAATTCAAATAATAAAAACAAGCATTTTTCAGAAAAAACACTGCACACACATTTTCATTCTCTCTATCTCTTCTAAAAAAAATCATAACGTCATGCAGATTGCTTGTTTTAAACCCCATTGAAACATACGATCCAATGCCTTCTCCCAACTTTGACTTCCCGGTATTTGGGGAAGAAGAAGAAGTTGATGACGAAATTCCAGAAGAGATATCCCGACTACTCAAACAAGAGGAAAGGTCTATTGAACCTCACAAGGAGCAGCTGGAAACGGTAAACTTGGGTTCAGCAGAAGAGAGAAAAGAAATCAGGATTGGGGCATTGCTCTATCCAGCTGTCAAAGAAAGTTTGACAAAGCTTCTCAAAGAATTCGCGATGTATTCGCTTGGTCCTGTCATACCCCAAATTTTGACCACTAATATTTCCCATCATTGGGCAAATCATCATCATAATATGAGGAACCTTCATGCCTCATCAGTTCCCCAAAGATGGGTGAGCATTCACTACAAAGAATAATTAGGGTTTCAAGCCCTCTCCGAGCTTTAGACAAAGGAACAATCAAGGAATGACATGACCTTCAACTTTTCTAACCTCTCAAACATCCACAAAGGATCAAGAGGACTCCCAAATCAAGGATTAAGCACAAGGCTGCTCCCTTCAAAGTAGATCCAGCCTCAAGATCGACAGTGTCACCAAATTAGGGTTTAGGTCGACTAGGGCCTCCAGATGGAAATTTTTCTCTGGGTATGAGCCAATGATTCAAAGAATAACCTAAAATGCTCCATGTAACCTCATGGACCCAATCATCAAATCAATTTGGCCTCAGGGGACGCATTCACCAAAAATCAGGAATTAGGGATTCTTGACCTAATTCACCCCTAAGTTGACTTTTGGGACAAAACACACCAAGGCCTCAAGACATGATTTGAGGGTCTCCAACACACTACATTGATCCATTTACAACAACGGATTGATCCGAGAAGCTTGATTCCCAAGTTTCAAGTTCATCAGAACCACAGTTAGGGTTTCGCGGAAAAGTCAACTGTATCTTTAACTTTTGACTAGCACATGCTCCCAAACCCTAGGAAATGATTCAATATACCCTATAACACCTATGAAATCAATCCATCAAGTTTTATTTAGGTCAAGGACTTGATTTCATAGAGGATCGCACAGTTTGGAGTTCATATGATAAAAAGTCAACTGTGCCTAAAAGTCAAAGTTTGACTTTTTGATTTTTTGATCAATTATGGTTCCCTAACCCTAAAATGATGTTAATGTGTGATTTGAATCAACATTCATCAAGAAAAATCAAGAAAAGTGGGATAACTTGTAAAAGGGGTAACCATAAAAAACTTCGAATTTTTCTAAGTTATGAAATAAAGTGGCTAGGGTACCAACTTCCAAGGATCATAACTTGAGATCCAAGCAACCAATTGGGCTGATCCAAAGATGGATTTGTAGCTCTCATGGCATACTTTAAAAGTGTCAACTACACCTCATTACAATTCCTCATGGATTTCGTGTTTTGGAATGGCCAAAATCACAAAAAGTGAAAATGTCACTTTTTTCCAACACTTAGTGAAATTTTCACTAAGTCAGAATCTCCCTTGCTTTTTTTCCAAATGTAGGGGCATTTTTCACTCAGATCCAAAAGGTATCAAAACAAACTATGATCACACATATGTTGTATCAAATAAGAGCTCTCCAAATGGCCAAGAACCCCGTGAAATTCCACTTTAGCCATGAGATATGACAATGGCAATATGCCTTGCTGCAAACTGTCGTGGCAAGGTAGATTTGTGTATTTTGCTCGATTTGCCAAATTTGTGCAAATGACAAACATGCTTATCCATCTGAACACCTTAGTGAGGGACCAAGGAGGGACAAACACTGATTCATAAGCCTCCCAAGTCTTTGAAACCAAAAGTAGCATGCCAAACCTAGAAATCCCTAAAGAGGGGATAAGACTCCAATTTTGTTTTGGAGCATTCAATGGATGCAACAAGGTGGCATGGACTAAACCATTTCCAACTGAATTCAGTCAAGACATATCCAAGACCAAGGGAACCAGCAGCTTGTGCCCTAACCTCTAGTCAATGGCTAGAGGAGACTTTGATTCCTATTGATCAACATTGGCCAAACCTCTGCTGCAGTTGTCATTCACTTTTGCTTGCAAAACAAACTTACTCTACTATAAATAGAGCTCATTTGTGCTCAATTTGAGTACACCAAGGCCATCAAACAGATGCTTTACTCAAAATCACCTTCTCACTTCCAAAATTGCCTTCCAAAGTAAGTCACTATCGAGTTTTGAGTTTGAGAGCTATTCCATCCAAACCAATTACACACACATACACACCTCATCAACATCATATAGAAGTGATCCAAACACTTAAACAACATCTGGAACACTGATTTCTTAAAATCACCAGCCAACTGCTCAAGGTTTTAACCAAGTTGCAGTTGAGATACCATCTTTAGTTCCAGCCTGTTTCAAACCATTCCAAGCATTCAGACACATCACTTGGTACCTAGGGAAGCTATCCACATCATTGGAACCTAGCTGTAACACCTTCAACACAAAACACGATCACCAGCTGCAAGAGGTTAGCATGAGCTCTTCTAACTCTATGATCCATGCATTTTTTGCTGCACAATAATTTGGCCATATGTTCATAATCATGCATAGAGTGTTTTCCCTCAATCAATTGCTATGTTTGAATTGTGCGTGAAATTTCTGAGCCTTCTTGCAAATTTTAGGGTTCTTGAGGTTTCTCTTTGATTTCTTATTCCATGCTTAAAATAAATGAAATTAAAGACCATAGACATGATCGTGAGGTGAAAACGAGCAAAATGATATGTAGATTGCATGATATAATCAAGTATTCAGTGAGATTGGATTGAAAATGCAAATCTGCAGAAATAGAGGGTGGCGCGTTTTCTTGCCATGTTCTTGGCGCCCTTTTTGAAAATTTAAATATTTGAATTTTGTGATTTTTATTTAATTGATTCAAAAATTAATTTCTCTCTGAGTTTTAATGATTTTGAGTTGATTTTTTTTTTAATAATTCACAAAAATGTTAAAATATATTATTTTACCAAAAAATCCCAAAAATGTTATTTATTTTATATATTTGATATTTTTGCAAAGAATTAATGTTTTATTTGTTTTTAACATTTGAAATATTTTTTCTCCCTTGATTTTCCAAACTTAATTGATTTCCAATCATTTTGTGGATATAAACATGATTTTTCAAACATTAATTCAAGATCACAATTTGTTTTTCACACATGTTTAACAATTTTGATCATTTTAATTGAATTGTTATTCAATTAAAATATATTTTGGAAAACAAATTAGGGTCTTGAATAATTCAACCCTCATCAAACTTTTTTCAAACATTTTGGGCCTCTAATAGAGTGTAAGACCCAATCCCCTTTTAACCAAAACCTTTTGGGCCTCAGATATTGTATAAGTCCCTATGCGTTAAAACAAAATCTCGGCGCGATCGCCAGTTCAAAAATCAAACCAAATGGGCATACCCTCGTGTAATAAGCCCCACGTCTTTTCTTTGGGCCTCTAATAGAGTATAAGACCCAACCCCCTTGTACATAAAAACTTTGTGGGCCTCACATATTGTATAAGTCCCTCTATACAGTTTTCAAAACAGCGGTGCGATCATCGTTAAAACCTTGGGCCTCTCCTTGAGCTGTAAGCCCCAAAAATCTTTTCAAAGCACTTTCTCCTTTGATTTTGAATATAATATTGTTATCAAAGCTTTCTTTGTTGAACAACTAACCAAATAGCATGGAAGCTCTACGACGGGTAAGTGTTTATCCGCTTTCATTTATCACTTTCATATGTATATAACTGTATTGTAGGGCTGCTTCACTGTAAGTATTCTTTCATATCCTTTTATATACTTGTCAAATATTAATTGCGTAATACTAGTATAGTTATTTAGAGTTTTCCCCCGAAATCTATGTCTAGCACTAGGTAAAGCCTCATTGGTCACTCTTAAATACAAACAAAACTAGATCCCCCAGAGGATTACTAGACACAGTCTTCCCTCCTCTTGGTGTTAAACAATATGGAAACGTGAAAGGCAGCATTCTAGGTGAACCCTTTCTCAGACATTCACTCTTAGAAATTGTCAAAGAAACTCTACTCCCCAGAGTTGATCTATTCTCCGTCAATAACATCTCTTGAATTTCTTCCAAATCCTTGAACTTTCCTGGCTTGATTTATTCTCTGTGAATAGCATGTCTTGAACTTCTCTTGGTTTGGGGACCCATAGGCTTACTAAAAGCATCCCCGCCTCCTCTTGGGCGTTGTACAAGGACCCTTCGGCCTATTAGAAGTTCTCATGCCTTCTCTTGGGCTTAATACAAGGACCCTAACGACCTCTTAAAGGTATAAGACAAAACTTAGTCATCCTTTGCTAGAGCAGTCTTCCCAGCGTCAAAAACTCCGATCGTTGTAGGGTTGATACTCATCCCTTAATGCTCGTGCTTCCTCTTGGGCATTGTACAAAAGATAAAACTCTAGACTTGGACAGTCTAAGACCCTTGAGTCTCAAAGACATTCTCAAGTTCCCTTCAAACATAGGAAGAAACCTGGTCTCTCTCATGAGAGTTCACCACACTTGGACCCGCTTCAGGATCTCTAAAATCCACAGCAATAAGGTAGCCTCCTCTTGGGCTTTGTACAAATGACTCTCCCCTAGCGGAGCTAACCTTTTAAGACTCTCTTGTTGAGTATAAAAGACTCTCTTGTTGAGATAAACCTTTTATCCTCCATCTCGGGCTTCATACGAGATACTAAAAACACTTTCCTGTTGAGTATAAAAGACTCTCTTTTTGAGTCAATCACCTTTTAGCCTCCATCTCGGGCTTCGTACGAGATACTAAATCACTCTCTTGTTGAGTATAAAAGACTCTCTTGTTGAGTCAAACTTCTTTAGCCTCCGTCTTAGGCTTCATATAAGACAGATAAAAATACTCTCTCGTTGAATATAAAAGACTCTCTTGTTGAGTCAAACCTTTTAGCCTCCATCTCAGGGTTTGTACGAGATACTAAAACACTCTTTTGTTGAGTATAAAGGACTCTCTTGTTGAGTCAAACCCTTTTTAACCTCTATCTCGGGCTTTGTACGAGATAGTAAATCACTCTCTTATTGAGTATAAAAGACTCTGTTGTTGAGTCAAACTTCTTTAGCCTCCATCTTAGGCTTCGTATAAGACAGATAAAAGTATTCTCTTGTTGAGTCAGACATTTTTAGCCTCCGTCTTGGGCTTCGTACATGACACATAAAAGCACTCCCTTGTTGAGTCAGTCACTTGTTAGTACTCTCGTGTTGAGTCAACCCTTTTAGCCTCTATCTCGGTCTTTATACGAGACAAATAAAAAACACCCTCTTGTTGGGTCAATCGCCTCCTCTTAGGCTTTGTATAAGGAAACCTCGGTTGAGTCAATCAACCTTGTAGCATCAATTTGTGCCTTACTCATATCATACAAATATAAACTAATCCTCTTTAGAGATGACAAATTCTCTCTCATCCAGAACCCTTTTAGCTTCACATCTTGGGCTTTGAACAAGATACAAATCACCTTTAGCTTCATGTCTTGGGCTTTGAGCAGGACACCAAAACAACCTTTTTCCCCCTAGAATAGGAGGGAACTACGATCGCTCTGACTTCCCTGTTTCTTTAAACGGGAATACGTAGGCATAAGATTGAAAAATCTTAGCGAGCATACTAATCAAAAACTCAAAATCCAGTACCTCCATCAATCAACCCAAAAGCATCAAATCTAAATACATTACCAAAAACCTCACCAATAGTCCAGACACCGTGTTCTTAGGCAAAATAACCAAAGAGGGGCCCACATCTACATAGGATCTGTAAACCAACAGTTTTGACTGTTTAAACTCAGTATGCAAGCAGGGTTAATTGGAGACATCTATTTCCCTTCCTTAATCAGCTTAACAGGATTAAAAATGAATCGAACTGTAGTACCCGAGTGATAGTACTTCAAGACCACAAAAATCGCGCTACAAAAAAAATGGCGCCACCCGTGGGGCCCGATTCTTTTTCTTACAATCTTAGGTAGAGAACCCTGAGTTCACAAAGTATCACAGAAATGGCGACTCTGCTGGGGAGTCATTGTCTGTATAGGATCATAAGACTACAGGTCTAAGATGATTAAGACAAATATATATATATTGCTTTTCCTAATTGATATATGTGTTTATTTTTCTGCTAATGGGAATGTGTGTGATGCTGCATATGGAAAGATTGAGTATACACCTAAGATTGGTGATGGCAATACGGGTAATCTTACGGGGAGTGAATCCCTGCTAAGAGTCCCCGGTCGACCATCAAACTCAATGGAGACTCCCTTTGCAGATACATTACCTATACGACTTCGGTTGTTGAAAGTAGTGTGGTCGACTGGGTTATTTGAGAAGCTGAGATTTTTAGTAGACTGAAACCATTTTGTAGTGTGGAAGCTATCGGAAATAGTTGTCAAATGATACTACCCTTATTTAAGGTCACTCTAGGATACATCAGCTCGCTGGCGATCCGCTTGCTGTTGTTATCCCAAGAGGGATCAATGATTTTGCGGACAGGTACAAAAAATCACCAGTATAAACCTTAGGGGGGGGGGGGGGGTAGAGCCTTGACTTCATGACACCGACCCTTTGACCCCATGTTTTTTCTATGTTTTTGTGTGCTGCGTTCATACGTTCATTTAAAAAACATTCAAAAAAGAAAATCTTCTCTTCTAGTCTCTTTTTTTCAAATTAAACTAATACAATGATTGCAAAAGACAGATAAAGAGATTGCGCTATGGATTTCGGTAGAAGAAAGACTCATAAGTATACCTTCAAGGTTCCAAAGTTAGAGGATTTGAGAGGTTTGGCGAGGATGATCACCAACCCTGAGGCTTTTAGAGCTAAGTATGGAGGAATGCTATCTCTGTCTAGGATCCATGTAATTGAGGGATTACTTTCTACGCTCATTCAGTTCTACGATTCGGTCTATCACTATTTCACATTCCCAGATTATCAGCTAGCACTAACGCTTGAGGAGTATTCTCACCTAACTGATTTACATATCACTGATCAAGCTCCCTTTTCTGGACTGGAAGAAATTCCAAAAGATCAAACCATTGCAAGAGCAATTTATTTGGACGAGTCAGAAGTCAGGACTCACATGACCCATAAGGGTGGTATCCAAGGTTTTCCAGCCCAATTCTTGATAAAGAAAGCCCTGTACTTTACTAGTATAAGGAACATGGCCGCTTTCGAAAGAATTTTTGTTTTGCTCACCTACGGGTTATTTTTGTTTCCCAACATCGATAACTTTGTAGATATCAATGCCATTAAGATATGTCTGATTGGAAACCCTGTACCGACCTTACTCATAGATGCGTATCATTCGGTACACTTAAGGAATTTATATAGCGGAGGAATGATCACATGCTGTGTACCCCTGCTATACAAATGGTTCATTTCCCATTTGCCCAAGTCTGCTGCATTTTGGGATCAAAAGAATACTTTACGTTGGTCGCAGAGAATCATGTCTCTTACCAACTCTGACATCACTTGGTACAATCGAATCTATGACGGGATCAGAATCATTGACCGTTGTAGAAATTTCCCAAATGTACCCCTTATAGGAACTAAGGGATGAATCAACTATCATCCGGTGTTAGTCCGTCGTCAATTCGGATACCTGATGAGGCATGTCCCGCGGAATGCTCACATGGAAGGTATTTTCTTCAAGGAAGGAGAAAATGACAGGGCACTAAAAACAGAAATGGTGCATGCTTGGAAACATGTTCATAGGAAAGGACGAGAGTCTCTGGGAAAACCAGACTGTGTCTCGGTTGATCCTTATCTCCACTGGGTACAAACTAGAGCTCTCAAGCTGAGGATGCCTTACCCTCGTCAGGAAGTTCTTCCGTTAAGGGACTCTGTCCTTTATTTCATGTCAAACACGGAAAAACTTCAAGTTACTCTCAACAAAGTTCAACAAGAGAAGAGGTCTTGGAGGAACAAGTACCGCATTCTCAATATGGAGTGTAATAAAATACAGCAGCTATTGAAAGATAAGGATGCTCTGATTGAGATTTTAAAGCAACATGCTGTAGAGAATCAAGATGACCAAAGGAATTTGCTCGCTCCTTTCACTTGGCAAAGGAATGAGAACCCGACAACGGCTGAAGAGCCCCGGTTAAAGAAAAGGAAAGCACCAGAATCAGCACCTGAGCTCTTCTCAGAGAAGACTTAGGATCCATTAGTTTAGATTTCCTTTTATGGCACTTTGTAATCTATTGTATTTCCATTTCCGCAATCGTTGAATTCAATAAAACGGGGTTTCCCCACTGTTTGATATTTGCAATCTAATTGTCAAAGTTTACTTTGAATAAACAAAAATAATTAATATAATCATTGCATATCATTCATCATTTTCACATAAACACATTCTTCTTCCCTACGAATCTCACGTTTGTGTCTCGATTCTAGAGTCAAACTGTCTCATTCGTACAATACTCGGGCCAATCGACAAAAGAAAATGGATGATCTCGAGGAAGAGAACAAAGAGTTGAGAGAAGAGGTCGACACTCTGAAAGAAGATCTGAGAAGGCTTCATAGTGACATCAAGCTCTGGCAGAAGCTCAGATGCAACAACAATGGATGTGATCTCAGAGACCACATTAACTCCCATAGTGGAGAAGTCTGATCCTAGGTACAAAATGCCGAAAGATCGTCCCTAGGGCATGTCACTCAACAATATCCCGAAAGGATATATTCTGCCGATCACGGAAGATCCAGAAAATGCAGCAGGAACCGCTGGGCCTGAAGGTTACGAACTTCGGGAAAGCGAAGATGCCAGGGGCATGACAACGACTCCTGAAGGTTACAAACTTCGGGTGGCACCAAGAGTCTCTGCCATGATGACTATACCACCACCCGTGGTACACACTGTCCCGGAAGGACAGATTCCATAGATACCTTCTGGTGGAAACGAAAGTATGTTCGACAGAATGAATGAGTTCCAGGAACAATTCCGGGATATGCAGAAAGAACTACAACCCATTCGCGGTCAGGATCTATTTGGAAAGGACGCCACAGACCTTTGTTTGGTCCCCAATGTGAAAGTTCCGCATAAGTTCCAGGTGCCCGATTTTGAAAAGTACAAGGGTAACTCTTTCCCTCAAAGTTATTTAGTGATGTACGCTCGGCGAATGTCAGCTCAGACGAAGAACCAGGAGCTACTGATTCACTACTTTCATGATAGTTTAACCGGTGTGACACTCAAATGGTACATGGGTTTAAACTGCACTAAGATCGCTACTTTCAGAGATCTTGGCGCTGCCTTTGTTCAGCAGTATAAGTATAACCTGGACATGGCACCTGACAGAGATCAACTCAGATCGATGTCACAAAAGGACAAGGAAACCTTTAAGGAGTACGCTCAGAGATGCGTGAAATTGCCGCCCATATTTGTCCACCTCTTGAGGAAAAAGAGATGAGAAAGATCTTCTTGAAAACCTTGAGCTCATTTTACTACGACAGAATGGTTGCCAGTGCACCCAGTGACTTCACCGAGAAGGTGGGCATGGGAGTTCGTCTTGAGGAAGCAGTCCGAGAAGGACGTTTAGTTAAGGACGTTGGATCATCAAGTAGTACAAAATGATAGTGCTCTCCCTAAGAAAAAAGAGCAGGATATTGGGAATATCTCTCTCGGAAAGCAAAGGCGACGTTACCAACCAATAGCAGCTATAATTCCTGCTATTAACCCTATGCTTGTTCCTACGTATCAACCTCAGGTTGCACAAAGCCAACCGAATCAACAACCATATCAGCAAAGGACACAACAACCTCTTCAGCAGGCTCGTCCTCCATACAACAACAATCGTACAACGTGACCACCAGGGCTTAACCCTATTGCCATGTTGTATGCAAAATTGTTTCCGTTACTACTGGTCAAGGGGCACGTCCAAACCATGTCTCCTCCTACAGTACCGAAAAATCCGCCTTTTTAGTTCAAGGGGGACCAGGTCATAAAATAGAAAACTGTCTCAGTTTTAAATTCGACGTTCAAGAACTTGTTAGGAGCGGGGTCTTATCTTTCAAAGATACAAATCCTAATGTTCTCACAAACTCGTTGCCTCAACACGAGAAAGCTGCAGTCAATTTGATAGAAGGAGAGTCTAACGACAACTATCAAATTCATGATGTACTCTTATTTAGGGCCAATCTGGTCAAGATGCATCACAGATAGAGCGGGTATGGCCATATACCACTTCACAATTATCACCAGTGTGATATATGCTCTAAAAACAATCAAGGATGTTCTGTGGTGCAATCAGCTCTACAGGAACAATTGGATCTCGGGTGGATCCAAGAGCACCGAATTCGGGGGGTCAACATGACTTATACGAATTCCAACATCATTCAGAGCCACGACATCCGTATGATGAATGTCAACCTGGTGGTAATGCACTCAAGGCAAAGCCAACATCATGATCTGCCACAACACGATTATAATTCCTTTGTGATTTGCTCGATAAAAAATCAGGGATACTCTTTTGTACAAGAGGCCCTCTAGTGTCAGATGGATCTTGGGTGGATCCAGGACTACCATGATAAAAATCTTTATCAGATCAACATGATTAAAATCTTCAATATTCGCTTGATAAATACCAGCTTAGTAGAATTACACGCTAAGCAAGTCCAACTCGTTTTTCTAACTTCGCATAGTTATCAGGACTGTAAAGGGTGTTATGAGAGTGACCAGGGATGTGCTCTCGTTCAAAGAACTTTGCAACACTTGTTAAATCACTGGTGGCTTCCGATCTCTATGGACGAAGACACGCAACAAGTTAGTGTGGTTAATGGGAACCCTATTATGCATCAAAGTTAGGATGCTCGATCAATGGAAACAGATCTAGTGAGGTTACACTTTATTCAAAGTGGACGTGGTCAGGTGCCACCACATAACTATGAATGTTGTAGAGTTTGCTCGGAAAATAACAAAGGATGTTACCTCGTACGAACAGCCCTTCAAGGTCAGTTGGACCGCAGGGAGATTCACCCATGTCCAGTTTCGGGGTCCATTAACTGGAAGTCAGACTACTTCGCTGATCAAGTCAAAAATGTGGTTGTAATCTCTGATCCTGAGAGGACCAAGGATGTTTGTGCCATCATCCCTCTACTGGACAAATCAAAGGTTCTTAGCCAGGAACTGATTGAAGTTACCTACGACAGTTAGAAAAATCAGAAGGCTCCTGTCGTTATCTATCTACCGGGACCATTACCATATGAAAAAGCTAAGGCGATCCCTTCCAAATACGGTGCAACAATAGTTGAGAATGGAAAGGAAATTCCATTACCCTCCGTTGTGAATATTGCAGATATCTGTCGAGTAACATGGAGCGGTCGAATCTTCAACCGAGGAGTTAGAGAACCTAACAAAGAAAAGGAACTTCAGACGGAAGCTCCCAACCCACCAGTCGGCCAGTCCAGTGATCCCGACCTTTCAAAAAACAATGTTGAGATGCCGAAGCTCATCTAGAGGAGAGAATACAACATTTTTTATCAGTTGTTACAAAATCCTTCAAAGATCTCTGTGCTATCACTTTTACTCAGTTCCAAAGCCCACAACGAGGCTCTACAGAAAGTCTTAGAGCAGGCCTTTGGGGAACAGGATGTGTCAATACGACAGTTCGATAGCATCGTCTCTAAATCACTTCACACAACAACTTAGGGTTCAGTGATGGGGAATTGCCAGAGGAAGGAAAAAGTCACCACATGGCTCTCAATATCACTGTCAACTGCCAGGACGATGCTTTAGCCAGCGTACTGGTAGATATCGGATCGGCCATCAACGTTATGCCGAAGTCCACTTTAATGCAACTATCACTTAAAGGATCCCCGATGAGGGGCAGCGAGGTCATCGTCAAAGCCTTTGATGGATCTCGGAAAGCAGTTATCGGCGAAGTCGACCTTCCCAGAACTATCGGTCCTCACACTTTCCTAATCACTTTCCAGGTCATGGACGTCCGGGCAGCATACAGCTGTTTACTAGGAAGACCTTGGATACACCAGGCTAGGGCAGTCACTTCGACGTAGCACCAGAAACTACAGTTCGTCAAGAACGATCAACTCGTCACGGTCTGTGGAGAGCAAGCCTTGCTCATGAGTAACTTATCATCGTCTACTTGTGTAGAACCAGAGGAGGTTGTTGGAACTCAGTTCCAAGCACTTTCGGTGAGCAGTGAGAATCAATCAGAGAAAGGAATCTCTATTTCTTCTTACAGAGATGTTCTCAAAGTGATCAAAAGTAACAATGCAAAAGGATGGGGACAGCTTGTCATCCCTACTAATAACAAAACAAAGAAGGGTCTTGGTTTTTCCTCGACCTGTACCCAGACTGCTACTAGTGATGAAAGCTTTCATCCCATTCAAGACTTCTTCCACAGTGGAGGTTTCCTTCACCCAGTGCCTCAAGCAGTCCATACCATCAACGAGGGAGATTTCTCCGATACGGATGAAGAGTAGAAATCCTGTCTTAATGAGGACGGTTATATCTCTCAGGAAGAGGTGCCTATGCTATTTTGCTCTCCCGCACAGAGTCCGAGATTCATACCCATGTCAGATGTCAGAACGATATACGGAGATTGTGATCCAGAAGGATGTCGTGCTCCACCAAAATCATTAGAGGAAGACACTCTAATGAAAGACAACTTGACCACGACTATTATGGCCCAATGGATGGCCTGCCTATCTGGCAGCCGTACCCAGGAGACTTGGGGCAAGAAAATCATCCGAACAATGAAAATTAGTTAAGCATCATTGAAAAGAATACCTGCATCCCCACCATGTCTTGGGATCAACACTCAGGGTATTCAGAACCTATCCAGCACGACGATGAATTTGCAAAGTTTGCAGGACTAGAATTCATCAACTACGCTTTTCTCGATGTCAACGTCATCGAAAGAGATGACTCCTCCTGTTCCACAGAAGTGTGGGACACCCTGGGACAACCAAGTGGAAAGTTCGACTACTTGGTCAAGTGCACCACTCCTGAAAGCTCTCGTATTAGGCTCGAAGATATCCAGCTAACTGGATGGGGAGATTTGCTTGAGAGCACAAACACTACGCGAAATACAATAGAGGAATCCTCCTAGGACAACTCTGCCTGGGAGACAGATTCCAACGATCCTGTTCCACCAGAAATCAGCGTCATTTCTGAAGACAAGTCAAGAAGGAAAGTACCAGACTTTGTGATTCACCGAGGACTTCGCCGCCAATGGGTTGCAGTCAATGTTCCGAAGATTGTTCATCAGTCAAAGTAATTGTCGTCTTTAACCTTTCACCCTGCCCAGGTGAAACGGATGTTTTGATAGGGCTCGCTTTCTGTAATTATCCCTCTTCGCTTCGCCCAAAGTGACAGAGTTTTGTTTTATAGGGTTGTAATTTCAAGAATCGACTCGTTCATAAATAAAATAATGTCGTTCTGTAATTTCCGTATTTATTGCTATTTTCTCTTTTCGTTTTTTTTTTCAAGAAAATGGTTATCCTAAAAAACTATTCAATAATAAAAATAAGCAGTTTTCAGAAAAACACTGCACACACTCTTGCATTCTCTCTATCTCTTCTAAAAAACAATCATCATGTCATACAGATTGCTTGTTTTAAACCGCGTTGAAACATACGACCTAATGCCTTCTCCCAACTCTGAATTCCCGGTATTCGGGGCTGAAGAAGAAGTTGACGACGAAATTCTAGAAGAGATCTCCCGTTTCTTCAGACAGGAGGAAAGCTCCATTGAACCTCACAAAGAGCCGTTGGAAATGGTCAACTTGGGCTCAGAGGAGGAAAGAAAAGAAATCAGGATTGGGGCACTACTCAGTCCAACTGCCAAAGAGAGTTTAATAAAGCTCCTCAAAGAATTTCCCGATGTATTTGCTTGGTCCTATCAGGACATGCCAGGGTTGCATACCAGCATCATGGAGCATCACTTACCGTTGAAATCGGAATGTCCGCCAGTAAAACAGAGGTTGATACGAACCCATCCGGACATGGCCATCCAAATCAAAGAGGAGGTACAGAAACAAATTGACGCGGGCTTCATCGCTGTAGCGGGAATTTTTGCGTGGTTGCGAAGCACTATCGCTTTGGGGTACTACAGTTCGATTCATTTTTTATCCTATTGAAGCTGATTAAGGAAGGGAAATAGATGTCTCCAATTAACCCTGCTTGCATACTGAGTTTAAACAGGTGACTGTTGATTTACAAATGCTATTAAGATTGTGGGTCTCGCTTAGGTTATTTTGTTAAGAACACAGTGTTTGGACTATTTGTGAGGTTTTTGGTAATGTGTTTAGATTTGATGCTTTTGGGTTGATTTGATGGATATACTGGATTTTGGGTTTTTGATTAGTGTGCTCGCTAAGATTTTTCAATCTTATGCCTACGTATTCCCGTTTAATGAAACAGGGAAATCAGAGCGATCGTAGTTCCTCCTATTCTATGGGAGGAAAAAGGTTGTTTTGGTGTCTTGTTCAAAGCCCAAGACATGAAGCTAAAGGTGATTTGTATCTTGTTCAAAGCCCAAGATGTGAAGCTAAAAGGGTTCTGGATGAGAGAGAATTTGTCATCTCTTAAGGGAATTTGTATGCTATGAGCAAGGCACAAATTTGATGCTAAAAGGTTGATTGACTCAACCGGGGATTCCTTTATACAAAGCCTAAGAGGAGGTTATTGACCCAACAAGAGGGTGTTTTTTATTTGTCTCGTACGAAGCCCGAGATAGAGGCTAAAAGGGTTGACTCAACAAGAGAGTGCTAACAAGTGACTGACTCAACAAGAGAGTGCTTTTATATGTGTCTTGTACGAAGCCCATGATGGAGGCTAAAGAAGTTTGACTCAACAAGAGATTCTTTTATACTCAACAAGAGAATGATTTTATCTGTCTTATACGAAGCCTAATACTGAGGCTAAAAAGGTTTGACTCAACACGAGAGTCTTTTATACTCAACAAGAGAGTGATTTAGTATCTCGTACGAAGCCCGAGATGGAGGCTAAAGAAGTTTGACTCAACAAGAGATTCTTTTATACTCAATAAGAGAGTGATTTTATCGGTCTAATACGAAGCCTAAGACGAAGGCTAAAAAGGTTTGACTCAACAAGAGAGTCTTTTATACTCAACAAGAGAGTGTTTTGGTATCTCGTACGAAGCCCGAGATGGAGGCTAAAAGGGGAATTGACTCAACAAGAGAGTCTGAAAAGGTTAGCATCATTGGGGAGAATCATTTATACAACGCCCAAGAGGAGGCTATCTTTCCTGAGGAAAGGATCATTATACAAAGCCTAAGAGGAGGTTATCTTTCTGCCGCGGATTTTGGAGATCCCGAAGAGAGTCCAAGTGTGGGTAACTCTCATGAGAGAAACCGGGTTTCTGCCTATGTTTGAAGGGAACTTGAGAATGTCTTTGAGACTCAAGGGTCTTAGACTGTCCGAGTCTAGAGTTTTATCTATTGTACAGTGCCCAGGAGGAGGCACGGGTATTAAGCGGTGGGTATCAACCCTGCAACGGCTGGAGTTTTGACGCTGGAAAAACTGCTCTAGCAAAAGGATGACTAAGTTTATACCTTTAAGAGGTCGTCAGGGTCCTTGTATTAAGTCCAAGAGAAGGCATGAGAACTTTTAAGAAGCCGAAGGGTCCTTGTACAACGCCCAAGAGGAGGCGGGGATGCTTTTAGGAAGCCTGTGGGTCCCCAAACCAAGAGAAGTTCATGACATGCTAATCACAGAGAATAGATCAAGCCAGGAAAGTTCTTGAATTTGGAAGAAACTCAAGAGATGCTATTCACGGAGAATATATCAACTCTGGGGAGTAGAGTCTCTTTGACAATTTCTAAGAGTGACAATCTGAGAAAGGGTTCACCGAGAGGAGGGAAGACTGTATCTGGTAATCCTATGGAGGATCTAGTTTTGACTGTATTTAAGAGTGACCAACAGGTTTTACCTAGTTCTAGACGTAGTTGTCGGGGAAAACTCTAAAATAAATATACTAGTATTACACAGTTCATATTTGACGAGTATATAAGAGGGTGTGAAAGAAGACTTATAGTGAAACAGCCCCACAATACAGTTATATACATATGAAAGCGATAAATGAAAGCGGGTAAACATTTACTCGATTGTAGAGCTTCCATGCTGTTTTGTTAGTTGTTTAACAAAGAAAACTTTGATAATAATATGATATTCAAAATCAAAGGAGAAAGTGCTTTGAAAAGATTATTGGGGCTTATTGTCGTAACCCGAAATTTGATCTCCCTCTGTGTGTTTCTTGCCGCAAGATATTCAGGTTTTTCAAGCCCGATTAATCATATCCTCACAAGATCATCGCGTCATCAAAACAAGCACAAAATGAAGGTTTACATACCTATTCATCAAGACAAGTGGTGGAAAACCACAACCGAGACTCCAGTATCATTTCCTGAGCAATTTGGGCAAAAATTGACTGAAGTAACCGATTAACGCATGGTGAGTAACCGGTTACTCAGTGCAATTTTGAAATTCCTGCTGCATTTTTGAGACAGCAGCCATGCACTCTCTTTGGTCATTGATTCTACAGTGTTCTAGCAGTGTGTGGAATATTCTAGACATCTCTAGACATTTCAAGACATTCCAAGTGCATTTATTCCAATTTTTCATTATAATTCATGTGCACCATGTTCCTTGTTTTCCAAGCATATCAACCTTTGGATGATGGAGTGCGCCTTGGGATTGTTACCGAGTTGGTTCTAACTAACCGAGTTAACCGCCTTGACTCGGTGAGTCAAGTCCAACTAACTCCTAGCCTAGTTCCAAACCCAAAGCTAATTCTAAACCAAATTCCAAACCATCTCACACTCCAAACCTAAAATCTATATAAACTCACCTTCACCCATTTTCAAGGACTTTCAACCATTTTCTCCATTTCACTCTCAATTCTCCCACATTCCCTCTGAATTTCTCTACTACATCTTCATCTTCATCTCAATTCTCTTCCAAAACCTCACCAAAGCTCATTTCAACTTTGAAGGATAATCACTTTTACATCAAAAGTGATTATTTCTTGAGCTCAACATTCATCATTCTTGCTATTACACTTATATTTCTGGAGTTATTTCAGCTTTTGGGTTAATCTTGAGTATTTGCTGCAACTTCCAACGGTTCGAATTCACATTTTGGAGCTTTATCGTATTTTGCTCGATTTCGAGATGGTTCGTCTACAAATTGAAGATTCCTCTGGTTTTCTTGGATTTTCTGCATCAAGAATCCTTTGCAACAATCACCAAGGCACATCTCAGCCTTGTAGGTTGGTGGATCTATCTTTTCTCTCTGTTTCGATTGATTTCGCGTGTTTACGTTGTGATTTTGATCGTGTTCGGTGATTTACCTTGCGATTGTTTGATCTTTGATCTTCATGATTATTGATTTCAAGTTGTGTTTAACTACCCTTACATGATGTAATTTTCGTGCACAAATTTGTATTTAAGTACGTGGTAGTTTGCATAAGTGAATATGTGCTGAGAATCACTTTTGAAAAGCTATTTTTACTGTTTTTTTTTCACCATTGTTCAGTGGTAACCGGTTAACGTATGGTGGTTAACCGGTTACTCAGCATAATTTTCCTCAAAAACGATTATTTTCAAGCAAGTAACCAGTTAACGCATGGTGAGTAACCAGTTACCACTGAACAGAATGGCCATTTTCTTGCATTTTCAAGTGTGTTTGCCATGCTTTCTTCATTTTAACTTCCATTGATTATCATGTTTGATTTTATGGATGTTCTAAATGTCATTTCACTTCTGGTTGAGGCATATTCATGAACTTTCAATGCACATTTTTCGATTATTCATGTTGTTTCATGTTTTTAGCATTGTATAAACATAATCCTTCTTGCACTATCTTTGTTCACATGATACATGATTTTGTGTGGCACGTTGATGATCATTTGGCACTATTTTGCACCTTCCATTTCAGTTTGCATTAAGTTTATTCTTCATGGATAAACTTAATCTTGTGTAATGAATAATTCACTCCTTTGTAGTTTAATGACTTATCATACTCTTTGGAAAGTTGTTAGCATGTTTATCCCTTGATTAATTGATCAAAACTTTGCTTCGATTAATCGATCTTCCCTTTTCCTCTCTTTAGGCCTCCTTTAGAGCTTTCTCTCTCATTCCCCCCCCCCCCCCCACCCCCGTGGAGTTGGAGTTTCGTGCTGCGCCTTGCATCGGAGCACTATACAAATTGACGCCGTTATGCTGTCCGTTTCTCTACGCAGGGGCACTGTACAACTTGGAGCTGTTATGTCATCCGGTTCAACTTTCGCATTACACCTTGTGTGTGTTAGGGAAGGGATGAGAAGGGATAATTCCTACTCTCATTCTGACTACTTCAGGTAGGGGACGAATGACCCTGTGCTTGGCTTAGTCATCTCTATCTCCAGGCGGTGATGTGCTTTCTTTCCCCAATCGAGTTGATCCTTGAAAACTCTTATCTCTTTGCGATCTCTTTCGATCTTCGATAACTCCTATCTCTTTCAATCTCTCCTTTTGATCAATAGCCATCCTTCTTGGTTAAGATCATTATTCTTGCACTAGCAATCTCTCTTTGTTCCATTACTCCTTTCTTCTTGTAATCAATCATTGCTTTTTGATTCCCCCAAAGAGTCTCAATTATCTTTCTTTGGTCCAACACAGTTTTCCTGTCACGACCATTCTTCCCTAGGAGTTGGCAATCTTCTCTTGGTTCTTCTCCTGTTGTTGGTTTAACCACTGCTTGTCAGTTAAAACACCAATTTTGCTCTCTTACTCAGTTAATCACAGTCCGCCTATTAATACTGAGCACTTTTTGGGTTAATCACCTTCTCCTGGTTAATCACCCGTCTCTTCAGTTAAACACATTCCGTCTTTTAAAACACTGAATTCCTCTTGGGTTAATCACCTTCTCTTGGTTAATCACCCGTCTCTTCAGTTAATCACAGTCCATCTGTTAATACTGAACCTCTTGGGTTAGTCACCTTCTTTTGGTTAATCACCCGTCTCTTCAGTTAATCACAGTCCATCTATTAATACTGAGTTCTTCTCGAGTTAATCACATTCTCTTGGTTAATCACCCTTTTCTTCAGTTAACCACAATCCGGCTGTTAAAATACTGAACCCTTTCGAGTTAATCACCTTGTTTTGGTTAATCACTTGCTTCTTTCGGTTAATCACAGTTCGTCAGTAAACACCAAATCCCCCGCAGTTGGCAACCTCCTATTGGTTCGAATACTTGCACCCTTGGGTTAGTAACCTTTCTTTGGTTCAAATACCCTTTCTTCGGTTGAGTACTGTTTGTTCAGTCAGTTTACCGAAGCCCTTTGGGTCACGACCTTTGCTCGGTCCTACACCCGTGCTTCTAGTTAATCACAGTTTTCTCTGTTAAAACCAATGCTTCTCTACCCCCACAGAGTTGCAGTCCTTTATTTCCATGGTTAACCACTGTTCACCAGTTAATATACCGAGGCCCCTTCAGAGTCAAACACCTTCTCTTGGTTCAGCATTCTCTCTCTTGGTTTATCACTGTCCGGCTGTTGACACCAGCTTCTTTTCCCCGCCAGGGTCCTACTCTCTTTCTTCAGTTAACCACTGCCAGTCAGTTAATATACCGAGTCCCCTTTTTCTCGTGGTTATGACACCATCCCTTTATTTGGATCCCCAGATGAGTCCTTCGTATTCCCCTTGCTCTTACTTTCTTGGTTTCGACACCAATTCTCTTTGTTATCCCCAGCGGAGTTTCTTTCATTCTCGGTTCTAACACCATTCTTTTCCTATTCTTTTGTGCAAACGCTCTTACTGTGGGGTCTTTCCCAGTAGAGTTTTTCTTTCACACTTGCTCTTGGTTTCAACACCACCTCTTTCATCCCCTTGTTTCTTCCTTGTTTTGTTTTTAGTTCAGTTCCTCGAACTACGGAAGCTCTGATTCTGCATTCTTTCGAATGTATGATACGTAGACATGAGATCACAATGATCTTGGCGAGCACACTTCCACCTTCTTTCCGTCTTCCTTCTTTCTTTCTTTCTTCTTTGTCCCCTGGTTCCATGAACTATGGCGCTCCGACTTCCTCATTGCACTATGAGGGTACGTAAGAACGAGGACTTTATTCCTCCGCGAGCACTTTCCTTCTTTTCTTTCTTTTCCCCCTTTCTCTCTCTCCTCTTTCTTTTAGCTAGAAGCCTTTAGATAGATAACCCATCTAAGCCTAGAAGCAAGCGAAATGGTTCCCGTCGAGTACGAAGGATGCGTTAGGTGCTAATACCTTCCTTTCGCATAACCGACCCCCCGTTCCCGTTTTTCTTCCCCTTGGGTTTTATCGATATTTTCCCTGTCCGTTGGGACTAAATAAAGTTCGGTGGCGACTCTGTTGTTATCTTTGAGTATGTGATTCATTGAGGTAGAAACCAGCCATCTTCAGCTGGCGACTCTGCTGGGGACTGGTTGACCTATTGCTGGTCCATCACTTGAGGGGTCTCGCCTAGTTTTGTTTGCTTTTTATTACTTGTTTGGGTGTTTATCTTTCGTGCATTTACTCGCTTTACTCGCTTTAGATTTATGTTTATTTATCGCATTTCTTTACTGCTTTGAATATTCATATGTTGCATATTCTGGATATCTGCTATTTTCTGTTGTTGTTGGGATGGGTAGATATTATTGGAGAGAAAGGTCCTAACACCGGGCCTAGTATACACATAGGCTAGAACGTGGATAGTCGTGAGGCCTGCGTTTTGCATGTTGGGATATCACGAGACCCACATCCCAGATCGTGATTCGTTTGAGAATACTTCCGTCCTGTGAGAATTCACTACGGCGGGGGATTTTCATCCTGAGTCCTATGGTTTGGGCGACCCTTTCTAGGGACCACCTTGTTATGTCTAGATCACACCTGTGAGGGGGATGGGTTTTGTAGGAAAACCGGCCACTTCATACCCTTGTTCTCACACACGCCAGATTTCTTCACCGACACATCAGATTATATCGCACTGACACAGATTATATGCAGATATCCAAATTGTTCATATTTGATTATTCGGACAGTGTTGGCTTCTTGTTGCTGTGTTGCATATCATTTCATCATGTAAATTAATTTTTGCATGTGCATTTCTAGGTTTTCGAGGCTTATCTTTTGTTGACATTATCATGGAGATGAGTACTGGTCGTCGCGACATCTTCAGTTACAAGTTTGTGGAGCCTAAGCTGGGTATTTTGAGTGGTTTGGCATCTTTGTTGGTTGGAGATCACATAGGGGTTTTCATAGGTACTTATGGTAATCTGCTGACAATCCTCAACCTTGAAGTCAACATCACTGCTATTCATACTCTGGTTTAGTTCTACGACCCGCCATATAGGTGCTTCACATTTCAGGATTATCAGCTAGCACCTACACTTGAGGAGTATGCTTATATTCAGGGGGTTGAGATCAAGAAGCAGGTTCCTTATGTTTACACCAGCGGTTGCCCGAAGTTTGATCTTATTGCTGATGTGCTTTCCATTAGTAAGAAAGATGTAGAGGATGATCTCAAGACCAATGGGAAAGGTATTCGAGGGTTTGCTTCGAAGTTCTTGGTTGACAAGGCCACTACTTTTGCTAAGGATGGAAATTGGAAGGCTTTCAACGCCGTTCTCGCTTTGCTGGTATATGCGATTGTCGTGTTTCCGAACATGGAGGATTTCGTAGATCAGGCTGCCATAAGCATTTTCTTGTCCAAGAACCCTGTTTCGACGCTTCTTGCTGATACCTACTGATCGCTCTATTTAGTGTGCCTAAATAAATCTAACTGCAAGTATACAGTTGTATCGCGTAGTTTTAAAAGATTATCAATCCCACAGAGACTAGAAATCGAACGCACAGTTATCTATCATTACTATGTTTATCTAAGGCTAATCGGAATTTGGTTTTTAAGTTCAAACGGGAAATTAAAGGGAAATTAAAATTTGGGAATACTAGTTATGGATAAGTTATCGGTATATAATTCGGTAACCTACATGGAATTAATTAAACCTAAGCGTATAAAGATTTATCACCCTATTCATCTGTAGGAAAAACCGGTTTAAAAGCCCTCACCTCACACTCCCGTGGTTATTGCTTTGGACTATACTTCTATGTCAATACGTCTGCTCTCACTAGCTCGTATGAGGTCAAAAATACTTTTTGAAAACTAGTTAAACCTAATTAACTTTAAAGCGCTTCCGCTGTTTTTAAAACTAATGCCCGATTTCAGCTATCCGGGTAAAGCCTCACACTCCCGTTGTCTCGACTTTAACCTATGTTACTTTTTTACTCTCGTAATAAAAGTTGGGTTTTAAATTAAGAAATCGAAGCCAGAAGAGGGATTGATTATTAATTTTAGCTTAGAGAAATTTAATCCATTTTAGTTACTTCATTACATACCGACAAAATCGGTTTAGCTAGACATAATAATGAAATTAAATGTAAAGGCAAAGAGGTAAATAGACATAGACATAATTAAGAAAGAAAATAAACAATGCTTTGAATTAAATAATGGAAACCTGGTAATTCGTAATAACAGCAATAGCAATCCCTCCACAAGCTGGTAGGTTCTTTCTTGGATAAAATTAGATAACAAATGATGAAGGTACTGAAACAAAAACTAAAACTAAGTTGTAATAGTTCCTCAATGTGAGAAACTATTACTTTGTTCGGTAATGGTTAACAAGGAAATGGAAAGCAAAAACAAAACAAAAGCTCTGGAAATAATTTGGCAGCAAGACAGTACTCTTGAAAGGAAAATTTGGCTAACCCATTATTCTTCGTAGACTCTAGTATTTATAGACTGATATTAGGTGGAGGTTGGAGAGAATGTAGCCACTCCTCTTGACGGTTACATGACTTTGAACCTAGTAATCTTCGGAGCAAAATGTGATTGTGTGAAAAACTGCTCTCTGAAAATTCGTAGTCAAGTTTCTGCTCCAACGTGTAAAATTGAGCGCATGACGATCGTGGGGCATTGTTACGGTCGTGGTGCATTTTGAAACTGCCACGGTCGTGGCGCACCTGTGACAATCGTGATATCAGCAAAGTTTGGTTTCTGTTATTTTGCTTCTCTTTTCTGCTCTTTTCTTGCATGTTTTGCTTCTTTTCCACACTTAGCATACTTTGACTTGGAAAATGGAATTACCTGCAAAAACACTTAAATAATCTCGAGAAAATCGGATATTAGACGAAAAACAGAATGAGAAAATAACATAAATCAAAGTAAAAACATTATATATTTTCGTGTTATCAAACTCTCCCACACTTGAATCTTTGCTTGTCCTCAAGCAATCAATCTATTAAAACGGACAAACTTCATCAAATGCACATACCTGGTATACCAATGGATTTGTAAAATGTTTCTTGTTAGTTAGACAGGTACCAGTGTAAAACACTAAGGATACAATAATGACACAAAGCAACAAGCTTGTCATAGACCTCTCTTTTGTACAATCCAGTTCAAATCATTATATTATAGTTGAACCATAAGTTTTCGTATCTATTTCGCCCGACTTCATTCCAACACAGTCACATTAAGCCCTTTGCCTTATTCACGCACGTAGTGGAGTAACCGGTTAGTGACTTTGATCCCATTTTATCTCACGGGGCCTGATACACAAGTGTGGTAACCCTTTATACATCCCATTCGTAGATTGCGGGGGATCGAACCGTAGTTCGCCCTACCAAGTTCAGAATCAGGTACCTCTGAACCAATCGACAACGGATTTTCTTTCTTTTCTTGTAACTTTTCATAACTGTGAGAGTTGTTGCATATTCTATTTTTCTCGGCCTATAGATAAGAAAGATTTTTTCTTTTCATGATCTGGGCATCAAACACTTATATTCATCGGCTCCCCACGTGGTTTGTGATTTAGACGGTGCTGACTGCTAATATAAACTACTAAGGGTTACTTTAGGACTGAACTCAGGGTATCGCATAATAAGTATCGAAACTGATATCGCATACGCAAGAGGTCTAAGGTGTCAAGACGGTATCGATCTTGTTAGCACTTTCCAAGCTTCCTAACATAATTTAAAGCTTAGTATGTCACAGATGTGCATTAATCGTAAAAAAAATTTTCGTTATGGCAAAATAAAATGGGGAAATCCGAGTACTGAACGAAAATACTCATATATTAACTTTGATAAGGAAAAAGACAGTACAAGAAAGGGAAATAAAACTGAAATAAACTAACTCTCCCACACCATATCGGACATTGTCCTCAATGTTGCGATATAAAGGGAAACAACAAGAAAAAACTAAAAAGAAAAACAAAATAAAATCAGGGAGCTCCACGTCCTCTGCCTCTAGAGCGTCCTCTTCCATGCTGTGCTACGTGATTAGGAATGCCCACGTGAGGGATGTACTCATGTAGGCTCTGCACTAGCAGTGTCAATGCACCCATCTCATCGATGACACCGTCAAGCCTCTGACCTTGGTCAAATTGCCCTTGCTGGATTTGACGCATAAGGGTCATCATTTCATTCTGTTGCTGGGTTTGTTGCCATATAACCCTCAAGATTTCTTCATTAGTAACTGGGTCTTGGTCAGGGCGGCGACGACGTCTGGAGGTCGAAGGAGCATCATTGGCAGGCGGTGGTTGGTTTTCTAGGGCGTTATGCATCTCGTGCTCCATCTCGTCAACAGGTCCATATTCTTGATCATCAGGAGCGGGCGCATTTTGCTCAGGAGAATTAAGATCAAAAAGCCAATTGGCCATATTCTGAGGGTCAATGCGACTCCTGCAAGGCATGATGATACTTCTTACAATTTTGGTGAGGACCATAGGATGGTATTTCCCATCTCGTCGTAACTTGATGATCTGAGAGTTTCGGAAATAATCTATATCAAGGAAGACTGGAGGCAAGGAGGGTAGTCTAGCAAGGTTGTTTTCCAAATTCAAACCGAGTGCAATAGAGGTGACAATCCCTCCAAAATAGAAGGGTTTGCACCTCTAGCACAGTTTGATTGTATGTGTGCTAGTAAAAATGGTGCGGCATTGATTAGCTCTGGATGAAACATATAATGAAGGAAAAAAAGCTCCTTAGAATTCACCTTGTGGTTACTATCTCATGCAAAGATGGTGTTTCCAAGTGCGCGGTGGATGTATTTGATAGTTGGGTTGCGGATGAAAGTCGCGTTTAAGCTGTCCCAAGTATCCGCGGTCGTTCCTGTTAACTGATTCCAAAGTTGAAACGCCACTAGAGAGAAATTTTCTTACGGCACCCGACAATGGACATTGTCGCCATGTTTGAAACCAAGCATCTCGGCAAGACGATCTTGTTCGATTAAGTACTCTGTACCAAACATGTGAAACTTTGCTACTCTGGATAATTGGGTCGTTTCTCCAGGAGGGGTAATGTAAAGTTAGGTCTTCGTAAGTGGGCCTGTTTTGAGTGCAAAGTTGCCAAAGGCCGGCTCGTTCTAGTAAATTTCTTACTCCTTCAAGCATTCCAAGTTCCTCTAAACATGCAACGTCAATGTAGCGGGTCGGTTAAACGGAACGTCGATAGAAATCGATGTACCGAGCTCTTTGGCGTTCTCCTGCCTCTCCATCTCGGAAGTTCAATGTAGATAAATCTGGGATTTGTCGTGCCATTGTTTGGTTACAGAGAAATTAGGGAAAAAAGTAGGTGATGGAGAATGAGGGTTTGTGAAAAGAAAGGGTGTACGGTTTGATTATATAGTGAATTGGTAAGATGAATAGTTACGGAAAATGATTAATGTGGGTCAAATGTGTGTTGGTGGAATGGTTATGGAATTTCAAAAGGTAGTGGGATGGCTGGGTTTGAATGAGGGGAAGAAGAGGGAACGAATGAAGCGGTTCTGTTTTAATGCAGAATCTGTTTCAAACCCGCGTGACGGTCGTCACGATCGTGACGTTCGCAATTTTTGGGTGGTTAATTGGTTTATGACAGACACAATTCTAAACATCATATTTTAGTAATAGGCAGTGGCAAGCATATGGAAATAGCAGTATATTGCATACACAAAGATAAGTAACATTACAACATAAATTAAAATGAATTAAAAGAACAGGAATGAAATAGAATTGAAAGCAGCAAATGATATTATTCTTAAAAACTGAAGAGGTGCTAGTTAAATTACTAGCAATGTATTAAAACTGTATGAAGATCAAATTATTCTCGACATGAAAAAAATGAAAACTGAAATAATGTAAAATTGTTCTAAAGTAAATGCATAAAAATCTTGAAAATAAGGTGCTTCATAAATCTAGCCAAGGCGTTTCTTTAAAGATGCGATGGCTTGATTTAAATGATCAAATTGTTTGACGGTCAAATCCATGAGTCCAACAATGTTTTGTCGCATAGTGTTTAGCTCATCCTTTACTGAAGTGATTTCTTTATGATACTCATCCATAGTCTTTAGAATAGAATTCAGATTAGCAGCATAGTTAGTGGCATCAACTTTAGGAATGTCAATGTTCTCTTGGAATTCCATGTAATCAAGATCATGGTGATGAGGGGGTGTTTTTGGGTCAATCTCAGTTTCAGGAAAGGTTTCTTCTGGTTCAGGCACGGGTTCATCAAGGTCATATAGCCAATTATGTTGATTGTGCACACTTGTGCGTTCATGATTTGGAAGTGTAAAGTGGGGTACGACAACATTGTTAATCAGAAGCTGGAAATGGTTCGGACCTTGGTCTCTAATCATAGCCCTATTGAAACAAAAGGTGATATTCATGGGTCTAAATTCTCCAAAGGGGTTAATCTTAGAAAGTCGGGTTCTGAATCCCATAGCTTCAGCTATTTTTGTAACTAGGCTACCTATCAGAATTGGACTGTTATCATTATTAATAAGTTTGCAAAAGTTGTTCAGCATAAAAGTGAGTCCATTAACCTCTCTAGACTGAGAAGCACAAAACATAATGAAAAACTCATCCCTCGAAACAGTGTTATCATTCTCAGGTTTACCAAATAAAGTATAGGTCAGGATCATATAAAAGTAACGGAAAGCAGGGTTATGTATTTCCGTTGAAAGCATAGGGTCCATGTCAAAATCAGGTTTCCCTGAAATTCTACCCCAAAAATCACTCAGATCTCCAACCATACTAAGTCCTCTTGAACCACAGAGAAAACATGGGGTCCTTCAGGAAATCCTAAAAGATCCGACAGTTCCTTTATGGTGAACTAGAAGCTGTATCCAAATAATCTAAAGGTAATTCTTCCCCTGGTTAAACCTTTTCCACAATGAGGGTTATAGCTTAAAGAGCTCAGGAATTCTAAAGTCAACCTACGGTAGCACTTATGTTTCTTGTTGGCAAAACCCTCCCAACCTAATTGGCTAAACAGAAAGTCTACGCTCTCACCTACACCTAAGGCGGTCATGGTGGGTCTGTGGGCAAATTTTGTCAAGGCAAATGGTCTAAGAGACAAAGCCTCATAGCGATGCCACTGTGCTCCGTCTCTGAATTCTACAAACAAGTTATCCTCGTTTGCCATTAATTAGTACTTTTTGCAAAAATGTAAGCAGAAGAGGAGAACAGAAAGAGTGGAGAGACTTTATAATCCTGTAGTTTTTTCAATTTTTAAGATCAGCACAACATTTTCAAATTTAATTTAAAATGATATAAATGAAACTAAAAATTTGCAAAATAAAAACAAAACATAGAAAACGTAAAGAAATAACAAATATAAAGCAAGAAAAACAAAAATCATGGGTTGCCTCCCATTAAGCGCTGTTTTTAACGTCAAAAGCCTGACGAATTCAGTTAGATGCTTAGTTAGGAGGGTCGGTGGGCAACTCTAAAAGTCTTAGGTAGTTCAAATAATCTCTATTTTCAATGCTGTGATAGTGTTTTAGACGTTGTTCATTAACTAAAAATGGATTACTATTCCTCCCCTTTATTTTTATCGCTCCACTTTGTAGAATTTTTGTAATCTCAAAAGGACCGGACCATCTAGACCATAATTTCCTAGGAAAGAGTTTTAATCTTGAGTTAAATAGGAGTACAACGTCTCCCACACTAAATTCTTTTCTAGACAAGCGCTTATCGTGCCATCTTTTAGTTCGTTCTTTATATATTTTAGCATTTTCGTAAGCGTCTAATCTTAACTCTTCTAGTTCATGCAGATCTACGATACGTTTTTCACCTGCAGAGTCATACCTTAAGTTCAATGTTTTAATAGCCCAATAGGCTTTATGTTCTAATTCCACTGGTAGATGGCAAGATTTACCATAGACAAGCTTGAAAGGTGTAGTTCCGATTGGTGTTTTGTAGGCCGTTCTATATGCCCATAAAGCTTCGTTGAGTTTTGATGTCCAGTCTTTCCTAGAGGTGGCTACGGTCTTTTCTAGAATTTGTTTTATTTCTCTATTTGAGACCTCAACCTGTCCACTTGTTTGTAGATGATATGGTGTTGCTACGCGGTGTCTTACTCCATACTTCGATAGAAATTTGTCAAATATTTTTGATATGAAATGAGAGCCACTGTCACTTATGACAAGTCTCGGCACACCAAATCTGGGAAAGATTGTGTTTTTAAAGAGCTTTATGACAACTCGTGCGTCATTTGTAGGAGAAGCTATTGCCTCAATCCATTTTGAAACATAATCGACAGCTACGAGTATATATTTATTTCCAAAGGATGATGGGAAAGGTCCCATAAAATCAATCCCCCATACATCAAAGACTTCTACTTCTAATATACCTTTTTGAGGCATCTCATCGCGTTTTGATATGTTACCAGTGCGTTGGCATCGGTCGCAGTTTAGTATTGCAATGTGGACATCCTTCCAAAGGTTAGGCCAAAATAGGCCGGATTGCAAGATCTTAGCACATGTCTTTGAGGTACTAGCATGTCCTCCGTAAGGAGCAGAATGACATTGAGAGATGATGTTTTCTATTTCTTCTTCCGGGACACAACGACGAAAGATACCGTCAACTCCTCTCTTAAACAGCAAAGGCTCATCCCAATAATAATGTTTTAGATCATGAAAGAATTTTTTCTTTTGTTGATAAGATAAGTCTGGTGGAAGTACTCCGGCTGCTAAGTAGTTGACTATGTCAGCATACCATGGCAGGGTTGTGTGTATGTTAATTTCTTCCACGACTTCTTCCATCTTTGGTTCATTCAACTGTAGAGTAGACATATCACTTTCTAGTTGGGCTATGAGTCGTTCATATGGGAAATCTCCATTAATGGGTACTGGCTCTGGTTTAATGCCCTCTAACCGAGATAAGTGGTCTGCTACTACGTTTTCGGTTCCTTTCTTATCATTGATCTCTAAATCAAATTCTTGTAGAAGTACGATCCACCTTAGCAGTCTAGGTTTTGCATCCTTTTTGTTAAGTAAATATCTAATAGCAGCGTGGTCTATATAAATGATGATCTTAGCTCCCACTAGGTAGGAACGGAATTTGTCAAGGGCGAAAACCACGGCTAAAAGTTATTTTTCTGTGGTATCGTAGTTCATTTGGGCAGAATCTAAGGTTCTACTTGCATAGTAAATGGCATGAAGTTTTCTATCCCTCCTCTGTCCTATAACTGCACCTACAGCATAATCACTTGCATCACACATGATTTCGAAAGGTAATCTCCAATCTGGTGGTTGCATGATAGGTGCGGTAATAAGAGCTGTTTTCAGCTGTTCAAACGCTTTTAGACATTTCTCATCAAAGAGAAATTCAGCGTCTTTCATTAATAGGCCGGTAAGAGGTTTAGTAATTTTCGAGAAATCTTTTATGAATCGTCGGTAGAAACCTCTATGTCCTAAGAAACTTCGTATTTCTCGTACGGTTTTCGGAGGTTGAAGATTTTTTATAATTTCTATCTTAGCTTTATCAACTTCAATTCCTCTATCGGACACAACGTGTCCAAGTACAATTCCTTGATTCACCATAAAATGGCATTTCTCCCAGTTTAATACGAGATTAACTTTTAAGCATCTTTCCAATACCATTTCTAGGTTCGATAGACATCCTTCAAAGCTCTGCCCACAAACAGAAAAGCCATCCATAAACACTTCCATAATGTCATCTATAAAATCAGCAAAGATTGACATCATGCATCTTTGGAATGTGGCAGGTGCGTTACATAGTCCAAATGGCATTCGTTGATAAGCAAATGTACCATAGGGACATGTGAAAGTCGTCTTTTCTTTGTCATCAGGATGAATAGGAATTTGAAAGAATCCTGAATAACCGTCTAAATAGCAGAAGTATGAGTGTTTAGCCAATCTTTCCAACATTGGTCAATAAAAGGCAATGGGAAATGGTCTTTACGAGTGGCTTTATTTAACTTTCTATAATCGATGTACATTCTACTTCCAGTTACAACCCTTTTTGTTATAGATTCACCTTTTTCGTTCTTAACAACTGTAACACCTCCCTTCTTTGGAACGACATGTACTGGGCTAACCCATTTACTGTCTGATATCGGGTATATAATTCCTGCTTCTAAAAGTTTTTTCACTTCGTCCTTGACTACAGTACTCAAGATCGGGTTAATCCTTCTCTGATGTTCCCTAGAGGATTTACAGTCTTCCTCCAGCATAATGTGGTGCATACAAATAGAAGGACTTATTCCTTTAAGGTCAGCGATTTTATAGCCTAATGCAGTTGGATATTTTCTTAAGACATCTAATAGTTTCTTGGTTTCTATTTGTCCTAAGCCTGCATTGACTATTACAGGTCGTTCGAGAGCTTCGTCTAGGAATTCATACCTTAAATTTTTGGGTAATGTTTTCAGATCTAGGGCTGGGTTCTTCGGGCAAGGTAGATGATCTGGTGTAAGTGCTAAGCATTCGCTTAGGCTATCGTCCTGATAAGGTTCACGCCACTTAACATCTTCGAAAATCGGAGGTATAGGAATTTTTAGCATATCTGAATATGTGGTCGGTTCCATCTCTATTTCTCTTACGCACTCATCAATGACATCTAGTAGATAACATGTGTCGTCTATAGCTGGAGCTTGCAAGAATTGTGTCAAAATAAATTCAACCTTCTCTTCACCAACTTCAAAAGTTAGCCTGCCTCTCTTTACATCTATAATTGCTCCAGCAGTAGCTAAGAATGGTCTTCCTAGTATGATAGGAGTAGTAGAGTCTTCTGTAATATCCATGATTATGAAATCAGTAGGGATATAGAATTGTCCTATACAAACTGGAACATTTTCTAGTAAATCAACTGGGTATTTAACAGAGCGGTCGGCTAATTGAACAGACATCTTAGTTGGTCTTAATTCTCCCATATCAAGCTTCTTGCATATGGATAAGGGCATAACACTAATACTGGCTCCTAAGTCGCATAGAGCTTTGTCTATGACAAACTTCCCAATTACACAAGGTATGGAGAAACTACCTGGGTCTTTAAGCTTAGGAGGCATTTTGTTTTGAATTATTGCGCTACACTCAGCAGTAAGTGTAACTGTTTCGTTTTCCTCAATCTTTTTCTTATTGGATAAGATTTCTTTCAGGAACTTAGCATACGAGGGCATCTGAGTGATGGCTTCTATAAAAGGTATCGTGATGTTTAATTATTTCAGAAGTTCAACGAATTTCTTAAATTGCCCTGCAGTTTTGGAATTTTTCATTCTTTGAGGATAAGGAATAGGTGGTTTAAAAGGTGGTGGAGGCACATAAGGTTTTTCTTTGTTTACGGCCTCTTGGTTATTATCTTCCTTTTCCTTGGGTTCACTCTCCTTCTCAGTTGTTGTATCGTTAGCAGATTTTTGGTACATGGCTGGATTTTGAAGTCTTGGATCAATGGGTACATCTAATTTTTTTCCACTTCTCAGTATAACAGCATTTGCATGTCCTTTAGGATTAGGTTGTGGTTGTCCAGGAAACGTTCCAGCAGGAGCAGTAGTAGGTGCTTGTTGTTGAGCCACTTGGGAAATTTGTGTTTCAAGCATTTTGTTGTGAGTGGCCAAAGCGTCTACTTTGTTTGCTAACTTCTTAATCTGTTCACTAGTGTGTACGTTTTGATTCAGGAACTCTTTGTTTGTCTGAGTCTGGGTAGCTATAAAGTTTTCTATCATCAGTTCTAGGTTAGACTTCCTAGGAACATTTGGAGCAGCTGTTGCAGCCTTTTGATAACCTGGTGGTGCAGCAGGTGCTTGACCAGGTGCATATAGTGCATTGTTGTTTTTGTAAGAGAAGTTTGGGTGATTCTTCCAACCAGGATTGTAGGTATTTGCATAAGGGTTTGCCTGAGCATAATTCACTTGATCTGTAGAGGCTCCTGCTAAAACTTGGCATTCAGGGGCAGCGTGTCCAATTGTTCCACATAATTCGCAGTTTGGCACTACAGCAGCCACGGTGGCTGTGGGTGTTATGGTCAAGTTGTCTATCTTTTGAGCGATTGCATCTACCTTAGCACGGACATGATCTAGGCTAGAAACTTCGTACATTCCTCCTTTTGGTTGGGATTTCTCCACTTGAGTTCTTTCACCTCCCCATTGGTAGTGATTTTGAGCCATACTCTCGATGAGTTATTGGGCTTCATCATAGGGTTTATCCATGAGTGTACCACCAGCGGCGGCATCTATTGTCAATCTTGTATTGTACAAGAGACCATTGTAAAACGTGTGAATAATTAACCAATCCTCAAGACCATGATGCGGGCATATCCTCCTCATATCTTTGTATCTTTCCCAAGCATCATATAAAGACTCGTTGTCTTTTTTTCTGAAGCTGTTGATCTGGGCTCTCAACATAGCTGTTTTACTTGGAGGAAAATATCGTGCCAGAAAGACCTTCTTTAAATCTTCCCAAGAAGTAATAGAATTTGATGGCAAGGATTACAACCAAGCCCAAGCTCTATCTCTTAAAGAGAAAGGGAAAAGACATAGTCTTATGGCGTCTGTGGTTACACCATTTGCTTTCACTGTGTCTGTATACTGCACAAACTTGGTCAGATGTTTGTTTGGATCTTCTGTTGGGTTTCCAGAAAATTGATTTTGTTGCACAACAGATAATAGCGAGGGTTTTAACTCGAAATCGTTTCGGTTGATAGCTGGAGCGACAATGCTGTTGTGAGGTTCTTGTTGAGATGCGACAGCATAATACTTAAGAGGTCGGTTTTGTGGTGGGTCGGCCATGTCTGTTTCTGATTCGGAATCTAATTCAAATTCAAGCTCAGGATCTGATTGAGATTCAGGTTCTGATAAAGGAAAAGGGATATCGTGAGCTAAGCAGTATTCTTGGATACGTCTTTTTGCGGTAAGAAGACGTTCAGGTTCGTCTGTTGGCCGTACGAGGTCTTCGCCAGAAGAGCGAGTACTTGGCATACAATCAACAGAAAGGGAATTTTGGTTTTTTGCCTTAGTCTATACGATGTAACAAAGGAATTACGATGTCGACTTAATTAGTCCCCAGCAACGGCGCCAAAAACTTGATCGCTCTATTTAGTGTGCCTAAATAAATCTAACTGCAAGTATACAGTCGTATCGCGTAGTTTTAAAAGATTATCGATCCCACAGAGACAAGAAATCGAACGCACCGTTATCTATCGTTACTATGTTTATCTAAGGCTAATCGGAATTTGGTTTTTAAGTTCAAACGGGAAATTAAAGGGAAATTAAAATTTGGGAATACTAGTTATGGATAAGTTATCGGTATATAGTTCGGTAACCTACGTGGAATTAATTAAACCTAAGCGTATAAAGATTTATCACCCTATTCATCTGTAGGAAAAACCGGTTTAAAAGCCCTCACCTCACACTCCCGTGGTTATTGCTTCGGACTATACTTCTAAGTCAATACGTCTGCTCTCGCTAGCCCGTATGAGGTTAAAAATACTTTTTGAAAACTAGTTAAACCTAATTAACATTAAAGCGCTTCCGCTGTTTTTAAAACTAATGCCCGATTTCAGCTATCCGGGTAAAGCCTCACACTCCCGTGGTCTCGACTTTAACCTATGTTACTTTTTTACTCTCGTAATAAAAGTTGGGTTTTAAATTAAGAAATCGAAGCCTGAAGAGGGATTGATTATTGATTTTAGCTTAGAGAAATTTAATCCATTTTAGTTACTTCATTACATACCGACAAAATCGGTTTAGCTAGACATAATAATGAAATTAAACGTAAAGGCAAAGAGGTAAATAGACATAGACATAATTAAGAAAGAAAATAAACAATGCTTTGAATTAAATAATGGAAACCTGGTAATTCGTAATAACAGCAATAGCAATCCCTCCACAAGCTAGCAGGTTCTTGCTTGGATAAAATTAGATAACAAATGATGAAGGTACTGAAACAAAAACTAAAACTAAGTTGTAATAGTTCCTCAATGTGAGAAACTATTACTTTGTTCGGTAATGGTTAACAAGGAAATGGAAAGCAAAAACGAAACAAAAGCTTTGGAAATAATTTGGCAGCAAGACAGTACTCTTGAAAGGAAAATTTGGCTACCCCATCATTCTTCGCAGACTCTAGTATTTATAGACTAAATTTAGGTGGAGGTTGGAGAGAATGTAGCCACTCCTCTTGACGGTTACATGACTTTGAAACTAGTAATCTTCGGAGGAAAATGTGATCGTGTGAAAAACTGCTCTCTGAAAATTCGTAGTCAAGTTTCTGCTCCAACGTGTAAAATTGAGTGCATGACGATCGTGGGGCATTGTTACGGTCGTGGTGCATTTTGAAACTGCCACGGTCGTGGCGCACCTGTGACGATCGTGATATCAGCAAAGTTTGGTTTCTGTTGTTTTGCTTCTCTTTTCTTCTCTTTTCTTGCATGTTTTGCTTCTTTTCCACACTTAGCATACTTTGACTTGGAAGATGGAATTACCTACAAAAACACTTAAATAATCTCGAGAAAATCGGATATTAGAGGAAAAACGGAATAAGAAAATAACATAAATCAAAGTAAAAACATGATATATTTTCGTCTTATCACCTACCATTCTATTCATTCTAGGAATGAAAAGAAGAAGGGAACCATTGTCTGTTGTGCTCCTTTGTTGTACCGATGGTTCATGTCTCGCCTTCCACAGAAGGGTCCCTTTGTTGAGAATAAGGATAATCTTAAGTTGTCTCACCGAATCATGTCTCTTACCGCTGATTATATTTCTTGGTATTCTCGAGTCTTCGACGACATTCCGATCATTCTTCATTGTGGAAAATTCTCCAATGTGCCTCTCTTGGGTACAAAGGGTGGAATTAACTACAATCCGAGAATGGCTTTCTGACAGTTGGGATACCCTATGGTTGACAAACCTGATCCTGAGGTAGTGGAAGAGTTCATCTTTCATGAAGGGGTTGACGACATGGGTTTGCTGAAGAGGTTTAGTGCCGCTTGGACTCAGATTCATCTCGAAGGAAGAGCCGATTTGGGTAAGAAGAATTGCGTAGCCAAGGAAGCTTACACACTTTGGGTCAAAGAGCGCGTCAAAGAGATTTTGTTGCCATTCTCTCCTGAGCCTTCCATGAATGCCAAGCTTCCTGAACTTGCCATTGCTCCTCCATCTGAAGTCGATCAACTCAAGCTGATTATTGAGAAGTTGAAGAAGGAGAATGTTGATCTTCGTCTAAACCTTGATAGAGTCACTTCCGAGAAGGATAGCCTACAGATTGAGCTCCATCAAAAGCGCGAGCGCATGCTCAAAGAGGTGGAGGTTGAACAGAACAAGCGTAGGAAGGTGGGTGATGCTTTGAAGAGCACCTATGAGGGACTTGCTTCAAAGAAGAGACAACTCGCCGATGCTCATTATCAAGCCTACAAAGAGGAGCTGAGCTATAGTAAGTTACTTGAAGAGCTTCGAGGGAAGTTATCCGAGGTCAAGACGAAGTGGCAAAGTGAACAAGACCGTGCTAATCAGTTAGCAAAGGACTTTTCCCAATGTCAAGCTAAGCTCGACAATGTCGTCGGTGAGATTCAAAAGCTGGAAGATCAAGCACATCAGAGTCAAGAGCAGATTAGTCAGCTCAACACAGAGAGCACTCACTAGGAGCATCAAAGCCGTCATCTACAGAACCTCCTGGATCAGAAAGAGGCCTTTTTTAGGATATGCTTCAGGGACTTAATCATTCTTTGCTGCGCAACCTCATGAAGGATGCGAATTACTGGAATGAGAGGCATGGCCGTCTAGCCATATTTGCTGAGCATGCATTAGAGGACCTACCAGGGTTGTTGAGGGATGCATTGCTGCACCGGCTTCCTTGGGCAGTTTTTCATTTCTTATCTGTGTGTAGGATGATATTTGATAGGATTCGTGCAGATTTTGTTGTAGCCCAAAAGGCAAATGTTTGACTTGTATTCGACTTGTACTTATTTCCTCTATTGAATGAATGAATGAAGATGCTTGCTCACTCTATCTTTTATGCCTTTACTTGTATGCTTTATGATTATTGTCAACAAAGATAAGTTTAAGAATTCCTGGAATTTAAAACTTTATTTTTGCATGCATATCATACATTCATCTGCACACATATGCACGTCCCTTCATCCGAAACCGTTGCTCATACTTGTCCGCATTCCTTGTAGCAAGACGACGACTCGACATCGGTACTTTACTCGCTCAAGCAAGTCCAGAATCATGGCTGACTTCGAAGCTGATAACGCTGCGTATAAGGAAACTCTGGCACAATTCCAAGGTCGGATGGATCAATTCCAGACGAACATAGATGTCATTATGGAGCTCCTTCGTGCCCAGAGGGACGCCACTGCTGCTGCCACTGTTGTTGCAACTACTACTAATGCAACTGTTGTTACTCTTGTTGTGACTGTTCCTCCTATTGTTACAGCTACTCCTGCTGTTGTTGTTCCTTCTCCTGCTAGAGTTGAAGTACCAACTGAGCCGGTGAATCAGCCTGTTGTTCAGCCTAGTTTGAACCAGATGCCCACTGGTTTTCCTTGGGGCATGCCTCCGAATTACACTCCTTAGATTGCAAATAATGGTAGTGCCTTCATGCCATACCAGCCTTTTGTTGCACCCATGCCTAATGGGAATGCTGCCGCCTATCCATGGGTCATGCCTACTCCAGTCCCGCCTCCAGTGGTGAATGATGGTCCTGAGAATCTTTAGGCTCAAACTCATCAAACTGCCGGATTGGTCAACACTGAAACTCCTGATGATGAAGAGCATGTGTATAGGGGTCCTCCTATTCATGTTCCGATTCCATCTCAAGTTGCTCAAACCGCTATTCCGATTGCTCATCCTGGGATGTTCTACCCTTGGGCCTCTTCCTCAGCTGCTGGGGTACCCCCTCCGTATTATTCGTATAGTGTTCTGATGGGTTAGAATGCTAGTCAAATGGTTAATCTGGGTTTGGTGTATCCTTCTCAGTTTGCTACTCCGCAAGTAAATGCTTCTGCCACTTCTCAGCTGCCAAATCCTCAGATTCTTGTCAGGCCCACTAATCAGAATAGATCGGTTGACTACAAGTTGTTAGAAGACCGTATCAGAGATATTGAAGGGTTCTATGCTTTTGGTATAGAAGCCAAAGACTGGTGTTAGGTTCCAAATGTTGTGCTGCCGCAGAAATTCAAGATACCTGATTTGCCAAAGTATAAAGGCTTGAGCTGCTCGCGTAGTCACATCACTATGTATTGCAGGAAGATGGCATCCCATATTGATAATGATGAATAGCTAGTTCATTGTTTTCAAGATAGTTTGTCTGGTGCTTCATTGGATTGGTACATGGGCCTAGAGCGCAACAAAATCCGTACTTGGAGGGATCTATCTGAAGCGTTCGTGAGACAATACAAGTATAACCTTGATCTGGCACCAACTAGATTGCAATTGCAGAATCAGTCTCAACGCTCAGCTGAAACATTCAAGGAGTATGCACAAAGATGCCGTGAGATGGCATCTCGTGTGCGACCGACTCTCTCTGACAATGAGTTGGTTGACATCTTTATGGGTACATTGCAAGGATCTTACTATGAGAAAATGGTGGGTAGTTCTTCATCGAGTTTGGTTGATGTTGTGACGATTGGTGAACGGATTGAGAATGGTTTGAAGACTGGAAAGATTCCTGGAAAAAGGAAGGTGAAGCCAACACTATGACAGCTCAAGTTTCTCTTCAGTATCAAGCTCTCATGGCTCCCTTGCCGTACTATCCGTATCCGTACATTACTGCTTCACAGTATCAACAACCTCCATATCAGTATCATCCGCAACAACCAGTTCAAAATTAACAACAGAATCAACAGAGAAAAGGTCAGCAGAATCAAAACCGTCAGAACAACAACATTCAAGGAAACCGTAAGCGTCCGAATTTTGATAGAATTTCGGTGTCATACACAGAACTGTTTCCTTACTTGGTGCACCAAGGGGCAATTGTCCCTAAACAGATTGCGCCCGTAATTCCTCTATTTGGCCCGAAGCATAACCCAAATGCATCCTGTGCTTATCCTGCTGGTTACATAGGACATGCAATAGAGGGTTGCTTTGTTTTCAAAACCAAGGTCCAGGAACTCATTGATAAGAAGGTTTTGACTTTTGCTGAGGAAGGACCCAACATTCAGAGTAATCCGTTGCCGAATCACGGTGGACCTGCAGTTAATATGACTGAGGATAGTTAAAAGGCTGAATTGATCATGGATGTTGACGAAGTAAAGACTCCGATGTCTGTGGTTTTCAAGAGATTGAATGAACATGGGTTATTGAAAGGGTTGCATGGTAAGTGTCCGATTTGTGACGATAATCCCAACCAGTGTCGAAGGCTGAAGGGTTGTGTCCAAATTCTGATGAACCGTGGCAAAGTGCAATTTTCCAGATCTAAAACCGTTGAGGAGGTTGCTGCCATCGAGCCGTTCACCATCGTCTATAGGAAAGTTCCTGTGGAATCTCCTAAGCAGAAGAGGGTGCAACCTATCATTGTTTATCCGCCGAAGCAGTTTTCGTATCAGAATTCTAAAGAGGTACCATGGAAATATGGGTCTACTGTGTTTTCTGGAGGACAAGAGATAAGGTTCGCCGAATCCGAGATCGTGAATGTTACAGTCGATGGAGGTATGACTCGTAGTGGACGTGTGTTCGCTCTAAAAGTCACTACAAAGTCTGTTCAAGTTCCAACTGTTGTCCATCCCAAGGAAACATTTGCAACTGCAACCCCTGCTATTCAACAAGGGGCGTCTTCTACCGCAGTTCCATTACCGACTATCCCGTCTGAGGATGTTACAAAGAGCAAGGAGACCCTTGATGATCAAGAGTTCCATAAGTTGATCAAGAAAAGTGACTTTAAAATTGTGGATCAGCTGGGTCAGACTCCCTCGAGGATCTCAATTTTGTCCCTACTCATGAGTTCACCTGCGCACAGATCAACTTTGTTGAAGGTCTTGAACAGCGCCCATATTATGCAAGATATAGCCATCGTCGAATTCGATGATGTAGTGGCCAACATAGCTGCAAGTCGGTATTTAGGTTTTAATGAATCGGAATTCCCTCCTGAAGGAAATGCCCAGAACAAAGCGCTGCACATATCTGTAACCTGCACAGACATCCTGTTATCTCGTTTTCTAGTGGATACCGGTTCTTCTCTCAATGTGATGCCTAAGGGCACGTTGAGTCAATTACCAGTAGAAGGAATAGAGATGAGACCAAGTGCCTTAGTTGTTAGAGCCTTTGACGGTTCTCGAAGACAAGTCATCAGAGAAGTGGATTTACCCATCAATATTGGGCCGCATTTGTTTACCATTACTTTCCAAGTGATGGATATCAATCATGCGTAAAGTTTCCTACTGGGTCGTCCATGGATCCACACGACAGGGGCAGTTACATCCACTCTACATCAGAAGTTGAAATTCATGTTTGACGATCAGCTTGTCATTGTCTGTGGTGAAGAAGATTTTATTGTAAGCGAGTTATCATCTTTTCGATACGTCGAGACCGAAGAAGGCATAGCTGAGGTGCCATTGCAGTGTCTCGAGTTCGAAGATCTACCGTGATTCCTGTGGTTTTCCCATATAACATGTAATGCATTTTGCTTTCTCGTTCCCTCGTCCTCGCCCTAGACGAGTGGAAAGCTTGTAAAGGGCCTCGCGCTTTTGTAACATTATGTGATCAATAAATAAAAGTTTTTTGCATTCAAAATCATGCTCTATTTTCTTTCTTTATTTTACTTTTTCACACAAAACAGATGGCAAAAGTTTTTCTTTTCACTTTTTAAATGGCTCATTCTAAACATATTCATAAACATGCAGAACTAATAAAAGCATTGATAACAACATGGCAAACATCCATCGTAATTCTGGAATTCCAATTAACCAAGCCGAAGAAGATGGTGAGGAAGATTGTGAATTACCGGCAAAAATGGCCAGGCTCCTTGAGCACGAGCTTAGAGAGATTCAGCCACACAAAGAGCCAGTGGAAGTTGTTACTCTTGGTACCGATGAGGTCAGAAGAGAAGTCAAGGTTGGCGCCGCCCTCACAGAGCATGTACACTCCGAGTTGGTCAAGTTATTGAAAGAGTATGTTGATATCTTCGCCTAGTCCTATCAAGATATGCCTGGGTTGGATACCAACATCGTTGAACATCACTTGCCACTCAAGCCCAGATGTCCTCCTGTCAAGCAAAAGCTCAGGAAGACTAGACTTGACATGGCACTCAAAATCCGAGAAGAGGTAAAGAAGCAACTTGCGCTGGGTTCCTCGCCACTACCGAGTATCCTGAATGGATTGCCAACATTGTCTCGGTTCCCAAGAAGGACGGCAAAGTCAGAATATGTGTGGATTATCGTGATCTCAACAAGGCGAGCCCGAAGGATGATTTTCCTTTGCCTCATATTGATGTCTTGGTAGACAACACCACGCAGTTCTCTGTCATTTCCTTCATGGACGGTTTTTCAGGACATAATCAGATCAAGATGTCCCCAACTGATATGGAGAAGACTACATTTATCACGTCATGGGGTACATATTTCTACAAAGTCATGCCATTCGATCTAAAGAATGCAGGGGCAACATACCAGCGTGCCATGACAACCCTTTTTCACGATATGATTCATAAAGAGATTGAGGTTTACGTGGACGATATGATTGCCAAGTCCAAAACTGAGGATGATCACTTGGTTCATCTGAAGAAGTTTTTCGACAGACTCCAGAAGTTTAGACTGCGGATGAATCCTGCGAAGTGCACCTTCGGAGTCCGATCTGATAAATTGTTGGGCTTTATTGTAAGTCAGAAGGGCATTGAAGTTGATCCTGATAAGGCTTGTGCAATTCAGAACATTCCGCCTCCCAAAACAGAAAAAGAAGTCTGTGGCTTTCTGGGCAAACTCAATTACATTTCAAGATTCATTTCTCATTTGACGGCTACTTGTGAACCAATGTTCAAATTACTAAGGAAAAATCAATCGATTGAATGGAATAATGATTGTTAAGAAGCATTTGACAAAATCAAACAATACATGCAAGAGCCACCGATCTTAGTACCACTGGTTCCTGGTAGGCCATTAATCATGTATCTCACCATTCTCGATGAATCAATGGGATGTGTATTGGGTCAGCATGATGACACTGGCAGAAAAGAACATGCAATTTACTATCTGAGCCAGAAGTTCACTGATTGTGAGACCAGATACTCACTCTTGGAGAAAACTTGTTGTGCTCTGGTCTAGGTTGCTCGACGCCTACGAAAATACATGATTTGCCATACTACTTTGTTGATATCCAAAATGGATCCGATAAAGTACACATTTGAGAAGCCTGCTGTCTCTGGAAGGATTGCTCGGTGGCAGGTGCTGTTAACCGAGTATGATATCCAACATGTTGCCCAGAAAGCAATAAAAGGGAGTGTCTTGTCTGATTACCTTGCTCATCAACCTGTAGAGGGCTATTAACAAATGAAGTTTGACTTTCCCGATGAGGATGTTCTGTTTATCAGAGATTATGAGACTCCAGGCCCTGATATAGGACCCGAACCAAGGGCGCGATGGACGCTCGTGTTCGACGGTGCCTCCAATTCTAAAGGTCGTGGAATTGGTGCTATCCTCATCTCTCCAACAGGTTTTCACCTTCCCTTCACTGCCAGATTATGCTTTGTATGCACCAACAATATGGCTGAATACAAAGCATGTATCTACGGTATTGAAGTGGCTATTGACATGAGAATCAAGATTCTTAAGGTCTATGGAGATTCTGCCTTGGTCATAGGTCAAGTCAGAGGGAACTTTGTGACTCGGGATTCCAACCTGGTTCCGTACCAGCAACACATAGCGAAGTTGATTCCTTACTTTGATGAGATCACTTTTCATCATATTCCCAGAGAGAAAAATCAACAAGCTGATGCTCTTACCACTTTAGCATCCATGTTCAAGGTCAAGTGGAAGAATGAAACTCCTCATATCCGCATTGATCACTTGAACGAACCAGCACACTGTTTAGCAATCGAGGATGAGTCTGATGACAAGCCTTGGTTCTATGACATCAAAAGATATATGGAAAAATTGGAATATCCCGAGGGTATCACTATCACTGACAAGAAGGCTCTTAGGCGGCTTTGCGTCAAATTCTTCTTAAGTGGTGGTATAATGTACAAGAGGAATTATGATTTCGTGCTGCTCAGATGCGTGGATAGACACGAAGCACACACGATCATAATGTCCATACATGAGGGTTGCGAGGGTGTACATGCTAAAGGTCCTACTATGGCCAAGAAGATCCTTCGGGCTGGGTATTACTGGACAACGATGGAGGTAGATTGTTACAACTTTACCAAAAGATGTCACAAGTGCCAAATCTACGGAGACAAGATCCATGTGCCTCCAACTCCATTGAATGTCTTGACTGCACCTTGGCCATTTTCCATGTGGGGTATAGATATGATTGGAATGATCGAGCCGAAGGCTTCCAACGGTCATCGATTCATTCTAGTTGCTATCGACTACTTCACCAAGTGGGTTGAAGTTGCTTCTTATGCAAACGTTACACGACAAGTGGTTGCTAGATTTATCAAGAAAGAGATAATGTGTCGCTATGGCATTCCTAGCAACATTATCACGGACAATGCAAGCAACCTGAACAACAATATGATGAAGGAGTTGTGTCAAGAATTTAAGATCGAGCACCACAACTCTTCACCATATCGGCCCAAGATGAATGGCGCTGTTGAAGCAGCAAACAAAAAACATCAAGAGGATTGTCCAGAAAATGGTCAAGACTTACAAGGATTGGCATGAAATACATCCCTTTGCACTGCATGGCTACAGAACTTCAGTTCGCACTTTTACTGGGGCAATTCCGTATTCGCTTGTGTATGGTATGGATGTCGTTCTGCCCATTGAAGTCGAAATTCCTTTGTTCAGAGTCATCATGGAAGCAGATCTTGATGAAGCTGAATGGGTTCAATCCAAATATGACCAGCTGAGTCTCATCGAAGAGAAGCGCCTTACAACCGTTTGTCATGGTCAATTGTATCAGAAACGCCTCAAACGGGCTTTTAACAAGAAAGTTCTTCCTCGAACATTCTGTGAAGGCGAACTCGTGCTCAAGAGATATTCACCTGTTCACTCGGACCCACGAGGCAAGTGGACTCTCAATTACGAAGGACCCTTTGTTGTCAAGAAGGCCTTCTCAGGCGGAGCCCTGATCCTCACCACAATGGATGGGGAGGAGTTGCCATCACCCGTGAACTCTGATACAGTCAAAAAATATTATGCCTGAAAAAAAAATGGATAAAAGTCCGGTAGATTGACACCCGCAAGGACAATCTAGGCAAAAACAGACATCCCGATGGACCAAAAAAAAGAAATGTCCATGCAAAAGTTAGGGACAATGAAAAAAAACAACAATAGTAGCCCGCTAAGTTGAAAACCCGAAAGAGCGACTTAGGCAAAAATGGGCATCCCGGTGGACCGAAAAAAAAAGCATGTCCAGGCAAAAATTAGGGATAAAGGCATTTGACTGTGAACACTTGATCCTCTTTTCATCACGGTTGGACCTCAGACGGTAACAGAGCAGTCGAATCATCATCAACTGGTGCAAAGCGTTGAAACCTAGACTTACAGTGGATGGTGCCCAATGTTGTAATCAATGCAAAGCACAATTTCCCTTTGCCATTTGCATTTGTTTTTCAATTTTATTGCAAACTTCCTCATCAAGGATTTTGCATCCTTGTACACACTTTATGTACAAAAATTACACATTCAATAAAATGCATTCTTTGTTATCTCAATTTGTTTTCATGCCATATTTTGTTTGCAAAATAAACAACTATTTGTGATCACATAATACTAAAAAACGTTGAGAACAATAAAAAGCTAAATTCACTAAGAAAGCATTATGCATCGCATGTGTTACTGGTAACCCCTGTAGGGTAATCGGTAATATCCATTGGTAAACCTAACACCTGGCCGACAATGGGATGATTCTATGAAGAAGTTGTTGTCTCCTCTATAGTTCCTCAGCAGAGTCATCAATCTCCCCAGCAGGTTGCCAAAGTGTTCCCTAGCAAAGACGTTCTGTTCTTTCTTCCCCCGCAAGGGTTGTGCATCATCTCTTATGATTAGGAACTATGTGTCACCAGCAACAGTGGTTTCTCCTCAGCAGAGTCAACATGATTCGGGAATCTCTTTCCCCCTACACAGAGCTAATCTTGGTAGGAAGGATTGATTTAATTCTTTCATCCCCAATAGAGACAGCCATGGTGACTTAGAAACCTGAGATGTTCTCAGTTTCTTTCCCCGGCGGAATCATCATCCTTTGTGAACTCTCTTCTCCAGCAGAGATTGTCTTTATCTGTGGGTCCTCTCCCCAACAGAGGGTGTCAAAGTCGTTTTGCTACGATTTTTGCCTAACCGCTTCACACTGTGCCTTATCTTGAGCCTTTGCATTGCATGATATCAAGCAACATGTAGTAACGCATACATAGCATATGCATCGACCATGCTCCCTCTCTTTTTGCCTGACTTATCTCCTAGCAGATTTTCAGCAAACTTTGCACTCATCTATTCAAACACTTTCAACTCTTCTTTTGTCGCCGTCGACCAAATTCTCGAGCTACTCTTTTATTTAATCCCTTTTTACCTTGAATCATCGAAAAGCTGGCGCGATTCGTACATTCAGGTCCAAGAGAATTAAATAGGGGTAGCTGTCGTAACCCAAAATTTGACCTCCCTCTTTTGCCTTTTGCATAAGCATGCACATTCGCATCGTTAGCATACGCATTGACACTTTTCTCTGTGTGTTTCTTGCCGCAGGATATTCAGGTTTTTCAAGCCCGATTAATCATATCCCCACAAGATCATCGTGTCATCAAAACAAGCACAAAACGAAGGTTTACATATCTATTCATCAAGACAAGAGGTGGAAAACCACAACCGGGACTCCAGTATCATTTCCTAAGCAATTTGGGCAAAAATTGACTGAAGTAACCGGTTAACGCATGGTGAGTAACCGGTTACTCAGTGCAATTTTGAAATTCCTGCTGCATTTTTGAGACAGCAGCCATGCACTCTCTTTGGTCATTGATTTTACAGTGTTCTAGTAATGTGTGGAATATTCTAGACATCTCTAGACATTTCAAGACATTCCAAGTGCATTTATTCCAATGTTTCACTCTAATTCATGTGCACCATGTTCCTTGTTTTCCAAGCATATCAACCTTTGGATGATGGAGTGCGCCTTGGGATTGTTACCGAGTTGGTTTTAACTAACCAAGTTAACCGCTTTGACTCGGTGAGTCAAGTCCAACTAACTCCTAGCCTAGTTCCAAACCCAAAGCTAATTCCAAACCATCTCACACTCCAAACCTAAAATCTATATAAACTCACCTTCACCCATTTTCAAGGACTTTCAACTATTTGCTCCATATCACTATCAATTCTCCCACATTCCCTCTGAATTTCTCTACTACATCTTCATCTTCATCTCAATTCTCTTCCAAAACCTCACCAAAGCTCATTTCTAATTTGAAGGATAATCACTTTTACATCAAAAGTGATTATTTATTGAGCTCAACCTTCATCATTTTTTCTATTACACTTGGATTTCTGGAGTTATTTCAGCTTTTGGATTAATCTTGAGTATTTGCTGCAACTTCCAACGGTTCGAATTCGCATTTTGGAGCTTTATCGTATTTTGCTCGATTTCGACACGGTTCGTCTACAAATTGAAGATTCCTCTGGTTTACTTTGATTTTCTGCATCAAGAATCCTTTGCAACAATCACCAAGGCACATCTTAGCCTTGTAGGTTGGTGGATCTATCTTTTCTCTCTGTTTCGATTGATTTTGCGCGTTTACGTTGTGATTTTGATCGTGTTCGGTGATTTACCATGCGATTGTTTGATATCTTTGATCTTCGTGATTATTGATTTCAAGTTGTGTTTAACTACCCTTACATGATGTAATTTTCGTGCACAAATTTGAATTTAAGCACGTGGTAGTTTACATAAGTGAATATGTTCTGAGAATCACTTTTGAAAAAGCTGTTTTTACTGTTTTTTTTTCACCATTGTTCAGTGGTAACCGATTAACGTATGGTGGTTAACCGGTTACTCAGTGCAATTTTCCTCAAGAACGCTAATTTTCAAGCAAGTAACCGGTTAACACATGGTGAGTAACCGGTTACCACTGAACATAATGGCCATTTTCTTGTATTTTCAAGTGTGTTTGCCATGCTTTCTTCATTTTAACTTCCATTGATTATCATGTTTGATTTTATGGATGTTCTAAATGTCATTTCACTTCTGGTTTAGGCATATTCATGAACTTTCGATGCACATTTTCGATTATTCATGTTGTTTCATGTTTTTAGCATTGTATGAACATAATCCTTCTTGCACTATCTTTGTTCACATGATACATGATTTTGTGTGGGACGTTGATGATTATTTGACACTGTTTTGCACCTTCCATTTCAGTTTGCATTAAGTTTATTCTTCATGGGTAAACTTAATCTTGTGTAATCAATAATTCACTCCTTTGTGCTTTAATGACTTATCATCCTCTTTGGAAAGTTGTTAGCATGTTTATCCCTTGATTAATTGATCGAAACTTTGTTTCGATTAATTGATCTTCCCTTTTCCTCTCTTTAGGCCTCCTTTAGAGCTTTCTCTCTCATTCCCCCCCGTGGAGTTGGAGTTTCGCGTTGCGCCTTGCATCGGAGTACTGTACAAATTGACGCAGTTATGCTATTCGTTTCTCTACGCAGGAGCACTATACAACTTGAAGTTGTTGTGTCATCCGGTTCAACTTCCGCATTACACCCTGTGTGTGTTAGGGAAGGGATGAGAAGGGAGAATTCCTACTCTCATTCTGACTACTTCAGGTAGGGAACGAATGACCCTGTGCTTGGCTTAGTCATCTCTATCTCTAGGTGGTGATGTGCTTTCATTCCCCAATCGAGTTTATCCTTGATCACTCTTCTCTCTTTGCGATCTCTTTCGATCTTCGATCAACCCTATCCCTTTCAATCTCTCCTTTTGATCAATCTGCATCCTTCTTGGTTAAGATCATTATTCTTACGCTAGCAATCTCTCTTTGTTCCATTACTCTTTTCTTCTTGTAATCAATCATTACTTTTTGATTCCCCTGAAGAGTCTCAATTCTCTTTCTTTGGTCCAACACAGTTTTCCTGTCACGACCATTCTTCCCCAGGAGTTCGCAATCTTCTCTTGGTTCTTCTCCCGTTGTTGGTTTAACCACTGCTTGTCAGTTAAAACACCAATTTTGCTCTCTTACTCAGTTAATCACAGTCCGCCTATTAATACTGAGCACCTTTTGGGTTAATCACCTTCTCCTGGTTAATCACCCATCTCTTCAGTTAAACACATCCCGTCTTTTAAAACACTGAATTCCTCTTGGGTCAATCACCTTCTCTTGGTTAATCACCCGTCTCTTCAGTTAATCACAGTCCATCTGTTAATACTGAACCTCTTGGGTTAATCACCTACTTTTGGTTAATCACCCGTCTCTTCAGTTAATCACAGTCTGTCTGTTAATACTGAGTTCTTCTCGAGTTAATCACCTTCTCTTGGTTAATCACCCTTTTCTTCAGTTAACCACAGTCCGTCTGTTAAAATACTGAACCCTTTCGAGTTAATCACCTTCTATTGGTTAATCACTCGCTTCTTTCGGTTAATCACAGTCCGTCTGTAAACACCAAATCCCCCGCAGTTGGCAACCTCCTCTTGGTTCGAATACTTGCACCCTTGGGTTAGTAACCTCTCTTTGGTTCAAATACCCTTTCTTCGGTTGAGTACTGTTTGTTCAGTCAGTTTACCGAACCCCTTTGGGTCACGACCTTTGCTCGGTCTTACACCCGTGCTTCAGGTTACTCACAGTTTTCTCTGTTAAAACCAATGCTTCTCTACCCCCACAGAGTTGCAGTCCTTTCTTTCCTCGGTTAACCACTGTTCACCAGTTAATATATCGAGGCCCCTTCAGAGTCAAACACCTTCTCTTGGTTCAACACTCTCTCTCTTGGTTTATCACAGTCTGGTTATTGACACCAGCTTCTTTTCCCCGCCAGGGTCCTACTCTCTTTCTCTCTTGGTTATGACACCATCCCTTTATTTGGATCCCCAGAGGAGTCCTTCATATTCCCCTTGCTCTTACTTTCTTGGTTTCGACACCAATTCTCTTTGTTATCCCCAGCGGAGTTTCCTTCATTCTCGGTTCTAACACCATTCTTTTCCTATTCTTTTGTGCAAACGCTCTTACTGCGGGGTATTTCCCAGTAGAGTTTTTCTTTCACTCTTGCTCTTGGTTTCGACACCACCTCTTTCATCCCATTGTTTCTTCCTTGTTTTGTTTTCCATTCAGTTCCCCGAACTACGGAAGCTCTGATTCTGCATTCTTTCAAATGTAAGATACGTAGGCATGAGATCGCAATGATCTCGGCGAGCACACTTCCACCTTTCTTCCATCTTCCTTCTTTCTTTCTTTCGTCTTTGTCCCCTGGTTCCATGAACTACGACGATATGACTTCCTCATTGCACTATGAGGGTACGTAGGCACGAGGACTTTATTCCTCCACGAGCACTTCCCTTCTTTTCTTTCTTTTTCCCCTTTCTCTCTCTTCTCTTTCTTTTAGCTAGAAGCCTTTAGATAGATAACTCATCCAAGCCTAGAAGCAAGCGAAATGGTTCCCGTCGAGTACGACGGATGCGTTAGGTGATAATACCTTCCTTTCGCATAACCGACCCCCCATTCCCGTTTCTCTTCCCTTTGGGTTTTATCGATATTTTCCCTGTCCGTTGGGATTAAATAAAGTTCGGTGGCGACTCTGTTGTTAACTTTGAGTGTGCGATTCACTCAGGTAGAAACCAGCCATCTTCACTTACAACTCAAGGAGAGGCTCAGTTTTTTAACGATGATCGCACCGCTGTTTTGAAAACTGTACAGAGGGACTTATACAATATGTGAGGCCCAAAAAGGTTTTGGTTAAAAGGGGATTGGGTCTTACACTCTATTAGAGGCCCAAGTGTTTTAAAGAAAGGAAATGGGGCTTATAACACGAGGGTAGGACCAGGGTTTTATTTTTGAACTGGCGATCGCGCTGAGATTTTTGAAAACGCAGTGGGTCTTATACAATAACTGAGGCCCAAAATGTTTATATACACAAAGGGATGGGACTTACACTCTATTAGAGGCCTAAAGATTATTTTTGAAAAGAAAAATGGGACTTACAACACAGGGTAGGCCCAGATGAAACGGTTTGAAAACGACGATCGCGCCGCGGTTTTAGAAAACACTGTGGGACTTATACAATGCGTTGACGCCCAAAAATGGTTTTTGTACAACAAGGGTTGGGTCTTACACTCTATTAGAGGCCCAAAAGTGTTTGAAAAAGTTTGATGAGGGTTGAATTAATCAAAACCCTAATTTGTTTTCAAAATATATTTTAGTTGAATAAAAATTCAATTAAAATGACCAAAATTGTTAAACATGTGTAAAAAAAATTGTGATCTTGGAATAATGTTTGAAAAATCAAGTTTATATCCACAAAATGATTGGAAATAAATTAAGTTTGGAAAATCAAGGGAGAAAAAATATTTCAAATGTTAAAAACAAATAAAACATTAATTTTTTTCAAAAATATCAAATATATGAAATAAATAATATTTTTGGGATTTAAAAAAAAAAATATTTTAACATTTTTGTGAATTATTTAAAAAATAATCAACTCAAAATCATTAAAACTCAGAGAGAAATTAATTTTTGAATCAATTAAATAAAATCACAAAAATTAAAATATTCAAATATTTGAAAAAGGGCACCAAGAACATCTTGGCCTTGCCCGCGTGCTCTGTTTTGCCCAGATTTGCGTTTTCTCATCAATCTCACTGAATACTTGATGAAATCACACAATCCACATATCAATCTACTCGTTTTCACCTCACGATCATGTCTATGGTCTTTAATTTCATTTATTTTAAGCATGGAATAAGAAATCAAAGAGAAACCTCAAGAACCTTAAAATTTGAATGAAGGCTCAAAAATTCTATACACGATTATGAACATATGGCCAAATTATTGTGCAGTAAAAAATACCTGGATCATAGAGTTAGAAGAGCTCATACTTACTTCTTGCAGCTGGTGATCTTGTTTTGTGTTAGAGGTGTCACAGCTAGGTTCCAATGATGTGGATAGCTTCCCTAGGTGCCAAGTGATGTGCCTGAGTGCTTGGAATGGTTTGAAACAAGCTGGAACTGAAGATGGTATCCCAACTGCAACTTGGTTAAAACCTTGAGCAGCTGGCTGGTGATTCTGAGAAATCAGTGTTCCAGATGTTGTTTAAGTGTTTGGATCACTTCTATATGATGTTTACGAGGTGTGTGTGTGATTCGTTTGGTTGGAATAGCTCTCAAACTCAAAACCCGATACTGACTTGCTTTAGAAGGAAAATTTGGAGTGAGAAGATGATTTTTAGGAAAGCATCTGTTTGATGGCTTTTGTGTACTCAAACCGATCACAAATGAGCTCTATTTATAGTTGAGCAAGTTTGTTTTGCAAGCAATAGTGAATGGTGTAACACCCCATTTTAATTATTTAGACGTCTTGTGTTATTTTATTTGTGTGACCTTGTTTGGGGGAGTGTTTTGAGTGCGTTTAAGCGTTTCCCTTAGTTAGGAAGGTGAGTTGGTGAGATAAAGCCTTTAGATTGATATTAATAGTGGTATAGTTAATAATAATGATAATTTAATTAATAATAGTAATATTATTATTTTAGTATTATTATTTTTATTATTATTATTATTATTATTATTATTATTATTGTTAGTAATATTAATATTAGTGTGACAATTTTGTTGAATTAAAATAAAATAAGATAATTCATTATTGTACTGATGAGGGACAGTTTGGTAATTAAGTGGTGATTAGTGAAAATTAAGGGTTTGAGAGTTAATCAGAATTTTGGAGAGAAATAGAAAGGCTTAGGAGAAAGGAAGATCAAGGGTGTGCTAGAGCTTGCATTTGATCAGGATTTTCGCAGGAATTTTTCAAGATTCGAGGTAAGAGGGAGAAACGGGTTTAATATTGGTGATATATTCCTGATAGGGTAGTGGGGAGTCCTTAACACCGTAGGCATTGTATGCAAAATTGTTGAATTGATGATTGTTGTATGTGTCTGTTATGATTCTGAAAATCGTGCATGAATTGATATGTATTTTCATGAATTGTTGTGGTTGTTGCTGTTATATGAACATGTGTTGCATACTGGTTGATTTTGACTCGAGTTAGGAGAATGATTTGAGATTATAGACTTATAATACCTGTAGTAATTCTAGATACAAGTGTGAAGATGAAAATTGGACCTAAAATCAATGTAGAATCGATTATAGGATTGGTTGGAAGTGAAAAAGTGTGGAAATCGTAGCAGAATGCAAAATGGTGAGGCTTCTGGTGATTTACGTAATAGATCTGGCCATACGCGTATCAGGTAAGGCGATACGCGTATGGAATGACCTGATACGCAGCAATACGCGTATGAGAGGTAGGCAATACGCGTAATAGGAGGGCCGTACGCGTATTGTATTGGGATTTGGAAAATTCAGTGTGAAGAGGTCTCTATCCGTATGCGTACGGCATAAGGCAATACGCGTAAGGACTTGGGCATTGTGAGGGAATACGCGTATGAAGAGAGTCAATACGCGTATAGGTTAGGCGAGCGAGCTGGAAATACGCGTATGGCATGGGGCAATACGCGTATGGCCAGCGAATTTGCAGAATTTTACCGTTTCACGATTTCTTTCCCGTTTTCGCGTCCGATTCGGTTTCTTTTGGTTTGAGAGGTTGAGAATAGGTGCCAGGTGCTGAGAAATAAAATGTTGGTGATGAAAATATTAATTTTAATAATTTTAATTAATTAATTAATTAATTGAGTGTTTGGTGTGTATGAAGTAACTTACATGACGATGGTGTTGATGATATGTATGAGGGGATCAGGAGGATCGTGTGCATGTATTTACGCTTGTATACATGTTTTGTTGTGCATAGTTGAGTCTTGCATATTCATGATGATTGGTGGGATGGATCGTTGCTCAGGAGGAGTGTATGCGATTCATCCGTACTCCTATATGGAGAATGGTGGGGGATAGATCATTGCCAAGTAGAGGTGTATGTGATCTATCCGAGGTTCGATTGAATGAACCAACGAGTCGGTACCGCATGCATGGTGTCATGTTGCATTACATTATTAATTGATGTTGTTGATGACATTGGACAGTAGGTCGTGTGGGTGTGTTATTGATTTATATACGTGAATGCTACCTTCTTATCATGTATTTAATCACCGTTATATATTGAACGTGATTTCTCACCCCTTTGTTGTTGTTGTTGTTGCATCTGTGCTTCGTCGGAAGTACAGATAACCCAGGTACTTAGGCTGCTTGGATGTTCGTGTTTCCTGTTCGAGTCTATAGGAGTGCTCTGATATGTAACACGGGATGTCGGGATATTTTTGTAGTTGCTTTGATTTTATTACATTCTTTGTTACGTATTCCATTTTGCTGAATGATTTTATGGAGAACCTTGTTTTAAGGAACTATTGGTGTATTTGGGCAGATGGCCGTGAATTTGAAACTAAATGATTATTTCCGCTGATTCTTTATTCAATTTAATACAATAGAGAGTTTATGTTTGTGTTGATGATGTGGCATTCCACTTTTTGGTGCAAAACTCTGATTTATTTTTAATATTTTGTTTATTTTCAAAATGGGGAAAGTGGGGTGTTACAATTGGTATCAGAGCAGGTCGGTCCGTCCGGCCAGGTATAGTAGTTGAGTTTGTCTTTAGCATAGGAGTTGTTTGTGTGTTCTGACCTTGTGATGATTGTTGTCTAGTATGGCAGGAAGGAATGATGCTACTCTTACTGCTGCTATGCAAGCCATGGCACAAGCTGTAGAGAATGCCAACCAGGCTGAAGGTGCTCAGTTTAGTGACTTAGCACAGTTTCAGAGCAACAAGCCGCCTATATATGAGGGAGGTATCTTGGACCCAGAGGCTGCACAGAAATGGCTGAAGGCTGTGGAGAAGATCTTCAGGACCATGGAGTGCAGTGATGCTTAGAAGGTACGGTTTGGTACTCATATGCCGGAAGGAGAGGCTGAGGCTTGGTGGGACAACAGTCGTCAGAGATTGGAAGCTGCAGGTACTGAGATTACTTGGGATGTGTTTCAAGTTGAGTTTCTGGAAAAGTATTTTCCGGAATACATTCGTAGTGCGAAAGAGGTGAAATTTTTGGAGCTGAAGCAGGGTGATAAGACCGTTGCTGAGTATGCTGCTAAGTTTGAGGAGCTGGTTCAGTATTGTGCTCATTACAATACTGAAGAAGCTATGACTTCGAAGTGTTTGAAGTTTGAGAACGGGCTGCGTCCCGGGATCAAATTAGGAATTGCTTGTCAGAAGATAAAAAAACTATCCAAAGCTGGTAAGCAGAAGCAGAATTTATGATAATGACAACAGGGCCAGAATTGCTCATTACAAAGCTGTGAATGAGAAGAAATATAAGCAGAGATTTGGAGGAACTCCTTACAGTGCTCCAGCTGATAAGGGGAAACAGAAAACTGATGTGGGAAAGAAGCCAAAGGAGAAGGGAGCAGGTGCTGATACCCTCAAGTGCTTCAGATGTGGTGGCGCGGGTCACCATGCTAACAACTATCAGAATGAGGTGAAGAAGTGTTTCAAATGTGGCAAAGCAGGTCATGTCATAGCTGATTGCAGAGCCACTATGCCTACTTGTTATAACTGTGGAGAGAAGGGTCATATCACACTAACTGTGAGAATCCGAAGAAGTCTCAGGCGTCTCAAACTGGTGAGAAAGTGTTTGCCTTGGTGGGAGCTCAATCCACTGATGAAGAGCGTTCCTTCAAAGGTATTTGTTTTATTAATGATGTTCCTTTGATTGCTATCATTGACACAAGAGCAACACACTCGTTTATTTCTGTTGATTGTGTGAAGAGATTAGGGATTGTGCTGTCTACTCTAGAGCAGAGGATGATGATTGAAACCCCGTCTATTGGTTCTGTGATTACTTCTTGGGTATGTTTGAAGTGTCCGCTAACCATATTTGGTAATGATTTCAGAGTGGACTTGATTTGTTTGCCACTCGGTAATCTTGATGTTATTTTGGGAATGAACTGGTTGGATTTCAATCGGGTTTATATCGACTACTTCAGGAAGACGTTATTGTTTCTTACTCCTGAAGAGGAAGCATTACCAGATTCGCTATCTAATAAGGAGTTGAGGGCGTTGTTGGAAGATGAAGCGAAGCTGTTTGCAGTATTTACCTTGTTGTCTGTTGAAAGCAAGACTTCAGTTAATGAATTGCCAGTAGTTAATGAATTTCCTGAAGTATTTCCGGATGACATCACAGATTTGCCTCCGACAAGGGAAGTTGAATTTGCTATTGATCTTGTACCGGGTACCAGACCTATCTCTATGGCACCGTACATGATGTCTGCATCAGAGTTGGTACAGTTGAAGTCTCAAGTCGGGGAATTGCTCGATAAGAAGTTTATAAGACCAAGTGTGTCGCCGTGGGGAGCTCCAGTGTTGTTGGTGAAAAAGAAGGATGGTAGTATGCGTCTGTGCATTGATTACCGTCAGTTGAATAAAGTAACCATTAAGAATAAGTATCCACTTCCGAGGATTGATGACTTAATGGACCAGCTGGTAGGAGCTCGTGTTTTCAGCAAAATTGATCTGAGGTCGGGTTACCATCAGATTAGAGTAAAGGAAGGTGATATTCAGAATACTGCTTTCAGAACTCGCTACGAACATTACGAATATGTAGTGATGCCTTTCGGAGTGTCTAATACGCCGGGCGTATTTATGGAATATATGAATTGTATTTTCCATTCTTATCTGGATCAGTTTATTGTGGTATTTATTGATGATATACTGATTTATTCTAAGTCTGACGAAGAGATGCAGGTCACTTGAGAATTGCGTTGCAGGTGTTGAAAGATAATAAATTGTCTGCAACGTTCTCGAAGTGTGAATTTTGGTTGAAGACCGTGAGTTTCTTGGGTCATGTGATTTCTGGTGATGGTATAGCGGTGGATCCCTCTAAAGTAAGTGCAGTACTTCAGTGGGAAACTCCGAAGACCGCAACGGAGATTATAAGCTTTTTGGGTTTAGCAGGTTACTATAGAAGATTCATTGAAGGGTTTTCTAAATTGGCGGTGTCGTTGACTCAGTTAACCAGGAAGAATCAAGCTTTTGTCTGAGATACTGCTCGTGAGGAAAGTTTTGAGGAACTGAAGAAGAAATTGACTACGGCACCAGTGTTGATTTTACCAAGTCCAAATGATTCTTTCGTAGTGTATTGTGATGCGTCTAAGATGGGATTAGGCGGTGTGTTGATGCAAGATGGCAAGGTAGTGGCTTAAGCTTCAAGACAGTTGAGGGTGCATGAGAGGAACTATCCCACTCATGATCTTGAATTAGATGCAGTGGTGTTCGTGTTAAAAATCTGGAGGCATTATTTGTATGGGTCAAGATTTGAAGTATTTAGTGATCACAAGAGTTTGAAATATTTGTTCGATCAGAAGGAATTGAATATGAGGCAGAGAAGATGGTTAGAATTCTTGAAAGACTATGACTTTAATTTGAGTTACCATCCGGGAAAAGCTAATGTTATGGCAGATGCTCTGAGTCGGAAGACAATCCATATGTCTGCGTTAATGGTGAAGGAGATGGAATTGATTGAACAGTTCAGAGATTTGAGCATGGTTTGTGAAACTACATAGGGAAGTATCAGATTGGGTATGCTGAAAGTGAATAATGACTTTTTGGATGTAATTAAGAAAAATCAGAAACTGGATGTGAAATTAGTAGACTTGATGCCTACAGAGGGAGACGATCCTGATAGTGACTTTAAAGTGGATAATGTTGGTGTGTTGAGATTTCGGGGCAGAATTTGTGTACCGGATAATGTGGAATTGAAAAAGGCAATCTAAGAGGAAAGTCATCGAAGTAGCTTGAGTATTCATCCGGGAGCTACAAAGATGTATCATGATTTGAAGAAGCTGTTTTGGTGGTCCGGTATGCAGAGGGACATAGCTCAGTTTGTCTATGCTTGTTTGACATGTCAGAAGTCAAAAGTGGAGCATCAGAAACCTTCTGGATTGATGCAACCATTGGAAATTCCTGAGTGGAAATGGGACAGTATTGCGATGGATTTTGTGACTGGTTTGCCGAATATGGCGAGGGGCTTTGATGCTATTTGGGTGGTGGTAGATCGACTTACGAAGTCCGCACATTTTATACCAATTAATATTAGTTTCCCGTTGTCCAAGCTAGCAAAGATTTATATCAGGATAATTGTGAAGTTGCATGGTGTTCCGTCGAGCATAGTGTCGGATAGAGATACGAGGTTTACTTCAAAATTTTGGAGGAGTCTGCAGGAAGCCTTGGGTTCTAAATTGAAGTTAAGTTCAGCTTATCATCCACAGACCGATGGTCAGTCAGAGAGGACTATTCAGTCGCTGGAGGATTTGCTGAGAGCCTGTGTATTGGAAAAAGGTGGTGCGTGGGATACTCATTTGCCATTGATTTAGTTCACGTATAATAACAATCACCATTCTAGCATCGGGATGGCACCTTTTGAAGCTTTGTATGGTAGGAGGTGTAGAACGCCTCTGTGTTGGCATGAAACAGGTGAGAGTGTGGTGCTCGGACCAGAGATTGTACAACAAACTACTGAGATAATTCAAATGATCCGTGAAAAGATGAAAGCGTCTCAGAGTAGGCAGAAAAGTTATCATGATAATCGGAGGAAGGAATTGGAATTCAGTGAAGGTGATCACGTGTTCCTAAGAGTTAACCCAGTGACCAGTGTGGGTCGTGCTTTGAAATCCAAGAAGTTGGGTCCTAAGTTTATTGGACCGTATCAAATCCTGCAGAGGGTTGGTACAGTGGCTTATAGGGTGGCGCTGCCGCCTGAACTTTCGAACTTGCATGACGTGTTTCATGTGTCGCAACTTCGGAAGTATGTTTCAGATCCGTCTCATGTGATTCAGAGAGACAAAGTTCAGATCAGGGAGAATCTTACAGTAGAGACGACGCCGTTGAGGATCGAAGATCGTAAGATGAAGCAACTCAGGGGGAAGGAGATACCCCTGGTGAGAGTAGCTTGGGGAGGTGCTGCAGGAGGCAGTGTGACTTGGGAATTGGAAAGCAGGATGCGGGAGTCGTATCCAGATTTGTTTCCATCAGGTAATTTTCGAGGACGAAAATAATTTAAGTGGGGGAGAGTTGTAACACCCTATTTTAATTATTTAGACGTCTTGTGTTATTTTATTTGTGTGACCTTGCTTGGGGGAGTGTTTTGAGTGCGTTTATGGGTTGCCCTTAGTTAGGAAGGTGAGTTGGTGAGATAAAGCCTTTAGATTGATATTAATAGTGGTATAGTTAATAATAATGATAATTTAATTACTAATAGTAATATTATTATTTTAGTATTATTATTGTTATTATTATTATTATTATTATTATTATTGTTAGTAATATTAATATTAGTGTGACAATTTTGTTGAATTAAAATAAAATAAGATAATTCATTATTGGGCTGATGAGGGACAGTTTGGTAATTAAGTGGTGATTAGTGACAATTAAGGGTTTGAGAGTTAATCAGAATTTTGGAGAGAAAGAGAAAGGCTTAGGAGAAAGGAAGATCAAGGGTGTGCTAGAGCTTGCATTTGATTAGGATTTTCGCAGGAATTCTTCAAGATTCGAGGTACGGGGGGAAAACGGGTTTAATATTGGTGATATATTCATGATAGGGTAGTGGGGAGTCCTTAACCCCGTAGGCATTGTATGCAAAATTGTTGAATTGATGATTGTTGTATGTGTCTGTTATGATTCTGAAAATCTTGCCTGAATTGATATGTATTTTCATGAATTGTTGTGGTTGTTGCTGTTATATGAACATGTGTTGCAGACCGGTTGATTTTGACTCGAGTTAGGAGAACGGTTTGAGATTATAGACTTATAATACCTGTAGTAATTCTAGATACAAGTGTGAAGATGAAAATTGGACCTAAAATCAATGTAAAATCGATTATAGGACTGGTTGGAAGTGAAAAAGTGGGGAAATCGTAGCAGAATGCAGAATGGTGAGGCTTCTGGTGATTTGCGTTATAGATCTGGTCGTACGCGTATCAGGTAAGGCGATACGCGTATGAAATGGCCTGATACACAGGAATACGCGTAATAGGAGGGCCGTACGCGTATTGTATTGGGGTTTGGAAAATTCAGTGTGAAGAGGTCTCTGTCCGTACGCGTACGGCATAAGGCAATACGCGTAAGGACTTGGGCATTGTGAGGGAATACGCGTATGATGGGAGTCAATACGCGTATGGGTTGGGAGAGCGAGCTGGCAATACGCGTATGGCATGCTGGCAATACGCGTATGGCCAGCGAAGTTGCAGAATTTTACCGTTTCACGATTTCTTTCCCATTTTTGCGTCCGATTCGGTTTCTTTTAATTTGAGAGGTTGAGAATAGGTGCCAGGTGCTGAGAAATAAAATGTTGGTGATGAAAATATTAATTTTAATAATTTTAATTAATTAATTAATTAATTGAGTATTTGGTGTGTATGAAGTAACTTACATGACGATGGTGTTGATGATATGTATGAGGGGATCAGGAGGATCGTGTGCATGTATTTACGCTTATATACATGTTTTGTTGTGCATAGTTGAGTCTTGCATATTCATGATGATTGGTGAGATGGATCGTTGCTCAGGAGGAGTGTATGCGACTCATCCGTACTCCTATATGGAGAATGGTGGGGGATAAATCATTGCCAAGTAGAGGTGTGTGTGATCTATCCGGAGTTCGATTGAATGAACCAACGTGTCGGTACCGCATGCATGGTGTCGTGTTGCATTACATTATTAATTGATGTTGTTGATGATATTGGACAGTAGGTCGTGTGGATGTGTTGTTGATTTATATACGTGAATGCTACCTTCTTATCATGTATTTAATCACCGTTATATATTGAACGTGATTTCTCACTCCTTTGTTGTTGTTGTTGCGTTTGTGCTTCTTCGGAAGTACAGATAACCCAGGTACTTAGGTTGCTTGGATGTTCGTGTTGCTTGTTCGAGTCTATAGGAGCGCTCTGATACGTAACACGGGATGTCGGGATATTTTTGTAGTTGCTTTGATTTTATTACATTCTTTGTTACGTATTCCATTTTGCTGAATGATTTTATGGAGAACCTTGTTTTAAGGAACTATTGGTGTATTTGGGCAGATGGCCGTGAATTTGAAACTAAATCGTTATTTTCGCTGATTCTTTATTCAATTTAATACAATAGAGAGTTTATGTTTGTGTTGATGATGTGGAATTCCACTTTTTGGTGCAAAACTCTGATTTGTTTTTAATATTTTGTTTATTTTCAAAATGGGGGAAGTGGGGTGTTACAAATGGCAACTGCTGTAGAGGTTTGGCCAATGTTGATCAATGGGAATCCAATCCACACATGGGCACACGACGTTTATGGATTGCTTTAGGTCCCCACATGGGCACACAATCCGATCGCTTTAGGTCCCCACACGGGCACACGATCGTCTATAACCATCGCTTTAGGTCCCCACACGGGCACACGATGTTATAGCAGATTCCCTCTGGAACCAAACCGTCACTCAGGATGTCACAACAATGCATATCATGATGCTTGGCATACAATGACTCATGACATTTAGTATGCACACATACGTGCAATCATCACACTTAACATAATTCATGCTTGCAATTTAAGCCCAAAACAATGCATTTTATACCATACAATAGCACGCAATCATACCATATCCATATTAACAGCACATTGCATAAAACACACCAATTACACACAATTATAACCACAAAAGTCGACGAAACGACACTATTCCGAATTCCCGACAAAATAAAATCGGCTAACAAATTCCAAATCATCATAATCAGAAAGTACATCTCAATAGCTTTCCAACGATACCAAGAATATAAAAATCAGATAAACGCGACAAAAGTTACGAACGAAAACGAAAACGACATTTTGAAAAATCACATTTTCACACTTCTCCTGTCCATACGCGTACCACCACATGCCATACGCGTATGAGCAGAAGCTCATTTTTCCCAAAGTTCACGTGTAAAAGTTCGTACGCGTAATGCCCAAGCTCGTACGCGTATTGCCCTGAAATGCTACGCGTATCATACGCAGATGGGCAGATGGCCGAGAAAATTGAAGAACCATACGCGTAATGGCCCATGGCTCACCCACGTTACGCGTATTGCCAAGGTCCATACGCGTATGAACATGCCCCAAACGCATATGACCTGGAAAAACCAGAAAAATTTCTGCAGAACGTGTTCTGTGTTTTCTCAACCCAAAATCCTCCAATTTCTCACCTGCACCTAGAAAATTACCAATACAATGCATAGCAACATGTTTCTATCATGTATCAACAATAATGAACAATAAAAACATGATTTCCAACACATTTGACCAATTTCTAATCAATTTTTCATAATTTAGGTTTTACTAAATTTCTCCAATTCAATCCAATAACATCCACAAATACACATACATAATCATATACAAGTATACAATAACTGAGTTTCGCACCCTTACCCGATTAAATCGATTATAGGAGTTGTTTTCTTGAATTTCCAAGTTTTTCTTACTATTTTCTTCTCTTCTTCTCTTTTCTCCTCTTTTTCTTTCTTCTCCTTTCCTTTCTCTCTATTTTTCTCTCTTTCTATTTCTTTTACTAACTTAATGAAAAATATTATGAAATGACCAAAATACCCCCACACTCAAATATCTCGCGAACGATCCCAAAACCCGATAAAATATCACAACAATGAAAAATAATATATTTTCACATAAAAGTCGAAAATAAAATAATATAATAATAAAATAATCAAAAACGACTTAATTAAATAAAAATACTAAAACTGGGGCGTTACAATTCTCCCCCACTTAGAAATTTTCGTCCTCGAAAATCTCACCTGAAACCAACAACTCTGGATACGACTCCCGCATCCGACTCTCCAATTCCCAAGTCAAATTGCCCTCAGCAGCGCCTCCCCACGCCACTTTCACCAGTGCAATATCCTTGCCTCTCAACTGCTTCACTTTCTCCGTAGTCTGCTATACCAATTCCGGCCCTACCACCGTTCTCTCACCAGATTCGTGCCAACACAACGGCGTTCGACACCTTCATCCATATAATGCTTCAAACGGCGCCATACCAATACTAGAATGAAAACTGTTATTATACGTGAATTCAATCAACGCAAGATAACTATCCCACACACCAGCTTGTTCCAAAACACAAGCCCTCAACAAATCTTCCAATGACTGAATCGTCCTTTCCGTCTGACCATCCGTCTGCGGATGATAAGCTGAACTCAATCTCAATTTAGAACCCAAAGCCTTCTGTAAACTTTCCCAAAATCTCGATGTAAACCTTGGATCTCAATCAGAAACAATACTCAATGGAACCCCATGTAACTTCACAACCACACGGATATAAATCTCAACTAACCGCTCCAAAGAAAAACTGATGTCAATCGGAATAAAATGAGCCGATTTAGTCAGCCTATCAACAACCACCCAAATAGCATTATACCCTCTCTGAGTGTTCGGTAACCCCGTTACAAAATCCATCGAAATGCTATCCCACTTCCACTCAGGAATATCTAACGGTTGCAACAAACCACTAGGCCTCAGATGCTCCACCTTCGATTTCTGACAAGTCAAACAAGCATACACAAATTGAGCCACATCTCTTTTCAAACTAGACCACCAGAAAATCTTCTTCAAATCTTGGTACATCTTATTCGCTCCCGAATGTATACTTAAATTACTTCGGTGTCCTTCTTCCAAAATCATCCTTTTCAACTCCGCATCATCCGGAATACAAATTCGTCCACGAAACCTCAAAACCCCGTTAGAATTCACTTGAAAATCGCTAGTCGCATCTCTTTCTCCAACCAACATCAAATCCACAAATTTCAAATCCAACTTCTGTTTCTCACTAACCGTCATCAGAAAATCATTAGTAACCTTCAACATTCCAAGCCTTACACTATCCGAAGTCACTTCACATACCAAACTCAAGTCTCTAAACGATTCCAAAAGTTCCCACTCCTTAACCATCAAAGCCGATATATGCAATGATTTCCGACTCAACGCATCAGCTACCACATTAGCTTTACCAGGATGGTAATGCAAGCCAAAGTCGTAGTCTTTCAAGAATTCCAACCACCTACGTTGCCTCATATTCAATTCCTTTTGATCGAACAGATATTTCAAACTTTTGTGATCACTAAAGACTTCAAACCTTGCACCGTAAAGATAATGCCTCCAAATCTTCAACACAAAAACCACAGCCGCTAATTCAAGATCATGAGTAGGATAATTTTTCTCATGCACTCTCAACTGCCTTGAAGCATAAGCCACCACCTTACCTTCCTGCATCAGAACACCACCTAGACCAATCAACGAAGCATCACAATAAACCACAAATGGTTCATTAGGATTCGACAAAATCAAAATCGGAGCTGTCGTCAATCTTCTCTTCAGCTCATTAAAACTCTCCTCACACCGAATATCCCAAATGAACGCTTGACCTTTGCAAGTCAACTGGGTCAAAGGCAAAGCTAGCTTAGAAAACCCTTCAATGAACCATCGATAATAACCGGCCAAACCCAAAAAGCTTCGAATTTCAGTAACAGATCTCGGAGCCTCCCATTGTAGAACTGCTTCTACTTTAGATGGATCCACAGAAATACCGTTACCTGAAATCACGTGTCCAAGAAAACTCACTTCCGATAACCAGAATTCACACTTGGACAATTTTGCAAAAAGCTTTCTTTCTTTCAAAACCTGCAAAACAATACGTAAATGTTCCGCGTGCTCCTCGCGAGACTTAGAATTAATCAATATGTCATCAATAAACACAACAACAAATCGATCCAAATGCTCGTGGAAAATACGATTCATGTATTCCATAAACACACCAGGTGCATTAGAAACCCCGAACGGCATCACAGAATATTCATAATGACCGTACCGTGTCCTAAAGGCCGTCTTCTGAATATCTTATTCCTTCACCCTTATCTGATGATATCCTGATCTCAAATCAATCTTACTAAACACACAAGCACCAGCCAACTGATCCATCAGATCATCAATCCTTGGAAGAGGATACTTATTCTTAATTGTCACCTTATTCAACTGACGATAATCAATACATAATCGCATACTTCCATCTTTCTTCTTCACCAACAAAACTGGCGCACCCCAAGGAGAAACACTTGGCCTCACAAACTTCTTTTCCAACAAGTCATTCAACTGCTTTTTCAATTCAACCAACTCAAATGCCGACATCCTATAAGGTGCCATAGAAACAGGTCTAGTACCAGGAACTAGATCTATCGAGAACTCCACCTCTCTCTCTGGCGGAAAATTTGAAATATCCTCAGGGAACACTTCATGAAATTCACACACAATGGGAAACACATCAAGCGAAACCTGACTATCCACAGCTAAAGATACAAACAAACCAAACAACTGAGCTTCGTCTTCCAAAAGTCTCTTCAACTCTTTGGTAGATAAGAAACTCGAGTCTTCGTCTTCCTCAAGAGAAGGAAACCTTACCAACTTATGATAACAATCAATATGAACCCTATTAAATTGCAACCAATTCATTCCCAAAACCACATCCAAACCTTCCAACGGCAAACACACTAAATCCATCTCAAAGTCTTTACCATAAATGGTCAAAGGACAACTCAAACAAACCAAAGAAGTAGTTACTGACCCCATCGCTGGAGTATCAATAACCATCTCACCATCCATCAAAGATAACACAAGATTCAAACGCTTCACGCACTCAGACGAAATAAACGAATGAGTCGCTCCAGTATCAATAATAGCAACTAAAGGCGTACTATTAATAAAGCAAGTACCTCGGATCAGACGATCTGCACTTGAAGTCTGAGTTCCTGCCAAAGAAAATACCTTGCCACTAGTTGGAGCTTTCTTCGGATTCGGACACTTCGTGCTAATGTGACCAGGTTCCCCACAATTATAACATTTCACCACATTCTTCCTTTTACAATCAGCTACAACATGCCCTTCACCTCCACAGTTAGAACACTTATCCAAATTCTTCCTACACTCAGACTGACGGTGTCCCAATCCACCACATCTAAAACACCTCGGAGCATTAGACATACCACCTCCACCTGACCTTCGATCAAAAGTACCCCTTTGTTTACCTTTATCCGCCGGTGTTACATACGGACCACTACGAAACTGCTACTTCCCCTTCCGGTCACTTACACTTTTGTAATGAGTAGATCGAGCCTTACTATCCTCTTCATAAATCCTACAACATTCTACCAAATCAGCAAATCTCCTTATCCTCTGGTAACCGATTGCCTGTTTTATCTCAGGACGCAATCCACTTTCATACTTCACACACTTAGAGAATTCCGCGGTCGCTTCAGCATAATGAGGATAAAACTGCACCAACTCAACAAACTTAGCGGTATAATCAATCACAGACATATTACCCTGCTTTAGTTCCAAAAACTCAATTTCCTTCTTTCCTCTCACATCCTCGGGAAAATACTTCCTCAGAAACTCCTGGCTAAACAATTCCCAAGTAACTTCTTCATCATCAACTTCTAACACAGGACGTGTACTTACCACCAGTCATCTGCTTCCTCTTGTAACATGTGAGTTCCCAGTCTCACCTTACTGTCCTCATCGCAATCCATCAACCTGAAAATCCTCTCAATCTCTTTCATCCAAATCTGTGCTCCATCAGGATTATGTCTCCCTTTGAAGACAGGCGGTCTATTCTTTCTAAATTCATCATTCATCCCAGCATTCGGTGCACCCTGCACAGCACGAGCCATAGCCTGCATAGCAGCAGCTAAAGCAGCATCGTTCCTTCCAGCCATATTCTGTTCATTTCCAATAACAGAACTTACGGTTAAACAAACTGCTCACCAAACCACAAAAACCAACAAGGACTGACACAACTGACATGAACTTGCTCTGATACCACTTAATGTAACAACCCCAATCTATACCCCCAAATAAAAACAATTAGGTAAATAAAAATTCGAAATTTCATCAGAGTATAATTAGAAACACGGCATAGACAGGGAGCATCACATCAATTTGAAACAAACATAACATACAACACCCGCTCATTTAGATATGCAACAGTGGGGTAGCAATCAACAGAGGAACTCAATTCCTTACACCCACATTTCAGATTTTAGAATAAAAGCGGAAAATATAAAACTGAATAACATATATATATATCATGAAAGTTGTCATACACCAAGTTATACATGTACAAGTCAAAAGATATATATACATAATATACAAATAATCACAACACGGCATCCCTAACTACCCGGTGTCACATATCAGAGCCGACCGACAAAAGAATAAAGACGTAAAGCTTCACAAAAAGACCTCCAGCAATTCTAATCTGCAATGCCTCATAGAGCATTATAAAATAGTAGAAGGGTGAGAAAAACAATCATAATACAGTTGCATACAATTATATATTAACACAAAAATGCACAAGTATAATATTCTCACCACAAATGCACCACAATTGAATAAAACACAACAACGTACAAGTATCAGGTATTTATCACCACTGCACACCAATCATACACAACGCACTTATCATCAACACAATTATACATATTCCATCTCATTAATCACATTCACAATTAACATACACAATTAATCCATGATTATGCAAATGCACAGAGACCGACACAATGACTCTATGCATATGCCATGCGGTATCGACTCCAATGTTTCTCATGTCTCATCACCAGTTCACTCAGGAACTATTGGAACCATCGCTCGTTACTTAGTGTAACTCCCCGTCGGGCCTACCATGTTCACCCGTCGCTTTAGGTCCCCACATGGGGACACGACGTTTATGGATTGCTTTAGGTCCCCACATGGGCACACAATCCGATCGCTTTAGGTCCCCACACGGGCACACGATGTTATAGCAGATTCCCTCTGGAACCAAACCGTCACTCAGGACGTCACAACAATGCATATCATGATGCTTGGCATACAATGACTCATGACATTTAGTATGCACACATACATGCAATCATCACACTTAACATAATTCATGCTTGCAATTTAAGCCCAAAACAATGCATTTTATACCATACAATAGCACGCAATCATACCATATCCATATTAACAACACATTGCATAAAACACACCAATTACACACAATTATAACCACAAAAGTCGACAAAACGACACTATTCTGAATTCCCGACAAAATAAAATCGGCTAACAAATTCCAAATCATCATAATCAGAAAGTACATATCAATAGCTTTCCAACGATACCAAGAATGTAAAAATCAGATAAACGCGACAAAAGTTACGAACGAAAACGAAAACGACATTTTGAAAAATCACATTTTCACACTTCTCCTGTCCATACGCGTAACACCACATGCCATACGCGTATGAGCAGAAGCTCATTTTTCCCAAAGTTCACGTGTAAAAGTCCGTACGCGTAATGCCCAAGCTCGTACGCGTATTGCCCTGAAATGTTATGCGTATCATACGCAGATGGGCAGATGGCCGAGAACATTGAAGAACCATACGCGTAATGGCCCATGGCTCGCCCACGTTACGCGTATTACCAAGGTCCATACGCGTATGAACATGCCCTAAACGCGTATGACCTGGAAAAACCAAAAAAATTTCTGCAGAACGTGTTATGCGTTTTCTCAACCCAAAATCCTCCAGTTTCTCACCTGCACCCAGAAAATTACCAATACAATGCATAGCAACATGTTTCTATCATGTATCAACAATAATGAACAATAAAAACATGATTTCCAACACATTTGACCAATTTCTAATCAATTTTTCATAATTTAGGTTTTACTAAATTTCTCCAATTCAATCCAATAACATCCACAAATACACATACATAATCATATACAAGTATACAATAACTGAGTTTCGCACCCTTACCCGATTAAATCGATTCTAGGAGTTGTTTTCTTGAATTTCCAAGTTTTTCTTACTATTTTCTTCTCTTCTTCTCTTTTCTCCTCTTTTTCTTTCTTCTCCTTTCCTTTCTCTCTATTTTTCTCTCTTTCTATTTCTTTTACTAACTTAATGAAAAATATTATGAAATGACCAAAATACCCCCACACTCAAATATCTCGCAAACGATCCCAAAACCCGATAAAATATCACAACAATGAAAAATAATATATTTTCACATAAAAGTCAAAAATAAAGTAATATAATAATAAAATAATAAAAAAGGACTCAATTAAATAAAAATACTAAAACTGGGGCGTTACACTTCTTGGATCAATCCATTGTTGCAAATGGATCAATGTAGTGTGTTGGAGACTCTCAAATCATGCCTTGAGGTCTTGGCTCATGTTTTGTACCAAAAGTCAACTTAGGGGTGAATTAGGTCAAGAAACCCTAATTCCTGATTTTTGATGAATGCATCCCCTGAGGCTAAATTGACTTGATGATTGGGTTCATTAGGTCCCATGGAGTATCTTAGGTTATGCTTTGAAGCATTGGCTCATGCCCAGGGGAAAGTTTCGATCTGGAGGCCCTGGTCGACCAAACCCTAATTTGGTGACACTGGCGATCTTGAGGCTTGATCCACTTAGAATGTTGCAACCTTGTGCTTGATTCTTGATGTGGGAGTCCTTTTGATCCATTGTGGATGTTTGAGAGGTTAGACAAGTTGAAGATCATGTCATTCCTTGATTGATCTGTTGTCTAAGAACTCAGAGAGGGCTTGAAACCCTAATTATTGCTTGTAGTGAATGCTCACCCATCTTTGGGGAGATTGATGAAGCATAATGATTCATCCATATTGTGATGATGATTTGTACAATGATGGGAAATCTTTGTGGTCAAAATTTGGGGTATGACAGATGCCCTTATTTAATCTTCTTGGACCCGAAGGCGTGAATGGCGAAGGTATTCGGGCATTCGGGGTGCAAGATGATTAAATATCGGAATACCCGAAATTTTGATGGTGGTTATGAATGGTAATTCGCTCATCCATCTTCTTTTGCCAAGCAACGATGCTTAGAAAAGGTAGAAACTTCCCCTCGATCTTGGTCTTCAGCCAAGGAACTGGTCTCAATTTTCTTTTGAAATAAACTTCCCCTCGATCGTGGTTTCCTACCAAGGAACTAGTCTCAGTTTCTGATATAAACTTCCCCTCGATCCTGGTTTCCTACCAGGGCACTGGTCTTAGTTTCTGAAACAAACTTCCCCTCGATCCTGGTTTCCTACCAAGGAACTGGTCTACGTTTCTGAATTAAACTTCCCGTCGATCCTGGTTTCCTACCAAGGAAATGGTCTAAGTTACTTTTGTCAATAAACTTTCTTGACAAAGGATTCTATGTGTACTGATTTTCCTCAAAATTGTCGCCGAATTTTCCTAGGGAGATGCCATTTGATAGAAAAACTTTTGAAGTCAGACTTGCTGGGGAACCCATTCGTCTGAGTTGTAGAGGTGCACAAACTTCTCTGTTGGAGACGCCATTTGTCGACTCTATCGGGGAAAACGAGTCTCTTGAGAGACTGTTTCTGCTTGGGGGTATTACATCATACTTTTCTCGGGATCTTCCCGGAGAAATGCCATATGACGTGAACCAATTTTGAGGTGCTGATGACCTTTTCGTCAGCGGATTTTCTTGGAGAAAAACTGCTGTATTGTCGAATCTCTGATTAAGAGGCTTTCTCTGGGGATTTTCCTTAACTCGGGAAAGCGAAAAAATCATCTTCAATGGCGAAGAGTGACATTTGGGAGAGGGTTCTCTGGTTTTTCGTAGGCTCAAGTTATCAAAGTGTTCAAGGGCCAATTCTAATCCAGAAATAAACTAGAGAAGAGAGATTGTTCAGACACAACATTTCCTGATGAGGAAAGAAATGGCAATTCGATTGAGAGATCTGTTATTACTAGGGGATAATACCGACTAGAGTGATGGTGACGCAATATGAATATGAATGTAAATCCACAATGCATGATGCATGTATGTTTATGCTGACAAAACTGACGCGACATACAAACTAATAGATGAACACGACTGGATACTCGGCCACTGCGGGGGACGACGAAGTACTGCTGGTTCAAGATAGCAATTCCGCCTTGCTTAGGAGAGATAGTCCCTGCGGGGAACAACCGTTGTTCGGGCTTAGGAGGTAAGAACTCGGTCGAGGGGTGTCAGATGAAACATGGTCTCTGACACAATTGATCCTTCGTTCAGGTGTACTGGTTTAGAAGGAATACTTTGATTCTGCACTTTGAAGCTCAACCATCATTGGAGAAGCGATTGATGTTCTTTCGATGTTCAACAGTCAAAAGAAATTTCCATCTTTATTTTAAAAGCAGAAAAATTTTATCAAGTAAATTCATTTTTGTTTTCTTTCAAGAATCATTGATTATGTTAAAAACGTAGTTCTGTAAAGCTAAAACAAATAAGAATTGCAAACAAAAGCACAAGGGCTCAAATTTTATTGATAGGATAGAAATCAGCCAAACGCGTGATTCCATAGAGTATTTACAAAGTTTAGAAAATGGTAATTTAAGGGAAAAGGGCTACATTGAAACATAACGACCACTATCCTTCTACCAACTTTGAATTCTGGACATCCTGAGCTTCTGTCAAAGATGACCTTGACTAGAGTTTTCTTTCGATGGATGGCCTGACTGCCGCTGAGGGATTTGCCCCTGTTGGACTTAGTTAGTTGCCATTATCCCTAACTTTTGCCTGGATTGTACTTTGAAATTTCCACTCCACCAGGATGATTTTTTTTTATTTTTTTATTTTTTTTAGTTTAGGCGAAGTATTTCTTGACTACATCAACATTCATGGGGTAGGCAAATTCTTCTCCATCCATGGTTGCAAGTCTCAAGGCACCGCCTGAGAAAGCTTTTTTGACCACATAGGGGCCGTCATAATTCAGAGTCCACTTGCCCCGAGAGTCAGTGAGAAATGATTGTATCTTTTTTAGCACAAGGTCTCCTTTCCTGAAGACGCGAGGTCGAACCTTTTTGTCGAATGCCTTCTTCATTCTTTGTTGATACAATTGACCGTGGCATAGTTCCGTGATTCGCTTCTCTTCGACCAGGTTTAGTTCTTCGTGTTGTCTTTGACACCATTCAGCTTCTGTTAGCTTAGCTTCCATCAAAACCCGGATTGATGGGATCTCTACTTCTACGGGGAGCACTGCCTCCATGCCATATACTAGAGAGAAAGGGGTTGCCCCTGTTGAAGTACAGACAAATGTGCGATAACTGTGAAGAGCAAAGGGTAGCATCTCGTGCCAGTCTGTGTAGGTTACAACCATCTTCTGAACAATCCTTTTGATGTTCTTGTTAGCCGCTTCTACCGCTCCGTTCATCTTAGGTCAGTAGGGAGATGAGTTATGGTGTTCGATCTTGAACTCTACGCACAACTCTTTCATCATCTTGTTGTTCAAGTTAGATCTATTATCCTTAATGATATGGCTCAGAACACCATAACGACATATGATATTGTTTTTGATAAATCGGACCACTACTTGTCGGGTCACATTAGCGTATGACGCTACTTCGATCCACTTGGTGAAGTAATCAATGGCTACTAGAATGATTCAATGTCCGTTTGAAGCCTTAGGTTCAATCATGCTAATCATGTCGACTCCCCATATGGAAAAAGACCATGGGGAAGAAAGAACTTTAAGATGTGTTGGCAGTATATGGATTTTGTCAGAGTATATCTGACACTTGTGACACTTCCTCATGTACTTGTAGCAGTCGGATTCCATGGTCAACCAGTAGTACCCTGCTTTTAGAATTTTTCTCGCCATTGTGTGTCCGTTGGCATGAGTGCCAAAGGATCCTTCATCAATTTCTTTCATAAGCATGTCTGTCTCTGGTCTGTCTATGCATCGGAGCAAGACCATGTCAAAATTTCTCTTGTAGAGTGTATCACCGCTCAGGAAAAAGCTGCCAGCCTACCTTCTGAGGGTTTTTCTGTCTTTCCTTAGTGCCCCAGGTGGGTATTCTTGTTTCTGAAGGAAGCATTTGATATCGTGATACCAAGGTTTGTCATCTATGACTGCTTCAATCGCGAAGATGTAAGCGGGCCGTTCAAGGCGTATTATGTCGATCATAGGTAGGTCAGTCCATTGACCAACACTAATCATGGAAGAGAGAGTGGCTAATGCATTAGCCATGTGATTCTCATCACGAGGGATGTGATGAAACTCGATTCTGTTGAAGAAGGGTAACAACCTTCTTGCATAATCTTTGTAAGGAATCAAACCTGATTGGTATGTGTTCCAATCTCCTTTGATCTGATTGATAACTAGGCTGAGTCGCCATATACATCCAAGTTCTTGATCCTTAAATCGATCGTTTCCTCGAGACCCATGATACAAGCTTCATATTTGGCCTCGTTGTTTGTGCACTTGAATGTAAGTCTGGCAGTGAAAGGAATGTGGGTACCCTGAGGTGTTATGATGATTGCCCCAGTTCCGTTTCCGTAATGATTGACAGCTCCGTCAAAGATTAGTCCCCATTGGGAACCTGGTTTTGGCCCTTCACTGGGTAGCGGTTCATCGCAATCTTTCATTTTCAAGTACATGACATCTTCGTCTAGGAAGTCAAACCCGATTAATTCCTGATCGTCAATTAGTTGATGAGCCAAATGATCGGCTAAAATACTTCCTTTAACGGCTTTCTGAGCATGGTACTCTATGTCGTATTCTGATAGCAACATCTGCCAATGAGCAATCCTTCCCGTGAGAGTAGGTTTTTCAAAGACATACTTGATTATATCCATTTCGGAGATTAACCAAGTAGTGTGACGAATCATGTACTGGCAAAGATGTTTGGCTGCCCAAGCTAGAGCACAGCAACTTTTCTCAAGCATAGTGTACCGAGTCTCGCAGTCGGTGAATTTCTTGCTAAATAGTAGATGGCAGACTCTTTCCTTTTTGTTTCATCTTGTTGGCCAAGTACACAGCCCATGGAGTCTTCTAAGACTGTTATGTAAATGATCAGTGGTCTTCCTTCCGCTGGAGGTGATAGAATCGGCGGATTCAACAGGTATTACTTAATACTGTCGAAGGTGGTTTGGAAATCTTCTGTCCAAACGCAGTCCTGATTCTTCTTAAGTAATTTGAAAATCGGCGCACATGTCGCGGTCATGAGGAATATGAATTTGGAGATGTAGTTCAAACGTCCCAGGAATCCCCTGACTTGTTTTTCAGTTTTCGAAGAAGGCATTTCTTGAATGGCCTTGACCTTGTCAAGATCATCCTCAATTCCTTTCTGGCTGACGATGAACCCTAGGAGTTTCCCCGAACAGACACCGAATGTGCACTTATTGGGATTCAAGCGGAGTTTGTACTTTCTCAGCCGCTCGAATAGTTTTGACAGGTGGGTCACATGCTCCTCTTCTGTCTTAGATTTTGCAATCATATCATCGACATACACTTCGATCTCTTTGTGTATCATGTCATGAAAAAGAGTAGTCATGGCCCTTTGATAGGTTGCCCCGACGTTCTTCAAACCGAACGACATTACCTTGTAACAAAAGGTACCCCATGGGGTGATGAACGAAGTTTTCTCCATGTCTTTCGGCGCCATTTTTATATGATTATAGCTTGAGAATCCATCCATGAAGGAGAAAACTTTGAACTTTGTTGTACTGTCTACCAGCATGTCAATGTGTGGTAAAGGAAAGTCGTCCTTTAGACTAGCCTTGTTTAGATCCCTGTAATCAACACACATTCTGACCTTTCCATCCTTTTTTGGAACGGGTACGATGTTGGCTAACCATTGAGGATATTCTAACGTGGCGAGGAAACCCGCGTCAATCTGTTTCTGTACTTCCTCTTTGATCTTGATGGCCATGTCCGGGTGAGTCCGTCTCAACCTTTGTTTTACTGGCGGACATTCTGGCCTTAACGATAAATGATGTTTCCAACAGCTCTTTGTGAGGTTCAATGGACCTTTCCTCTTGTCTGAGTAGTCGGGAGATCTCTTATGGAATTTCGTCGTCATCTTCTTCAGCCCCAAATGCCGAAAATTCAAAGTCGGGAGAAGGCATTGGATCATATGTTTCAACGGGGTTTAAAACAAGCAATCTGCATGACGTGATGATTTTGTTTTTAAAAGAGATAGAGAGAAATGCAAGAGTGCGTGCAGTGTATTTTTTTTGAAAAACTGCTTGTTTTTATTATTGAGTTGTTTTTTAGGATTACCATTTTCTGAAAAAGCGAAAAGAGAAAACAACAATTAATGCGTAAATTACAGAACGACGTTATTTTATTCACGAACAAGTCGACTCTTGAAAATATAGCCCTATAAAACAAAACTCTGTCGGCTTGGGCGAAGCGAAGAGAGAAATTTACAAAAAGTGAGCCCTATCAAAACATTCGTTTCACCTGGGCAGGGTGAAAGGTTAAGATAAAGACGACAATTACTTTTACTTATGAACGATCTTCGGAACATCGACAACAACCCATTGGTGGCGAACTCCTCGGTGAATCACAAAATCTGGTACCTTTCTTGATTTTCCTTCAGAAATAACGCTGATTTCTGGTGAAGCAGGATCATTGGAATCTCTCTCCCAGGTAGAGTTGTCGTAGGAGGATTCGTCAGTTGTATTTTGCATAGTATTTGTGCTCTTAGGTGAATCTCCCCATTCAGTAGGCTGGATGTCTTCGAGCTTGATACGAGAGCTTTTAGGAGCGGTGTACTTGACCATATAGTCGTATTTTCCACTTGGTTGTCCTAAGGTATCCCATACTTCTTTGGAACTGGAGGAGTCATCTCCCTCGATGACATTGACCTCAGGAAAAGCATAATTGATGAATTCTAGTCCTACAAGCTTTACGAATTCATCGTCGTGCTGGATACTTTCTGAATGACCATAGTGTTGTTCCCATGACATGGTGGGGACGCAGGTATTCTTTTCAATGATGCTCAGCTGATTTTCATTGTTCGACTGATTTTCTTGCCCCAAGTCTCCTGGGTACGGCTGCCAGATAGGCAGGTCATCCATTGGGCTATAATAGTCGTGGTCAAAGTTGTCTTTCATCAGAGTGTCTTCCTCTAATGAGTTTGGTGGAGCACGACATCCTTCCGGATCACAATCTCCATATATCATTCTGACATCTGACCTGGGTATAAATCTCGGACTCTGTGCGGGATAGCAAAATGGCAGAGGCACCTCTTCCTGATAAATGTAGCCGTCGTCATTAAGATAGGACTTCCACTCTTCATCTGTATCGGAGGGATCTCCCTCGTTGATGGTAAGGACTACTAGAGACACTGGGTGAAGGAAACCTCTACTGCGGAAGAAGTCCTGAATGGGATGAAGACTTTCATCGTTGGCAGCCATCTGGGTACAGGTTGAAGAAAAACCAAGACCCTTCTTTCTTTTGTTATCAGTAGGAATGACAAGTTGTCCCCGCCCTTTTGTGTCGTTACTTTTGACCACTTCGAGAGCATCTCTGTAAGAGGAAATCGATGTTCCTTTTTCTGATTGATTGTTATTGCTCACTAACAGTGCTTGGAACTGAGTTCCAACAACCTCCTCGGGTTCTACACAAGTAGACGACGATAATTTACTCACAAGCAAGGCTTGCTCTCCATAGACCGTGACGAGTTTATCGTTCTTGATGAACTTCAGTTTCTGGTGCAGTGTTGAGGTGACTGCCCCAGCCTGGTGTATCCAAGGTATTCCTAATAAATAGCTGTACACTGCCCGGACGTCCATGACCTTGAAAGTGATTAGGAAAGTGTGAGGACCGATAGTTATGGGAAGGTCGACTTCGCCAATAACTGCTTTCTGAGATCCGTCAAATGCTTTGACGATGACCTCACTGCCCCTCATCGGGGATTCTTTGAATGATAGTTGTATTAAAGTGGACTTCGGCATAACGTTGATGGCCGATCCAGTATCTACCAGTACGCTGGCTAAAGCATCGTCCTGGGAGTTGACTGTGATATTGAGCGCCATGTTGTGACTTTTTCCCTCGTCTGGCAATTCTCAATCACTGAACCCTAAGTTGTTGCAGGAAGTGATGTTAGAGATGAAGCTATCAAACTGTCGTATCGACACATCCTGTTCCACAAAGGCTTGCTCTAAGACTTTTTATAGAGCCTCTCAATGGGCTTCGGAACTGAGTAAAAGTGATAACACAGAGATCTTTGAAGGAGTTTGTAACAGCTGATCAACAATATTGTATTCACTCCTCTGGATGAGCTTCAGCATCTCATCATTGTTTTTTGAAAGGTCGGGATCACTGGACTGACCGACCGGTGGGTTGGGAGCTTCCGTCTAAAGTTCCTTTTCTTTGTTAGGTTCTCCAACTCCTCGGTTGAAGATTCGACCGCTCCGTGTTACTCGACTGATATCTGCAATATTCACGACGGAGGGTAATGGAACTTCCTTCCCATTCTCAATTATTGTTGCACCGTATTTGTAAGGGATCGCCTTAGCTGTTTCATACAATAATGGTCTCGGTAGATAGATAACTACAGGAGCCTTCTGATTTATCTGACTATCGTAAGTAACTTCAATCAGTTCTTGGCTAAGAACTTTTGATTCGTCCAGTAGAGGGATGATGGCACAAACATCTTTGGTCCTCTCAGGATCAGAGATTACAACCACATCTTTGATTTAATCAGCGAAGTAGTCTGGCGTCCAGTTAATTGACCCAGAAACTAAATATGGTAGAATCTCTTTGCGGTCCAACTGACCTTGAAGGGCTGCTTGCACGAGGTAACATCCTCGGCTATTTTCCGAGCAAACTCTACAGCGTTCATAGTTATGTGGTGGCACCCGTCCACGTTCGCTTTGAATACAGTGTAACCTCACTAGATCTATCTCCATTGATCGAGCATCCTGACTTTGATGCCTAGTAGGGTTCTCCATTGATCTATCTCCATTGAACGGAAGCCACCAGTGGTTTAACAAGTGTTGCAAAGTTCTTTTAACGAGAGCACATCCTTGGTCACTCTCACAATATCCTTTACAGTTCGGATAACTATGCAAAGTCAGAAAACTGAGCTGGACTTGCTTAACATTTAATACTGCCAAGCTGATATTCATCAAGCAAATATCGAAGGTCTGAATCATGTTGATCTGATAAAGATTTTTATCACGGTAATCCTAGATCCACCCAAGATCCATCTGACGCTGGAAGGCCTCTTGTACAAAAGAGCATCCCTGATTATTTACCGAGCAAATCAGACAGAAATCATAATCGTGTCGTGGCAGATCATGATGTTGGCTTTGCCTTGAGTGCATTGCCACCAGGTTGACATTCATCGCACGGATGTCGTGGTTCTGAATGATGTTGGAATTCGTACAAGTCATGTTGACCCCACGAATGCGGTGCTCTTGGATCTATCTGAGATCCAATTGTTCCTGTAGAGCTGATTGCACCACAGAACATCCTTGATTGTCTTTAGAGAAGATGTCACACTGATGATAATTATGAGGTGGTATATGCCGGTACCTGCTCTGTCTGCGATGTATCTTGACCAGATTGGTCCGCAATAAGAGTACATCATGAATTTGATAGCTGTCATTAGACTCTCCCTCTATCAAATTGACTACAACTTTCTCATGTTGAGGCAACGGGTTCGTGAGAACATTCGGATTCGTATCTTTGAAAGATAAGACTCCGCTCCTAACAAGCTTTTGTACGTTGGATTTGAAACTGAGGTAGTTTTCTATGTTATGCCCTGATCCTCCTTGATGGTAAGGACAAGTCTGATCCGCTTTGAAACAAAAAGGCGGGTTTTCTGGTACTGTAAGAGGAGACTTAGTTTGGACGTGCCCCTTGACCAGTAATAACGGAAACAGTTTTATGTATCACATTGCTATAGGGTCGAACCCTGGTTGTCGCGTTGTACGGTTATTGTTGTACTGAGGACGAGCCTGTTGAAGAGGCTGTTGTGTCCTTTGCTGAAATGGTTGTTGATTAGGTTGGCTTTGCGCAACCTGAGGTTGATACGTTGGAACAGGCGCAGAGTTGATTGCAGGAGTTACAGCTGCTACTGGTTGGTATCGTCGCCTTTGCTTTCCAAGAGAGATATTCCCAATATCCTGCTCTTTTTTCTTAGGGAGAGCACTACCGTATCGTTTCGTACTACTTGAGGATCCAGCGTCTTTAACTAAACGTCCTTCTCGGATGACTTCCTCAAGAAGAACTCCCATGCCCACCATCTCGGTGAAGTCACTAGGCGCACTGGCAACCATTCTGTCGTAGTAAAATGAGCTCAAGGTTTTCACACCATCTCTGAGCGTACTCCTTAAAGGTTTCCTTGTCCTTTTGTGACATTGATCTGAGTTTATCTCTGTCTGGTGCCATGTCCAGGTTATACTTATACTGCTGAACGAAGGCAGCACCAAGATCCCTAAAAGTAGCGATCTTAGTGAGGTTTAAACCCATGTACCATTTGAGTGCGGCACCGGTTAAACTATCCTGAAAGTAGTGAATAAGTAGCTCCTGGTTTTTTTTCTGAGCTGACATTCGCCGAGCGTACATCACTATATGATTTTGAGGGCAAGAGTTGCCCTTGTATTTTTCAAAATCGGGCACTTAGAACTTGAGCAGAACTTTCACATTGGGGACCAAACAAAGGTCAGCGGCGTCCTTTCCAAATAGATCCTGACCGCAAATGGCTTGCAGTTCTTTCTGCATCTCCAGGAACTGTTCCTGGAACTCATTCATTCTGTCGAACATACTTTCGTCCAGAAGGTATTTGTGGAATCTGTCCTTCCGGGACAGTGTGTACCACAGGTGGTGGTATAGTCATCATGGTAGAGACTCTTGGTGTCTCCCGAAGTTTGTAACCTTTAGGAGTTGTTGTCATACCCCTGGCATCTTTGCTTTCCCGAAGTTTGTAACCTTCAGGCCCAACGGTTCCTGCTACGTTTTCCAGATCTTCCATGATCGGCAGAATATATCCTTCCGGGATATAGTTGAGTGGCATGCCCCAGGGACGATCTTTTGGCATTTTGTACCTAGGATCAGACTTCTCCACTATGGGTGTTGATGTGGTCTCCGAGATCACAATCCGTTGTTGTTGACTTTGAGCTTCTGCTAGGGCTTGCATGTCATTATGAAGCTTTCTCATATCTTCTTTCAGAGTGTCTATCTCCTCTCTAAACTCTCTGTCCTCTTCCTTGAGATCATCCATCTTTTTCTGTCAATTGGCCCGAGTATTATACGAATGAGAAAGTTTGACTCTAGAATCAAGACGCTAACGTGAGATTCATAGGGAAGAAGAATGCGCTTATGTGAGAATGATGAATGATATGCAATGATTATATTAATTATTTTTTATTTGTTCAAAGTAAACTTCGACAATTAGATTGCAAATATCAAATAGTGGGGGAAACCCCGTTTTATTGAATTCAATGGTTACGGAAATGGAAGTACAATAGATTACAAAGTGCTGAAAAAGGAAATGTCTAAACTAATGGATCATGAGTCCTCTCTGAAGAGAGCTCAGGTGCTGATTCTGGTGCTTTCCTTTTCTTTGATCGGGGCTCTTGAGCCGTTGTCGGGTTGTCATTCCTTTGCCAAGTGAAAGGAGCGAGCCAGTTCCTTTGGTCATCCTGATTTTCTACAGCATGCTGCTCTAAAATCTCAATCAGAGCATCCTTATCTTTCAATAGCTGCTGTATTTTCTTACACTCCACATTGACAATGAGGTGTTTGTTCCTCCAAGACCTCCTCTCCTGTTGAACTTTGTTGAGAGTAACTTGAAGTTTTTCCGTGTCAGACATAAAATAAAGGACAGGGTCCCTTAACGGAAGAAATTCTTGATGAGGGTAAGGTATCCTCAGCTTGAGAGCTATAGTTTGTACCCAGTGGAGATAAGGCTCCACCGAGACACAGTCTGGTTTTCCTAGAGACTCTCTTCCTTTCCTATGAACGTGTTTCCAAGCATGCACTATTTCTGTCTTTAGTACCCTGTCATTTTCTCCTTCCTTGAAGAAAAGACCTTCCAACTGAGCATTCTGCGGGACATGCCTCATTGGGTATCCGAATTGACGACGAACTAACATTGGATGATAGTTGATTCCTCCCTTAGTTCCTATAAGGGGTACATTTGGGAAATTTCTAAAACGGTCAATGATTCTGATCCCGTCATAGATTCGATTGTACCAATCGATGTCAGAGTTGGTAAGAGACATGATTCTCTGCAACCAACATAAAGTATTCTTTTGATCCCAAAATGCAGCAGACTTGGGCAAATGGGAAATGAACCATTTGTAAAGCAAGGGTACACAGCACGTGATCATTCCTCCGCTATATAAATTCCTTAAGTGTACCGAATGATACGCATCTGCGAGTAAAGTTGGTACAGGATTTCCAATCAGACAAATCTTAATGGCATTGATATTAAAAAAATCATTACCAAACATCCGCAATTTGAAACGAACCAACTTGGAAAATCACAAAAGTATCCTCAAATATGTCAATCAAGATCTGTGAGCAAACAACAACCAAAAACATTCGAAAAGAAAAACTATAAAACATGCTTGTTTTACGTCGTAAGCTCGACGCCTTTACAATGCTTAGCTTGAAACTTCCTCTCTTCATGCCATGGTGATGTCTCACCGCGCAACCAAAAGCAAGCGTCCTAACCAAACACTTGAACAAACGTTAAAAGAAACAAAAATGTACAAGTATCAGTATAGACAAGTGAAAATATACAAAATATAAGATATCTACAAAACTCAAAAACAAAGAAACTATCGCAATGCGATTCAATATCAAAACCAATCCCCGGCAACGGCGCCATTTTTTTATTGCAGAATAGGGCAAGCAGCAAAAATATTTATTTTCGGAAAGAATTTCCTCCGGGATTTATGTCGTGTCCACAGAGATCGGTTCGAGGGAAAGAATGTCGTTCGACAATCTCTCGCGTTTATGAGTTTGGATTAAAATGGTTTTTAACAAGAAAACATAAAAGTAAACATTAAAACAAAAAGAAATCATTCTTTGGAGAGAAATACTCATCCGGCAATGCATATAAATCACTCCTCACAAACTTAAACTTACCGACCAGTTATACTCCACCTCCAATACTCCTCAATATCACCCAGCATCGCTCACAACAAAGGTTATGTCTAACGCAAAGTTGAGATAACAACCGTGTCACTCTCTTCGTCACTCTCACGAGCGAAGCCTCGAAACACGAAAGGCATTAAGCTTCGACGCCTATTGAAGATTGTTAGCCCTAAATCTATCTCTAGAATCCAAAAACTAACAGATAATCATCCCTAATAGAAGTTTGCGAGGATTATCTGTAACGCAACTCAAACTCCGCGCATAAAGCAAAAATCAGAGACAATCACCAATAAAGATTTGAAAAGCAAGTTTCATATAATGCCATCGGCGAAAAATAAACATGAGTTTACAGCAAATACATATATACAACCCAACCATAAAGAAAAACACAAAGAAAAAGAGAAATAAGCCAAACATCTCACGGATTGTCAGAGTCGGTCGATGATCAATCCACCCCGGTTCATCCGTATGCATGCGTCAATGATGTTTTCTAAGCTAATCTGTTGAAAAATGAAGTTTGATGGAGTTGGGATCACAAAACCGCAAAACCATCCTAAAAAAATAGTGTTTTTGGCCTTAAATGGTGTTTCAGCCCGCACAGCATCGCCCGACGGTGGTTTGGGGCTCCCGGCGGTGAAAGGCGGCTTATTTTGCAAGTTCCAGTAGTGTTCTGGAGCGCCCGACGCTGGAAATACTGCCCGGCTCTGCACCGCCCGGCCCTGCAGGGGCGCATCACACCAGAACAGCAAAAACTCTGCAGTGTTTTATTCGTAACTTTTGAACCGTAACTCTGTTTTTTGCCTGGTTTGAAGCGCTGGAAAGCTTATTAAATGTTCTATACAACAATGGCAATACATCCTTGATTGGATACTTGCAACAATTAAGAAAAAATCAATTAAACTCAATGATATTTACACTATACGCAATATATACACTAAAACGTATCGTAAACATATTTATATACAAAAATAGGTACATTTTGCACTTATCAACTCTCCCCAACTTACATACTTTTTTGTCCACAAACAAGAATCAAACAAACTTGAAAACACAAAAGCGATATCCAAAGAAAGATGAATCAACAGGTTTTGAAAAACGGAAACGAATGAATGGATCAAATGAAAACAGTACACACAAAAAGTAAATACTTACCACTAAACTACGACGACAACATAGCCACAAACAAATGCAAAATACAAAAATCATGCCAAAAATTCTAAAACAACACAAGTTCCAAAGTGAATCACACCTAGCAAAAATAATCATCAGTAGATGGAAAACACACAATAAGGTACTTTACACTCACATAACACTCATGCAAACAAAAGACTAAATTATGCATACATCCACAAATTCATATTGAACATACAAAGGCAAGAATCACAAGGACTTTCAAGGTTGTAACGTGGTCGGGTAATAAAACAAGGGGCAATTTCTAAAGGTAATTGAAACAAAAACTTGCCTAAACCTAAGGGAGTGAAAACTCACAAAGATTCACACACAAAATTTCAACCAACTTCTTCCAAAATCCTAAGTGCTACACAACACACAATACTTATTTAGCACAATTATTGAAACTCTTTTTGTTTCCTTTTTCAAAGATTTTTCTTTTTCTTCCTTTTTTCTTTCTTTTTCTCTTTCACAACAAACTCTTTCAAAGATGATCACATACACATTCAACAACAACCACAACAACAAATCTTTCATCTATTATCACATACACATTCAACAACAACAACAACAACAAAAGATTAATCAAGTTTTATGAAATACATTCAATAAGAACTATAAAAACAACAACAACAACAGCATCAACAACAATGGAAACTGAAGTTTACTATAGATGCATGGGAAAAAAGTTTTACGTACCGTAAACGTGATAACTAAGAAAATGTGAATATTTGGGTTGATACAGATAGTGTTGTTGTTGTATTCCTCCTTGACGATGACGATGATGTTAGTGTTAACGTTGGTGTGTTAGGGTTGAAGATGAACCGATGACAATAACGATGACTACAGGTTGAAAATGAACAACGAATGCAAAATGATGAACCGATGATGATGAACAATGAATCGATGATAATGAACGATGATGATGAACGATTAATGTTATAGTTGAAATGGTGTATCGTTTCTCAACACTGAACATTAGGGTTGAAATGGTGTATCGTTTCTCAGCAATTTGATGGTGAACCGTGGTGATATGTTACTTACTAAATTAAATTTCATAAATAAGCGCTAGTGTATTACAATTAAAAATATTTAAAACAAAATGAAAAATATGTCCTAGCGGTTCTCCTACAAAAGCATGATGGTATCTCATTCATTTAAAAATTAAAAATAAATAAAAATAAAAAGGCGCGACTAAATATTAAAGAAATAAAACATTTGACACGTCGGTATATTACAATTTAAAATATTTAAAACAAGTCATAACGGTTGAGTTACTCAACCGTGGTGGTATCCAATGTTAAAGAAATGTTAAATATACAATGGCGCGAATAAATATTAAAGAAATAAAATATTTGAGGGTGCTGAGATTCAAATCTATGAATGGGTAATTATATAACCACAGTCTTATGATTCATCCATGACTATATCATATCAAAATTTTCATAACTAAATAAAAGAAAATTATTGCGGGTTAAGTAAGACATATCATCAAGGTGTAAGCCAAACCATAGTAGTATTAGTGTTACCAAAGGTGTATTTTGTAGTAGTGGAAAATATATAACAACAAATATATAACAACGGTAAATAATCAATTATTCAAACGATAATCATATACTTTATCAGGAAGAAAAAATTCACTTGAAGATAAACCACTCCAAGAATTTCACGTTGCCTTCACCGAAAATCATCGTTTTAAAAGCTATCATAGCCCACCTAAAGAAGAGTATACTTCACTTAAAGATAAACTAGTTCAAAAAATTTAACATGTCGAAAAACAGGTTGAAAACTTATGGTGGAACTTCCATGTTGGTAGAAAACTCTTCAACCATCGACATAATCTCGCACCTTGAGTAATCTTGATTGTATCAACACATTTTTTACTTGAATTTTTCACAAGTCAAAAAAATTCTACCATCAATTTTCTCTAGCCCAAACTACACAAGGGAATTTTTTACTGCAACTCAACAACTCTACCCTTCTTTTCTGATGTGGAAGATCAGACAAAACTGTAACCAAAGAGCATACTAAGAACATTTATCCCTAGATCGAACCAAAAAATCTAATACCAATTGTTGCGAAAAAACAAAGCAAGCATAAAGTAATAAGTGGAACACAACCACAACACAAAAACATAACGTGGAAACTCTAAAACTGGAGAAAAACCACGACCATTGTCCATAGGCAACCAGAGAATAACACTATGTGAAAATTATTACAACACATAATATACCCTCAACTAACCCAGACCCTTAGTACACTGACACTCTCCAAAATAAATATTTAACTACATCTCACAACACTCTAATACAAGAGTATATTAGAACAAAGAAAGTCAACTACAACCTTAAAGTGCTTTTAATTGGTGCATCTTGGAATGAAGAACCTGAATCCTATATATTGCCTTGGACTTTTTCTTCCTTAACAAAACTAAGCAATGTGAGACTTAAAAGAAATTGCATCCTATATATAGCCTTGGACTCACTCTTAATTCACAAAACTAAGCGATGTGAGACTTCTATAACTTGTATGTTTTCAACCGGCCCCAACAGTTGATTCTTAGGATCATGTATATATTATGTCATGAAATGTTTAATATAACATGTTTTTTAACTTAAGTCATCTACTATATTTCAAATCATGTGATATTCAATTTTCTTCATTTTTTTGTATACGTTTAATGACAGGACACCTTTCTTCCCCGGTGACTTAAACAACATCCGTAAATGTTGGGCTTTTATTTTCAATGCACTACTTGAAAAGAGAAAGGGTCCAAATGTATGACATTGGCTTTGATGTTTATATATATATGATTTTGGCTTAATTTGATGTTTGTAATATATGACAATGATATATACATATTTGTTTCTAAATAATATTTTTTATTTTGATGTAAAAACTATTTAGGTAATATATGTATAAAATACAGATTTGTAATATATGAAAAAATAAAATTAAAAAAAAACAAATTATTAAATAACCATTGTAATAGATAGTGCGCCAATTAATTAGATATCGTACAGTCATTGGATTTAAAACCCATGTCCTTTATATTATATTGCACAACGGTCGTTTATTCTTACAATTGTATTATATATAGCGCACTATGTAGTTTATGTTAGATCTTGTGCTGGGGGCTGCTGCAAAATATGAACCAGAAGAAGATGACGAAGACGGTACGATGAAAATAGCACAAAATAATTCCAAAGCGTGTGTTTACACTAAGCTTTAGGTTCGATTTTCCCCCACCAATTACGTAAATTGGATGCAAAAGGGTTAACCGACGAATCCCCTTCAGGATACTTTGGAAACCTTAACAATAATTGCACATTCACATTAGGCATATCGATTAATGATATTTTACTGAATAAAGTTTCCTCATTTATTCTCGTGCACTAGAAAAATAAAGAAATGACATCGATATAATTTTTTTGCTCTGAAAATATTTATTTTCGTATATCTTTTATGGCTGACAAGTATCTCTATTTATAAGAAAACTTGTACCGATTGGTGTTGTAACGCCCTGTATAATATATACCTAGAATAATACTATACAAGCGTTTTATTTGGTACTGACACCATCATAAGTGCCTAATGTCGTAATTCACATACTTGACCATTCTAAAAACATAAACAAAATCTATGGTACAAGATATGGAAACTAGCCAAAATAATAAAAACTAAGATCAATATACAATATCCTCAATTGTATACAACAAATTACACAGCGGAAAAATCAACAAGCTTCTCTTGAAACATCTAAGCACAATTCCACTTGTAAATCAAACCTGCAAACAACGCTTGAAAAATAAAAACAATAATTTGGTGAGATATTAATCTTAGTGAGTTCCCTATCTTATGGATTCTCTCGGCTTTGCAGGGTTCTAGCCAATCCTAACTCAAGTCAAAAGGGAAGGGAAATGACCTTGAGTCCACAATCTCACACTATATAGAAACATGTTCATGAGTTCATCAACTCAAAATTATCATTAATCGGTAACCTCATCAAGGTATCCCTTTTTCCTGTCCTCTTCTACGTCTAGAAGTCGGCACGAGTCATGGATTCTTGCACTTACTTGACATACGAAATGGATTAGGGTTCTACGGGCCATTAACCGTTATGAACCGTCACTTCACATATGCCATTAACCATCACAAGTCTCTACCCGTAGGTTCCATTCGTAATTCACGTGAGAATCAAACCTGCTAAGTATTAAAACATGCGTACATTCCGGAGGAGCTCTCTATATAAGCCTCAACTCGCGAAACGACAACTAAGGGAAACATTTCCGATTACGTAATCTCTAACACAAACATGATTGTATTCGACAATCACAAGGCCACATTCTCCTTAATGCTACATTCACCTTTTCTAAAAAACACAAAGGTCACACATGTTCCATACTAGTGTTTCACTCTCCCCTAGACCATTACTCGTCGAGGATGCACACCTAGGCATCGACGCACGAGCATCACCATCTAGATTCTCTATCACAATCCTAGTCACAGCCTAGAATCATATCATTTGGTTTTGGGGTAAGGTTTCCTCATTCTTCCTAATTCATTTTAAGCATGCATTTTCTCTCAATCATACTTAACAACAATTAGATAGATATGGCATAACACAATTTGCATAAGTAAAATATTTATCACAACATATCACATAAACATTATTTTCATTCAATTAACACCAAATCATTAATCTCACATCATACTCAAGGATCAAAAGTTATGGATTTTAGCATTTCCAACGATACCAAGAACACTTCGATCGGACACACGGATCAAAAGTTATGGATTTTAAAAGATTTTCCAAAATTAACACAGTGTTAAAAGATTTTCTAGTAGCAAAACAGAGTTAGAGACACAATTGGTTAACCGGTTAACCATATTACGTTAATCGGTTAATCAGTCCCTTTTTCACGCAGAATGGCAATTTTACACGGGTTAAACGGTTAACCACATTTGGTTAATCGGTTGACACTGAACAGAATGCCTAAAAAACTGTTTTTCTTGATACAAAACCTAACCAAAATCATTCAAAACATGTCCCAACACAACAACAAGTGTTCCAAATTATTTCCACACATGACCCGACTAGATTACGCATTTTAATTCGCATTCGAACCGTTGGAACCTCAATCCCACATAATTATTCATTTCACTCACAACAACACAATAGAAACACATAGTCATGGAAATCATAGCATTATCTTACTCAAGGATAAGAAATTCACGTTTTAGCATTTGAATCTTACTAAAACTCTATAATCAAACAAACCCTAACTTTTCATAACTATAGGTTTCTACCTAGAACCCACCTTAGAGATAAAAGAGGATGTTGAAGATGAGGATGATATGAGCATGGTGATGATGAGCTCTTTCCATGAGCTCCTTCTTCTTCCTTGAGTTTTTCTCTCTTCTCTTGCTTTTACTTTTTCTCTTCTTCCACGTTTCTTCTTTTTCTTCTTCTTTCCCAACTTCTATTCTCTTTCTCTTACAAATATATATATATAACACATATTATATAATATAATCCAATAGATTGAAATATCTCCAATTGATATTTTATCGTCTAACACCAATAAATCAATTATTAGAGTTACCTTAAAATCCTTTCTTGAACTACTAACATTGATCTGTGCCTTTATTAAATAATTGATCTCTTCAGAGTTCACTAGTTGCTCTATTGATCCCAATTGACAATACTTAAAGCACTTAGAGGATTCCATTAATCTAATTAACTAAAGATATAACACATAGACACTAATTTGATCTCATCTGATATCCAATTGAGCGTTTAGAGAATATGGGGTATTACATGTGTGGAGAAACAATGTTTCATTTAATTCCAACATGGCCATTCACGAACCATTGTATATTAATAACAACAAACCTTTTCATGAAAAGTTGTGTTGATCTAGTGGTTGCACCTTTTGACCACGCACCCAATCATTATAGGGTCTCTGGTTCTATTCTAGACAGTTGCAACTTTTGGCCATTTATTTTGTTAATTTAACCATTATTATTTATCAATTTAATATTTTGGAAATTTCTCCACAAATCCCACGCCATTTTCAAAATATATCTAAATCCATTATTCATGAAATTTTATGGTTTCAGATAAAGGTATCTTACGATTTGAACCATTACTTAGTAAGTTAAGTTTTCGCTCATCCCCGAATAGATTGGTAGAAAAGTTTTGAACCAATTATTCATTAGAACAAGAGTGCATAACTCACACATGAAATCTCAGTATCATTGATTGAATTATCAATATGACACATTAAATAAGGCCTTGTGTCTCATATCCTTTTCATGAGAATTTAAGAGTCAAGCCCTTGAACTTTATGAAGCGGCACCACTTCATTCTCATATAGGTAGACTATATTAGAAATTCACCCATAATTATGCATTCCAGTAAACATATGCTATATGTCTATTAAGAGAAAAACCTCATCTTTCCACATTTATTCTTATGGTACAAGTACTTTTACCCCTTGGGATGTATCCATCATTAAGTACTTCAATCACTCTAATAGTGTACTTTCGTCATTGAACTCAAGGCTTAATGTTAATCAAGTGTGAGTTGAGTTTCCACTATTGATGATTAATTAGATATGGGCTTGTTCCACATCCCTAATGATGTCTTCATTGTATTCACTTATATCCAAAGACATCATACCCTTGTCAATCATTTCGTCAAAGAATTGTAACATTTTAAAACTTTAACAAACTTTAAATATTCAATCTTTCAACTATTATAATTAATTTGCGTAATCTTGATAGTATTCACCAACTATCATTAAACTCTGACACTTTTAGCACATTAGTACAATTGTCATATACAAAGTATATTTATTTTATTTATTTATTTATTGATAGTTTTGACAAACTATCCCCATGACACTTAAGTTATTTAACTTTTATGTCAATCTTCATTTACCAACCTTTTTATTTTGAAGTTTTACTTTCCCTTAAATATATCTAAAATATATTTAATGCATTAATCATTTTGACAACCATGATCATACAAATTTGTGATTACTAACTTTTATTTCGTACAGTGGGTTCAAACATGTAATTCGTAAACTCTATATAATAATAACACCATTGAATTTATTTCTATTATTTTTAAAATAAACAATTTTCTTGCATGACTAACATACGCATAACAAATTCTATGTGATAATTCTATGTTTCATATATAACAATATTTTATGGTATATCTAAATAAAAATCACAAAAGGAACAATAAACCAACATCACTAATATTTCTTGTAACATTTCTCGATGCACGCTTATCAACTTACAACATGATAAAATATATCCAAATTACTTTTAATATCAAGATAAATAAGAAATAATACTTTCATATTATGATACACATATAATATGAGATAAATCATTTTAATTTTTAAATTCTTGCATAAACAATATAAGTGAAACACGTTCTTGATATTTTTAACATGTTATTTTCACCATTTTATGTTACCAATAAATTTACCATATATCCAAATTCATGATTTTATTTCTTTTAATTATTACCAAATGATCTCATCAAGAAATAATGCATTATTAATTAAAATAAATTTTACATGCAAGTTTTTAACATAAACCAAACATATTCATAATTATTTCATTTCCAATATTTGAATAGTTTATAAATCATGCATGTATAAATTTAATATCACATGTTAAACTTAACATAAATACACATTATTTTTATCATATGATATTATACATAAATTTAAAACATTATATGAATATATTTTAATTTAATAGAATTATTATGTACCTTTGACCATGATTATGAATAAGAGAGCATGAATCCATTTCTCCATCAAAGTTACCACCATAAATTAATCACAAAAAATCATAATCGAACCTAAAGATTGTTAGATCTTGTGCTGGGGTCTGCTGCAAAATATAAACCAGAAGAAGATGACGAAGACTGTACGATGAAAATTGCACAAAATAATTCTAAAGCGTGTGTTTACACTAAGCTTTAGGTTCGATTTGCCCCCACCAATTACTCAAATTGGATGCAAAAGGGTTAACCGGCGAATCCCCTTCAGGATACTTTGGAAACTTTAACATGAATTGCACATTCACATTAAGCATATCAATTAATGATATTTTACTGAATAAAGTATCCTCATTTGTTCTCGCGCATTAGATAAATAAAGAAAAGACTTCGATATAATTGTTTTTGCTCTGAAAATATTTATTTTCGTATATTAATGTGATGAAGCATTTTCAGGGTAAAGAAATGGTAAAGAAGAAGAAGAAATGAACAAGATTCTGTTATGCTTTCATAATCATTGCAGAAGTACAAGCTGTGTATTTATATCTACACATTAGAACCACTAAAAACTAATCTCATGCTAAGCCCTATTACAATGTGACACATGTCCAGTTATTAAAGTAAAAGCTTATTATATTTGTGAACTAACTAAGCTAAATACTTCAATAGCCCCTCTCAAGCTAAGCATGGTGAATATTTATCATGCCAAGCTTGGAAACAAAATTATTGAAAGTTGAAACTGGTAAGGCCTTTGTGAGAAAGTCAGCAAGCTGGTCATGAGTGGAGATAGGTAGCAGGCGAAGCAATCCTTTTTGAGGTTTTTCACGAACCAAGTGACAATCAATTTCTAAGTGTTTTGTTCGTTCGTGAAGTACCGGATTAGAGGCAATATGTAATGCACTCTGACTGTCACAGTAGAGAACGGGAAGTTTGGAGCATTTAATGTTCAATTCCTTCATCAAAACACTAAGCCAAAGTAGTTCACATGTAGCAAACGACAATGCACGATAGTCAGCCTCTGATGAAGATCTGGAAATGGTTTGCTGCTTCTTTGCACGCCATGATATGAGAGAAGATCCAAGGAAAAAACAATATCCTGAAATTGATTTCCTAGAATCAATGCACCCTGCCCAATCAGCATTTGAAAACCCAAGAAGTTGAAATTCAGACTTTCTGCGAAACAAAAGTCCTCTACCAGGACTGGTTTTCAAGTATCTGATGACTCTGCAAGAGGCATTATAGTGTGCCATGGTGGGTTTGTGTAAAAATTAGCTCAGTTGTTATGTGGCATATGTAATGTCGGGTCGTGTGGTGTTAAGATACAACAAACGACCTATGAGTCTTCGGTAAGCTCCAATGTCCTCAAAGAGTTTTCCTCTATCAGCATGCAATTTGATTGAGGGATCAAGAGGAGTTAAGGCTGGCTTGGATCCTACCAGACCAGATTCCTGCAAGAGGTCAAGACAGTATTTTCTTTGTGATAAGGAGATCCCTTCCTTGGAATAAGCTACTTCCAACCCAAGGAAAAACCTCAACAAACCAAGATCTTTGATGCTGAAATTTGTGTCCAGAGATGCTTTAATTCGTGAGAATTCAAGCATAGAAGATCCTGCTAGTATTATGTCGTCCACATATACTAGGATAGCTGTAAAATCAGTGTCAGTGCTCAAGGTAAAGAGAGAGTAATCAGAAGTAGATTGAGTGTAACCCTGTGCTATGAGTAGGGCAGTGAGATTTTCATACCATTTACGACTAGCCTGTTTTAAACCATAGAGGCTTTTCTGAAGCTTACATACCTGATTGGGCTTGTGGCATGTAAGACCTTCAGGAATTGTCATATACACATCTTCTTGTAACTCACCATGTAGGAAAGCGTTGTTCACGTCAAGTTGATGCAAAAACCAGTTATTTGTGGAAGCAATGGCAAGGAGAGTTCTAACCGTGGTAAGTTTCGCAACAGGAGAGAAAGTGTCAAAAAAATCCAATCCTTCAATCTGATTGTAACCCTTGGCAACAAGTCTTGCTTTGTATCTCTCTATTGTTCCATCAGCTCTATATTTTACCTTGAACACCCACTAACTACCAATAGGCTTAACATGAGAAGGTAAGTCTACTATAGTCCAAGTTCCATTTCTGGCTAATGCTTCTAGTTCAGAATCCATAGCCTTAATCCATTGTTCAGACAAGCATGCCTCTTTGTAGTTCTTTGGTTCATGTGTGAGTGTGATATTGGATATAAAGACACGATGTGATGCAGATAATGAAGATAAAAAATCATAATGTGAAATAGGATAAAGGACTTGATTTGTACCTGAGGATGTCTTGTCTGCTGAAGTATTAGTAGATGTACTGCACACATAATCTGAGAGATAGTGAGGTGCAGACTTAATTCTGGAAGATCTAAGTTGTGGTACAGGTTCAGAATTTTGAGGGATAATGTCAGTTTCTAGGTTGGTTTGATCAGAAATATCATGAGTAGGATTAACATCATTATGTTCTTCACAACTTTGTTCTAAATGTTCATGGTTTTTAGTGTGGCTATCTATTTCAGTGTTTGTGTTCTGGGATGGTATGGTAGGTTGTTCATGGTCAATTTGTGAAGGAGAGATTGTATTTGGTAGAGGTGTAATTGTAGAGTCAGTATAGGGATGATATTCCCAAGGGGCAGAATTTTCATTTGAATATGGAAAAATGTGTTCATGATGTATGACATTTCTAGAAATGAAAATTTCATGACTGTTAATGTCATAGAGTACACTACCCTTCATACCATTTTTGTATCCTAAAAATACACATTTTCTGCCTCTTGCCTCAAGTTTGGTCCTATGCATATGAAGTGTGGATGCATAAGCTAATGAACCAAACACCTTAAGACTATGCATATCAGGTATTTCATTGTGTAAAATAAAATGAGGTGAGACTTTGTTTAAAACTTGTGTAGGAAGTTTATTAATGATGAATGTTGCATGTAAAATGGCATAGGACCAAAATTTCTTAGGAAGTTTTGACTGAAAAAGCAGGGCTCTTCCTACATTTAACAAATGTTGATGTTTCCTCTCCACTCTACCATTTTGCTGTGGAGATTCTACACAACTAGTTTGATGTATGATGCCCTTAGATGCATAAAACTCAGGCATGCTAAACTCAAGGCCATTATCAGATCTAATGACCTTAAAAGTAGTGCCCTTTTGATTTTTAATAAGTTTAACGAAATTAATGATATGTTGTCTAGTTTCAAATTTTGATTTCATAAGTGTTATCCATGTATACCTACTACAATCATCAACTGCAGTTAAAAAATATGAATGACCATGAAAAGACTTTATGGCTAGAGGACCCCAAATGTCAAGGTGGATCATACCATAAGGGTGAGCAGATCTACTCTTACTAACAGTATATGGTAATTTTCTTTGTCTAGCATAACAACATACATCACAAACATCTTTAGTATTTAAAGTAATGAAAGGAAATTGAGAATGTAAGTACATTAGTCTATTTTGAGATAGGTGTCCTAGTCTAAAATGCCATAAGGCTCTATCAGGTAAAGATACATTGGCAGCTAGTGTAGGTACTGAAACAGATAAAGTTGGTGTATGTGTGTGTGAGACTTTGTCATGCAATTCACTATCTCTTAGAGTTAGGTAGTACAATCCATTCTTCTGCTCAGCAGAACCAGTCATCTTCAGGGATGTTTTGTCCTGTATAATGCATTGTGAATCAAGAAACATGAAATTACAATGAGAGGATGCACATAGTTTTGAAACAGACAGCAAATTCAAACAAAATTCAGGGATCAACAAAACATTGTAAACAATGAATTCAGGAGAAAACTTAATTGTGCCAGAATATTTGGCAACTAAACAATGCCCATTAGGCAGTTTGACAGTAATAGGAACGATTTGTGTATAAGCATGAAACCAATGAATAGAACTACAGATGTGATCAGTAGCTCCTGAATCAATGATCCAAGAGCTAGTATCATTATGATGCATGAAATTATATGTGTTACCTGCTGATGAATGACCAACAGAAACTTGATTGGATGAAGCATGTGCTGAACTTTGGACAAGGCTTGATTTCTGCAATAGATCCATCAAGACAGTGAATTGACCTTGGAGCATAGGAGAACTGTCATCCTTTGTATCAGCACTATTGGGCATAGATCCATTATCAAGTCCATCAGAAGCAACATTGTTAGCTGTGGATTGAAACTGCCTTTGCATATGGGGTGGAACCCCATGTTTCTTGAAACAATTTTCTACTGTGTGGTTAGTTTTTCCACAAAATGTACAAACACGAGCTCCTTGTTTGAAAGAACCTTGTTTTCCGCCAAACTTCTTAGAATCAGCCGCATTTATCAGGGTTTGAGATTCATCAGTAGGTGTATGAATTTGAGTTTGGCGCTCATGTTGAATAACCATAGAGAAAATCTTGTTAATAGGGGGGTAAAGGATCCATTAACAAGATTTGAGATCTGACCACAGCAAATTGGTCATTTAATCCAGTTAGAAAACGTATAATTTGTAAAACTTGATGATTTGATCTAGCACTGCGTATAGATGCACAAGAACACTTTATGCGACATGTACACATTGGCAAAGGAAAATATAGATCTAATTCTTCCCAAAGTATTTTGAGATCAGAAAAAAATTCAGTTACCGATTTCGTTTCTTGTTTGAGATTGTAAATCTCTTGCTGCACTTCAGATATTCTGATGAGGTCACCTTGAGAGAAACGTTCTTTTAAGTCGTTCCACACATCAAGAGCATTCTCCATGAATACAATGGATTGAGCAATCGATTCTGAAACCGAGTTCATGATCCAAGAATGAACCAGCATGTTGCAGCGATTCCAAGAACGAACAGAAGGATCAAAAGAATCTTCAGGAGCAGGGAGTGATCCATCAATGAATTCAAGCTTCATCTTACCACCAAGAGCCCTCTTCATGGATCGAGCCCAGGAATGATAGTTTGAGCCGATGAGTTTAGGAAGAACGGTGACGGAACTGGGACCATCGCTGGGGTGAACGAAATACGGCGAGGTTTGATCCAAAGCAGGGTCGGCAGGCGGAGGACGAGGGGGAGCCATGGACGAAAGATGAAGATGTAATCAATGGAGCAGCGGAAAAAGGATCGAAATGGCGAGTGATACCATAATGTGATGAAGCATTTTCAGGGTAAAGAAATGGTAAAGAAGAAGAAGAAATGAACAAGATTCTGTTATGCTTTCATAATCATTGCAGAAGTGCAAGCTGTGTATTTATATCTACACATTAGAACCACTAAAAACTAATCTCATGCTAAGCCATATTACAATGTGACACCTGTCCAGTTATTAAAGTAAAAGCTTATTATATTTGTGAACTAACTAAGCTAAATACTTCAATATATATCTTTTATGGCTGACAAGTATCTCTATTTATAAGAAAACTTGTACCGATTGGTGTGGAGAAACACTGTTTCATTGGATTCTAACATGACCATTCACGAACCATTGTATATCAATAACAATAAACATTTTAATGAAAAGTTGTGTTGATCTGGTGGTTGCATCTTTTGACCACGCATTCAATCATTATAGGATCTCTGGTTTTATTCTAGACAGTTGCAACTTTTGGCCATTTATTTTGTTAATTTAATCATTATTATTTATCAGTTTAGTATTTTAGAAATTTCTCCAACAGTTTATGCAATGGTCATACACCCTGGTGCAAAACGACAAACTTACAACCACACTCTATCTCACAACGGCTGGTCAACCATGACGATATTCCTTCTTCAACCGCTATAAAAAGAGTTTTTCTTAGGAGTGCCATTTGTTACCACGGATCATTAACAATAATGAAATCTTTCTTCCAACCACAGTGATACACTTTTTTTTTTAGTGAAAAATAAATCATATCCTAAATTAAATATATTATCATATAGTCGTTCAGTTTAAAATAAATGGTTATTGAAGAATTTAACTTCTTTAAGAAATTCATAAACCTTCAAATCCAAACCTAATTCAATTGGCCAGTTTTTTAATCACTATCTCAGAACCCAGAAATAGCCATTTAAATTGCTAGGTTCAAAGCCATTTAATGAGACTTATACTCATTTGAAAACTATTCCTAAGCTTGTTTTATCCCACGTCAAAGACATATGTAACTAGTTATTTAGTTCTTAATATCTGAAATTTCTGGTAGGAATTTCAATCACAGCTTTAAGCTGCGTGCAATGTTATAAATTAATCTGAATTCTGCTCCAATATGTCATTTTAAGTCATACTTTTAAGTAACATCACTTTCGGAGCTCTCCATTTTCAAATCAAACGAACCTACCTTGTTTGTTTCCTTGGATAAGGGTGTAATATAATATATCAATCAACTTTGGGTTTTGCATCTCTCATAAAAAAAAAATGTTTGCATACAGTTTTTCCAGAGTAGCTTATTATAATCACTATTTTTTAAAAATTATTGTTTAAAGTTTAAAATACTATTAATTACCGTTTAATCAAAATTACTTTAAAGTATAATAGGCAAAAAAAAAAAAAAGAAATGTAATCGAAAAAAGAGAAAAATATGAAATAATAATAAATAATTAAAAGTGTTATAGAAAAAAAAAAAAAGCTTTTTAAAAGAGAAAATGAAATATGCCCTGACAGTATAAAATAATTTTACATTGTCAACGAAGTACTCTCATTTATTTCGCCACATCAGACTGTAAATTTTAAATTAATGTTATAACATGACAGATTGATGAATTCCTATTGAATGAGTGTAAAATTATTTTACACGGTCAATGCATAACACTTAATTTATTTTTTTAAAACTATTTGAATTTTTTTACTAATTTTCTTAATGTTTAAAAATAATTTAAAATGATATGTAGAAGGAAAAAAAATTAGAGGCAATAGCATGTCTGAGCCACGAGAACAAGTTCAGCAATGAATTTGAAAAATTCAAAAATTGTCGCAAACATGTGATGCAGTGCAAAGAACGGTTTAGTTTTTTTTTTCTTTCCATTGATCATTACTAAAATTCTATTTGATCAAATAACAAGATATGAGACACAATATGATAGGATGATTTTTTTTTGTCAAAACTATGAAATTAGAATTTCTATAATAATAAAATAGAAAAACAGTTTATTTTACCCCGAATCTAATTACCAATTTTTATTCTTACACTGTTTAGTTAAAGCAATCAAAACAAAGTTTGGATTATATTTCCAATTAAGAAATAATAAACTTAAAATAGGACATAGGGTGTATGATTCTAATCTAAACAAACTAACGCGAATATTTGGTTCTATTACGAGACACAAATCAAATTATAGAAAAATTTAGAAAATTTGATAATACCTAGTTTCGTCAGTGTGTTGTCTTGTCCAAGACAGATAATATCTTACTTTCGTCAGTCTAGTTTATTTGTTTGAGATTAGTTTCGCGTAACTATAAAAATGGAACTTTCTCAACTGAGTTCAAGACGCTTTTGTCGTCTCGTACTCAGTTGTCTAAAATCCTACTTTTGGATACCGAAACACACCTTTTCAGCGTATAATCGGTATATGAAATATCCTTACTTTCTTAAATGGCGTCTGCGTTAAAAGCCCGAAGTACTAAAATAATTTTTGGTTTTGTTTCTCATAATAAAATAGAAGATGGTTCACTTGAGGTCTGTCAAGAGATAGTCCTCATAATCCTTAGTCCCTAGGAGACAACTTGCACATGTTTATCAGTAAAACAAATACAACATACATGGTATTGACATACATGATAACATGAAACAAAAAGAATGATAAGTGTAATAGGAACTTGAATCGAAAGTAATAAGTAACTTGAATAGAAAAGCTCCAATGGAGTTCTCGAGTACAGTACCACAGGTAGCTTTGATATAAGAAAAATGTTAGAAATTAACTTTGTAAACAAAACTCAGATCTACGACATAAGATCTTGTGTTTCTCCCTAATTCCAACTATATATAGACTAATCTCATTATTAAAAGAGTTAATTTTTTGCCTTTAGGTGTTTTAGGATGTTTCTTAACAAAAAAGAATAGTCGAAATTAGAAAAGGTGAGAGAAAACGCAACCAAAGAAAAGGGAATTAGAACTGCCCGGGGCAGCACGACCTGTAGCAGACACCAAGGCTAGCCCATAATAGGTCCCTGGTTTTGCATTTGGGGGCCACTGCAGCCCGTAACCTATGTTGTGGCCAACTTGCAGTGAGCCCTGGATTTTGTAAGGCAAAAGTGGCCCATTTATTCATACACAATTTCATAATTGTAATTGTTTTGGAAATGGGGATCAACCACCATTGAGTTGAATAAATGGGTGAGGATTACCCAACTTAATTGGTGCAGTTGCCTTTTGCTGTCTGTTTATTTCATTTTCATTTTTTTTCATTTTTGTTTTCCTCACTCACCAATTACAACGGGTGAATAAAACATATTCCTGAATTTTCTAAACGAACTGCTTCGAAAATACTTCTGAAAAGTTCAGAGACTATAGGGAAACCATATTTCTCATTATAAACCCAAAACAGAGATTGGATTTATGTCCGAACGCCAAGTTCCACAATTTTCAACACAAGTTGGTATTGAAAATATTACAATTGAAAAAGAAGGAATTTCGTTAAAAAAAAGATCGAGAGTTATTCACAAAAAAAGATGAAAGACTTCATATGCAATCATGGATCAATGCTTCAAAGGATCCAATTGTAGGAGTTGGTAAAAAATCTCACAGTTTTTGGTTAAGAATTGATGCCAATAATAACCAATATTGTGCGCAGTTGCGAGAAAAGCTACGTCACAAACTAAAATGTCGATGGCATCGAATAAATTATCTTGTTCAAAAATTTGTCGGGTCTTACAAACAAGTTTTTCATAGAAAAAAATGGGACATAAGAGAAAGATATCTTGGTCAATGCACAAGCGTTTTTTGCTTAAGATCAAAGTGCATCATTCAATCTTGAGTATGCATGGCAATTGTTAAAAGATGAATCTAAATGGATGAGGGCATCAACTGAAAATAAGGATTATACTAGTGGAGCATACTCATCATCGTCTAACCCAAATACACCTTCAAGTTATGAGTATACCTCATCATATCTATTGAAGCGTCCAATGAGACAATGAGCAGTAAAAAGGAAAGGTATGAAAAATGAAAACGCAAATGTAACTGGACAATCATCTATTTATGTTCATAATATAATGAATACAATAATGGCACCAATGAGAACTATTTCAATTTACGGAGAAAGATAACATGTTTAATACGGAAAATATGGAGTTTAAAGCAATGCAATTCATCATGTCAAAAGCTTAAAGAATGAATGATAGTCAATGTGACGTTCATGAAAAATATTATAATAAGCTGAAAGAAAAAACTGAAATCACAAATTATATTATGAATAAAATATTAACATAAAGATAAAATTTTGGAATCCAATTTTAATTCTTTAGAGTTTGTTCATTAAAACTAGTGGGATACCCGTGCAGATGCACAGATACTGGTGCGATGTGCACATTTGTCAGCAGACGTAGTATTAAATAACATGGTTCCTATTAAACAATTTCTATTGAAAGTAAATATTAAATAATTTTTTAAATTCGAATCAATAGGAAATTTGTTCCTATTATTATTAATATTTTGATCAGCAATTTCATATTCCTGTTATAATTATTTTAATTTAGTGTTTTAAGAAAATGATAAGTTATGATTTGTTCAAAATTTGGTTTCTATAGTTGATCAACATCGTCAAAAATATTAATTACAAAAAAGTACATTTTTTCGAATAAATTTTAATCTATAAATTTAATTGTAATACGAAAATTGAATTAATAGTAATTTTTTTCCTATTATTATTAAATATTTTGATAAGTAATTTTATATTTCAATTATAATTATTTTAATTTGGTGTTTTAAGAAAATGATAAGTTATTATTTGTTCAAAATTTGTTTTCTATAGTTGATCAACATTATCAAAAATATTAATTACAAACAGTAATAAGAATAAAAAATAGCAAGACAAAATTACTTATTCAAGAAATTTTATTATTTTCAAAAGAAAAACATATTTTTCATTTATACTTGTAGCACAATATAGTTTTCCATATATACAAATATGTGGATCAACCGTATATATTCCCGTATGGAAATATTAATTTTATTTTGACATTATTTATAAAAATATTTATGCAATCATTTAGTTTTATAAATATCAACTAATAACATAGTATTTGTAAATTACATTTTAATTGTATAAATAAATATTAGTAACATATATAAACAGAATTTGCCCATGTTTGGCTTTATACTTTATTTTAATTTTATTTAATTTTATTTTCTACGGATTAGTACTATGTTTGCCCATAGTATTTGTTTGGCTTTATACAAAAAATATAATTACCTATGCGTTCATACGGATTCTGTTTTTGGACACTCGTGCGAACTGTTTTTAAAATGTAATAAGAATGAAAAAATAGAAAGACAAAATTATTTAACCAAGAACATTTAAGAAAAACATATTTTTATTTATATTTGGAGAATAAATATAGCTTTTCCATATATACAAATATTTGGATCAATCGTATATTTTTCCGTATGTAAATATTAATTTTGTTTGACATTATTTATAAAAATGTTTATTCAATCATTTAATTTTAAAAATATCAACTAATAACATAATATCTGTAAATATTAATTTAATTGTATAAATAAACACATTTTCCCAGTTTTTGAATTCATATATTATTTTAAATATATTTACTTTTATTTTCTTTAATTATAAAAAAAATCTAATAACTCGTGCATTCGCACAGATTCTGGTCTAGATACTAGTGCTTTCGTATGAGTATTGGTGTGTTACGCGTATTTGTTTCTAAAATATAATAAGAATGAAAAAAAAATTTAACCAAGAAAGTTTTTTATTTTCAAAAGAAAAATATATTTTCATATATATATTTTGAGTACAAGTATAATTTTTCCATATATACAAATATTTAGATCAACCGTATGTTTTCCTGTATATAAATATTAAATTTATTTTGACATTATTTATAAAAATATTTATGCAATTATTTAGTTTTATAAATATCAATTAATAACATAGTATCTGTTAATATTGTTTTAATTATATAAATATATATTATTAACATAAATAAACTCATTTTACTCATGTTTCGATTCATTCATTATTTTATATATATTTCGTTATATTTTAGATATATTTACTTTTTTAAAACTCTATTAATTGTTCTTAAATTTTAAATCCTAAAATGTTATGGTTTGTATTTGTTTTTAAATGTGAGGTTACAAACTACAAAAATGACACTTATCTAGATAATAACTTATAAAAAATAAATATAATTCATAAACAGTAAATAAAATTAGTTATAAATAATTTCTGAATCATTGCTTTTTTTATACACTTAAAATATTATTTTCTTTATTTATTGAACTAGTATAGCATATCATAGTAGATAGTAGAGCAGGTACTCATGAACTTAAGTATTTAAATTTTATCTATTTTTAATTGATTGTTTACATACATAGCAGAACATAATAGCACAGGACTATGTAATTCAATTTTAATTTTATTTTATGTTTTGAAATTATCCTTTGCTTAGAATTACTTGCGGATCATAAATTACTTGTAGATTTACCGGTGAAAGTACCTTCAAATTAGAAATTGAAGACGGTTATAAACCGCCGCAATTGTATTATAAAGGAAGTTTAAGACTTGTCGTAAACATTACAGGCAGTTAGCGTGAAAGTTTTCCAAACTATCGCAGAATATGCCAGCGACACAACGTTTTGCTACGGTTGACTTTTTTTTTAATAATCAAAACTGTTTTTATAAAACGGAAACTACGAGGTTCCCAACCCGATTACAAAACCACCACCGGTCCCTAACAAAAGCCCCTTACAAAAACTCACAGGGAGACTTAACCCATTCGTAATAATTACAAGTAAACGGTCTCTTCGATTTCTTCCCAATCCACCACCAAGCAGTAAGAATAACATTGTTTTTAACTAACTCACCATCCCAAATTCCCTCACAAAACACAATATTGTTTCTTTATAACCATAGTGTCCAACAACAGACCAGCCATAGTCATGTCGCATTGTTTATGCCAACTCCGCGCGTATGCAGGTTGTTAATCCACTGTCTAAAATGTTCTATAATGCTGTCGCTATGAATAGACTCTATTCCCAGCCACTTTGACATACCCAACCACGCCATGGTACACCTATTACATTGGCAAAACAAATGGGACACAGTTTCGTCGTTCTGAAGGCACAACGGGCACACAAACTCGTGTCTCTTGCCAACTATTCCACGCGCCGCAAGATTGTCTCTAGTCGGCAACCGGTTGTGAAAAAGCCGCCAACCCAGCAATATTGTTTTCATTGGAGACGCAGTCATCCACAATAGTTTGAAAGCCTCTCGAAGTTCCACCTGCAAAGTCAGAACAGAAGAATTTAACAACAAAGATGCAGCCTCATTCCGCTGCAGCCATGAATACCCAGCCTTGGCCGAGTATTGCAGGTCTGGTGTGTGAGGCCAGAACCATGCGTCTGACATCGTTCTATGTAAATAGGTGTCTTCTAACTGGTTCTAAATTATCTGTATTTCCTGCAACCACTTGTTCCTCACTTCAGCATCATCAAAAACAATGTTCCAATGCCATATCGAACCATTCCACAGCCCGTTTTCCGCCACCAGGCTGTCGCACTTTTCAGTAGCATTGTAAACTTCCGGGTATAACTCCTTTAGCGTGACGGAACCATGCCAAACCGTCGTCCAAAACAAAGTTGATTCACCATTACCCACCTCAGCCCTCATACTATCCGCCATTGAATCATCCCCAAAACTCTTTGAAATCTTGAACAAATCAGGCCACCAAAGGGATGATGGCACGTTGTATTTTTCATAGTTACCGTCGCCAAGTTTTGAGGCTATTCAAACCACCACAATAGACAAAAAAAACGCTGCAAAACTCCTTTTTTTGTATTGACATTTTAAATAAAAAATGTAATAAAATAAGAATGCCGTTTTAAAAGATATATAATCATGAACATAATTATAGGTTGCAATATCTTCTAAATACGAATATGAATATATTTATAAATATTATCAACCAACACAATCAATAAATCATTGAATTTTTACCTTGGTTAAAAATATTGCGAAATTATTTCCAAATATAAAAATCATTAACACAACAAAACAACATAAAGAACAACAAAATTAACAACAACAATTACAACACTAAATAGAGTTTGGTTAAAGGGAGAAACATGAATTTGTAAATGGAAAATAAAATTTGAGGAAATAAAGTGTGAAAGAATTTGATGCTCTATATATACAACTGAAATTATTTATTTTTAATTTTAAAATAAAATATATATATGTTCACATTTAAAAGATGAATTACACCCATTGATTTACTTTAAAAAAAAATAAGAGAGAATTAGAATAATAAAATTTTAAAAGAATTAGCAAATATAACAACTTTATATATTTTTGAAAGTCAAACGAACACAAATTTAGAAAGGATCTGACTTCAAACATGTAGGAGTCCTCCCATAAAAATAGTAACCCACTGAAATCAGTTCATTGCATACAAACACACATAGACTGATGGGTGACTTTATGCTATGTATTAGTCAAATCGATTACTTGCATCAACTAAATCAATAGAGTTCATTTCAACATAAGCAAAATCTGAACAATCATCATTTTACTAAAGAGGCATTTGACACTTATTTATAGAAAAATTTTATGATTCTTCAATGTATGTAAATAGTAATTGAGTTCTTTATATTGCAAATTTCATTCTCAGCATTTGAATTCTGCTCAAATATGTCGTTTCAAGAACTGTTTACTTTATGAGTAACATCACTTTCATATGTACCAATTTTCTTCAAATCAAAATAACGTGCCTTGTGTGTTCTCTTAACAAATGTATTTGTCACATGCTTTTAATATTTACAAGTTTTATTTTTAGTTTTTTTTTACCTATAAATAGGACCTCTCCATGATCCTATTTCAGCAATACAGTTCAATACAGAATTAAGCAATACAACTCCAAATAACAAAGCCTTTATTTCCAATCAACATAATGTATACAACACTCAAATCTTCTCTTACATTCCTCAGTTTTATTCTTATTGTTTCCCTCTTTGTCTCTTTTGTTCCTAATGTATCAGAAGCTAGGCCATTGTTCAGTCTTTCACAAGGCAATGAAGGTGTAAATGGAGTGTTCAGGACATTGAAGGGAGATGGTCCATCACCTGGAGTTGGACATAGGTTTATTGGAGGAATGAACGATTCTGGTCCAAGTTCCGGCGGTGTTGGGCACAGGATTATTGAAGGGATGGAGAATTCTGGTCCAAGTTCTGGTGGTGTTGGACACAAATACATAACCAACAACAACAACCATTTATAAACTTCACATTCCTTTAGCTTTTATTTGCATAACACTAATTATATAGTCATGACTCGTGAAAAATACTTAGCATTAGTCCATATGAAATTAATTATATACATTAATATAGTCGGTGATATATACCAGCATCACTAAACCAGTTATTAATTAAAGATAACAGTGAAAAGGAATGTGCAGTGTAACATCACTTTGATTTATTATATACAGATATAATCTATTACTCGTGTTGTAGATTATTTTCTTTCTGGTTTATGTTAATGTTAAACATAAGGAATAATGAGATTACTTAGAGTGGAAGCTACTTATACTATAACTGTTTTTAGTTGGTTACACTTGGTAGTTAGACACTACAACAGATAAGACCTTAGACAGCGCTTTTTTTGCCCTTAGACAGCGCTTTTAAGCGCTGTATAAACCTGCGCTGCTATAGGTTTAGAAAGCGCTTTGGTTAATACCAAAAGCGCTGTCTAAAGGTGGGTATATTTAATGAAAAGCGTTGTCTATGGTACCTTTATATAAAATTTTTCGTATACCTTAGACAGCGCTTTTGGTGAAAGCGCTGTCTAAGCCCTACCTTGTTTGACTTTTTTTGGTATACCTTAGACAGCGCTTTCACCTAAAGCGCTGTCTAAGGTATACGAAAAATTTAATCTAAATTTTTTAAAACCTCAATTTTTACCAGGTTTTTTCAACCAGAATTTGACCTGTTTTTTCAACCTGGAGATTCAAATCAACCACAATTTGGAGATTCAAATCAATCCAATTTATCCTATTTAAATGTACCAATTTACACCCAAATTATATATCCAAAACAATTGGCAATTCAAACCAATATATATATTTAAAATTACAAACCAAAATTATATACTAGTACAAATGCACATATCACTTATACTAGTACTTTTGCATCCAACCAAAGGTATGCTTCAAATCTACATTATAGGTCCTGAAAACACAAAGATTGTAATTCAATTAAAAGAATACATAAACAAAGTTACACATATTTAAATTCTCATCAATTAAAGTAAGAGTACAATATTATACCTTGTAAAATTCCGAGCTCCATAATGAATTGACACCAATCCTCTTTAATTTCATCCAATTGAGAAATTGAGTAATGAGCACACTTGCATTCTTCAAAGTACTACATAATAATATAACATAGTTTGATTTAGTTTTAACTATTTCATTAGACATGAGAGATTTGTGTTAATTTTAAAATAACTCATAACTTAGAAATACATACATCGGATGGAATCTCTATTCGATCCAACAAAAGAGTGTCTCTCATAAACCTCAACATGAAATAGCCGCAATCTATTTGATTGCGTTGCCGAGGACACTACAAATGAAAAGAAAATATGGATAAATCCTAAGTTTTATCAAGTAGCATCACAAATATAATAACACATGTGATAATTAATATACCTTCACTGTATTCCATGTAATAATGGGGTTGACTCTCCGCTGTGGTAGATGGCTAGCTCGTAGTGCTAGGAAAGCTTGTATAGCGCTAATAAAATATAAGTGAATATTTAGAAAAATTCACATAAATAAATAAACAAACAAATAAATATACACATTCATATTTAGAACAATTTCACTTACGTGTCAATACACTTCTTCAAATCCGGGTATGTTGTCCAATCATTTCCTAACGAATCCAAATAATACACCATTGCTCTGCTAGGATTAATTGCGACCAACAACCAATGTCCACTGTAAGATTAAATAAGTGTTAGATGGAAACTTTCTACACGACGTCAAAATACAAAAAAACTATAATAGATGAATTTAGAATGAAAATCTAACCCAGTATTAAACGGTAAAAAGAACAACTTTTCCGTTTCTTGGTTGTCCATAAAGACGTCGCGTATATACGCCAGGACCTCATCTGGTTTATTGATTATTAAGGTTAAGTTGACAGACGCCGGGCATAGGAATGCAAATCTTTGCTGCAATCCATGTGGGCGCATAACTCTGTCATACAGAAACCTTAAATAAAAACATCATTAACATTAGACTATTCATTTGAAACATAAAGTAAATAAGTTGTTCAATTAATATACCAAAGTAGATCGGATATATACCTCACGTATGTATTGACAAGAGTGCCGCCCAATTCTTCATGATTGAAAACTTGCTCGAAGTCTTCATTACTAATAATTGGGTCATGTTCAAAGCCATAGATACCTTTCTCCATATGTATAAGACGAACACCTCCGGTGATAATATCTGTCACTTGTAGATACGTCTGGAGGCACGACCTAAACTTGGAGATAGGTTGTTTTCTACCCCTGCTCTTCTTAGCACCAACATTTTTTTGCATTGAAATGTTGCTAATCTGTTTACCAGGCAGCTATATATCATATAATTTGTTAGATGAAGTATAAGATATCCAATTTAACATTTTCTATGCATAAATATCATATAATTGTGATGTACCTGTTTTTTTGAAACAACGGACTCGGTATGCTCCGGAATCCGCTTATCCTTTGTTTTGGATTTTGTTGGAGTCTAAATAACATTACCATGTAAAAAATGAAAATAAAATGCTCGTAAAATATTTGAATCTACACATTAAGGTTAACAAAGGTTTATAACGGTTTTAAGCATACCTCATATCCTACGAGAATGAGGTTTGACGGCCATGCAACATACGACCCTATAGCATCTCGTACCAATGTTACATCCGAATCATCGTCAGGATAGGGTAATGGTGCTTCCTCCTCTATAGCAATATCAACTGATACTTTCATACTTCCAGTAGGGAGGGATTTATTGTGAAGTAATTGTACCCCATTGTTATACATTTTTCCCTTTCAAACTTCAACTGATACTTTCAAGCTGCAGTTGATACTATTTTTCTCCGATCCATCTCTAACACATGAAGCGTTATCCCTTTCTTTTTCCTTTCATAATTCCCGAACCTCAGCTTCTAGTGCTTCCAATTTAGCTTGAAGTTCTGCATTACTAGCAACCTTTCCCTTTTTAATATTCAAGGAGGCCGGGGTGATCCCAAATGCCTTACCCCTCACCCGACCAGAATACTCAGGGACATCTAATGCCAGACTAAGTATGTTCCTGGTATCGTCTGGAGATACAGACTGAGATAACGCCTCCTGAAAATCAGATGAATATCGAATATTTGTCAAATATTTGTTAATAAAGTTTTGATTTAATTAAAGAAATATTGTTATACTTACACATTTCTTAAATACTTGTAGAACCTCTACTGCAACAACTCCAGACTTGCCCACACGGGCTTCCTTCCACAAGACATGTGCAGGAAGAGATGTTTCAGAGCTATTCGCCTGTTGTAACTACATATAAAGCCAAATAATATGATCAACTATAACTCATGATGAACAATTATTATAGCATTGCAATATATTGATACTTACCAAAGATTGCTCCAAACGTCCATATCCAACACGTCTTTTCCTGTATTTATACTTGGGAGCTGATGCTCTTTCCCGGTTAATTGCACTTAATCGCGTAAATTCTGGGGTTTGTCGTTTAGATTTAAACGTTACCCATTCTTGTGGTGAAATCAAACTTGCATATTTAGATGGATACTCTCCATCAACAAAGTTATCGTCAGCATCCCTAAGATAGGTGCAGTTTAAATATGTCCTAAACCCTCTTAGGAGCTTCCCTGCCAATCTCATCAAAAAAGCTTTTCTTTCTTCCTCGACGTTGAAGCACCTCTAAAAAAACCATACACATTGGTTAGTACAAATAATTTGAAGGACATAATTAGTTGGCATAATTAAAGACATAATTATGGTACCTTTATCTCATTCCAAATTTTTTCTTTGGTTTCCTTCAACTGTTTGGATCTCCAATCATCACAAGTAATAGGAACCGCATTCCTTACAAGTGCACCAATGAAACTTGTCAAAGTATGACCGTTAGGCTCAATAAGTGTATTTTGGGCGCTCCAATGCACATTATAAGTGATGCCTTGATCTCTAGCACGGATCACTCTCTTCATAATGGTTATTCCTCTTCTAATCTCTGCTTCCATAGATCTATTACTTCCAACCTGAATATCGGGATCATCATCATGTAGGTGATCATCATCATGTGGGTGATCATCATCATGTGGGTGATCATTGTTAGTAGCCATCTAACCTGTAATAAATAAATCAAGGATATCAAATATAATATATAACAAATATAATAAAGAAATCAAGGATATCAAATATAACAAATATGACATAATATATAACAAATATAAGAAAGAAATCAAGTATATAACAAATTTTACCTCTTTAGCTATAATGGCTAAAGAGTTGGATATGTTTTAAAATAAAAGTTTTTTAGAAGATTTAATAAAACTAAACTAAACTATTTAGAAGATGTTTTAAACAAAACTTCATTAAACAAAACTTCATTAAACTAAACTTCATTAAACTAAACTATTTAGAAGATGTTTTAAACAAAACTTCATTAAACTAAACTAAACTAAACTAAACTAAACGATTTAACAAATATAATAAAATATGTTTTAAACAAAAATACTTGGAGTTAGCTCACTAAAACTAACCTAAACTAGCATGTTAACAATTCAAATTCCAACAACAGTCCAACTAATTTCGACCTAAACAATAACTTCATTAACAAAACTCATCAAACATACTCATCAAACATACACATTCACTACAAAACTTCATTAACAAATATTCATTAATAAAACTCATTAACAAACTCATCAAATATACTCATTCACTACAAAACTTCATTAACAAAACTTCAAACATACTCATTCACTACAAAACTTCATTAATAAAACAGTCCAACATAACTTCATTAACAAAACTCATCAAAGAGCAGAAAGAACGAAAACTCATTTTCATTAACTTCATTAACAAAACTCATTTCCATTAACTTCATTAACAAAACTTAACAAAACACAACAACGACGTACCTTTAACGACGGTAACAACGGCAATGCAAGAACGAAATGTATCAAAGAGCAGAAACGGACGGACGACGGCAATGAGCAGAAACGAACAACGACGGAAATGAGCAGAAACGGACGGACGGCAAGGTTTTTCGGTGAAGGTTTACGGTTGACGGACGGTTGACGGTGAAGGTTTTCGGTGAAGGGTTTTGAGCTCGGTTCGCATGCAGGGGAGAAGAAAGAGCGGAAATATGAAAATGAATACTGACTATTCATATATTTTAATTTTATTAGACATTAGACAGCGCTTTTAATAAAAGCGCTTTCTAATCTGGACCTTAGACAGCGCTTTTAAAAGCGCTTTCAAAGGCTGGCCTTAGACAGCGCTTTTGATTTTATTTTTTTTAATTTTTAAGACCTTAGAAAGCGCTTTTAACTAAAGCGCTGTCTAATATTTTCCATTATTTTTTTTAAAAATTTTATAAGACCTTATAAAGCACTTTTGCCCAAAGCGCTGTCTAAGGTCTTATATTTTTTTGCGCTTTTACTTTTATAAATGGCTAGTTTCCTTGTTTTTAACTTATAGCAGCGCTTTTGTATTAAAGCGCTGTCTAAGGTGCGATGTTATAACTTACTTTTGTTGTAGTGAGAGTTTGTTGTAAACTGTACTCAATGTAACTAACTATATGAGACATAATCAATAATTGGTATTATTCAGTTGTGAATAATACTACTGCTTCCATTTTTCTTCCTTGCATGAATTTTCCATTTCTCTATTTCTTCATGCATACATCATAACTTCACATGGTATCATCGACCTGTGGCTAACTCCCTTTGTTCACAACTCATTCTTCTTCCTTTCTACGCATCACTACAACATTTTGGTTCTACGACAACGCTTAACTTTTGGGATGTAAAATAATTGTTCTCGTAGAGTTTAATAGGGGACAAATTTTACATTCTGTTGCAGTAGTGTATATTTTTTTTGAAAATATTTTACAATGACTCAAAACGGTTCTCTTAGATGATGCAGAGAACGATTTTCATTAACAACAGGTTTAAACCGTTCTCATATAAACTTTTTATAATTTTAATGAAATATTAATTGCAGGAGACCGTTCTCTTATGTTTGATAAAAAAAAATTATTTGTAAAAAAGTCCCCTATTTAGAATCGAACAATGTTCCTAAACTAACAAATTATGAGCGCTTCTAAAAATTTCCCATTCCTTTTCCAAATTTTATAGCGTTAAAACCCAATTCTGAGCGCTAAAACCATTTTTTTTCTCATTTTGAAATTCATAGCGCAAAGTGAAAGTGAAATTCTCCTCCCTAACCCTAACCATTTCTTCCATTGTTTTTCTTCTCTCAAACCCTAACTCATTCTTCCCTTCTCCTTTTTCTCAAACCCTTCAACTAGAGTACATAAAGTTAAGATTTTAGGGTTTATCTAGAGTTTCACGAAATTCATCTCAATAAAAGGGTTAAGGATTCATCTTAATCAAAGGTTTAAGTAAGTTTCTCTGCTCTTTCTGATCTATTTTTAAGATTCGGTTTGTATGTTTGCTCAGAAAAACGGTTCAAGTGAGTAGATGAGGCTGGTTGTTAAGTTTTTTGATGTTGCTGCTACGAGTATTTGTAATGGATGCTTAGGTCGAAATGTTGATTGCAGGACAAGCTCTTGGACCAGACAAGTGTTTTTTTTTATAAGCAAAAGTTTCATTCAACAAGATACTAAAGGGAGTATCCAACCCTGTACAACCACATCAACCATCCTCAACGAGAGCTACAAAAATTCACAAGTATAATTGATCCACTCGTAATAATTACACGTAGTTAGTGAGTTAATTCTTTTTCCTACCCACCACCAAGTGAACAAAATTATATCTTCTACTATCCTTTCCCTATCCCAAATAACATCATTAAATAAAATTTTGTTTCTATTTATCCAAAGACACCATACTATAGACATCCACAACCAAATATTATCATGTAGATGTAGATGTGATAAAATGACGTAGATGTGATAAAATATTATCATGTATACCAACGTCAATCCCCAACCAAATACCAATCCTCCACCATATATCCTTCGTTTTTCCAGATTAAAAAAGGACATGAAACGCGGTTTCGTCGCTTGAGAAGCATAAAGGACAGGTACTATTATGCTCGTAAGATAAAATACCTCGCATACATAAATTGACTCGCGACGGTAACCTGTCATGTATCAACCTCCACCCGGAGGTCTGAACATTAGGAGGAGATGAAGATAGCCATACCATTTTGAAAGCTGCCTGCTGATCCTCACCATACAGACGAACACTTTGTGCCTCCTCCACCACCTTGTAAGCACTGCGAACTGAGAAACATTGATGCTCCTCACCCAACCACACACATTCATCTACATAAGTGGGGCTGCATCTTTGTTCATACAACATTACCTCCAGCACCTCCCTCTCCAACTTGTTCTCTTCCGTCAATTCCGTCTCATTGAAATCCAACTTCCAGTGCCCGAAAATGTCGTCATGATTCACAAAATCTACCACCCTTCCAAATTTATTACTTGATTTCTTCCACAAATTAGGAAACAATTGTACAAAAGAATCATTGCCACACCACTGTGAAAACCAGAACAGAGCCTCATATCCTCTTCCTACCTTGTATCCAATATTCTTCATAAATCCATCATTTTCAAACTCCTTTAGAATACCAAAGATGTCGCGCCACCACAATGACTCACCTGTTAAGTAGCTAGGCAAAACACCCGCGTGGAAGTCTAAAATATAATCGTTATATCTTGCTTAAATCAACCCATGCCACAACCTGCCTTTCAATTTCATCAATTTCCATAACCACTTTGCTACCAATGCAATGTTAAAGCTTCTAACATCCTTTATGCCCAAACCCCCACCTCTTTTGGTTGACATACTACTTTCCATTTAATCCAAAATATACCCATTTCCTTACCAGATCCAAAACAAAGAAATTTACGCTGAATGGTCTTCAATAATTTCACCACTTTAGTAGGCATAAGGTAAACCGACATGAAATGCGTTGGAATATTGGATAAAACTGAGTTGATTAACAGTGCCCTACCTACCATTAATAAAAATCTGCCCTTCCAACTCGCGAGCCGCATCTGAACCTTGTCAAGCATAGGCTTCCAAAAAGACACTCGTCTATGATTACGTCCTACATATACACCTAGGAATTTAAACGGAAACCCGTCAATTTGAACTCCTAAAAAAGTTGCAGCCGCTCTAAAAAAACCGTCTTCCAAGCCAATTCCATACAACACACTTTTCTTATAATTTACATTTAATCCTGAGACTAGCTGAAATCCCTTGAGAATTGCCTTGATTGCCCATAGATTCCTCCAAGATCCTTCTCCTACAAGAACCGTATCATCTGCATATTGGAGGAGCTCAACTGACCCCTTATTACTAATTTCTATTCATTTGAAAAAGACCTCCTTTACAGCTCTCCGAACCAGCACTGAAAAACCCTCTGCTACAATGGTGAAAAGATATGGAGACAAAGGGTCACCCTGTCGAAGACCCCTATTGACCCTAAAGTCTCGAATGGCACTACCATTAACAAGCACTGACATAAAATTATTCATCACCGTACCTTCAATCCACGACATCCACTTACTCCCAAAACCCATAGTCTGCATAATATCTTTTAGGAAACTCCATTCAACTCGATCATATGCCGTCGCAAAATCAACTTTTAGCAACATTGTTCTTGTATTGTTTCTCTTAGCATAATCTATTAATTCATTCAAAACTAACACTCCATCCAAAATATTCCTCCCTTTTATAAATCCATGACCAACTGAATCCTACCCGCCAACAACTTTGCGATCACTTTGTAGACAGAGCTAATCAAACAGATAGGACGAAACTACTCTAATTCACATGCTTAAGCTCTTTTAGGAATCAAAGCAATGAAGGATGATGAGAAAACTTTCGGCAAATATCCCGTTTCAAAAAATTCTAGTATACACTGCTTAAAATCATTCCCTAAGATCCCCCAGCATTCCTTCAAAAATTTTAAGTTGAAACCATCTGGTCCAGGACTGCGGTCTCCATCACCATCAAATACAGTGCTCTTAACTTCTTCAGTCGTAAAAGAACTCTCTAAAGCAAAGCTTTCAGCCTCAGACAACCTATTAAAACCCATACTCCCTATGCTTGGCATGATTCTGTCAACTTTTTTAAACCTACATTCAAAATGATCAGCAACAGCTTCCTTGACCCCTGCAACGTCTTCAATTTGTCGCCCCTCAACATTAACAAAACGAATGGAATTTTATCTGTATCTCTGTCTGATTGCAGCATGAAAAAAACTTGTATTGAGGTCACCCTCCTTGATCCAATTCATACGCGCCTTCTGTTTCAGGATGCTCTCTTTTGATCTCAATTTCTTCTACATTTCATCCTCTGCACACTTCCTCCTTAATAACTCTGAGCTGCTACTTCTCCCCATCTTCTGTACTATATTCTTTTCAGTTTCATTCATGGTAATAATATTCTCATTTATTGTTGTATCTAGCCACCCATACACCTTTTCATTCTACCATCTTAACCGACTCCGTAAGTATTGTAACTTCTTTGAAAGCACAAAATAATGTTTCCCTTTTGCTTCATATTCTTCCCACGTCTTTTTAACAAACTCCACGAATTCTTGATGCTCAAACCAACAGTTTAATGTTCTGAACGGCTTCGGGCCCCAATTAATGTTTTTAGCCACTAACGACACAGGCCTATGATCCGAGATATCTCTTGTTCCGAACTTCTTAATCACCGTATTCCAGTTGTTGAATAAACCTGGAGAGATTAGAAACCTGTCCAGTCTACTACATGACGTGCCCGGTCCATTAAACCACGTAAATTTAATACCACTAACCGGTACATCAATGCACCCCGACTGTTCAATAAACTCACTAAATTCTTCTGTTACTTTCTTTGAGTGATTACTGCATCCTATTCTTTCCTTCCTATCCTTGATAGCATTGAAATCTCCAGCAATTATCCACTCTCCTTCCACCAACGTATTCTTTAAGTGCAGTATTTTGGCCCAGAGGATTCTTTTTTCGGCATTCGAACATGAGGAATATACATCCAAAAAATAACAGTTTCTACCTTGCCATTTCGCATTCACACCCACAAATCTATTGTCCTTGAAGCTACTAATGGGTTCCAACAGGTTACTCCTCCATATTGTAATGATACCTCCAGCCATACCATCAGCATCAGATGCCGTCCACATATAGTTGTTATCACCCCACAAACTTATTGCTATTTCTTCTGTCATTTTAAGACATTTGGTTTCCTGAATGAAAATCAGATCCACACCTTCCTTTTTTATTAATGCCCTTATTCTCCTTCTCTTTAAACTTTTCCCACTCCCTCTAATATTGTAGGTCATAAAATTCATTTCACCACCCTCTCAACATCCTTCTTATTTCTCTTTTCGTACCTAGCCTCTTTCTCGCAATTACGAACTATGTTCTCGAATACTTCATCATCTTCTTCCCCTTCAATTCCTAATCCCTTTAGGGCTCCCCAAATTCTAGTCGGTAGATTTTCTAAATTTCTTTTCATCCTTGAGTTACTCTTTGACACCTCCTCATCCCCTATAGAATCTCCAATGGAATGTGGAGTCCCTACAAAGCTTGAAATTTCCTCCTCATCATCTTCAAATCCCTGTGCCTGAGAGGTTACACGATCACCATATGAATTGTTGACATTCAGCAGGGTTGCGTAGTAAGACGGAGCGAATGGAATCTTCAGCTTTTGATAAATCTCATCTAATCGAACCACTTTTTAGGTCTACTAATTAACTTTTGCACTGATTGTTGAAACCTCACCCCATTACTTAAAGGTGTCCCACATGTACCCTTCAAAACTCCAGCCTCCTTCTCAATGTTTTCCTCTTGGATTATTCTATTTACCCGTTTCTTCTGAAATCCACTACCTACTCTGTTCTCCACAGGTTGGAAATCATTTTGACATCCAATATTTCCCGAGGACAAGTCACAGTCTTTATTTAGATTCCGTGACCTATCCAAAGTTTCCATCTGCCCAGACCCCATACTCTCTACAATATCACACGCAAGCCTCCACTCCTTAAGCCCACCTCTAGGTAACAGGGCTTCTGTAGCTTCTTTTGACCTTCCACACGTCCCAGCTTCTTTTGACCTTCCACACGTCCCAGCCGTCTGCCCAGTACTGACTAATTCAATAGTCTCGCCCCCCACCATCTCCCCGTCTTCCTCTTCGCAAAGCCCTCTCATGCTTTCATCCTCTTCTGAGTCCGACAATTCAATGTTAGAACTTTCCCCGGAATCGTACTCCTTCTTGGATATTGATCTTCTAATTCCTATTGAATCTTCCACTACTTTAATCACAAAGATGTCATCATTTACTTCTATATTAAACACTTCATTAAGATTCAACGCAAACATCGTTCTAATTGAAATGCACGCAACATCCAGCCTATTCATCTGCATCGTATCTTCATTAGCCTTAACATATTCGCCCACACAAGCAGCAAGAAATTTGTAGAAATCCTCTCCCCACACATGACTTGTTAGGCCGTAGATACTCACCCAGGTTAACCTTTCCGGGTCCACATCCTTTGGAGACCACGATCTAATTTCAGAAAACCATCCTTTGGCAAGAAGATGTTCATCTTCAACCTTCTTAAATCTTACAAAACCAAAACGTTTCCCCCTCTTATCCCTCTTAGGTGGAATGTAGACTTCCAAAACCAATCCATGATCTTTGAAAATTTCGAACATTTGCTTAGCCTCGAAAGATTCAGGAAATTCAGAGAAAAAATATGATGGTGATTCTTTCAGATCTTTATCTTGAACCTTACCTCCACGTGCCTTCCATATCGACCTTTTTGCAGTGCCCACCTTACAACTATTCTTCCTCTTTACTTGTACCCAATCTTCAGCCTTCGATTGATACGTTGCAGATATTACTAAGACCTCACCCATCCAGAAAAACGTACGATTCCAAATCTACAAAGGAGGGGATACCCAAACGACCCAGCCACGAAGGAGGAAGGCCCCTAATCCTAAGATTAGGACTTTAAACCAAACCCTCAGGCTAAATCAAGTACAACCCCTTTGAACAATCTAAAATACCATACGACCACAGAATGCTAGCTTTAGTGAACCTGATACATCTTCTTTGGAATTAGGTTTGGACCAGACAAGTGTAACACATCTCTTTCCTATTTATAGTTTAACATACTTAACGTAGGTTCAATTGGTTTTCAATATCCTTTTGTCGAGGTCTGGTGGTGAACGACAGCTATGCTGCTACTGTTTCTCAGGTTTTGGCAGAGGAGAAGTATTGGAACCTGTTATGGAAGTTAGCGGTGCCAATGAAAATCAAAGCTTTTGGGTGGCGAATTTTCAAGAAAAGACTTTCGTCAAAAGATAATCTTAAGTTACGAGGTTTTATTTTCCGCGACGTTTCTTCTTCTACTTGTGTGTTTTGCTCTACGGTTGAAGAATCGTTGGACCATTTTTTAAGTGGGTGTACAGTGGTGGATTTGATTTGGAGGGAGATTAGGGAGTGGATTGGTTTTGAGGATTTTTCGGATTTAGATTCGGGGTGCTTTCAAGATAGTTTCTCGAGATGGTTTATTTTTTGCATATCTCGGAAGGTGAAACCGGGGAAAGCGGGTGTAATTTGGATGGCGGCTTGGTGGAATATTTGCTCTCTCAGGAATGGTATTATTTTGGAGAATCAAACGTGGAATGTGCTTGACACGGTTTGGAATATCAAGATTTTATCTTGGAAGTGGTCTTTTATAGGCGATATTGTTAAAACCAATTGTAATTTTTACGAGTTTTGTAAAAACCCATTGTACTATTTAGTGTAGGTTCAATTGGTTTTCAATATTCTTTTGTCGAGAATTCTATCTCGTTCTCTTTTGTAATCAGGTTTGAGAACCCTTAGTTCTCGTCTTCAATGAATCAACTTGCTTACAAAAAAAATAAAATCAACCAACACAATCAATAAATCATTGAATTTTTTCCTTTGTTAAAAATATTGAGAAATTATTTCCAAATATAACAATTACATTAACACAACAAAACAACATAAAGAACAACAGAATCAACATCAACAATTACAACACTAAATAGAGTTTGGTTAAAGGGAGAAACATGAATTTGTAAATGGAAAATAAAATTTGAGGAAAAAAATAAGTTAGGTTTAAGGCAAGTCTGAAAGAATTTGATGCTCTATATATACAAATGAAATTATTTATTTTTAATTTTAAAATAAAATATATATATATGTTCAATTTTAAAAGATGAATTACACCCATAGATATAATTTTAGAAAAAACAAGAGTGAAGTAGAATAATAAAATTTAAAAGATTCTTTTTTTTTATAAACTAATTGTATTATAGGGAGAAAAAGAGGTTCTCCAACCCAATATAACAACTTTATATATTTTTGAAAGTCAAACGAACACAAATTTAGAAAGGATCTCACTTCAAACATGTAGGAGTCCTCCCATAAAAATAGTAACCCACTGAAATCAGTTCATTGCATACAAACACACATAGACTGATGGATCACTTTATGCTATGTATTAGTCAAATCGATTACTTGCATCAACTAAATCAATAGAGTTCATTTCAACATAAGCAAAATCTGAACAATCATCATTTTACTAAAGAGGCATTTGACATTTATTTATAAAAAAATTTTACGATCTTTCAATGTATGTAAATAGTAATCGAGTTCTTTATATTACAAATTTCATTCTCAGCATTTGAATTCTGCTCAAATATGTCATTTCAAGAACTGTTTACTTTATGAGTAACATCACTTTCATATGTACCAATTTTCTCCATATCAAAATAACGTGCCTTGTGTGTTCTCTTAACAAATGTATTTGTCACATGCTTTTAATATTTACAAGTTTTATTTTTAGTTTTTTTTTACCTATAAATAAGACCTCTCCATGATCCTATTTCAGCAATACAGTTCAATACAGAATTAAGCAATACAACTCCAAATAACAAAGCCTTTATTTCCAATCAACATAATGTATACAACACTCAAATCTTCTCTTACATTCCTCAGTTTTATTCTTATTGTTTCCCTCTTTGTCTGTTTTGTTCCTAATGTATCAGAAGCTAGGCCATTGTTCAGTCTTTCACAAGGCAATGAAGGTGTAAATGGAGTGTTCAGGACATTGAAGGGAGATGGTCCATCACCTGGAGTTGGACATAGGTTTATTGGTGGAATGAAGGATTCTGGTCCAAGTTCCGGCGGTGTTGGGCACAGGATTATTGAAGGGATGGAGAATTCTGGTCCAAGTTCTGGTGGTGTTGGACACAAATACATAACCAACAACAACAACCATTTATAAACTTCACATTCCTTTAGCTTTTATTTGCATAACACTAATTATATTGTCATGACTCGTGAAAAATACTTAGCATTAGTCCATATGAAATTAATTATATACATTAATATAGTCGGTGATATATACTAGCATCACTAAACCAGTTATTAATTAAAGATAACAGTGAAAAGGAATGTGCAGTGTAACATGGCTTTGATTTATTTTCTTTCTGGTTTATGTTAATGTTAAACATAAAGAATAATGAGATTACTTAGAGTGGAAGCTACTTATACTATAACTGTTTTTAGTTGGTTACACTTGGTAGTTAGAGTTTGTTGTAAACTGTACTCAATGTAACTAACTATATAAGACATAATCAATAATTGGTATTATTAAGTTGTGAATAATACTACTGCTTCCATTTTTCTTCCTTGCATGAATTTTCCATTTCACTATTTCTTCATGCATACATCATAACTTCACATGGTATCATCGACCTGTGGCTAACTCCCTTTGTTCACAACTCATTCTTCTTTCTTTCTTCGCATCGCTACAACATTTTGGTTCTACGAAAATGCTTAACTTTTGGGATGTAAAATAGTTGTTCTCGTAGAGTTTTTTTTTAATAAGCTAATACTTTATATAAACAGGGGTACAAAGAGGTACCCCAACCCGTATACAACTATAACCAGCTCAAAATTCACCGGTTACAAAAATCACTAGGATAGTTAACCCAAGTGAAATAATTACAAACAGAAGGACTATTATACTTCTTTCCTAACCACCACCACGTATAAAGTAAATCACTAGGATAAGGGACTATTATACTTTTTTCTATGTAAAATACAGTTACGTGATGACCAAATAATCCAACAAATTGACAACCAAACCCCAGCTGCTAAACTAACAGACAGCCCCTTATCTACAAAACTTTGAACCCAACATGTTAAATGAGTCAACAAATTCCCCTCCACTATATAAGAAATCCCCCACCAATTACAAGCAAAATTCTAAACCAAAATCGACTTAAAGCATGAGAGTAAAACGTGCTCAACCGACTCCGCTACTAGGAAACAAAATGGACAACACATGTCATGCGTATTAGTGACAATACCTCTCCTCACTAGATTATCTCTCGTTGGAATTCGTTTGTGAAGCACCCTCCAACCAAAAACTTTCACCTTGAAAGGAACTTGAGCTAACCAAACCATTTTGAAAGCTGCTATAGAATCGTTTCCGATCTGGACATCATTCTCTCCTAGTTTCTCCTGCAAAAAAACATACATAGAAAAAACAGAAAAACAGTGATCTTCCTGTAGCAACCATTTGACCGAGTCCGAGGCATCCATGACTAAGGAGATTTCTTCAAGTAATCTATGAAGTTCTAAAAGCTGTGACAATATCTGCTCTGGCAGATCACTGGTTTGCAAGTTAATGGACCAAATCCAATTCTCACCTTCCCAAAAACCATTTTCAATGACAGTGCTTGAACATGTTTCTGAAAAACCATACAACTCTGGAAATCGAACTTCTAAAGTTTCATTTGTTGCCCACTTAGACCTCCAAAAATCCACTTTGCTACCATCTCCTATATTATATGATATTAGATCAGCCAGCATACCATAACCCAAAGCCCTCGTAGCCTGGATCAATCTAAAAACCAGATAGACGGAGAAACCTGCAAGTTTGAACACTCCCCACTAAAAAAATCAGAGCAGCAATATGGATATCTATAGTTGATGAAATCCTTCCAAATTGAATTCTTGTTCTCTAAAATCTTCCAAGACCATTTAAGAAACAAAGCCAAATTGAATAGTTTAAGATCTTTCACCCTTAAACCTCCCAACTCTCTTTTCCTACAGACCATATTCCAATTAATCCACGCAATCCCTCTTTTGTTCTCCAAGCCACTCCACAGAAACGATTTTTGAATCGAAATGAGAATTCTAACCACCTTGGCCGGCATTTTATAAAACGCCATGTAATGGATTGGTAAATTATTAAGAACAGAGTTGATTAAAGTAACTCTACCTCCCATTGACAAGAAACGACTTCTCTAAGTATTCAATCTGGCTCGCACCTTATCTATTACCGGCTTCCAAAAAGAGATTAACATGTGATTACCACCTATTAAAATCCCAAGGAATGAAAACTGAGGTGGAGAAGTTTTACATGAGAGGTACAACTCTGCAGCCCTACTCTTATTCTCTTCCAAACCAACACAGACCAAAGAACTCTTGTTGAAATTAATATCCAATCCTGAAGTAAGATGAAAACCTTTCAGAATAGACTTAATAGCAGTAATATTCTTCCAAGAGCCATCACCAATTAGGACCGAATCATCAGCATACTGTAACAAATGGAAATCTGTTTCTGAATCGACTTTAAACCCTGAATACACACCAGCTGCTATAGCACGTTTCAAAATAACTGCAAGACCCTCTGCAGCCAAACAGAAAAGGAAATGGGCAAGTGGATCTCCTTGCTTGAGACCCCTAGTCACTCTGAAATCCTGAGTTGGACTACCATTAACTAAAACAGAGGAATAACTGTTAAAAATTCCACATTCCATCCAGCTCAACCACTTTGAACCAAATCCCATATGTATCATCACTTCGCGTAAATAATTCCAATCTACACAGTCGTATGCTTTAGCAAAATCCACTTTGATAATCATAAGTTCCTTCTTAGATCTCTTGGCAAACTCCAAAATTTCATTTAAAACCAAAACCCCATCTAGCAAATTCCTTCCCTCCAAGAAAGCAGTTTGAGTATTTGAGATAATTCCTTCAATCTTCTTTTTAAGCCTATTGGAAAGGATTTTAGATATTACCTTATACACTGAGGTTATAAGGGAAATAGGCCTATATCCGTCAAAATCTTTAGGGGATTCAACCTTCGGGATCAATACCACAAAAGAAGAAGCGAAACTTTTATGAAGTTGTTCACCTTCAAAAAATTCCAGCACACACTTTGAAAAATCTGCACCTACGACGTCCCAGCATTATTTTAGGAATTCAAAACTAAAGCCATCTGGCCCAGGGCTACGATCCCCTGAGAATCCAAACACCACTTCCCTGATTTCCTGCAAGTTAACTTCAACCTCTAGATCCTGACTATCTGCAAGTGAAAGAGAATTAAAACCAGAACCTCCAATACCAGGGAATGGTCTATCCACCTTACCGAATCTACCAGCAAAATGAGACCTAGCAGCATCTTTCACAGTCTGAACATCCTCCTCATATTTACCATTAATAGTGACACCATTAATAGTATTCAAATTTATCCTCTGTCTCAGCGCTGAATGAAAGAATTTAGTATTGATGTCACCATCAGCTATCCACTTAGATCTCGACTTTTGTTTCAGAACACTCTCTTTTACTCTTATAGACTTCCACAAATTGTCTTCTGCTTCATTCCTACACATAAATTCCTCACCAGTAATTGCTCCTTGTCTATGAACAATCAGGTCTTCTAGCTCATTAATAGACTCAACTTCCTTATGCATATTAAGATCAACCCAGTCGTATACATTAGTATTCCACCATCGAAATCTATCTCTAAGATTTTTCATTTTCATTGCTAGAATATAAGAGGCATTTCCTGTTATACTGAAGCCTTCCCACTCCTTCTTAATGAAAGGGATGAAGTCACTATGATCAAACCAGCACGACAAAACCTTAAAAGGCTTAGGACCCCAATTAGTATTTTTAGCAGTAATCCAAACTGGCTTATGGTCAGATATATCCCTCTCCCCTATACATTGCGTCACCATATTCCAGTCATTAAAGATAGAGGGAGAGACAAGAAATCAGTCGAGACGACTACAAATTGTACCTTTAGATTTAAACCAAGAGAACTTGAGCCCACTTAGAGGAAGATCAACCACACCCAAAGTATTAATGAACTCATGAAACTCTAACATGTGCCTTCTATTAGGTCTAGTATACCCAATCTGTTCCTCCATACTCTTAATCGAATTGAAGTCCCCCCCTAATATCCACTCTCCAGGAGACAAAGTATTTTTAAGATTTATTAATCCCCTCCATAAATCTCTCTTCTCTGCAATGTTACAGGGAGAATAAATGTTGAACAAATAACACCTTCTGCCCTTCCATATCGCTTGCATCCCAAGATAACCACTACCCCTGTAACTACAAATAGGTATCAAAACTTTAGTCTTCCATATGATGACCACACCACCAGATAACCCAATAGCGTTAGATGCAGACCATTGGCAATTCCTATCTTTCCATAGACTATACACCAAATCTTCTGCTACACTAATACACTTCGTTTCCTGCAAAAAACAGATCTCTGCCCCAGCTTTAGTTAGTGTTTCTCTTATCTTTTTTCTCTTCAAAACCCCTCCACACCCTCAGATATTGTAGGAGACAATATTCATTTAAACTTAGTAGCTTCCACCTTCTTTCCTCTAATTGAACTCCTATCCTCCTCTTCTAAATTCCTCAAATTATTCTCAAATACCTCATCATCTTCCTCTGCTTCAATACCAAGCTGTTGGATAGAGTGCCACACCCTAGCAGGGGTGTTCTCCAGTTTCTTCTTTATTCTTAGATTACTCTGAACAAAACCAGAGTCAGAAATAGAATTATCAATTGACACTGAAGACTTGTTATCATGAATAGAAGGAGGGTGTTTCTTGATATCCCTTCCCTGCACCTCCTGCTTCTTATGAGCAATCAGAAATGAGCTCTCTGCTTGAAGAAGAGTAGCATAATACGAAGGATTGAAAGGAATCTTCAGCCTTTGGTAAATATCACCAATGATTTGCTTCTTAGTCTTCTTTTTAATAGCTTGAGTTCCTACACTGTCCTGAGACAAATGTGATCAGGCTGAGAAGGATGACACCTATCCAAAGGAGACCTGTCTAAATGAATATGATTCATATCATTAGCACCCACTAAGTCAGTTACTTCTCTATTAAGATTAGCCAAAGAACATTTAACATGGTCAGGGGATGATTCATTCTCCATGGTCTTAAGCATATTAACCTCCAAGCCACAATGATCCTCATCACCAACAATTATGGAACGACCTTTACAATCAATAAAGGGACTATCAGCTACGATATGCCCTGATTTAGAACAACTTACATCCACAAACTCATTAGGATATGAAGAATCCTTGCAAAAATTCCTGGCTGAACCTTCACATTCTCTATCAGCAGGGCTAGAACTTCTCTCTGCGCACGCACTCTGAACAATATCCACACCCAACGACTTATTTCCCACTTCCACATTCATATCATGCCACACCTCATCACCTACAGAGTTGAAAGACTCAGATTCCAGAAATTCAGAAGAATCTTCTTCAAAACAAGATGTTCTTCTTCTAGAATTAAGGTCTTTAACATAAGGTCCAAAAGAATCTTCAACAATCTTAATACGGTAACACACTTCATTGACTTCCACATTGACAACTTCATTAAGATTCATAGCAAACTTGGTCCTAATCAGAATTCTCGCTACATCAAACCTTGAGTGTCTCCTAGTGTCATCATCCATATTGACAAAAGCTCCTGTACTACCAACTAGAAATTTGAAAAAAATTTCGCCCCACACATGGCAAGGAAGACCAAAAATCTTAAGCCAAGTAAGTCTTTCTTGATCAACATCATTTGGGGACCAGGGGTGAATGTCCGAAAACCATCTAGCAATCCAATCCGATTCCTCTTCTATCAACCTTTTAATAGGGGACAAATTTTATATTCTGCTGCAGTAGTGTATATTTTTTTTGAAAATATTTTACAACGGCTCAAAACGGTTCTCTTAGATGATGTAGAGAACGATTTTCATTAACAACAGGTTTAAACCATTCTCATATAAACTTTTTATAATTTTAATGAAATATTAATTGCAGGAGACCGTTCTCCTATGTTTGATAAAAAAAAATTATTTGTAAAAAAGTCCCCTATTTAGAATCGAACAATGTTCCTCAACTAACAAATTATGAGCGCTTCTAAAAATTTCCCATTCCTTTTCCAAATTTTATAGCGTTAAAACCCAATTCTGAGCGCTAAAACCATTTTTTTTCTCTTTTTGATATTCATAGCGCAAAGTGAAAGTGAAATTCTCCTCCCTAACCCTAACCATTTCTTCCATTGTTTTTCTTCTCTCAAACCCTAACTCATTCTTCCCTTCTCCTTTTTCTCAAACCCTTCAACTAGAGTACATAAAGTTAAGATTTTAGGGTTTATCAAGAGTTTCACGAAATTCATCTCAATAAAAGGGTTAAGGATTCATCTTAATCAAAGGTTTAAGTAAGTTTCTCTGCTCTTTCTGATCTATTTTTAAGATTCGGTTTGTAAGTTTGCTCAGAAAAACGGTTCAAGTGAGTAGATATGGCTGGTTGTTAAGTTTTTTGATTTTGCTGCTACGAGTATTTGTAATGGATGCTTAGGTCGAAATGTTGATTGCAGGACAAGCTCTTGGACCAGACAAGTGTAACACATCTCTTTCCTATTACTATCTTGTTTTTCTTACCACTAGCATTACAGGTATGTTTTTTATTGCATCTATTTATCAATACTTTGTTCTAGATTTGTGTAATTTATTGAACACATTTTCCATTTAGACTTGAATTTTACTGTCATTGTTGTACAATGCCTATGGGTTCAACTGTCATTGTTGTACAATGCCTATGGGCAACTTGACATATGATCAGATTCATAATATATATAATAGACAATGATAATATGGTTTTGGTTTGAATAAATGTTTGGCCCTTACAAATTTAGTGTTATTTGATTTCAAGTTTTGAGTGGTTTTTATCAAAGATTTACTTGTCAATGGTGGAGCGCCAAAATCCCGCCATATCGCTTGCTTTGTGGCGGCGTTATAGGTGGTGAAATTATTCAAGCTATTAAATTAAATTTCAAAATAGTTAAACTTTTTTTATTCTCTTTTTTTATGCTTGTTGCATCAATGCTTCATAAGAATTGGTTAATTTATTGTCTTTATCTTCGTTGATGTTTTTGTAGTGGAAGATTTCTGGCGTACAATTTGTTGCCATGGCTCTAGATAACAAAATTCTGTTTTTTAGGGTTGCTAGATCTATGCTTCCTATCAAAGTTTTAAGCAGTACTATTGAATTTGTGTGTTTTGTACTTCACTCTATTTCGCAATTTCGATATCTAGATGTTCTTTATGGATTGAGATATTATCTGTTTCATGATTTGGTTTGGTATCTTTATGTTGATGAGATTTTGGGTGATAAGTGATGATTGATGATAGTGTGAGTTGCCATTTGTCAATAACCCAATTTTACAACTATATTAAACTATGATGCTTGGTTGGTTTAAAATTTGAATCACTAAGTTCACTTCTTGAGCAAATGAGTTTTAGGTTCTAGTGATCATGAAACAACAACACATTCATAGGGTTTTGTATACTAAGCTTATGTTCATTGGTTAGATGCACCAGCATCATCATTACTTTAATTTTGTAATTAGAAAATAGTATATGTAGATTAAGAACTTGTGGTGAGAAAATTGCATACTATAGAAATTGCATAATATTTCTTCACATTTTCCTTACGTTTATACTTTAAAAAGAAAGTATCTCACTCTAACTTCAATTGTACTGCATGATAGTAGTTTGCCAATGCTTAAATGCAAATGGTTTACAGTGGTATTTGAGTTTTCACATTTTATATGTGTCACACAATTTTGTTTAAGATGAATTAAGTATGGGTTTAAGATATATATAAAATTTGATTGCAGTATGCATTTTGGGAAATAGCTTCTATGCATTAAATTTGTTGCAGATTTACACATTTTGATCTTGTCTTTTAGACTTGTTTTACAAAGTTTAAATGTGTTATTATACCATTAGAGTCTAGTGTTGGAAAATTGCATATGAATTTTGTATATCAATGTTCTCATAGTACTTCATATAAGGTATACTTGATCTCTCTTTTTTTTAGCATTTCCTCATATGAGCAAAGTATTGTTTAGCATTTCCTCATACAAGCAAAGTATTGTTTTGCATTTCCTACAAATTATATAAATTTTGTAATTGTTTGTAATTCTCTGTTTTTGCCTTTTCTATGTTGTTTTTGAGATCCTATACTTATATGATGTCTTGTATATGGTTTTAACAAGATTTTCTATGATACTATTTAACATAATTGTTGAACAAGATACACAAGAGTTTCTAATTTTTTGAGACACTATGTTACTTTTGGCTAGCATGTGACACACTCTGTTAATTTATAAGTAATCACTGGTTTGATTTCAACCGCCGAAACTTAAACAAGAACAGTGGCTTGCACTGAAGCCCAAAATGTTGACTAACTGAATCACTTGTAGTTAATGTTAGTGACGAAGTATGATATTCTATAATGCATTTTTTATTTGAATCTTTATTTTTACTTGATAGATCCCAACTCTTTTTCTTGTTTAATGGACGGATTTAAGTATTTTTCTATGGCTTTTTAAATTTTGATAGAAATTTTGTTTGTTTTTCAAATTCATTTCTGATTCATTGTTGTATTTTGGTCCTTAATCGAATTCAGTTTTGTCATCCAAATGATATATTAGTACTGGTTTATCGATTTTTCAGTGCAAATTATTTTTGAAACTTAATTCATGAATTTATAAACAGTATTAAAGAAATATGTATTTGTATGGCGATTAGTTTCATTAATATACTATTAACCAATATAAGAAGAGTAAACCCTTATATTTAACTATAATTAGGTAGTAGTCACACAATCAAATGGTAATTGGACTTCCCTATAACTAGTTGAACAAAAGTTTACGATGTGTCATGAGATTGGGAAGTAAGTAGCGGTTTATTTTTTTCAGAAGTTTTAAATTCTGATTCGGTTGTGAAAGTTGAAGAAGAAGAATTGGTTTGTTTTTTTTTTAAGTGTTTATGATTTGGATGAAGATGATGGTTTGAAGTTGAATTGATGGAGTTTATTGGTGAATTGAAGCTTTTCTTTTGAATTTGGCAGAGTATTTTTGGCTGTGAAAGCTTGATTTTGAAATGAGAGGAAGTGTGCTTTTATAGATGAATTGGTGAGAAATTAGAATGAAATTGAGAATTTGTGGTGCCGTTTTGATTGTGTAAGTGCTGCGTTTGGACTTGCGGTGCTGAATGTGTGTTTGATTTTTCACGGCTTGCGTTTGCTTTGAATTTGGCTGCGTTTTGTGTCTCTTGTTTTTTATGCAGCTGGGCTTTGATGGCTTGGGGTGGTAGTTCGGCTAGGACGTTTATGCGTGGCTGTTGGAGCTGGGGAGTGTGGTAGCTTGGCTCGTGGATGCGTGGTGGCTGCGCGAGTTTGTTGGAGACTTCGCAAGTGCAAATGGTTTGCAAGTGCCGTAGAGCCAAGCCGTTTGGGGTTGTAGATTATTTCAAATTTTTTTCATTTTCTGGTTAATGTGTTAATGGGTATTGGGCTTGACTAATTATTTTGACTTTTTTGTAATTGAATTGAACAATGGGCTTTGGGATACAAAAAAACATGATTATAAAAAATGGATATTAAAATAATGCTTGGATAATTGGAAAAAGAATAGAGAACAAACTAATTTGGATGTGAAATGGAAATGAGATGGATTTAACAAAAAATTGGATAAATGGGAAATAATGGGTATTAGTCATGGATATTGGAAATGGATATAGAAACATGGTTTAGAGAATGGATATGGAAATTTTGGTTTAGAAAATGGGTTGGAAAAAAATGGTTTAAATAGCAAAAAGTGGAATTATGTAAAAAAAAATGGTTAAAACTGGGGATAATGGTTTATAATGAAAGATGGTTTATGAAGTGGATCATGGATAACAAGTCTCTCTTTTTTTTAGCCCAAAACCAATCTCGAATTTTTTTCACAAGCCTCTGATAAACATATGCCACATAACCAGCCACAACTGAACAAATAGCCATTTGAATCTGACTTTCTGAACCCAAAACTCATACAAGCCACTGCTTGATAAACTAAAGGATCTCAGCACAAGACATCTTGCTTTTGAACAAACACCTGTGACTTGGAATCACTTCTTTGTCTTTGACGAACCTGCACAACACACAGAGAGAGAAACAAGCAAATGACAACATATTTTTTTGTATTTTGGTTAGAGGTTAGATAAACAGAAGCAAGTAAGAAAAAGAGAATCACACAGGTGCTCAGGAGGAACATAAACTGTGATCTTGTTTGTGGTAGATATGCAAATGAAATGAGCGAAATCTTAGGGGTAAAAATTAGGGTCTTACACCTCCACATTACACACTCATAGAAAGAAGCTTGATTCCAGGTCTAGAAAATGTATCTATCTAGGATTCAAAATTGGAGTTAAGGGTTACATCCTTTTATATTTACATTCCAAAGAAATTTTCTTGTCAAGAGATGTTACATTTTTTGAAACTGTGTTTCCTTACCAAGACACTCCTTCCTCTTCTTATACTTCTACCCCTCAACCTCTTTCTCAATCCACATCTGATTTTGATTTCCCTTATATTCCTGATTCTCCTCATTTTATCCCTTCCACCTCATCCACAATCAATTCTGATCCTAATTCTAATATTGATCAACCTACTTCTACCAGCTCTTCCTCTCTTCCTTCTAATTCTCCCACCATACCTCAAATTGACCCTCCCATAAGAAGATCTCAAAGAGCTAGTCATCCTCCCATTTACCTTCAAAATTATCATTGTAACTTGATTGAGAATGCAGTTCAACTTGATGATTCAACTGTCAGACAACCTTCTTCTCAATGTAAGTACCCTTTGTCTCATTTTCTTTCCTATCACAATATTTCACATAACCATAACCAGTATATTCTAAACATGTCATCTATTTCTGAGCCATATTCTTATAAAAAAGCCATTATCAATCCAAACTGGAGTGATACCATTAGGTCAGAACTGGCTGCTCTTATGAAGACTCATACATGGGATTTAGTCAAATTACCTCAGCACAAGAAAGTTGTTGGATGCAGATGGGTTTTCAAACTTAAAATGCATGCTGATGGCTCTGTAGAGAGGTATAAGGCAAGGCTAGTGGCAAAGGGATTTACTCAGACTGAGGGATTAGACTACATGGAGACTTTCAGCCCTATAATTAAGATGACTACTATTAGAGTGTTCTTGGCTATTGCTGCTGCAAATAACTGGCCTCTTTTCCAGCTGGATGTTAACACAGACGTTCTCCATGGTGATTTATATGAAGAGGTTTATATGCAACCTCCTCCTGGTCTTTCCCTAACTGATTCCACTCTTGTTTGCAAACTCAACAAGTCTCTATATGGCCTTAAGCAAGCCAGTAGGCAGTGGAATGCTAAATTGACTGAAACATTGTTACAGTCAGACTTCATTCAATCCAAGTCTGACTACTCTCTATTCACCAAATGCAAGGCCCAATATTTCACTGTTATCCTTGTTTATGTTGATGATCTAGTCTTAGGAGGGACTGATGTTGATGAAATTAACAACATTAAGTCACTTCTACACACAAAGTTCAGCATCAAGGATTTGGGCACACTTAAGTATTTTCTTGGATTTAAAGTAAGCAGATCCCAAGCAGGCATCAGTCTATATAAAAAGAAAATACACTTTAGATTTATTGCAGGATGCAGGATTGACTAGAGTAAAGCCATGTAGCACTCCTATGCAACCTCATCAATAATTACACAAAGAATCTGGTGATGCTCTTTCTATTCCTACTGAGGTCAGAAGACTGATTGGAAGACTCTTGTATCTTACACACTCAAGGCCTGAAATAGCTTATGCTGTAAGCAAACTCAGCCAATTTTTGAGTGCTCCGCATAATGATCACATGTTGGCAGGCATACATGTCTTGAAGTTCCTTAAAGGCAGTCCTGGTAATGGCTTATTCTTCAGTTCATCATCAGACCTCACACTTAAGGGCTTTTCAGATTCTGATTGGGGAGATTGCCCTGATACTAGATGATCAACAACTGGCGTTTGTTTCTTTCTTGGTAACTCACTCATAAGCTGGAAGAGTAAGAAGCAGGCCATGGTGTCTAGATCATCATCTGAAGCAGAGTATAGAGCATTGGCACAAGCTACTTGTAAAGGACAATGGATTCTATATCTGCTGCAAGACTTCATGATACATCACACCAATGCTTTTGTGATCTATTGTGACAACAAATCATTATTACACATAGCTGTTAACGCTGTCTTCCATGAAAGGAATAAGCACATTGAGATCGATTGTCATGTTGTTAGAGATAAAGTCCAAGCTGGTATCCTTCACTTGCTTCCTATTGGCTCCAAGGATCAAGTGGCTGACATACTGACAAAGTCTTTACATGTGCGACCTTTCAGCAACCTTCAAGGCAAGCTTGGCATGATTAACATCTATTCCAGCTTGAGGGGGATGGTAAACATAAGGAATAATGAAATTACTTAAAGTGGAAGCTACTTATGCTATAACTGTTTTTAGTTGGTTACACTTGGTAGTTAGAGTTTGTTGTAAACTGTACTCAATGTAACTAACTATATAAGACATAATCAATACTTGGTATTATTCAGTTGTGAATAATACTACTGCTTCCATTTTTCTTCCTTGCATGAATTCTCCATTTCTCTATTTCTTCATGCATACATCATAACTTCACAGTTGACACTAAATAGAATGTAAAAGAAATTTCTAAAATATTTATTTAATGAATGATAATGTTTTAATATGACTTTTAGATTATAAATCGTTATGTTAGTGAAGTGGTTCTGAATAGATTCAAAAGTTATGGTTTGAAAAAACTTTAACAAAACAAATGATAAAATTAAAAAACAAAGTTTGCACCAGATAGAATTTGAACTAGAATCTTGTTTAACAAAGGAGACGTGGACAGAAGAAAATTCAATTGAATCGATGAAATGTTTTGATAAAATTTAAACGGAAAAATATATAACACCGGTAAATAACTAAGGATTCAAACGATATTTTCGTTCAATAAGTGACACGAATTTCTCCATAAATAAATTAAAATATTTTATAGAATGAAAAGTATATGAAAATTAACATGTTTCAAGAGCCAACAAATTATCTAAGTTATTTCATTATTTTTCTAATGCATGAGAATAAATGAGGAAATTTTATTCTATATTATATGGTTGATCAATATACTTTTTTTTTAATAAGCAAAATATATTCAAAGAAGGATACAAAGGGGTATCATAACCCAATTACAAAAAGTATCATACTAGGAATTCCCCATTACAAAAATTCACACGGTGATTTGTACCAATCGTAATAATTATACGTAAAATTAGATTTTTTACTGATCCACTTCCAGGTTAACAACACAATCTTATGGACTACCAATTCGTCGTTCCAAACCTCATCGTTAAACATAATGTTGTTCCTAAAGTTCCATAGGCAATAACTAATAACAAGCCATATCGCAATAGAATTTTTAGTAGCAATGCCACAAGAGTGTATGCTTAATTCATTTTCTTTGACATTGTAATTAGTTTATCATGTAATATGTTTAATTCAAGTTCAATGTACAGTGTTGTGGAGCAAGTGAATATGATGAACAATGTTAGAAGAAAGCCCAGATGGATCTGTCCTAAAGTAAGTGGCACGATTATGTTTCTTTCATTTACATTCATTGTGGTTGTATTCATGTGATTTTTGCTTAAATTTGTAGACAAGGAAACAACCTGGAAATTACGAGTGTGGTTATTATATCATGAAACACATGCTAACATTGTCCTTGTCAGCATTGTTGATTCATGGGATAAGGTATACATGTCATAAAATGTTTACATATATTAACAGATAAGTTGACTATTGAATTATTATCATACATGTTATTGCCTCTTTCTTATGTAGAGGTTTCTTATGTAGATGTTTAACGACGAAACCTCATTCCTCGTTGAGGACTTCTTAGATCTTCGTAAACGTTGGGCATATATCCACAATGTTCTTAAGGGTCCTGCTAATTGATGATGTTAATGACTTTTTCTGTAGAGATTATGTGAATAACACTTTTCTGTATTGATGACATGAATATAGTGTTTGGTGTAATTATGGTTATAATAGTTATAATACTTACAGAATGTATACCTTATCTGTTAGCTGTATTTTATGGTTATAATATAGTTACAATACTTATAAATGAATGTTAGCTTATCGGTTATGGTTTAAATGGTTACAGGTTAAAAAATGGGATGAATTTGAATTGCTGAGAAATGCATATTTAAAATGGTTACAGGTTCAATAATGGGAAGATTTTGAATTGCTGAGAAATGCATATTTAAAACAGATGATGTTTTGACTGTGGTTAGAAATCCAAGCCGTCGTTGTATATTTATGTCTGCAGAATATATAACGACGAGTATAAAATATAACCATAATAATATCCCGCGCGCTGCACAGAAAAAAATAAATATCAAAATGGCGCAGCTGGGAATCGAACCTAGGAGCATTATATTTATCACAATGGTTCGTTTTATTAAGTGTTGTGATAAGGTGCGCTGTTTCCAGGTAATTACAACGGTTAATGGCCCGTGATTATAATACTTCATTTACAACGACACTCTACATAACAACGCCTGCGTCAGCGTTATTATATGCCTTTCCCAACCATTGTTAATTGGTATTTACGTAGTAGTGTCTGTAGTGAGTGCCACTGTCACGTCATCTTCAAGTTTTTTCTTGTTTGAGGGCATTTGAGTAATGGCCTCCATGAAAGGGATAGTAATATGAAGTTGCTTTAAGAGCTCGATGAATTTCTTAAATTGACCCTCGTTCTTAGTTTTGGTAAGTCTTTGAGGGTATGGTATATGTGGCATGTTAGTTGGTGGAGGTACGCATGGCTTTTCTTTCTCAATAGCTTCTTTGGTAATGGTTGTTTCCTCACTATCAGCTATTGGTTCTCCAACATGGCTTGTATCAGTCACCTTTTATAATGGTCATTCTTGTGTTGTAGAGTACACCATTATAGAAGGTATAGATAATAAGCCATTTATCTAGTCCGTGATGAGGAAATAGTCTCATCATGTCCTTGTATTGTTCCCATGCTTCAAAGAGTATTTCTCCTTCGACTTGTCTACACTTAGTCATTTGATTTCTCAACACTACCATCTTGCATGGTGGGAAATATTTGGGTAAGAATACCTTCTTGAGTTCGTTCCAAGTAGTGATGGAGTTAACAACTAGAGACCGTAGCCATGCTCTCTCTCTCTCTCTCTGTCTCTCTCTCTCTCTCAGGGAAAAAGGAAATCAGAATAAACGAATGGTGTATGGTTCGACACCATTACTCTTTAACGTGTCTTCATATTATACAAACACTTATAGATGAAGATTGGGGTCCTCAAGGGGATTTTCAGAGAACTGGTTCGGTTGGAAGATTTGCAGCTGAGAAGGTTTCAATTTGAAAGTGTCGCCTGGATTATAGGTGGAACAATGCTTGAGTGTGGATCGTCATGGGAAGGAACGACGTAGTCCTTAAGATGACGGTTTTTGTTTTCTGCCATCGGGGTAATTACAACTCGAAGTTGTTCGATCTGGCGTTTTAAGTGAATAAAACGCCCTACTTTGTCGATCAATTGTTCTAACTCATCTTCGGCTGAGCGAGTACTTGGCATACAATCGAGAGACAGGAAAAATAAATTGTCTTAGTCGATACGGTGCTACAATGGAATAACAATATTGAGCGTTGGTCCCCGAAAACGGTGCCAAAAACTTGATGTGTATCATGCAAGTGCACGAAAATGCCACTTATAGTATAAAAAATATCGAACCCATAGACACCAATATCAACCTACTGTTATCTATTGTTGCTTTGTAAATCTAGGGCTATCGGTAATAGTTTTGCTTGAAAACGAATTAAAATAGTTGGGTTTAGAATTGATTTAAACGACGACAGGAATGTAATTTCTGAGTACCTTCTGGACTAGATAAAATTTAACACATTACTTTGTTTTAAAGATCATTTTCGAAAGAAATAAGTAATGCCATGTATAATATATACCTAGAATAATACTATACAAGCATTTTATTTGGTACTGACACCAACATAAGTGCCTAATGGCCTAATTCACATACTTGACCATTCGAAAAACATAATACAATCTATGGTCCAAGTCATGGAAATTAGCCAAAACAATAAAAACTAAGATCAATATACAATATCCTCAATTGTATACAACACATGACACAGCGGAAAAACTAAAGCTAAGCTTCTCTTGAAACATCCAAGCATAACCGCACTTGTAAATCAAACCTCGAACACTGCCTAAAAAATAACAACAACAATGGGGTGAGATATTAATCTCAGTGAGTTCCCTATGTTATGGATTTTCTCGGCTTTACAAGGTTCTATCCAAATCCTAACTCAAGTCAAGGGGAAGTGAAATGACCTTGAGTTCTCATTCTCACACTATATGGAAACATGTTCATGAGTTCATCAACTCAAAATTTAATTATCAACAATTCAATAATCCCACATCATACTCAATATTTTCACTTTTTATTGGGTAGAGGACCGTCATAGCTTCCCAATGATACCAATAACGTTTTGATCCGAAACACGGTTCAAACGTTATGAATTTTCTAAAATATTTTTCATCAACCAACAGTGGTAACCGGTTACCTCATATAGAGTAACCGGTTACTCAAGTTCTTTTCTCAAAACAGAACCAAAAACTCAATAGGGTAACCAGTTACCTCATATAGAGTAACCGGTTACTCAAATCCAAATTTCTAAAACAGAACTGAATTCACGTTTAGAGGCACAATAGGGTAACCGGTTACCTCATATACAGTAACCGGTTACTTAGTTCATTTTTTTTTGTACAACAACCATTTTTCCTGCAAGTAACCGGTTACCTCATATAGAGTAACCAGTTACCACTGAGTCTGAGACCTAAAAACCTGTTATTTTCAGCATCACAACCCAATGGAACCCATCAAAATTCATGGGAACATCATAGCAAGCATCAAACATCAATATTTCATACAACCCACACATATTATGCGTTCTATTTCAAATATTAATCATAGCAAACAACATTTAACATGATCAATCCAATTTCACCATTTGTATCCAAGTTCTAACCTAGGTTTCTATACTTAGGGTTCTAACTAGAACTCACCTATGATCAAGAAGAAGAGATGGATTGATGATGAAGATGATGAATTTATGCTTCTTTCTTCTTCCCAAGTTTCCTCCTCTCTTATTTCTCTCTTCTCCTTCCCTTACCAACTTTCTATTCTTTTCTTCTTTCTCTTATCACAATTATATATATATATAAACATATTATATAATATAATCCAAAAGGGTAAAACATCTCCAATTGATATTTTATTGTCTACCACCAAATGATCGATTATTAGAGTTACCATAAAATACTCTCTTGAACTAAAATAATTTATCTGTCTCTTTGTTAAATAATTGATCTCTCCAGAGTTCACTAGTTGCTCTATTAATCCCAATTGATAATACTTAAAGAATTCCATTATTCCAATTGATCAGAGATTGAGCACCTGGACACTCATCTGATAACCAATTGAGCGTTTAGAGAATATGGGGTATTACAAAATATTAATTTAAAAACACTACTCACTTTCGCGAAACCCGTGTTGGATTTCGAAACCTTAGTCGCTTACTGTCGCACGTACAAGTTACAATTTCAAAACAAATTCTGAAAACACATAAGTCTTATTTTATTAACAAAACGTTTTCGCGCTGAAAACCAAAACTTGAAAACCAAAAACTTAAACATCTGAGTTTTAAGATCAGATACTATTTTCACACTTTCGCGTTGAAACCGATATTCGAATATTTTTCGCTTTCGCGCAAAAATCTTAACTTTTTGAAACAAAATTCAGAATCACAAAACTATTTTAATATAAAAATTCAGTGTTCTTTATTTTAACGAATTCTGTCAGAACGACAGTCCTCACATCCCGAACTCAACTAATTTAACCGCACTTATTAAATGTATATTTATATATATTGATGCTTATATATTGGAGTAGATTGATGCTTATATATATATATATATATATATATATATATATATATATATATATATATATATATATATATATATATATATATATATATATATAAGCATCAACCTACTCCAAGAGTAATTTTTTTAAAACTTACTGTAAATTATAACTCTTGAATTGAATATAATCTAATGGTTAAATTAATATTTTTAAGTAACCATTAGATTTGAATCAGTTCAAACGCTATCATTTAAAATAAGATAAAAATAACTTACGAGTAAGTTAATCTCCAATATATATATATATATATATATATATATATATATAGTAAGATTTGGGTCGAACTCATGCTGTTTCGAAGGAGAGCTTTCGCGTGTTTTGACAGGAGGGAAGCATGCAGTCGAAGCTTGTTCACATGCTGGTGCCTGAGTGTTACATACTGTAGTCGAAGTTTTGTTTTAGTATGTACTGTCGAATTATTCTGTCGAATTGGGCCTTGTGTTAAGGATCCAATTGTTTAGGTTTCTTGGGCTGCAAGTTACCTAGTTAGTCTATAAATAGGCTAGTACACTCAGTTTGTTGAGTGTGGCAAATTGTGATATTCACTTGTAATCATTTGTGACTTTAATGAGAAAGTGAATAGTAAATAGAATTTATATTTTCCCAATCCTTGGTGTTCCTTCTTCCTCATCTTGTGTTTTCTTTCTTGGTTTTCCGTTAACCCTTATTAGGTTCTTGATCATCAATAAACCGTTTTATACTTTGCTTAAAGATATTGTTTTACACAACAAATTGGTGCGGTGAGCGTGGAGAAGATGTCTTCAAAAAAGTATGAGATTGAAAAGTTCACCGGAGTGAACGATTTCGGTCTGTGGCGTTTGAAGATGAAAATCCTACTGGTGCAGCAGGGTTGTTTGGAAGGGTTGAAGGGACAGGCAGCCATGGATGTTGCGTTGACGGAAAGAGAAAAAATGGCAACGATCGAGAAAACACACAGCGCAATATTGTTGAGCCTTGGTGATAAGTTTCTCCGACAGGTATCAAAGCAGACTACGGCGTCAGGATTATGGGTTAAACTTGAAAGTTTGTATATGACCAAATCTCTGGTGAATCGTCTCTACTTGAAGCAAGCCTTGTATTCATTCAAGATGAGTGAAGACAAAGCTTTGGCTGAGCAGTTGGATATGTTCAACAAGCTGATTCTTGATCTTGAAAATATTGATGTGAAGATCGATGACGAAGATCAAGCATTGTTGCTGTTGTGTGCTTTGTCCAGATCGCATGCTCACTTCAAAGAAACACTCTTGTATGGAAGAGAGTCCCTGACCTTTGAAGAAGTTCAAGCAGCCTTGTATTCGAAGGATTTGAACGAAAGAAAGGAGAAGAAACCTTCATCAGTTGGCGAAGGGTTGTCCGTGAAAGGAAGATCGTCAAAGAAAGATGGTAGGTTTGACAAGAAGAAAGGAAAGGCTCAGTAGAAGTCTTATGGTGGTGATATGTCTAGTATCAAATGTTATCATTGTAAGAAGGATGGTCACACAAGAAAGGTGTGCCCTGAGCACCTGAATAATCATGGAGGTAAGGACAATGGGAATGCAACTATAGTGCAAGATGGGTATGTATCATATGATGTCCTTGTGGTGTCGAGCAGAAACTCTTGCGAAGAGTGGATTATGGATTCTGGATGTACTTCGCATATGACTCCAAACAAGAATGTGTTTGAAGAATTGTGTGATCAAGATGGTGGATCAGTGCTGCTGGGGAACAATAAAGCTTGCAAGATTGCAGGTATTGGATCTGTTAGATTCAAGCTCCATGATGAGTCAATAAAGCTATTGACTAGGGTTAGGTATGTACCTGATCTTAAGAGGAATTTAATTTCTCTTGGTGAATACGACAGAAAGGGATATGTTTTCAAAGGAGAGCAAGATATCCTGAAAGTCATGAAAGGGTCGAAGGAAGTCTTGAGAGGCGTGAAAAACCAAGGCTTGTATACCCTTGAGGCTTAGATTGTAACTGGTTCGACAAATGTTTGATCCACGAAACCTGTATCGAAGACAGAATTATGGAACATGAGATTGGGCCATGTCAGTGAAAGAGGCCTGGTCGAATTGGGGAAGCAGAACCTGCTAGACAAAGGCGAAAACCTGGAGTTTTGTGAATCTTGTGTATTTGGAAAATCCTGTAGGGCGGAGTTTAACAAAGGCAAGCAAAGAACACATGGATCCCTTGATTACATTCATGCTGATCTTTAGGGGCTTGCAAGGAATCCTTCACACTCAGGTGCAAGGTATTTTCTATCCATCGTTGATGACTATTCCAGAAAGCTATGGGTATTCATTCAGAAGACGAAGGAAGAAACTTTTGAGAATTTCAAAAGTTGGAAGGTTCTGGTCGAAACTCAAACTGGCAGAAAGGTTAAATGGTTGAGAACCAACAATGGCCTTGAATTCTGAAACGAAGCGTTCGACAGTTATTGTGTTGAGTCTGGGATTGCAAGGCATAAGACTGTAGCAGGTACTCCTCAACAAAATGGCTTAGCTGAGAGATTCAATCGAACAATCCTTGAAAGGGTTAGATGCATGTTGGTTAGTGCTGGATTGAAGAAGGTGTTTTGGGCGGAGGCTGTTTCGACAGCAGCTTATCTGATAAATAGATGTCCCTCGACTGCGCTGGGAATGAAGACACCTGAAAAAGTTTGGTCAGGTCATCCACCAGATCTCGACAAACTGAGAGTATTTGGTTGTTTAGACTATGCTCACATTAGGCAAGACAAGGTTGAACCTAGAGCTTTGAGATGCATGTTCCTTGGATATCCTGAGGGAGTCAAGGGTTATAGGCTGTGGTGCCTAGAACCAGGTCACAGAAGATGTATCACAAGTCCTGATGTAGTTTTCAATGAATTCGAAGAGCAAGATGCTGAAGAGGCTGAGGAAACTGTCGATGACTACCTACTGGAAAGAGATAGGTCGAGAAGAGTCATCAAGCCACCTCAGAGACTTGGTTATGCAGATCTGATAGCCTTTGCCTTAATCTCTGTAAGTGATGTACTTGAGGAAGAAACTAGAGATTACAAGGAGTCTATAAGGAGTCTAAACAAGACTGAATGGCGGAAAACCATGGATGGCGAGATGAAATCTCTTCATGATAATAACACTTGGGAGCTGATTGAGAAACCTGAAGGAGCAAGGTTAGTCAGCTGTAAGTGGATTTTCAAGGTCAAGGAAGGAATCAAAAGAGTGATGTCGAAGCGCTTTAAGGTGAGGCTGGTTGCTAGGGGGTTCACTCAGAAAGAAGGAGTCGACTTCAATGATGTGTTCTCACCTGTTGTAAAGCATATATCCATTCGAATGATGTTGGCCATGGTGGCGAAGTTTGACTTGGAACTTGAGCAAATGGATGTGAAGACAGCATTTCTGTATGGTGATCTAGATGAAACGATCCTGATGCGTCAACTTGAAGGGTATGCAGAAAAGGGAAAAGAAGATTATGTGTGCAAGCTGAATAGGTCTTTGAATGGCCTGAAATAATCTCATCGACAGTGGAATAGGAGATTCGACAAGTTCATGGCACACATTGGTTTCACTAGAAGTCAGTTCGATCACTGTGTTTACTTCAGATTTCGACCTAGAAACTCACTTGTTATGTTGCTGTTGTATGTGGATGATATCCTCATAGCTAGCAACAGTATTGAGGATGTAACGAAGGTGAAGGCCGAACTCAGTAAGGAGTTCGAAATGAAGGATCTGGGTGCTGCAGCCAGGATTCTTGGGATTGGCATCCGGAGAGATAGAAAGCAGACCAAGTTGTGCTTATCTCAGGAGACATACCTACGGAAGCTTCTCGACAAGTTTGGTATATCGAATTCAAAGCCTGTTGTGACACCTACAAATCCTCAGTTTAAGCTTAGTACTACTCAAAGTCCGAGTACTTAAGTTGAAAGAATCTATATGAATAGCATTCCATATGCTAGTGTAGTGGGTTCTTTGAGGTATGCTATGGTTTGTACGAGGCCAGACATAGCATATGGAGTGGGCCTTGTGAGCAGGTATATGGCCATTCCAAGAAAGGCGCACTAGCAAGCTGTAAAGTGGATTCTCAGGTACATAAATGGATCTTTGAAAAGAGTATGGATTTATGGTGGAGCCTGTGGTGGTGATAGCATAGTCGAAATCGAAGGATTTGTTGACTCTGATTATGCAGGTTGTATGGATTCCCGAAAGTCTATTTCTGGATATGTTTTCACAATGTTTGGCACCGAAATCAGTTGGAAAGCGACGCTTCAGAAGGTTGTTGCCTTATCAACCACTGAAGATGAATATATTGCCCTCACTCAAGCTGTGAAGGAAGCATTGTGGCTTGAAGGTTTTGCAACGGAGCTGAAACTTCAAGGTCGAAGTGTCACTGTTAAATGTGATAGTCAAAGTGCAATACACCTGTCGAAGAATTCAGCCTATCATGAGCGAACTAAGCACTTCGATGTGAGGCTGCACTTCGTCAGAGAAATAATCGAGCATGGTGAAGTCCAGGTGCTGAAGGTTTCGACTGTAGACAATGCTGCTGATATGATCACCAAGACGTTGTCAAGTTACAAGTTTTTCCACTGTATGCAGTTGATAAAGCTGCATGATGAAAGCTAGTTGATTCCCTTGTTGCTGAGTTAGATCCAAGGTGGAGATTTGTGAGATTTGGGTTGAACTCATGTTGTGTCGAAGGAGAGCTTTCATGTGTTTCGACATGAGGGAAGCATGCAGTCGAAGCTTGTTCACATGCTGGTGCCTGAGTGTTACATACTGTATTTGAAGTTTTGTTCTAGTATGTACTGTCGAATTATTCTGTCGAATTGGGCCTTGTGTTAAGGATCCAATTGTTTCGGTTTCTTGGGCTACAAGTTACGTGGTTAGTCTATAAATAGGTTAGTACACTCAGTTTGTTGAGTGTGGAAAATTGTGATATTCACTTGTAATCATTTGTGACTTTAATGAGAAAGTGAATAGTAAACATAATTTATATTTGCCCAATCCTTGTTGTTCCTTCTTCTTCTTCTTGTGTTTTCTTTCTTGGTTTTCCGTTAACCCTTGTTTGGTTCTTGATCATCAAAAAACTGTTTTATACTTTGCTTAAAGATATCGTTTTACACAACATATATATATATATATATATATATATTAAACAACCAATTTAGCTTAGGAGTAAATTCACAACAACAATAAACATATAATAGAACCTAAACGAAAACCGAAGCTAAAACTAGTAAATAAGCCGAACCGGTAATTAAAATTAGAAAGTAAAAATGCTGGAATCGGATGCGGAAAAATTATTCCGACAAGAATGTAATATCTTTTAAGTATGATTAGAAATACATTTCTCATTGTTAACCGACGGAAGCAATAAATTGTTGAATTTTTCTCTTAGCTAAAAATATTGTGAAATTATTCTCAATTATAAAAATTACATCAACACAACAAAACAAAATCAACAACAATTACAACACTAAATAGAATTTAGTTTTGGGGAGAAATATGAATTTATAAATGGAAAATAAAGTTTAGAGGAAAAAAAAACTTAATTTAGAGCAAAAGTGAAAGAAATTGGTGCTTTATATATAAAACAGAAATTATTTATTATTAATTTTAAAATAAGAAATGTGTATCTGTTCACTTTTAACGGATCAATTATAACCAGTAAATTACTTGATATAAAAAAAACAAGAGAGAATTAGAATAATACAATTTCAAAAGAATTGGCAAATATAACAACTTTATATATTTTTTAGGTGAAACAAACACAAACTTTGAAAGGATTTGACTTGGAGTATGTAGGAGTTACCCCGTCAAAATAGTAACCCACTAAAATCAGTTCATTGCATACAAGCACACCCAGATTCATGGATGACTGACTTTACGCTATGTATTAGTCAATGGGGTTACTTGCATCAACTAAATCAATATAGTTCATTTCAACATAAGCAAAATCTGAACAATAATCATTTTACTAAAGATTTCAACTCTCATTTAGGACACTAACCACCAGGCATTTGAAATTTGTTAGGTTTACTGACATCTCACAAAATTTATTTATTGCAAAATTTCGTAAACTTGATTCAATTATGTTAAAAAATGTCATTTCAAGAACTGTTTACTTTATCACTAACATCACTTTCATACGTACCAAAATTCTTCAAAGCAAAAGAACGTGCCTTGAGTGTTTTCTGTTAGGAAGAGGCCCATTTGAGAGAGAAAAGAGCCCATCATGCTTAGAGATTATTATCATTAGGCGGGTGTTATTAGTCATTTTATTTAGTTACTTTATTTTATGTTAGTTTCTTGGGCCCTTGTTTAGCCCACTTGCTGTAACCCTACTATATATGCGGCTGTTGTTGCTGTGCTATGGATTATTGAAATTCTGAAAATCTTTTCTTATGTTATCTTCATTATGCAACTCTTAACTTGATAATAATTAGATAGTAAACCCTAACAATTTGGTGCTCTCATTCTTGAACCTCAATCCCCCTTCCATGGCATATTCTTACTACACTCATCCATTTTACCCCACTTTCACTCACTCATATTATTCCACTACAACAACCATTTCTGCTCCACCATCGATAAACCCATATCCTGCAAGTTCCTATTCACAACCTAAAACACCTCAATCTCAAGATTTCTATTCACAGCTAGAAATTCTCAAACAATATTTTATTCAAACCCATGAGATCTCAACCAAATATAGAGAAGAGTTGAAAAAACAGATTCAAAATTTGAGTTATTCTCTCAAAACTTCATCACAAGAGTTTTCTGATTCACAGCAGAAATTGAAAGAAAAATATATGTCCAAACATAATACAAAAACACAAACAGAAGAAAAAAGGAATTTGGAAAACTTTGATTCAGCAAAAACTTTTCCGGCGAAATTTCCGACATCCTCTCCGGCGTCACTTCCGGCGTTAACTCCGGCGACATCTCCGGTATCAATTTCGGCATCGATTTCGAAGACATTTTTGGTGTCGAATCTGTCAAAAATTATGCTACCGGAATCACAAGATCCACAACCGGAACCACCACTACCACAACAATCAGATTTGTTGTTTCCAGCAACACTTCCGGTCAAACCACCTCCGGCCAAATCACCAAATCTAAAACTATTACCAGCAAAATTATGGGATCAGGAACACCCACCGGAAATACTACAGAATTTGCAACGGCCACCGGAGAAATTAACAGGTTTGCAACGACCACCGGCGGAGCCACCACCATTATCAAACATCTTTTATCATCTTTGTTTTTTTATTAGTATTGTAAAAAAAAAAACAAAAAAAAAGGAAGAAAGAAGAAGAAAGAGGAAGTGGAAAAAAAAACGTGAAAAAAAGAAGAAGAAGAAACCAAGAGAAAAAAAAAGAAGTAGTAGAAGAAGAAAATAATCGAAGATGCAAAACCCAAATTCACCAAACCCTATCAAAACACCTACACTAAACCAGCCACAATCTCCACCAACCCACCTCAACCTGCCACTACCCAATTTCCTCCCAGCTCACAAGGCATAACTTCTCAAAAAACCTCACAACATAACCCCACCAAAATGCCTATCCGGCATATATCCCAAGCCCAACTACAAGAACGCAGGGCCCAAGGACTTTGTTTTAATTGTGATGAGAAATTTATTGCTGGTCACAAATGTTCCACTAATAAATTCCTGTTACTGTTGGATGAGAAATTAACTAGAGTACAGAGTCGGCCGAAGCCTTTACAACATTACAGAGAAAGATGACTGACATGCCGGTCCTGGCATTGCCAGATTTTACAAAACGCTTCATAGTGGAAACAGATGCTTCAGGCGTGGCTGTAGGTGCTGTGTTATCGCAAGACGGTCACCCCATTGCTTTCTTTAGTAAAAAAATGTGCCCTCGAATGCAAGCTGCCTCTGTCTATGTTCGGGAGATGTATGCTGTAACAGAAGCCGTAAAAAAGTGGCGTCAGTACCTCATAGGACAAAAATTCTACATATTCACAGATCAAAAGAGCCTAAAAAATCTTTTACTTCAGAAAATTCAGACACCAGAACAACAAAAATGAGCATCAAAACTACAAGGGTTTAATTTTGATATTTTCTACAAACCTGGCAAATCCAATTTAGTTGCTGATGCTTTGATTCGTAAATACCACTCTGAGGATTCCTGCTTGTTCGCCCTCTCTTCTCCCATTCCAGATCTCTTGAACTCCCTTCGTGTTTTTTATACACAGGAAAAGGCAGGTCAGACGTTAGTGGACCAGTCATTGCAAAATCAAAATGAGCAAAATTTCTACAAGTTTTCACAGGGTTTACTCTACTACAAAGATAGGTTGTTCTTACCTGATGTGGACGGACTTCGAACCAGTATTCTGCAAGAATACCACAGCACACCAACTGCAGGGCACTCGGGTGTAAAAGCTACTCTTGCTCGTCTGACTTCCTCCTTCTCATGGCCAGGCCTATACACTGAAGCCAAACGGTTTGTCCAACATTGCACTACCTGTCAGAATAACAAATATCAGACACAAAAAAAGGGTTTGTTACAAGCTCTACCAATTCCTACGCAGGTATGGGAGGGTTTGACTATGGACTTTATCACAAACTTACCAAACTCGTTCGGTCATACAACTATTTGGGTCGTCTGTGACCGGCTGTCAAAATATTGCCATTTCATAGCTTTGCCTACTAACTTCACGGCCAAGGACCTTGCTTCTCGCTTCTCTGTGGAAGTAGCCCATCTTCATGGAACCCCAAAATCAATCGTTTCCGACCGCGACCCTCTTTTCCTCAGCAATTTCTGGAAACAGTTTTTCAAAGTACAAGGGACAACATTAAAATATAGCACAGCATACCACCCTGAGACTGATGGACAAACTGAAGTAGTAAACAGATCCTTGGGAACATACCTTAAATGTTTCGCTGGTGACAACCCTCGTCAATGGTACAAGTTCCTACACCTTGATGAGTACTGGTACAACACTTCTTATCACACAACGATTCAGATGACCCCCTTCACAGCTCTTTATGGTCGCGAACCACCCAATATCCCAGCTTACGTTTCCGGGTCAGTTTCTGAAGAATTCTTTGACAGTTCCTTGCAAAACCAGAGCAACATTATTATCAAACTGAAAGAGACCTTAAGAAAAACAAGGATCCAAATGGAAAAACAAGCCAACTTAAAAAGGGTCGAGTTTACCTTCAACAGTGGAGATCTTGTTTTGTTGAAGTTGCAACCCTATCGCCAACAAACCGTTGCTAAGAGATCTTCGCATAAGCTGAGCAAGCGTTTTTTGGTCCCTTCAAGGTCATTAAACGAGTTGCGAGGTCGCGTATCTGTTGGATCTTCCTTCGTCCTCCCAAGTACATCCAGTGGTGCACGTCTCTCTTTTACGACCATACTTTGCTTCTCGGTCCCCAACTAGCTTCCGACATCTCCCAAGCAAAGTCTTACGCTTTAATGAAGTTTTTTGTGACACCACCAAGCTCCGCCACCATGATCCGCCATCCAAAGATGTTCAGATCCAATCTACGGCCTTGCATGTGGAAGAAAAAAATAATCCATGTTTTGACGACACTAATGAGGAACCAAGAACTCCAGAAAGCGACTCTATAAAGGGTGGGACTCGACACTTTACTAGAAATGTTGTTAAGGGTGTAGAAAGTTTGCATGCAGAAGAAGAAGTTGGAAAGAAAAAAGCTGAAGGAGAAAGGGTGAACACGGAGAAAGAAACAGAGAGGCTAAGAGTTTCACACCAAATGAATACACCTTTAACAAGTGAAGTTATGACAAGGCCACTTGCTTCACGTGATATTTCAGTTTCCAAGAGTGATGTTTCCAAAGCCAGCACGCGAACAGTTATTACACATGCGCACAAGGCTCAAGATGCATGCCTCCCACCTGTCCTTTTCCACCGCCCCAAGCTTTCCTCAGAAACCACCACGTGTCCTATCCTATCTTATCCCCTATCACCTGCTCCTACTAACGTTCCAAACCCTTCCCTAGTCCCAACGACTCTTTTACCTTCAGCCCAACCCACTCCCACGACCTTCACCAATACCTACGCTCCAAAACAAAGCCCAATTAATTTCCCATCCAGCCCAATCCCATTACCACCTCAGCATGATACCCCTATGAACCTTGAGGACAAGGTTCTCATTGACCCAAAGAGTATTGTTAGGAAGAGGCCCATTAGAGAGAGAAAAGAGCCCATCATGCTTAGAGATTATTATCATTAGGGAGGTGTTATTAGTCATTTTATTTAGTTACTTTATTTTAGGTTAGTTTCTTGGGCCCTTGTTTAGCCCACTTGCTCTAACCCTACTATATATGCGGCTGCTGTTGTTGTGCTATGGATTATTGAAATTCTGAAAGTCTTTTCTTATGTTATCTTCATTATGCAACTCTTAGCTTGATAGTAATTAGATAGTAAACCCTAACATTTTCTTAGCAAAGGTGTGTGTCACATGCTTTTAAAATTTAATGTTTTATTTTTACCTATAAATAGGACCTCTACGTGATGCAATTCAAAACAGAATTTATAAAATACAACTCCAAACAAATAAGCTTTTATTTTCATTCAACATAATGGATACAACACACAAATTTTCTCTGACTTTTATTCTTCTTGTTTCCTTTCTTATCTCTTTGGTTCCTAATGTAGCAGAAGCTAGGTCATTGCTGAGTCCATTACAAACCAAAGATGTTGTAATTGGAGAGGTAAATGGAGTATTCAGGACATTGAAAGTATCTGGTTCATCCCCTGGAGTCGGACACAGATTTATTGGAGGGATGAAGGATTCAGGTCCAAGTTCTGGTGGTGTTGGACACAAATACATAACCAACATTAACCATTCATAAAGTTCACATTGCTTTTGCTTTTATTTGCATAACACAAATTATATACATTAATATAGTCCAGAATACTTGTTAGCTACTACTGCTATTACTCGGTGATATATAATAGTATCACTAAACCTGTTGCTAATTGAAGATAATAATGAAAAGATGCATTTTGTTACATGGCTTTGATTTGATAATTACAGATATAATTTGTTACTCTTGTCGTAGATTATTTTCTTTCTTGTTAATGCTAATACCAAAAAGCAGTATACAAAAAAAAGATAAAAAATTAGTTTTGCATACAAATTTTTTCCAAAGCAGTATACTACAATCACTAATATTTTTTATTTTATTTTTTAAATTATTATTTTAAAATAATACTACAATCACTAATATTTTTTATTTTATTTTTTAAATTATTATTTTAAACTAATGTTAATTCTAGTTTTTTCAAGATTTTTTAAAAAAATCATTACAAATAATGAAAAATATGAGATGATAAAAATAGTTAAGAATTATATAGATAAAAGAAAAGTTTTTAAAAATAATTATAATATTTTATAAATTTCTTTAACATATGTAATTAACTTTTTTTAATAAAGACATTTAATTAAATAAAAATCAAAAAACAAAACGGATGAGGAGACATAGAATGTAAATCTTAAAAATAAAAACTAGCAAAAACAATAGTCAGACATGTCTAAAATTCTTTTAAAAATTTTTCAAAAATACAAATAGAAAGTGAATCCCACTACCACCAATATAAATAATACATTTTGTAACAAAAATTTGTCTTGGTAATCTAACCAACCCATGTACAATTATTTCCACTAAAAGCCTTAATTTAAATTTTTTATTATAAAATAAATCACTTATTCTCACGATTTTGACAACCAATAGGAAGGAAATGTGGTTAGGGACCACGTTTTGAATCCAAACTCTTACAATTTTTACATCCATTTTTTTATAATGTATCTATTTTACTTTCACAATGCGTTTTTTTTATTTTTTTAATTTATCTATTTTTGAAAAATTACATATTTCTTTTTTTATTTTATTTTAAATATATCTATTCACTCGGTTTGATTATTCAACCGAAAGGAAATTTTAGTTACATATTTAAAAATGCAATTTTCTCTTCTTATTTCAAAAAAGTTATATATATTGCCTCACTTTGATTGTCCATCCGAGAGGTAATATATCTTACATGTATTTTTCAAAACTAGACTATAACTATTCATTACATTCCAACCTTTATCCATCTTCATTCTCTTGAGAAACTGAACATTTTTTTACAAAATTAAATTGTAGGTGATTTTCATCTTCATCTTCTCCATCTTAACGTCCTGACATCTATATTCATATTCCATAATTATTTTTGAAACTTCATCCCTTCCAACACACATAAAGTTTTGAACATTAACTCTTCCAACACCCATATGATTCCTCCCTTCGAACGTCATAATATCATTGAACTCAAGTGTATCTTGAAACGATGGAAGACAATCAAAAATCGACTAAGCTTCCTACACCAATGTTTATCTTCTTCATCACATATTCGGTATGTATTTCTCTCACTTTATTCTTGCACGTAACTTAGAAATATTAGTTTTTGTTGGGTAAATTATGTTATTATGATTATATTGACGAAAATGGAAATTAGTTTTTTTTTTTTGATGTTGACAAAATTCCATATGTATCATGAGTTAAGTAAAGTTCACATGTACCATAAATTAGGTAAAATAGATTTTTCCCTTTAGGGTTGATTTTGTTAATGTTATTTTAATTAAATTTTTTGTGATGCTATTCTAATGAAGAGTTGATAGGAATTTGTTAATAATATACCATATTGTCATACCTCACATTTTGACCACAAGATTTCCCATCATTGTGCAAATCATTACCACAATATGGATGTACCATCACACCTCACCAATCTCCTCAAGGATTATTGAGCAATCACTACAATCATGAATTAGGGATTGTCGAGATTTTCAAAGGGGGAGTGGCTCTTGGGAGAAGATTTTAATGCGGTCAGGAGGGTTTCTGAACGTAAAGGGTCTTCTAATAGGATGAATAGACAGGAGATGGATGAGTTCAATGAATTTATAGCTTCCATGGGGTTGATCGAGCCGGTTCCGGTTTGGAAGATTTTTACGTGGTTTAGTTTGGATGGGAGTGCTATGAGTCGTTTAGATAGATTTTTACTTTCGGAGGCTTTGTTAGAGGATTGGAAGGTGGATGGTCAAGTGGTGGGGTGTAGAGAAATTTCAGATCATTGTCCAATTTCGCTTAAAAGTGCTTTGGTTGATTGGGGACCAAAGCCTTTTAAATTCTTTAATTGTTGGATTAGTCATGAGAATTTTTTGCCTTTTGTGCAAAGAAGTTGGAGGTTGTCAAAGGTTAAAGGAAAAGAGATTTTCTCTTTCAAAGAGAGACTGAAGTTAATGAGAGGTTGTTTGCGCAAGTGGAATGTTGAGGTGTTTGGCTTTTTGAATTTAGAGGTGGAATCGGCTTTAGGAGCGTTGAATGATTTGGATGATTTGGTTGCTGGTTCGGATACTTTTAACTTGACCGACATAGCTTCCAAGCGTGTTTTGGCCAATGATAGAGTGTGGGACTCCTTTCGTCTTAAAGAGAGCTTTCTGTGCCAAAAGTCTAGAATTTCTTGGCTTAAGGAGGGTGATTTCAATTCTAAATTCTTCCACAAGTGCATTAAACATCACATTCGAAGAAATTCGATATTTGGTTTGAACACTTCTAGAGGGTGGATTGATAAAGTGGATGAGGTTAAATAAGAGATTAGATCTCAATTTTCCTTGAGATTCTCGGAGTCTATGCATTCAAGACCCCTCTTAGACGGGATTTCCTTTAACTCTCTTTCTGTTGAGGAAGCCGCTTATTTGGAATATTCGTTCTCGGAGGAGGAAATAAAGGAAGCCATTTGGAGTTGTGATGGTGATAAGAGGCCGGGGCCGGATGGATTCACTTTGAAGTTTTACAAAGCGGGTTGGTCTTTTTTAAAGAGGGATATGATGAAGTTTGTGGGCGAGTTTCACGCGTTTTCTATTTTACCTAAAACGGTCACCACCTCGTTTTTGGCTTTAATTCCAAAAGTTTATATTCCTATCCATTTGGATTACTATAGACCTATTTGCCTTATTGGAAGCATATATAGGATTTTGGCTAAGATTCTTCCTTCTAGGTTGAAGACGGTAGTGGGCAAGCTTGTCTTCAAGTGCCAATCCGCTTTTATCCCTAATAGGAATATGTTGGATGGGGATGCTTCTTATTAATAAGGTGTTGGACTATGCTAAGAGATTCAAGAAGAGTTGTATGGTTGTAAAGGTTGACTTTGAGAAGGCCTATGATTGCGTGTCGTGGTACTTTCTTAGGTATTTGTTAAAAAGAATGGGGTTCAGGTCTTTGTGGCATAAGTGGATTTAAGCGTTAGTGTTCAATAACATGATGTTTATTCTTGTTAACGGAAGTCCTACTTTGGATTTCTCGGTCTCTAGAGGTCTTAGACAAGGGGGCCCTCTTTCTCCTTTTCTTTTCTTGTTGGTAGCAAAAGGTTTGGAGGGTATGGTTAAGGCGGCTTCGTCTATAGGGGATTTCAAGGGCTTCCGTTTGGATGAGCATACTAGTATTGATATTCTTCAATTTGCCAATGATACTATACTAGTAGGCGAAGCTTCTTGGAATAATTTTTGGTCTTTGAAGGCCATCCTTCGAGGGTTTGAACTAGTATCCGGTTTGCGAGTCAATTTGAATAAGAGTAAACTCCTTGGTGTAAATTTGGATCTGGATATTGTTCAAGCGGCTTCTTCTTTCCTAAAGTGGGAGATTGGTTCTTCTTCTTTTTCTTTTCTTGGGATTCCGGTTGGGATCAATCCAAGGAGATGTGAGGTTTGGAGACCATTATTGTCAAAGATTAAGAGGAGTTTTGAAGGGTGGCATGTAAGGCATCTTTCCATTGGGGGGAGGGTGGTTCTCTTAAACTCCATCCTTTCCTCCATCCCAATTTTCCTCTTTTCGTTTTATAAGGCACCTTTAGCTATTATCAATGAAATTATCTCTCTTGAAAGATCTTTTCTTTGGGGGGGGGGGGGGGGGGGATGAGGTTAAAAGGAAGATTAATTGGATTAGTTGGGAGAGAGTTTGTCTTCCTAAGAAAGAAGGTGGCCTTGGTGTGAAACATTGTGGAAACTTCAATCTTGCGCTTCTTAGCAAGTGGAAGTGGCGGATTTTGAACGAAGCAAATCATTTATGGACTAACTTTCTTTCTTGCAGGGACGGTGATATAAAGAGAGTTATGCTTCACGCCCCTTCTTTTCATTCTAGAAGTAAAGTCTCTCTTTGGTGGAGGGACATATGCATGGTGGACAAAGATTCAAATTGGTTTTCAAAGTCTATTTCCTTCAAGCTTGGATCAGGTTTGTTTTTGGAATTTTGGTCCGATCGGTGGTTAGGTACATCTTATTTTGATATTATCTTTCCGGATTTGTTCTCTTTGGTTGTGGACTGTCATGCCAAGGTTTTGGATATGGCTTTTTGGAATGGAAATGAGTGGAGGTGGTTGATTCCGTTTTTGGACGGTCCAGAAAATTCTGAGGCAGCATTGTAGCGGTTGGCTTTGATTGATCTTCTTCGTGATGTGCAGCCAAATTCGTCTTTGAAGGATGGAGTTGTGTGGTGGAAAAATACTAAAGGTTTCTAGGTTAGTAGTGCTTATCTCTCTATTATTTCTTGAGATGTCGAGAATCAGGATTTAAATGATATCATTTCTTTAGCTTTGAATCGTCTTTGGCTTTCAAAATTTCCTAGCAAGATTGCAATTTTTGGTTGGAGATTAATTTGGAATAAACTACCAACTAAGTTGGAATTGTAGAAACGTGGTATTTTGATAGGACCACATTCTTTGGTTTACCCTTTTTGTTTTTCTATTGAAGAACACTTGGATCATCTCTTCTTTGGTTGCCTTATCTCTAGAAGGTGGTGGGATTTGTTTTGTTTGTCGCTTCGGGTGGATGTTACTCCATCGACCAATTCATTTTTGTATTGGCTCATTTTATTCAACTTGAAATGTAAATTGGTTTGGAAGAAGGATTTGGGTTGGTTGTTTGGCTTAGCTATGGCTTGGGTTATTTGGACTTGTAGAAATGAGATTCTTTTCAAGGGTAGGTTTGTAACGCCCGGTATAATATTTATCTAGAATAATACTATACAAGCGTTTTATTTGGTACTAACACAATCATAAGTACCTAATGGCATAATTCACATACTTGACCATTTCTAATACATAAATACAACATATGGTACAAGGCATGGAAATTAGCCAAAACAATAAAAATCTAAGAATAAGGTACAATATTCATCATTGTACAAGAAATAAATAATACACAGTGCAATAAGCTCAACTAAGCTTCTCTTGAAACATCCAAGCATAGCTCCACTTGTAAATCATACCTGCAACTGCTTCCTGAAAATAATCAACAATAATGGGGTGAGATATTAAATCTCAGTGAGTTCCCTATCTTATGGATTCTCTTGGCTTTACAAGGTTCTATCATCCTAATTCAAGTCCAAGGGAAGGGAAAAGGACTTCGAGTTCACAATCTCACACTATATGGAAACATGTTCATGAGTTCACCAACTCAAAATATCACTAATCGATAACCTGTACCAAGGCATCCCCTTTTCCCGTCCTCTTCTACGTCTAGAAGTCGACCCGGGTCATGGATCCTTGTAGCTACTTGACACACGAAATGGATTCGGGAACATCGGCCTGTTAACCGTGAACCGTCACTTCTCATGGACTGTTAACCATCACAAGTCTCTTTACCATATAAGCTCCATTCGTTCTCGCACGCGAGAACCAAACCTGCCAAGTAATTGTGCATACGTTTCAGAGGAGGAGCTCGAGACTCATGAAACTGCACCTTAAGGGAAACGATTACGATTACGTGATCATATACACAACGTGATTGTATTCAACAATCACAAGGCCACATTCTCCTTAAGGCCTCTTTTGCCTTTTCTCATAATCACAATGGTTCTCACATGTTCCATACTAGTGTTTCACTATCCCCTAGACCAATACTCGTCACGGATGCACCTTTCTACATCGAATGCACAAGCATCACCATCTATGTTCTCTACCCTAGACCATTACTCGTCAAGGATGCACCTTTCTACATCGAATGCACGAGCATAGCCATCTGGAGTTTCTATCAATTTCTAGTCACAACCTAGAATCATATCATTTTGTTTTGGGGTAAGGTTTCTCACTCTTCCTAATTCATTTTAAGCATGCATATTCTCTCAATCATGTTTAACATCAATATTAGACAAAGCATATTACAATTTGCATAATGGAATCACATATAATAATTCAATCATAAGTTACATAACTCTTGGTTTCCCTCCAATCATTTAATCGGGTATAAAATCAATATTTCTCACTCTTATCCCGTAGGATATTTTTACAGCTTTCCAACGACTATCATTATGCCTCGATCGGACTTACGATCCAAAATATATGGATTTTCAACATATCACATAACCATTATTTTCATTCATTTTCCACTAAATAATTAATCCCATTTTCCAACGGTACCAAGAACGCTTAAATCGGAATCACGGTTCGAAAGTTATGAATTTTTAAAGAAAATAATTTATTTGGAAAACTCTCAGGAGCGTCCGGCAGTCAAGGCTTCGCCCGGCGGAGCCCTCTGCGCCTGTTACTTTGCCCAGCGAAGCAGCGGCGTAAGTCCCATGTCAAAACCCAAAAGTTCCAAAATAAAACTTGCTGCGCACCTCAACTTTTGCCCGGCGGAGCAGCGGCGCAAGCCTGCGTCGCACGGCGCTCAAAACGCCGCCCGGCGGTGTGTATCAGAAACAAAATTCTGCAACCACATTTTTAGGGTTCCAAGAGCTTCAAATCCCACCCTTTCCACACCAAATCATTTACAAACATCAAAACAAGTATCATCAATTGATCACATGCATATTGCGACTACACTACGTAGTTTATATCGAATTTCATCTGTTAGATTGCATTGATTTATCCGTTTAATCATTTTCTCTCAAATCTAACCTAAGTTCAAATCATGGATTTCTAGAACTTAGAGTTTCTAAATAGAACCCACCTTAGCATTGAAGAGGAGTTTGAAGCAGATGATGAAGATTCTTAGCTTTCCCTTCTTCTGGACCACAATTAGGATTTTGAAGAAAAAGTCAACTGTATCTTTGACTTTTGACCAAGACATGTTCCCAAACCTTGAGACATGATTCAAGACACCCTAAAACACATATGGAATCGATCCATTAGGTTTGAATTAGGTCAAGAACTTGATTGTATAGAGGATCACACAGTTTGAAATTCATCTGACAAAAAGTCAACTATGCCTAAAATCAAGTTTGACTATTTGGATTTTTTCACGAATGTGGCTCCCCTAAGTCAAAAACAATGTTAATGTATGGTTTTTATCATCATCATCAAGAAAAATCAAGAAAAATAAGGTTTCTTGCAAAAGGGGCAACCACAAGAAACTTAAAATTTTCTAAGTTATAGAACAAAGTGGATTCGGTACCAACTTTGCAAGGTCATAACTCCTAAACCACAAGGCCTTTTTCTTCCATCCAATGCTCAAAGGAAAGCTCGTACTCGTCTTACATACCAAATTTGCAACTGTTTTCATGACAGTTTAGATATTTTCTTACAAGCCACGATTTTTTAGTCAAATGCGATGATCACTATGCCAAGCCAATTCAATGTGATCAGAGTGACTCCTCACGAACCTGCAAGATAGTGCCAAAGAGCCAAGGAAAAATCTCATGAGAATGATGAAGTTTTGTCATGGAAGCCTTGAACTTCAAAGGCAATTATGAACAAATAGTGCATATTCAAGATTCATATCCCTTGTAGTCAAGATGCTCTAGTAAACAACATTTAAAAGAACTGCAGAATGTGGATTGAGTCAATACATAGCTGAGCTATTTGGGACTGTTGTTGTACCATGTGTAAGAAGCAATTATGCCAAGCCAAGACCATTGAATTCAGTTCTTATCCTTCAAGTTATAACTGTTCATGCTTAACAAATCTATTCACCTATAAATAGAGCTCACTTCTGATGTTTACAAACACACCAAAGCAACTTACAACATAGCTTTCTCTCATTTCCTTCTTAAGCACAAAAAGTCCATTTCCTTGAGAAGACACTATCGGGTTTTGAGTTGGAGACCAATACAACTTAAACTAATGGTTCACACACATCATATACAACATATAGAAGTGATACAAACACCTTGATCACTTATGTAACACAAGAATCAAGATCTCCCTAGTCAACTTGATCCAAATACAACTGAATTCAAGCCAAGTGATCTAAGGAGTTCCAAAGAGCTTTGAAGCTTGCAACACAATCCATACCATCAAAGGAAGCTGAAAGGATTATCATTTCCCTTCTGTAACATGTTGGATCAAAGTTCCATTTCTTCTGGCTAAGAGGTAAGCCTTGACTCTCTAACTATGTGAAGCAGCATTATCTGTTAGGCCTTAAGTTTGCCTTAAATATATAAACATGTGTTGAGCAATTCTCCTCAAACAATTGAACCAATATCATCATGTACACGATTGCATAGTTTGTTTTGCATATTTTAGGGTTTATTTGATCATCACGATATAACTTGTTGCACACTAAAAAGAAATGAAATTAAACCATATCACTGAGTTCCTGGCCCAAAAGCACATAACTTTCATGTTTATTTCATTCAAAACCATTACAAAATGAAGGAGATAAAGTAGTTTTTGCAACCTGCGAGCCAGCTCAAGGAAGAAGATGGCCATGGCGCCATTTTCAGGTTTTAGAACCAAACATAGTATATATTATTCCCTTGCCAATATATGTTTGAATTGGCATTGCGCCCTAGTGGAAACACTAGTATTTGTGTGTGTGTTGCGACCGAGAGGTCTGGGGTTCGAATCCCCCTCGCCCCAGTCCTTTTGGTATTTTTATTGAACCATTTTCAAAAGAAGGTTTCCTATATTATTTACTCGTTTCATTCTCTATCAGCCAACGCACATGGCTTAGATGGTCAAGTTTTAAACTCTTCACCCCAAGGGCCTAGGTTCAAACCTTGGGAGGACCATCCCATATTTTTTTACCACTTAATTCCTTCCTTTCTTTTACAACTTCTAAAATAACTTCAAAAATTCATTTCTCTCTCAATTTCAATCATTTTTGAACAATTATTTTTTCCAAAATTCACAAATATGTTACAATATTTTATTCCACAAAAAAATAAAAAATAATATTATTTATTTAATATAGTTTGAATATTTGTAAAGAATTCATTTTTAATTGTTTTTTAAACATTTTAAATAAATTCTTTCTCTTGATTTTGCAAATTCAAATGATTTTCAAGTCATTCTATAGACAGAACGTGATTTTTCAAACATTTATTTAAGATCACAACTTTTTCTTCACATATGTTTGATAATTTTGATCATTTTAATTCAAATTAAAATGCATTTTTTTAATTAAATTAGGGTTTTAATTATTTTCACCCACACAAACATTTTTCAAAACACTTTTGGGCCTCTAATAGAGTGTAAGACCCATCCCTTGTTAAACACAAACTTTTTGTGCCTCAATTATTGTTTAAGACACGATAAGATTTTCAAAACGATGGGGTGATCACTGTCTTTCATCTGGGCCTCTCCCTGAGTTATAAGTCCCATTCTCTCTTCTTTTAAAAAAAACTTTTTGGCATCTTGATAGAGTGTAAGTCTCATCCCTTTGTAAATAAACAATTTTGGGTCTCAGTCATTGTATAAGTCTTGATACGATTTTAAAAATCTCGGCGCGATCGCCCATTTTCAAAATAATTTTCATCTGGGCCTTCCCTTTTGTTGTAAGCCCCTTCTTTCTTCTTCTCAAACACGTTTGGGCCTCTAATAGAGTGTAAGACCCAACCTATTTTGTAAATAAATACTTTGGGCCTCAGATATTGTATAAGTCCCTCCGGGGTTTTCAAAATGACGACGCGATCATTGCCTTTTCCGAAAGAATTCATCTGGGCCTCTCCTTGTGTATCAGCCCCAAACTTCCTTTTAAAACAACTTTCTTTTTTGATTTAGATTCAAATTCAAAGTGTTATCAAAACTTTTTTCAATTTCTTGAATAACTAACAATACAGCTATGGTTACAATGCTGGAGCTTGCACAACTGTAAGTTCTACTATTTTCTTCTACATACTAGTTTTTATATTTCATCTGTATATGTATGCCTGTATATACTTGCTTAGAGTTTTCTCCAACAATTAGGCCTAGGATTAGATCAAACCAGTGGTTACTCTTTTAACATAGTCAAAACTAGTTCCCGATAGGATATTCCAGATATAGTCTTGCCTCCTCTTGGGCTTATATAATATGGAACAGAGAAAGGAATTATTCGCGGTGAAATGTTTCTCAAGACTGTCATAACTTAGAAATGTGTGTACAAGAAATTCATTTCCCCAAAGAGGATTAATTCTCGGTGAAACCTCTTTTAAATTTCTTCAAACTCTAGAACTGTTCACTAAAGAAAGGATTATTCTCGGTGAAACCTTAATATCTTGAACTTTTCTCAGGCTTGGACCCACAGGCTTCCGAAAAGCATCCCCAGCCTTCTCTTGGGCTTTGTACAAGGACCCTCAGGCTTCTTGGAAGTTCTTAGCCTCCTCTTGGGCTTAGTACAAGGACCCGAAAACCTCCAACTGATATAGGACAAAAATTAGTCATTCCACTAGTTCAATCCTCCAGAGAGGCAGAATTCCAAAACATCAGACCAGTTTAGGGTTGATTCTCATCCCTTAAAACATTAGCCTCCTCTTGGGCTTCATACAAGTAGACTTGGACAATCTCAGCCTCCACTTGGGCACCATACAAAGATCATCCTCTAGTAAAGAGTCAACCTCTTTATACCAGTAGACTTGGAAAGTCTCATCTCCTCTTGGATCTCAAAGAAACCCTCAAGTTTCCTAAAAGCACATGATAAACCCTGATCATTTCATCAATCTCCAGCAGAGTTAAAACCTCCACAGGTTTGAAAACTAAATCTTTAAACTTTCATTCTAAATTCCCCAGCTAGGGTCAAATTACCACCAATAAACCCTCAGAAAAATCAGAACCTCAAGGCATCTGATATTTCAATTCTTCCATACTTAGGAAGAGTTGATTCCCCAATTTGGACATGTCTCTGGATCTCAATAATTCTCAGCAGAAGCTGGCTTCCTCTTAGGCTTCATATAAGAATTTACCCCAAACCAGCCTCCTCTTAGGCTTTGTATAATGATTTTTCCTCAGCAAAGTTAGCCTCAATCTTAGGCTTTATAGATCATATTCTCCACCTGAGTCAATAAATTCTTTTATCCTCCATCTCGGGTTTTGTACAAGACAGATAAAACCTCCCCAGAGGAGTCAATTTTTTTCAGCCTCAATCTTGGGCTTTGTACAAGACAAACATAAAAACTCCCTAGTAGAGTCGACCTTTTAGCTTCAACCTTGGGCTTTGATCAAGGCACACATAAAAATCCCCTTAGAGGAAATCAAGAGTTCTCTCTGTAGGAAGACATTTTATTTGTACATCACACATCAAAACAGACGATCAACAAACCTAATCCCAGATAACTGCTGTAAGTGGCACACTTGTTGATTCAGAAATCCAAGTTGTGGTCCCTCTGTTATCCTGGTAAACCTCCTCTTTCATCTAATTGCTGTAAGTGGCAACCCTCTGGATTATTTACATCCAAGCCAATGTCTCTCTCTTAGCATGGAATACTCCTAAGGAAAAATGGCATTTTTCAACACTGAGTTAAAGTTTCCTCCTTTAGGACATCTCCATTATAAAGGAAATTATGGAATTGATGGATTCCATTCAATCCAGTTAAAGTAATTCCCCTTTTTCACCAAGTACCCAACAACTGTGATGAACAGGTGAGATATCTCCCTTTAGAGATGACAAATTCTCTCTTAGTCAAACCCTTTAGCTTCATTCTTGGGCTTTGAACAAGACATAAATACTCGTCTAGCTTCAATCTTGGGCTTTGAACAAGACACCAAACATCTTTCCTCCCATAGAATAGGAGGAACTACGATTGCTCTGATTTCCCTGTTATTTTTACGGGAATACGTAGGCATAAGATTGCGAAATCTTAGCGAGCACACATATCAAAAACCTTAGGTCCAGTACCTTACCAAAAACATCAAAAAAATCCAAAAACAACAAAAACATTTTCTCAACAATCCCAATGGAAAAACTTTCCCAACCTATAACAGATAAACACTAGAAAGTATAGAAAAATATGCCAAAGACGATCTATGGATAACCATATATACACTGGGTAATTGACAACTTCCCTTTGTATAACGTGACCCTGAGGATTTAGTAGACATTAACCATATGGCCATTTGGTAGTGCGGTGACTATCGAGAATAGTTGATACGTGATACTACACTGATATGAGATTCATCCTAGGATATTACAGCTCGCTCGAGTGAATCAGCTTGCTATTGATATCCCTAGGAGGGGTCAATGGCTTTGGGAACCTTAGAACCCGTTCGACCGGTACAAAAATTGACCAAAATAGTACAACCTTTGGGGATGGGTAGAGCCATGACTTCATGCTCGTGACGTTGAACCCTTGAACCCATGTTTTCAAATGTTTTTGTGTGCTACATTAATGCATTCATTTAAAAAAACCTCTTTCAAAAAAGAAAAAAATCTTTAAAAAAAAACTAAAACAATAATTGCAAATAAGAGAGATTGCGTTATGGATTTCGGTAGAAGAAAAACGCACAAGTACAACTTCAAGGCTCCGAAACTAGAAGACTTAAGGAAATTGACGAGGGTGATTACCAATCTCGAGGCTTTCAGAGTTAAGCACGGAGGACTGTTGTCTCTGTTAAGGGTTAACGTGGTTGACGGAATCCTGTCTACACTGATTGAGTTCTACGATCCAGTTTACCATTGCTTCACTTTCCCGGATTACCAACTTGCACCAACAATGGAAGAGTACTCCCATCTGATTGATTTACCTATCACTGATCAAGCTCTATTTTATGGACTGGAAAAAATTCCAAAGAATCAGGCCATTGTAAAAGCAATCTCTTTGGATGAGTCAGAAGTTAGGACTCACATAACCACTAAAGAAGGAATCCAGGGTTTACCGGCTAAATTCCTGATGGAGAAAGCTCTGTACTTTGCTAGTATAGGAAACATAACTTCTTTCGAAGACGTCTTTGTCCAACTCATATATGGGTTATTCCTCTTTCCTAACATCGACAACTTCGTCGATACCAATGTTGTTAAGATATTCTTAATAGGAAACCCAGTGCCAACCTTGCTCGCAGATGCTTATCATTCTGTACATTTAAGGAATTTATAGAGCGGAGGAATGATCATCTGCTGTGTACCCTTACTCTACAAATGGTTCATTTCCCATTTGCCCAAGTCTGCTGCTTTTTGGGATCACAAGAGTACTCTATGTTGGTCACAAAGGATTATGTCCCTTACCAACTCTGACATAGATTGGTACAACATAATTTACGAAGGGATAGAGATCGTTGACAGATGTGAAAATTTCCCTAACGTACCCCTTATTGGAACTAAAGGAGGAATCAACTATCATCCAATTTTAGCTCGCCGTCAACTCGGATACCTGATGAAGAATAATCCACATAACGTTCATCTGGAAGGTCTTTTCTTCAAGGAAGGGGAAAATGACAGGGCACTAAAGAAAGAAATAGTGCATGCCTGGCAACACATTCACAAGAAAGGGAGAGAGTCTCTGGAAAGACCAAACTGTACCTCCATGGAACCTTATCTCCACTGGGTGCAACCTAGAGCCTTAAACCTGAGGATGCCTTACCCTCGCCAAGAAGTTTTTCCATTAAAGGAATCTGTCCTTTATTTCATGTCTGACGCAGAAAAACTCCAAGTCGCTCTCAACAAAGTTCAACGAAAAGAGCTCTTGGAAGAACAAATACCAAATCCTTAATTTGGAATGTACCAAGATTCAGGAACTGTTAAAAGGGAAGGATGCTCAGATTGAGATATTAGAACAGCATGCTTTAGAAAGTCAGATGCGAATCGAACTCGGATGCGAATCCAACTTCATTTTGCAAAATATCACTCTTTGGTGAAGAAATGTAGAAAATATTGGTTTCTATGTGGGATTATGATCCCCCAAAAGTGTTAAAAGTACTTATATAGTACAACAAAAATCTGTCAAGTTCGCCAAGCGAGGACCACTTTATGGCACCTGAAGTGCTTCTGAACAGTTAAACCGCCTCTGAGGAAATATCTAACTTCTCTATGCGAACACTTCTGCACCCTGCGAGCTTCTACGCTACTAGTTCGCACAACGAACTTATAGTCCTTTAGCTACTGCCCAAAATCTGGGTTGGTTCGCTGGAACTTCGTTCCAACCTCGCCCAGCGAATGTTCGCTGGTTGCTCGCTGTTGTTCACCCAGTGAACGTGCTGAATCTTCCCCTTTTCTTTGGCTTCTTTGTCAATTCACTTGCGTCTTACTCTTCTGTAGTTTTATGCCTAATTCATGCACAGTAACACACAAATCAAACCAACCAAAGGTATTTGCACATAATTAAAGAATAGCATGGAAACATGAAATAAACCCATTTAAACATAACAAAATAGTTGAAAAATGCCAATGAATATGGATCAAAATAAGACATGCTTGCCATTCAACAGTTATAAACATAGTGAAAATATGATTAGTATCTATAAATCATTAGCATCAAATTATCAAGATAAATAAGACTAGTACTATTCAGGAATTTCTCAAAACGACGACCCTTTTCAAACTTTTTCCAAACCTTCTTCGAGAGAAATCTATACCTCACTCATGGACGCTCAAGACTAATCTTAGGCTTCCTAATGCAGTCACGCGTGAGTCGTGAATTAAAGCCCCTCCAACACGCACCAGGATGAGTTAACCACTTTTTTTAAGTGTTTATCACCATTTGTAAACTCAAAGGTAAACGACATTTAAATCAATAAAAATGTATTAGAAATTATAGAAATTCATATCGAAACGATGAAAATTAAAACTAATACCTTAACGTGTGTCCTTATGCTATCTTTGAAATCATTTGGTGCTTGTTTCCAATCATCTACCAATATACTAACTTTGCTACGTCCAAGGAACGCATAGTAACTCTTAAAAAGAGAAGAGTATTCATCATCAACTACTTTATAATATGAATCAAACGCGATAGGCAATTTGATACCAGATTTGTGTAGTTTTGTTACTTTGGTAAGCATTGTGACACCTCTTCGTGATCTTTTCTTTTTTATTTGAGTATCACATGTCATAGTTTTCTCGCAACTAGATGAAGAATATGACGAAGGCGACATCTATTTTTAAAAACAAAAACAACCTCAACAAAAACAACAACAAACTCTTTTGCCTATTACCATATATACATTTAATAACAACAACAACAACAAACTCTTTCAAAGATTATCACATACACATTCAACAACAACCACAACAACAAACTCTTTCATCTATTATCACATACACTTTCTACAACAACAAGAACAACAACAACAAAAGATTAATCAAGTTTTATAAAATACATTCAATAAGAACCAGAAAAACAACAACAACAACAACAACAACAATGGAAACTGAAGTTTACTATAGATGCATGGGAAAAAAGTTTTACGTACCGTAAACGTGATGACTAAGTAAATGTGAATATTTGGGTTGATACAGATAATGTTGTTGTTGTATTCCTCCTTGATGATGACGATGATGTTAGTATTAACGTTTGTTTGTTAGGGTTGAAAATGAACCGATGACAATAACGATGACTACGGGTTGAAAATGAACAACGAATGTAAAACGATGAACCGATGACGAATAACAATGAATCGATGATGATGAACGATGATGATAAACTACTAATGTTAGAGTCCAAATGGTATATCGTTTCTCAGCACTGAACGTTAGGGTTGAAATGGTGTATCGTTTCTCAGCAATTTGATGGTAAACAGTGGTGATATGTTACTTACTAAATTAAATTTCATAAAGAAGCGCTAGTGTATTACAATTAAAAATATTTAAAACAAAATGAAAAATATGTCACACTGGTTCTGCTACGAAAGCATGATGGTATCTCATTCATTTAAAAATTAAAAATAAATAAAAATAAAAAGGCGCGACTAAATGTTAAAGAAATGAAACATTTGACACGTCGGTATATTACAATTTAAAATATGTAAAACAAGTCATAACGGTTGAGTTATTCAACCGTGGTGGTATCCAATGTTAAAGAAATGTTAAATATACAATGGCGCGAATAAATATTAAAGATATAAAATATTTGAGGGTTCTGAGATTCAAATCTATGAATGGGTAATTATATAACCACGGTCGTATGATTCATCTGTGATTATATCATATCAACATTTTCATAACTAAATAAAAGAAAATTATCGCGCGTTAAGGGACACATTATCACCTTAATTCGTCACTTCACACGAGCCATAAACCGTCACAAGTCTCTTTACCATATAGGTTCTATTTGTACTATAATTGGGAATCAAACCTACCAAGTAATCGTGCATTCATTCCAGAGGAGCTCGCTACTCATGAAATGACACATAATAGTATAATGGTTACGATTTCGTGATTTCACATTCAACCATAATTGTATTCAACAGTTCTAGGCCGCATTTTCCTTTTCTCAATAATTACCATGGTTTACACATGTTCCATACTAGTGTCTTATTCTTCTCTGTACCATTCGGCATTTGGACACACGCCTCGGCCTTGGGTGCGCGAGCGTCGTCGTTTAGGTTATCTATCAATTTCCTAGGCACATTACTAGGTTCTAATATATATTTATGGTGAGGTTTCCTCACTCTTCCTATTCCATATTTTAAACATGATTACTCTCTTAATCATAGTTAACAACAATTGATTAGACAAAGCATAATACAATTTTGTAATAGAATTACATGTAATAATTCAATCATAAAGTTAACATAACTCTTGGGTTCCTGCCTATTTATTTAATCGGGTATCAAAATCGATATTTTTATCACGTAAGATATTTTCATAGCTTTCCAACGGCTATCACTATGCCTCGGTCAGACTTACGATCCAAAAGATATCAATTTTTAAACATTTTTCACAAATCATAACGGTGGTAACCGGTTACCTCAAAATGAGTAACCGGATACTCAAGTTTCATTGTTCAAAATGAGATTTACTGGCACATTTTGGTAACCGGTTACCTCAAAATGAGTAACCGGTTACTTCGTTTATTTTTTACGCAGGACCTCAATTTTATCAGCATGTAACCGGTTACCTCAAACTGAGTAACCGGTTACCACTGAACCAGAAGCTCAAAAACCTATTTTTAATGGTGTAAACTTAATTCAAAACCAATCAAAACATGATCCATCACCATATCAAGTATTATTCAGCAATTCTTCACACAACCCAATTATGTTATGCATTCTATTTCATATATCAACCATAGAACAACATTTAACATAATTTTTCCAAATCCACCATTTTTATTCCAATTTATAACCTAAGTTTCTATACTTGGGGTTCTAACTAGAACTCACCTATGATCAAGATAGAGAAGATGAAGAAGATGTTGGGATGATTTGATGAAGAAGAGATGATGATCCAAGCTCTTTGCTCTTCTTCTAGGTTTCTCCTATTTCTCTTCATTCTCTCTATCTTTTTCCAACTTTGTTTCTATTTTTGGCACAAGTGAGGGAATTGAAGGATACAGAGAATATCAATTAGTTAGTAACACTACTAAATATCCAAATATCTCTATAGCACCAAAAACTAACACCTCTGAGTCAGATAATATTAATTTGATCTGATCTGAGCTCATCGGTTGCTCTAATTATCTTTGTAGATAATTTCTCAGAGTACACCGGAACTCAGTTGATCAAAACTAATATTATCCCAAGCAAAATAGTATACGGGGTATTACATTATTCATTTCACTCACAACAACACAATAGCAATACATAGTCATGGAAATCATAGCATTATATTACTCAAGGATAAGAAATTCACATTTTAGCATTTGAATCTTACTAAAACTCAATAATCCAACAAACCCTAACTTTTCATAACTATAGGTTTCTACCTAGAACCCACCTTAGAGATTGAAGAGGAGGTTGAAGAAGAGGATGAGATGAGCATGGTGATGATGCGCTCTTTCCATGAGCTCCTTCTTCTTCCTTGAGTTTTTCTCTCTTCTCTTGCTCTTCCTTTTTCTCTTCTTCCACATTTCTTCTTCTTCTTCTTTCCCAACTTCTATTCTCTTTCTCTTACAAATATATATAAAACACATATTATATAATATAATCCAATAGAGTAAAATATCTCCAATTGATATTTTTATGCCTAACACCAATTGATCAATTATTAGAGTTACCTTAAAATCCTTTCTTAAACTAGCAACATTGATCTGGGCCTTTATTAAATAATTGATCTCTTCAAAGTTCACTAGTTGCTCTATTGATCCCAATTGACAATACTTAAAGCACTTAGAGGATTCCATTAATCCAATTAACCAAAGATGGAGCGCATAGACACTCATTTGATCTCATCTGATATTCAATTGAGCATTTAGAGAATATGGGGTATTACAGGTGTGGAGAAACAATGTTTCATTTTATTCCAACATGACCGTTCACGTACCATTGTATATCAATAACAACAAACCTTTTCATGAAAAGTTGTGTTGATCTGGTGGTTGCCCCTTTTGACCACGTACCCAATCATTATAGGGTCTCTGGTTCTATTTTAGACAGTTGCAACTTTTGGCCATTTATTTTGTTAACTTAACCATTATTATTTATCAATTTAATATTTTGGAAATTTCTCCAACAATCCCCCGCTATTTTCAAAATATATCTAAATCCATTATTCAGGAAATTTCATGGTTTCAAATAAAGGTATCTTACGATTTGAACCATTACTTAGTAAGTTAAGTTTTCACTCATCCCCGAATAGATTGGTAGACAAGCTTTGAACCAATCATTCATTAGAACAAACATGCATCACTCACACATGAAATCTTTGTATCATTGATCGAATTATCAATATGACACATTAAATAAGACCATGTGTCTCATATCCTTTTCATGAGAATTTAAGAGTCAAGCCCTGGAACTCTATGAAGCGGCACCACTTCATTCTCATATAGGTAGACCATATTAGAAATGCACCCATAATTATGCATTCCAGCAAACCCGTGCTATATGTCTATTAAGAGAAAAACCTCATCCTTCCACATTTATTCTAATGGTCCAAGTACTTTTACCCCTTGGGATGTATCTATCGTTAAGTACTTCATTCACTCCAATAGTGTACCTTCGTCATTGAACTCAAGACTCACTACAACAGATAAGACCTTAGACAGCGCTTTTTTTGCCCTTAGACAGCGCTTTTAAGCGCTGTCTAAACCTGCGCTGCTATAGGTTTAGACAGCGCTTTGGGTAATACCAAAAGCGTTGTCTAAAGGGGGGTATATTTAATGAAAAGCGCTGTCTATGGTACCTTTAGACAACGCTTTTTGACATTATAAGGTATACCTTAGACAGCGCTTTTAGGAAAAGCGCTTTCTAAGGTCCACCTTAGACAGCGCTTTTGTCAAAAGCGCTTTCTAATCCCCACCTTAGACAGCGCTTTCACCAAAAGCGCTGTCTAAGGTATACGAAAAATTTTATATAAATTTTTTTAAACCACAATTTTTACCAGGTTTTTTCAACCAGAATTTGACCTGTTTTTCAACCAGCAATTTCTTTTAGAAAAATACCACAATTTGGAGATTCAAATCAATCCAATTTATCCTATTTAAATGTACCAATTTACACCAAAATTATATATCCAAAACAATTGGCAATTCAAACCAATATATATATTTAAAATTACAAACCAAATTTATATATACACCTATTTATAATTACAAATCATTACATTTTTTCTACAAATGCACATATTACTTATACTAGTACTTTTGCATCCAACCAAAGCATTGCTTCAAATCTACATTATAGGTCCTGAAAACACAAAGATTGTAATTCAATTAAAAGAATACATAAACAAAGTTACACATATTTAAATTCTCATCAATTAAAGTAAGAGTACAATATTATACCTTGTAAAATTCCGAGCTCCATAATGTATTGACACCAATCCTGTTTAATTTCATCCAATTGGGAAATTGAGTAATGAGCACACTTGCATTCTTCAAAGTACTACATAATAATATAACATAGTTTGATTTAGTTTTAACTATTTCATTAGACATGAGAGATATGTGTTAATACATAAATAAACAAACAAATAAATATACACATTCATATTTAGAACAATCTCACTTACGTGTCAATACACTTCTTCAAACCTCCCCTAAAATTACACGGAAACATATGTTTTAAAGAAAAATTAATAATTAATAATAATAATAATAATACTAATAATTATAATTATAACTTTAAAACAAAATAAAATAACAATAGTACAATTATTAAATTTGTAGCAGTATCCTGCACCAAAAATAGTTAAGTGTTAATGATGTAAAACCAGTATGTTGTAAAACCAGTATGATATAAAGCTGGAGATTAAAGGCGGTAGATTAAAGTCAGGATGTAAAACCAGAAAATTATAGTTCCAAACAAACATCAAATAACAAACAAACCTTAATATTTATACTATTCTCAATTCTTTCTATACAAACTATACAAACCTGTTATACCTTAGAAATGAGAAACTAATAATTTGCAGTGCAAGCCATCACTATAATTTTAAAATGTAACTAATAACTTTGGTAATGTTTCCTTTCATAAAGAAAAGATCTTGTGATGCGTTTTGTTTTCACAGTAGCAACATTTCTCAGCATATTAATATGCTCAATAACAAAAACCAGTGGGGATAAAACCAAATTGCAACCATAAACGAACATGAAAAATTTGATAGTAAAACAACATAATCAGATCGAAAATAGCATTTAGTCGAAGCAACATACACACCACAAGATTCTAACAGCACACACAATATTCACAGACGCATAATCAGTGTGCGAAAATTAACAAAATAGAAGAACTCAAAACGCGATACAATTTTATAATCGTTACCAATTTGCCGAATTAGAGACACAATTCAACAATTCAGCATCAGCCTACCGTTACTATGTTCGTCGAACCGGCATGCTTCGTAGTGTTCCAAATGCGCACAAAATCACACTTAAACCTGCACAGATAATGGACAGCACCGACACTGCATAGGGAAAATAAGTTTTGCGAGTTTGAAACTGACAAAACAAAGTATAACAACCTTATTTGTATCATATTTGCACCTTCTCTGATGTGTTTCTGATTTCTTTTAATTCTTGTTCCTACAACATCAACTGTAAATAGTGTTGAAAGCAAAATGTTTGAAATGCAAACACTTTAGTAATGCTTTTCAAATAACATAATCAATGTATTTGAGTGATGCAAATTCGAGAACATGAGTGATGCAAATTCAAATAACACACGCTCAGTTAGAAGCATGTTTTGCAAGGTATGATGCCATCCATTACCTGCTACTGGACTTGAGGCATGATTCATCACATCTCTATTTGAAACAACCTCTTCTGAAAATGTGGATCCAGAGTTATTGTTGTCCACATTGTATAACATCAGTAATAACCAAGTCAAAGTTATTTTTGTTTCTCCTCAACATTGTCAGCGCATCAATTGCATTTGTAGATGTAGTAACTGGAAAAACAACCACAAAATCAAACATTTGATTCCACAAAACTAAACTCTATTAGTAACTTAAAAAAAATAAAAATCACAACTTTTTAAATTTTTTAAAAATCACAAGTTGTAAGAACATTAGAAATATTCAAAACTTAGTGCTTCAGATCCATACCTCAAGTCCCCTTTTTAACCAAGATCCACCACAGATTTACCACTGTGATATCGCAGAAAGCTGTACAATTGACGAAAACACCGCCACCATCATCCCTCGTTCCTGCAACACCAACAATGTGAAATCAAAACAAAAGAGTATAAACCCTAAAAAAAGTTAAAAACTTAAACTATCGATAGTGGAAGACGGTTGACGGCAACATGCAACGACGACAACAACGAATGACGGCACGGTGGAGGACGGTTGACGGTGAAGGTTTGAGTTCGCAAGGGTTTTGAGCTCAGTTCGCATGCAGGGGAGAAGAAAGAGCGGAAATATGAAAATGAATACTGACTATTCATATATTTTAATTTAATTAGACCTTAGACAGCGCTTTTAAAAGCGCTTTCTAAGGTTAGCCTTAGACAACGCTTTTGATTTTATTTTTTTTTTATTTTTAAGACCTTAGAAAGCGCTTTTAAGGAAAGTGCTGTCTAATATTTTCCTTTAATTTTTTTTTAAAATTAATAAAACTCTAGAAAGCGCTTTTTACCGAATCGCTGTCTAAGGTCTTATATTTTTTTTAAATTTATAAGACCTTAGAAAGCGCTTTTAACTAAAGCGCTGTCTAATATTTTCTAGTAATTTTTTTTTTAAATTTATAAGACCTTATAAAGCGCTTTTGACCAAAGCGCTGTCTAAGGTCTTATATTTTTTTGCGCTTTTATTTTTTTAAATGAATAGTTTCCTTGTTTTTAACTTATAGCAGCGCTTTTGTATTAAAGCGTTGTCTAAGGTGCGATGTTATAACTTACTTTTGTTGTAGTGACTTAATGTTAATCAAGTGTGAGTTAAGTTTCCACTATTGATGATTAATTAGATATGGGCTTATTCCACATCCCTAATGATGACTTTATTGTATTCACTTATATCCAAAGACATCATACCCTTGTCAATCCTTTCGTCAAAGAATTGTTGCATTTAAAACTTTAACAAACTTTAAATATTCAATTTTTCAACTATTATAATTAATTTGCATAATCTTGATAGTATTCACCAACTATCAATAAACTATGACACTTTTAGCACATTAGTACAATTGTCACATACAAAGTATATTTATTTATTTATTTATTTATTTATTTTTTGATAGTTTTGAAAAACTAGCTATCACCATGACACTTTAGTTATTTATTTTGTGATGTACAAAACTTTTATGTCAATCTTCATTTACCAAACTTTTTATTTTGAAGTTTTACTTTCACTTAAATATATCTAAAATATATTTAATGCATTAATCAATTTGACAACCATGATCATACAAATTTGTGATGACTAACTTTTATTTCATACAGTGAGTTCAAACATGTAATTCGTAAACGCTATATAATAATAACACGATAGAATTTATTTCTATTCTATTTAAAATAAACAATTTTCTTGCATGACTAACATATGCATAACAAATTCTATGTGATAATATGTTTCATATATAACAATGTTTTATGGTATATCTAAATAAAAATCACAAAAGGAACAATAAACCAACATCACTAATATTTCTTGTAACATTTCTCGATGAACGTTTATCAACTTACAACAAGATAAAATATATCCAAATTACTTTTAATATCAAGATAAATAATAAATAATACTTTCATATTATGATACACATATAATATGAGATAAATCATTTTAATTTTTAAATTCTTGCATAAACAATATAATTGAAACACGTTTTTGATATTTTTAACATGTTATTTTAACCATTTTATGTTACCAATAAATTTACCATATATCCAAATTCATGGTTTTATTTCTTTTAATTATTACCAAATAATCTCATCAAGAAATAATGCATTATTAATTAAAATAAATTATCTTCACCACAGAAAAATATTTAACATACATTTTACATGCATGTTTTTAACATAAACCAAACATATTAATAATTATTTCATTTCACATATTTGAATAGTTTATAAATCATGCATGTATAAATTTAATATCACATGTTAAACTTAACATAAATACACATTATTTTCATCATATAATATTATACATAAATTTAAAACATTATATGAATATATATTGATTTAATAGAATTATTATGTATCTTTTAACATGATTATGAATAAGAGAGCATGGATCAATTTCTCCATAAAAGTTGCCACCATAAATTAATCACAAAAAATCATAATCGAACCTAAAGATTGTTAGATCTTGTGTTGTGGTCTGCTGCAAAATATAAACCAGAAGAAGATTACGAAGACGGTGCGATGAAAATTGCACAAAATAATTCTAAAGCGTGTGTTTACACTAAGCTTTAGGTTCGATTCGCCTCCACTAACTACGCAAATTGAATGCAAAAGGGTTAACCGGCGAATCCCCTTCAGAATACTTTGGAAACCTTAACATGAATTGCACATTCACATTAAGCATATCGATTAATGATATTTTACTGAATAAAGTTTCCTCATTTATTCTCGCGCACTAGAAAAATAAAGAAATGACTTCGATATAATTTTTTTTGCTCTGAAAATATTTATTTTCGTATATCTTTTATGGCTGACAAGTATCTCTATTTATAAGAAAACTTGTACCGATTGGTGTTGTGAAACAATGTTTCATTTGATTCCAACATGACCATTCACGAACCATTGTATATCAATAATAATAAACATTTTCATGAAAAGTTGTGTTGATCTGTTGGTTGCACCTTTTGACCATGCCCCCAATCATTTTAGGGTCTCCAACAGTTTATGACAACGGTTATACACCCTGGTGCAAAACGACAAACTTACAACCACATCCTACCTCACAACGACTGGTCAACCATGACGATATTCCTTCTTCAACCGCTATAAAATGAGTTTTTCTTAGTAGTGCCATTTGTTACCACGGATCATTAACAATAATGAAATCTTTCTTCCAACCATAATGATACACATTTTTTTAGTGAAAAATAAATCAAATCCTAAATTAAATATATTATCATATAGTCGTTCAGTTTAAAATAAATGGTTATTGAAGAATTTAACTTCTTTAAGAAATTCATAAACCTTCAAATCCAAACGTAATTAAATTGGCCAGTTTTTTAATCACTATCTCAGAACCCAGAAATAGCCATTTAAATTGTTAGGTTCAAAGCCATTTAATGAGACTTTTACTAATTTGAAAACTATTCCTAAGCTTGTTTTTTCCAACGTTAAAGACATATGTAAATAGTAATTTTTTTTTTTTTTTTAATAAGTATATGTAAATAATAATTTAGTTCTTAATATCTGAAATTTCTGGTAGGAATTTCAATCACAGCATTAAGCTGCGTGCAATGTTATAAATTAATCTGAATTCTGCTCCAATATGTCATTTTAAGTCATACTTTTAAGTAACGTCACTTTCAGAGCTCTCCATTTTCAAATCAAACTAACCTACCTTGTTTGTTTCCTTAGATAATATATCACTCAACTTTGGGTTTTGCATCTCTCATAAAAAAAAATGTTTGCATACAGTTTTTCCAAAGTAGCTTATTATAATCACTATTTTTTTTTTTAAATTATTGTTTAAAGTTTAAAATACTGTTAATTACATTTTAATCAAAATTACTTTAAAGTATTATAGCAAAAAAAAAAAAGAAGAAATGTAATCGAAAAAAGAGAAAAATATGAAATGATAATAAATAATTAAAAGTGTTATAGAAAAAAAACGCTTTTTAAAAGAGAAAATAAAATATGTACTGAAAGTGTAAAATAATTTTACATTGTCAACGAATTACTCTCATGTATTTCACTACATCAGACAGTAAATTTTAAATTAATGATATAACATGACAGATTGATGAATTCCTATTGAATGAGAGTGTAGAATTATTTTACACGGTCAATGCATAACACTTAGATTATTTTTTTTAAACTATTTGAATTTTTTTACAAATTTTTTTAATGTTTAAAAATAATTTAAAATGATATGTAGAAGGGAAAAAAATTAGAAGCAATAGCATGTCTGAGCCACGAGAAAAAGTTCAGTAATGAATTTGAAAAATTCAAAAAATGCCGCAAACATGTGATGCAGTGTAAAGAACGGTTTAGTTTTTTTTTTCTTTCAATTGATCATTACTAAAATTCTATTTGATCAAATAACAAGATGTGAGACACAATATGATAGGATGCTTTTTTTTTTTGTCAAAACTATGAAATTAGAATTTCTATAATAAAAAAAAAATAGAAAAACAGTTTATTTTACCCCGAATCTAATTACCAATTTTTATTATTACATTGTTTAGTTAAAGCAATTAAAACAAAGTTTGGATTATATTTCCAATTAAGAAATAATAAACGTAAAATAGGACATAGGGTGTATGATTCTAATCTAAACAAACTAAGGCGAATATTTGAGTCTATTACGAGACACAAATCAAATTATAGAAAAATTTAGAAAATTTGACAATATCTAGTTTCATCAGTGGGTTGTCTTGTCCAAGACAGATAATATGTCACTTTCGTCAGTCTAGTTTATTTGTTTGAGATTAGTTTCGCGTAACTCTAAAAATGGAACTTTCTCAACTGAGTTCGAGACGATTTTGTCGTCTCGTACTCAGTTGTCTAAAATCCTGCTTTTGGATACCGAAACACACCTTTTCAGCGTATGATCGATATATGAAATATCCTTACTTTCGTAAATGGCGTCTGCGTTAAAAGCCCGAAGTACTAAAATAATTTTTGGTTTTGTTTCTCATAATAAAATAGCAGATGGTTCACTTGAGGTCTGTCAAGAGATAGTCCTCATAATCCTTAGTCCCTAGGAGACTACTTGCACATGTTTATCAGTAAAACAAATACCACATACATGGTATTCGCATACATGATAACATGAAACAAAAAGAATGATAAGTGTAATAGGAACTTGAATCGAAAGTAATAAGTAACTTGAATAGAAAAGCTCCAATGGAGTTCTCGAGTACAGTACCACAAGTAGCTTTGATATAAGAAAAATGTAAGATATTAACTTTGTAAACTAAACTCATATCTACGACATAAGATCTTGTGTTTCTCCCTAATTCCAACTATATATAAATTAATCTCATTATTAAAAGAGTTAATTTTATGCCTTTAGGTGTTTTAGGATGTTTCTTAACAAAAAAGAATAGTCGAAATTAGAAAAAGTGAGAGAAAACGCAACCAAAGAAAAAGGAATTGTAACTGCCCGGGGCAGCAACGACCCGTAGCAGACACCAAGGATAGCCCATAACAGGTCTTTGGTTTTGCATTTGGGGGCCACTGCAGCCCGTAACCTGTGCTGTGACCAACTTGCAGTGAGCCCCTGGATTTTATAAGGCAAAAGTGGCCCCTTTATTCATACACAATTTCATAATTGTAATTGTTTTGGAAATGGGGATCAACCACCATTGAGTTGAATAAATGGGTGAGGGTTACCCAACTTAATAGGTGCATTTGCCTTTTGCTGCCTGTTTATTTCATTTTCATTTTTTTTTCATTTTTGTTTTCCTCAGTCACCAATTACAACGTGTGAATAAAACATATTCCTAAATTTTCTAAACGAACTGCTTCGAAAATACTTCTGAAAAGTTCAGAGACTATAGGGAAACCATATTTCTCATTATGAACCCAAAACAGAGATTGGGTTTATGTCTGAACGCCTAGTTCCACAATTTTCAACACAAGTTGGTATTGAAAATATTGCAATTGTAAAAGAAGGAATTTCGTTAAAAAAAAGATCGAGAGTTATTCACAAAAGAAGATGACAGACTTCTTATGCAATCATGGATCAATGCTTCAAAGGATTCAATTGTAGGAGTTGGTAAAAAATCTCACAGTTTTTGGTTAAGAATTGATGCCAATAATAACAAATATTGTGCGCAGTTGCGAGAAAAGCTACGTCACAAACTAAAATGTCGTTGGCATCGAATAAATTATCTTGTTCAAAAGTTTGTCGGGTCTTACAAACAAGTTTTTCATAGAAAAAAATGGGACATAAGAGAAAGATATCTTGGTCAATGCACAAGCGTTTTTTGCTTAAGATCAAAGTGCATCTGTAAAGCCCACATATACATACATGCATCAAAACATATATTATACATGAAAAGTACGTTTGGTACTGAAATATACAATAAGTTCTTAGTAACACATTATACATATACATGCCCAAAAAGCCTAATACAAAAAAACTACGGCATCGTATATCTACAAGATGTTTCAAAAGACAAAACACTAAGAACTAGATCACTAAGGATCTCAAAACTCCACAACGGAAGCAAAGCCATCAGATAAGAAAGGATAATCACACGGCCTTATCCTTACCCTTCGCGGAACCTGCAGAACCTGTGATGTAAACAACAGTAGTGGGGTGAGATACATCAAATCTCAGTGAGTTCCCTATCTTAAAGTCCTCTTGGCTTTACAAGGTTCTAAATAAACCTAACTCATGTCAAAGGGGAAAGGGGAACGACCATGAGTACACACACACAAGTAACCAACACGGTGAGCCTGTAAACTCACACTAGTACCGAAGTACCTCCTGAGCCTGTAAACTCAAGGATTCACAAATCAATAACCAATACCAAGGTATCCCCTATTCCCGTCCGCTTCTACGTCTAGAAGACGACCCGAGTCATGGATCCTTGTAGCTACTTGGCATACGAATTGGATTCGGGATCACCGGTCCGTACACCGTGATCCGTCACTTCTCACGGCCCGTACACCGTCACAAGTCTCTTTACCCGTAGGCTCCAATCGTACTCACTAAGGGAATCAAACCTGCCAAGTAGTTGTGCATAACCTTTCAGAGGAGGTGCTCGAGTCTCATGAAACTACACCGCAAGAAACCGTGGTTATGAGTGAAACGCACACGCCTCGGCCTTTCATGCATGAGCGTTACCACATATGGGAAAAATCACACCCCGACACAATTAGGGTAATAATCCTCACTCTGCCTATTCCATATTTTAATATGCATACATTGTCAACAACAATTACACACCATTAACAGATAAAAGTCGACAAAACGACGATATTCCCAAAATCCCGACTTAATTAAATCGGCCGACAATCTTAAAACCATTGTAATAAGAAAGTACATTTTATTATCTTTCCAACGATACCAAAAATGTTCCAATCCGAGTTACGTACAAAAAGTTACGGCATTGGAAACAAACGATCGGAAGATAATCACAACAGCAGAATTTCTACAATTCTCCTGGCCCTACGCGTATTGGCACACCCCATACGCGTATTGCCCAAAATTCTCGCCCAGCCATACGCGTATTGCCCAAGGCCATACGCGTATGGGCAGAGACATTTTTTTTCCTTGAAATTCCTTTTAAAATTGCCATACGCGTAATGCCCTTGCCGTACGCGTATTGACATGCCCCATACGCGTATTGCCCCATGCCATACGCGTATGGGCAGAGAAAAATGCAGAAAAACCAGCAGAATTTTCCTGCTACGGGTTGATCCAAAATCATCCCAAAATCCCATTTTTGATCAATCACAAAGCATCAAAACATGTTATAACATAACAAGCAGTATAACATACAATCAAACATTGAATTTCAACAGTTAGATTCATGATTTTATGCAAAAATACTCAATTTCCACAATTCCAACCTAACTCTAAACTCAAAATAAACTCTACTCTAAAGAGTCTAACTAAAACCCACCTGGACAACAAGATGAGGATGATGAAATTTAGAAGATTGGATGAAGATTGATGCTTGATGATTGATCTTGAGCTCTTTGTTGAATTTTCTCTCCTTTTTCCCCTTCCTTCTCTTTTCCTTTCCATTTCCTTTCTCTTTCTTTCTAACTTTTGTTTTGTTTTCCAAATGGAAAAGAGACATAGTAAAGAATTTAATTTCCATCAATTAGCAATACTACTAGATGTCCAAATTAGCTCAAATGCACCAATTAATAAAAATTCAATGTTAAATACTATTAATTTAATCAACTCTGAGTTCGTCAGTTTATCTAATTATTTGATCAAATAATTGCTCAGAGTACTCCGGAACCCAGTTGATCATAATAATATTAACCAGAGCATTTATAAATTTACGGGGTATTACATCCTCCCCCCCTTAAATAGAAATTCATCATCGAATTTAGAAGATTACCTGAACAGATGCGGATAAGAATCTCGCATTTCCGATTCTAGTTCCCAAGTAGCATCACCCGGATGCGTCATATCCCATTGCACCTTAACGAGTGGAATATCATTGTTCCTTAGCACTTTTGTTTCTCTTCCCACAATACAACTCGGTTGTGGTTCAAAGGTAAAATCCGCTTCTATTCCCACAGATTCTGGTAGAATTGGCTGAAGAGGATCAGGAATAAACTTACGGAGCTGAGATACGTGAAAAACATCATGCATTTCAGATAGAGAGGGTGGTAAGGCTAATCTGTAAGCGACTTCACCAATCCTTTCTAAAATCTGATACGGTCCCACGTATCTCGGACTTAATTTATGTGACTTAAACGGTCCTTTCAATCTCAATCTCGGAGTAACTTTCAGAAATACATGATCACCTTCCTCAAATTCCAAAGGTCTCCTGCGATTATCCGCGTAACTCTTTTGATGATCTTGTGCTTGTTTAACTTTCTCACGGATCATTCGAATCTTTTCCGTAGTCTCTTGAATAATCTCGGGTCCCAAAATTCTATCTTCGCCAATTTCAGTCCAACACAAAGGTGTTCGACACTTCCTCCCATACAATGCTTCATAAGGAGCCATACCGATGCTCGCATGGTAACTATTGTTATAGGAAAACTCAATTAATGGTAAAAGTTCTTTCCAATTCCCTCTACTCTCTAGCACACAAGCTCTTAACATATCCTCCATCGTCTGTATTGTTCGCTCCGTCTGACCATCCGTTTGAGGATGATTTGACGTGCTCAACTGCAAATTCGTACCCATTGCTTGTTGGAACACCTTCCAAAACCTCGAAGTAAACTTCGGATCTCTATCGGACACAATACTAGAAGGAATACCATGCAATCTCACAATCTCAGCAATAAACAACCTTGCAAGATGACTTGCCTTATAAGTAGTCTTCAGGGCTAAGAAATGTGCCGATTTCGTTAGTCGATCTACAATTACCCAAATAGAATCATACCCACCTTGGGTACGGGGTAAACCCACTGCAAAGTCCATAGAAATACTATCCCACTTCCAAACTGGAATATCCAAGGGTTGCAACAGACCGCCCGATCTTTGGTGTTCAATCTTCACCTGTTGGCACATCGCACATTCTGACACATATTCCGCTATATCCTTTTTCATCCCAGACCACCAATAATCCCTCTTTAAATCCTGATACATCTTTGAAGAACCAGGATGTATCGTAAAAGTACCTTTATGAGCTTCATCTAAAATCTTCCTTTTCAATGCCTCACCCTTCGGAACACAAATCCGTTGATTAAACAGAACAATCCCATCTGTTGCTCGTGAAAATCCCGGTTGAAGTAACAATTCTTGTAACTCCTCCTCTAACATTTGTTCTTGTTGAATCTCAACTCTTAAAGTAGAATTGACATTCAAATTTCCCATAATTACACCATTCGGAGTCCACACAAACTGGAGATTAAGATCTCTAAACTTTTCCAACAACGAATACTCCAAAATTATCAATTCTGCACTATGAACCATTTTCCGACTTAAAGCATCTGCTACTTTATTCGCTTTTCCTGGATGATACTTTAATTCTAAGTCATAATCCTTTAAGTACTCCATCCACCTTCTTTGTCGCATATTCAACTCCTTTTGGTCAAACAAATACTTCAAACTTTTGTGGTCACTGAAAATCTCAAAGCGTACACCATATAAATAATGACGCCACACCTTCAGTGCAAATACCACTGCAGCTAGTTCCAAATCATGAGTTGGATAATTCTTCTCATGAACTTTCAACTATCGAGAAGCGTAAGCTACTACTTGACCGCCTTGCATCAGAACACCTCCTAATCACCTCTTAGAAGCATCACAGAATACTTCGTAAGAGTTGCTAGGATCAGGAATAATTAATACCAGAGCACTCGTTAAACTTTCCTTCAATTTCATAAAACTTTGTTCACAACCCGAATCCCACTCAAAAGCAAAATCCTTTCGAGTAAGTTTCGTCATTGGTAAGGCCAATTAAGAAAAACCCTTAATGAACCTTCTATAGTAACCTGCCAATCCCAAGAAACTTCTAACCCCTGAGACATTTCTCGGTCTCTCCTAATTAATCACTACTTCTACCTTCGATGGATCCACTGCCACACCACCTTGAGATATAACATGTCCAAGAAAATTTACTTCCGACATCCAAAACTCACACTTACTCAACTTAGCAAACAATTGCTTCTCTTGCAATACCGATAAGACAATTCTCAGATGTTCTCCGTGCTCTTGTGGAGTACGAGAATAAATAAGAATGTCGTCAATAAAGATTACCACAAATTGGTCCAAGTAAGCCTGAAATATACGGTTCATGTAATCCATAAAAACAGGTGGAGCATTAGTCACACCGAAAGGCATCACTAAGAATTCATAATGACCGTAACGGGTTCTAAATGCAGTTTTTGGCACATCAGAACTCTTCACTCGGATCTGATGATAACTCGACCGTAAATCAATCTTCGAGAACACACAAGCTCCTTTCAATTGATCTAACAAGTCATCTATCCTGGGTAAGGGGTACTTGTTCTTAATGGTGACTTTATTCAACTTATGGTAATCAATGCACAAACGCATTCCCCCATCTTTCTTCTTTACCAACAACACTGGGGCTCCCCAAGGTGAAACACTAGGTCTAACAAAGTGCTTAGACATTAAGTCCTCTAATTGGTCCTTTAATTCTCTTAATTCAAGCGGTGCCATCCGATAAGGAAAAACGGATATAGGAGCCATTCCCGGTACCAGGTCAATAGAGAACTCAACTTCTCTCTCCGGAGGAAGAGAAGAAACATCTTCAGGAAAAACTTCAGGAAACTCACACACTATAGGAATACTCAGAACTTGTTGTTCACTACTTCCTTCCTTAGTAAGGACCAATAAACATATTTCTCCTTCTCAAACAAGAAATTTACCATTCCCACCGTACCTTCTAAAATCGTTGATAACACATCTTTCGGAGTAGCCTCAGCAGATGGAATAATGATTAGCTTCTCCTCACAACCGATACAAATCGAATTAGCTGAAAGTCAGTCCATTCCCAGAACAACATCCACTTTCTTAAGCGGCAAACAAATAAGATCAATCTGGAAGACTCTTTCGTTCACCGATAACACACAATTCTCACACATCAGCGGTGTTTCAACCAATTCATCCATGGCAGTAGTAACCACCATAGGAGGAAACAAAGGAATAGTTTGCAACCCAAGTCGCTTCACACAACGCGTGGACACAAAAGAATGCGTTGCCCCATAATCAAATTAAACAAAACAAGGATGTCCATTTACGAAACACGTACCCGCAATCAAGGAGTTATCACCCTTTGCTTTCCTTGCATCCAAGGTATACACTCGGCCAGTAGTCTTCCCCTGTGTCGGATTCCTACCCTGAGGACAATCTCTCGATACATGACCCATCTTGTTACACTGATAACACCGTATTCCATCCGAATTGCACCTGCCATAATGATTCCTTCCACAAGTACGACATACCGGAGGCACACTAGTTCTAGAACTCTGTACTTGCTTCCCTTTGGAAGACTGTTACCTTTGCCTAAACTGTTGATTCGACCTTCCACGGCCACTTTGAGTTGCCCTGTTCAAATCCACCTCCATTTGTACCTTTTTCAAACTATTCTCCACCACATAACATTGTCTTAACATTTCCGCATAAGTAGAAAATTCCCGTTGAGACACGCTATGTGAAATTTTAGCCCTCAACTCAAACAAAAACTGATCAATCTTCCACCTCTCATGGCAGGACCCTTTAGCAAGTGAGAAGCAAAGACCACTTTATTTTCCTCACTGCACTGAACTATCAAGAAAATCTGTTCCATACCTGCAATCCATTCATGCGCCTTCATCGGATCTAACCCTCCCTGAAACTCTGGAGGATTCATACTAATGAATTCCCTATAGGTTCCCCCTATAACTTGAGGAACAACCACTGGAGGATGCAGACCATCAGCCATTTGCTGTACCATTCCTTGCATGAACTGATTTTGCTGCTGCTGTATCTGTTGCATGAATTGATACAAAGGGGCGTTCCCTTCAGCACCCTGTGGAACCGTCCCAGCCGGAGTAGTCCTCGGAGTCCTTGGTCTTCCACGGTTGTTTCTACGTCCGTCGGCCATGTTCCTGAATGTCATACAAATAGGATTAAGTTGATCAGGCTCAATACCATAAATATAACACGTAAGACCAAAGGCGACACCACGTATCTGAAACGGAAAGAATTACTTATTCTATTTCATGGCTAGGTCGAGGATACGACCTACTCTGATACCAACTGTAAAGCCCACATATACATACATGCATCAAACATATATTATACATGAAAAGTACGTTTGGTACTGAAATATACAATAAGTTCTTAGTAACACATTATACATATACATGCCCAAAAAGCCTAATACAAAAAAACTACGGCATCGTATATCTACAAGATGTTTCAAAAGACAAAACACTAAGAACTAGATCACTAAGGATCTCAAAACTCCACAACGGAAGCAAAGCCATCAGATAAGAAAGGATAATCACACGGCCTTATCCTTACCCTTCGCGGAACCTGCAGAACCTGTGATGTAAACAACAGTAGTGGGGTGAGATACATCAAATCTCAGTGAGTTCCCTATCTTAAAGTCCTCTCGGCTTTACAAGGTTCTAAATAAACCTAACTCATGTCAAAGGGGAAAGGGGAACGACCATGAGTACACACACACAAGTAACCAACACGGTGAGCCTGTAAACTCACACTAGTACCGAAGTACCTCCTGAGCCTGTAAACTCAAGGATTCACAAATCAATAACCAATACCAAGGTATCCCCTATTCCCGCCCGCTTCTACGTCTAGAAGACGACCCGAGTCATGGATCCTTGTAGCTACTTGGCATATGAATTGGATTCGGGATCACCGGTCCGTACACCGTGATCCGTCACTTATCACGGCCCGTACACCGTCACAAGTCTCTTTACCCGTAGGCTCCAATCGTACTCACTACGGGAATCAAACATGCCAAGTAGTTGTGCATAACGTTTCAGAGGAGGTGCTCGAGTCTCATGAAACTACACCGCAAGAAACCGTGGTTATGAGTGAAACGCACACGCCTCGGCCTTTCATGCACGAGCGTTGCCACATATGGGAAAAATCACACCCCGACACAATTAGGGTAATAATCCTCACTCTGCCTATTCCATATTTTAATATGCATACATTGGCAACAACAATTACACACCATTAACAGATAAAAGTCGACAAAACGACGCTATTCCCAAAATCCCGACTTAATTAAATCGGCCGACAATCTTAAAACCATTGTAACAAGAAAGTACATTTTATTATCTTTCCAACGATACCAAAAATGTTCCAATCCGAGTTACGTACAAAAAGTTACGGCATTGGAAACAAACGATCGGAAGATAATCACAACAGCAGAATTTCTGCAATTCTCATGGCCCTACGCGTATTGGCACACCCCATACGCGTATTGCCCAATATTCTCGCCCAGCCATACGCGTATTGCCCAAGGCCATACGCGTATGGGCATAGACATTTTTTTTCCTTGAAATTCCTTTTAAAATTGCCATACGCGTAATGCCCTTGCCGTACGCGTATTGACATGCCCCATACGCGTATTGCCCCATGCCATACGCGTATGGGCAGAGAAAAATGCAGAAAAACCAGCAGAATTTTCCTGCTACGGGTTGATCCAAAATCACCCCAAAATCCCATTTTTGATCAATCACAAAGCATCAAAACATGTTATAGCATAACAAGCAGTATAACATACAATCAAACATTGAATTTCAACAGTTAGATTCATGATTTTATGCAAAAATACTCAATTTCCACAATTCCAACCTAACTCTAAACTCAAAATAAACTCTACTCTAAAGAGTCAAACTAAAACCCACCTGGACAACAAGATGAGGATGATGAAATTTAGAAGATTGGATGAAGATTGATGCTTGATGATTGATCGTGAGCTCTTTGTGGAATTTTCTCTCCTTTTTCCCCTTCCTTCTCTTTTCCTTTCCTTTTCCTTTCTCTTTCTTTCTAACTTTTGTTTTGTTTTCCAAATGGAAAAGAGACATAGTAAAGAATTTAATTTCCATCAATTAGCAATACTACTAGATGTCCAAATTAGCTCAAATGCACCAATTAATAAAAATTCAACGTTAAATACTATCAATTTAATCAACTCTGAGTTCGTCAGTTTACTCATTATTTGATCAAATAATTGCTCAGAGTACTCCGAAACCCAGTTGATCATAATAATATTAACCAGAGCATTTATAAATTTACGGGGTATTACAACATCATTCAATCTTGAGTATGCATGGCAATTGTTAAAAGATGAATCTAAATGGATGAGGGCATCAACTGAAAATAAAGATTATACTATTGGAGCATACTCATCATCGTCTAACCCAAAGACACCTTCAAGTTATGAGTATAACTCATCATATCTATTGAAGTGTCCAATGAGACAATGGGTAGTAAAAAGGAAAGGTATGAAAAATGAAAAAGCAAATGTAACTAGACAATCATCTATTTATGTTCATGATATAATGAATACAATAATGGCATCAATGAAAACTATTTCAATTTAAGGAGAAAGATAACATATTTAATAAGGAAAATATGGAGTTTAAAGCAATGCAATTCATCATGTCAAAAGCTTAAAGAATGAATGATACTCAATGTGACGTTCATGAAAAATATTATAATACGCTGAAAGAAAAATATGAATTTTAGTTAAGATGAAATGTTATTGTATTATCAAAATTAAATATTATGTAGTACCTGTTATGTATCAACATCTATGTAGAATGATCATTAGTACAATTTTAATCGATAAAAAATATTATATCATTTTTTATACTATCTGTTTTTAAACTAATTATATGATGTTATTTATTTTTATTTATTAAAATTATATATGTTATGTATTTAATATTAATTATAATTAATGTTTTAAAATATAAATTTAATTTATTTTATTTGTGTTATATTAATATTAATTTAAATAAATGAAATCACAAATTATATTATGAATAAAATATTGACATAAAGATAAAATTTTGGAATCCAATTTTAGTTCTTTAGAATTTGTTCATTAAAACTAGTGGGATACCCGTGTAGATGCACAGGTACTGGTGCGATGTGCACATTTGTCAGCAGACGTAGTATGAAGTTTAATAAAAACAAATAATGAAACGAGGAGTAAAGGAAAAAAATTATATCATCATAACATGGTTAACAAAAATCTATTGAAGGTAAATTTTAAATAATTTTTGAAATTCAAATCAATAGGAAATTTTTTCTAATTATTATTAATATTTTGATAAGCAATTTCATATTCCTGTTATAATTATTTTAATTTAGTGTTTTAAGAAAATGATAAGTTATGATTTGTTGAAAATTTGTTTTCTATAGTTGATCAACATCATCAAAAATATTAATTACAATAAAAGTACATTTTTTCGAATACATTTTAATCTATAAATTTAATTGTAATACGAAAATTGAATCAATAGTAATTTTTTTCCTATTATTATTAAATATTTTGATTAGTACTTTTATATTTCCATTATAATTATTTTAATTTGGTGTTTTAAGAAAACGATAAGTTATTATTTGTTCAAAATTTGTTTTCTATAGTTGATCAACATTATCAAAAATATTAATTACAACCAGTAATAAGAATAAAAAATAGAAAGACAAAATTATTTAACCAAAAAATTTTATTATTTTCAAAAGAAAAACATATTTTTTATTTGTACTTGTAGCACAATATAGTTTTCCATATATACAAATATGTGGATCAACTGTATATATTCCCGTATGGAAATATTAATTTTGCTTTGACATTATTTATAAAAATATTTATGCAATCATTTAATTTTATAAATATCAACTAATAACATAGTATTTGTAAATTACATTTTAATTGTATAAATCAATATTAGTACCATATATAAACAGAATTTGCCCATGTTTGGCTTTATACATTATTTTAATTTTATTTTCTACGGATTAGTACCATGTTTGCCCATAGTATTTGTTTGGCTTTATACAAAAAATATAATAACCTGTGCGTTCATACGGATTCTGTTTTAGGACACTCGTGCGAACTGTTTTTAAAATGTAATAAGAATGAAAAAACAGAAAGACAAAATTATTTAACCAAGAATATTTATTATTTTAAAAAGAAAAACATATTTTTATTTATATTTGGAGAATAAATATAATTTTTCCATATATACAAATATTTGGATCAACCGTATATTTTTTCATATGTAAATATTAATTTTGTTTGACATTATTTATAAAAATGTTTATTCAATCATTTAATTTTAAAAATATCAACTAATAACATAATATCTGTAAATATTATTTTAATTGTATAAATAACACATTTTCCCAGTTTTTGAATTCATATATTATTTTAAATATATTTACTTTTATTTTCTTTAATTATACAAAAATTCTAATAACTCATGCGTTCGCACAGATTCTGGTCTAGATACTCGTGCTTTCGCATGAGTATTGGTGTGTTACGCGCATTTGTTTCTAAAATATAATAAGAATGAAAAAAAAGACAATAATTTAACCAAGAAAGTTTTTTATTTTCAAAAGAAAAATATATTTTTATATATATATTTGGAGTACAAGTATAAATTTTCCATATATACAAATATTTAGATCAACCGTATGTTTTCCGGTATGTAAATATTAATTTTATTTTGACATTATTTATAACATTATTTATGCAATTATTTAGTTTTATAAATATCAACTAATAACATAGTATCTGTTAATATTGTTTTAAATATATAAATATATATTATTAACATAAGTAAACTCATTTTACTCGTATTTGGATTCATTCATTATTTTATATATATTTCGTTATATTTTAGATATATTTACTTTTTTAAAACTCTATTAATTGTTCTTAAATTTTAAATCCTATAATGTTATGGGTTGTATTTGTTTTTAAATGTGAGTTTACAAACTACAAAAATGACACTTATCTAGATAAAAACTTATAAAAAATAAATATAATTCATAAACAGTAAATAAAATTAGTTATAAATAATTTCTGAATCATTGCTTTTTTTATACACTTAAAATATTATTTTCTTTATTTATTGAACTAGTATAGCATATCATAGTAGATAGTAGAGCAGGTACTCATGAACTTAAGTATTTAAATTTTATCTATTTTTAATTGATTGTTTACATACATAGCAGAACATAATAGCACAGGACTATGTAATTCAATTTTAATTTTATTTTATGTTTTGAAATTCTCCTTTGCTTAGAATTACTTGCGGATCATAAATTACTTGTAGATTTACTGGTGAAAGTACTTTCAAATTAGAAATTCCTTATGTATTTACTTATAGCTATAACTGGAATTCTAGTAGCAACAATACATAAGTAAAATTGAAGACGGTTATAAACCGCCGCAATTGTATTATTAAGGAAGTTTAAGACTTGTCGTAAACATTACAGTCAGTTAGAGTGAAAGTTTTCCAAACTATCGCAGAATATGCTAGCGACACAACGTTTTGCTACGGTTGACCTTTTTTTTAATAATCAAAACTGTATTTATAAAACGGAAACTACAGGGTTCCCAACCCGATTACAAAACCACCACCGGTCCATAACAAAAGCCCCTTACAAAAACTCACAAGGAGACTTAACCCATTCGTAATAATTACAAGTAAATGGTCTCTTCGATTTCTTCCCAATCCACCACCAAGCGGTAAGAATAACATTGTTTTTAACTAACTCACCATCTCAAACTCCCTCACAAAACACATGATTGTTTGTTTGTAACCATAGTGTCTAACAACAGACCAGCCATAGTCTTGTCGCATTGTTTACACTACGCCAAAATTGTGTTTTGGCAGCGCTACAAAGACAACGCTTTTTGGCCGAAGCGCTGCTATAAGTTTCGCTAAAAACAAAAATAAAAAACAGAGAAAAAAGCGCTGCTAAATAGGGGTCCTACGAAAGCGCTTTTGAAAAGCGCTGCAAAAGGGTTAAGGCATGTGAAATTTAGAAAGCGCTGTTAAAAGGATACCATAAGCCAGTGCTTTTCAAAAGCGCTGCTAAAGGGCTTTCTTACAACACACTTTAGCCAGCGCTTTTGGAAAGCGCTGCTAAAGGCCTTTTATTAATCCCACATTAGAAAGCGCTTTTACCTTCAAAGTGCTGCTAAAGGCCTAACATAAGAAAGCGCTTTCTAAAAGCACTGCTAAAGGTCTTTTAAAATATTAAAATTAAAACAGATTCTGATATCCCTCTATTTTCATTTCGACCGTTTCTATTTAACCCTAACTCTCGCGACACTGTTTCTTTTCATCTTCTTCTTCTCCGCCCTGCGTCCTCCGTCCTCCATAGTTTCTTCCCTCCGTTCGTGGCTTACTCACGGCCTCGGTTCGTGGCTTCCCTCCGTCGTCCGCCGTTTGAGGTATGTTTCTCTTTCTTTTTCTGGTTTTCTCTCAAATAATGGAAATACCTAATATTCTCCATGGTTGATTGTTTCTCTGCTGTTTCTGTGAGATAAATTTGTTGTATTATTAGTTGTTGATGTTAGGTTTTCATTTTTTGATTTGTAGAAGTTAGTTATAACTAGTTCCTGATATTGGTGATGAGTGAAGTCTAGGGCCTAGTCGAATGCCTCTCTATTGTGCTGAAACTGCTCATAGATAGAGGTGGAGTGTGTTGACGTTGTTATTGAGCTGCCTGCCTGATAGCTGAGTCATGATCGTTATACAAATTAGAAATGTGAATTAAAGTGAATTGTTGACTATTGAATTGTTTAGATCTAGAGTAATACTTGTTGATTTAGAAAAAAATTGAACTAGAATTTTAGTGTAGACTAAGTGTTTGATAAAATACTTAAGTGAATTTTTGAACTCAAGAATTGTGATAATAATTGTGATGAGATTTGGATTCTTGAATTGATGAGATTACGGACTAATACGCTTGAGTTTGCTTGTTTCCGGATTGGTTTTGTATACGTTTCAAACAATTGCGTCACCGCTGCCCGGGTTTCAAAGTATTGGTTCCAATGTTTGTTCGGATTACATATTATCATGTTGCCACTTGTTTTTGAGTTGTGAATTGAATGTGCAAATTCCGGTTGCATTTCCTTGTTGTTTATAGTATGAAATGTGTAGAATATAATGATGTAGATGTCTGAGGTGTTATTTACTTATTGAATTTGCTATATATAGGGGTTACTTGGGAACTGCGCAATACTTTAACATGAGCACTTCCTCAAAAAATTCCGCGGCCAAGAAGGTGACCAAGAAAATGAAGAATGACGGTCCAAATGTTGCAATATTTGCTACATCATCAATCGGAGCAACCTTGTCCGGGAAGAAATATGTGACAAAGATGAAATCCCTCACAAAAGACCGCGCTCCGAAACCTAATTTTGGTGCAGATGTTGATGAGGACTGGGATGAAGACTGGTTCAATTTTCTTCATTCAGGAAGCGGGAGAAAGAGCGATTAGCTTCTAGAGGGGAAGTTGTATTTTGTTGTTGTTTTGATTGTCCCCTTATATGGGTGTTAGTGATTTTTCTGGCCTTCAGCCTCTCTTTTGAATTGTATTGTACAATGTTTTGGCTCATCTGAGGCATTTTATATAATATGTCATTTTTCCTCCTGCAAGGAATTACCCTTTTATATATATGCGAGCCCCTCGAGTACTTAAGTCAAGATGACTTATAGTGGTCGATCATGAGGTACCAAGCGTTATTTTTTTGCCTTTTTGTTTTCTGAGACTTTATATTTATGGTATGAAAAAGCGCTGCCTAAAGATGCCAATAGAAAGCATAAAAGGCACGAAAAAGCGCTGTTAAAGGCCCACTTTAGACAGCGCTTTTCCAGAAAAAGCGCTGCTAAAGGCCAACTTTAGAAAGCGCTTTTCCAGAAAAGCGCTGCTAAAGGCCTACATATGGCAGCGCTTTTGCATAAAACCAAAGCGCTGTCTTTACCTATAGCAGCGCCACCTTAGGCAGCGCTTTTAAGTGCTGTTAAAAGCCAAAAAAAGCGTTGTCTTTTCCCTTCCATGACATAGTGTTATGCCAACTCCGCGCGTATGCAGGTTGTTAATCCACTGTCTAAAATGTTCTATAATGCTGTCGCTATGAATAGACTTTATTCCCAGCCACTTTGACATACCCATCCACACCATGGTACTCCTGTTACATTGGCAAAACAAATGGGACACAATTTCGTCGTTCTGAAGGCACAACGGGCAAACAAACTCGTGTCTCTCGGCAACTATTCCACGCGCCGCAAGATTGTCTCTAGTCGGCAACCGGTTGTGAAAACGCCGCCAACCCAGCAATATTGTTTTCATTGGAGACGCAGCCATCCACAATAGTTTGAAAGCCTCTCGATGTTTCACCTGCAAAGTCAGAACAGAAGAATTTAACAACAAAGATGCAGCCTCATTCCGCTGCAGCCATGAATACACAGCCTTGGCCGAGTATTACAGGTCTGGTGTGTGAGGCCAGAACCATGCGTCTTACCATCGTTCTATGTGAATAGGTGTCTTCTAACTGGTTCTGCATTATCTGTATTTCCTGCAACCACTTGTTCCTCACTTCAGCATCATCAAAAACAATGTTCCAATGCCATATCGAACCATTCCACAACCCGTTTTCCGCCACCAGGCTGTCGCACTTTTCAGTAGCATTGTAAACTTCCGGGTATAACTCCTTTAGCGTGACGGAACCATGCCAAACCGTCATCCAAAACAAAGTTGATTCACCATTACCCACCTCAGCCCTCATACTATCCGCCATTGAATCATCCCCAAAACTCTTTGAAATCTTGAACAAATCACGCCACCAAAGGGATGATGGCACGTCGTATTTTTCATAGTTACCTTCGCCAAGATTTGAGGCCATTCAAACCACCACAATAGACCAAAAAAAACGCTGCAAAACTCCTTCTTTTGTAGTGACATTTTAAATAAAAAATGTAATAAAATAAGAATGCCGTTTTAAAAATATATAATCATGAACATAATTATAGGTTGCAATATCTTCTAAATAAGAATATGAATATATTTATAAATATTATCAACCAACACAATCAATAAATCAGTGAATTTTTGCCTTGGTTAAAAATATTGAGAAATTATTTCCAAATATAACAATCATTAACACAACAAAACAACATAAAGAACAATAAAATTAACAACAACAATTACAACACTAAATAGAGTTTGGTTAAAGGGAGAAATATGAATTTGTAAATGGAAAATAAAATTTGAGGAAATAAAGTGTGAAAGAATTTGATGCTCTATATATACAACTGAAATTATTTATTTTTAATTTTAAAATAAAAAATATATATGTTCACTTTTAAAAGATGAATTACACCCATTGATTTACTTTAAAAAAAAAAACAAGAGAGAATTAGAATAATAAAATTTTAAAAGAATTAGCAAATATAACAACTTTATATATTCTTGAAAGTCAAACGAACACAAATTTAGAAAGGATCTGACTTCAAACATGTAGGAGTCCTCCCATAAAAATAGTAACCCACTGAAATCAGTTCATTGCATACAAACACACAGAGACTGATGGGTGACTTTATGCTATGTATTAGTCAAATCGATTACTTGCATCAACTAAATCAATAGAGTTCATTTCAACATTAGCAAAATCTGAACAATCATCATTTTACCAAAGAGGCATTTGACACTTATTTATAAAAAATTGTTAAGATCTTTCAATGTACGTAAATAGTAATTGAGCTCTTTATATTGCAAATTTCATTCTCAGCATTTGAATTCTGCAGAAATATGTCATTTCAAGAACTGTTTACTTTATGAGTAACATCACTTTCATATGTACCAATTTTCTTCATATCAAAATAACGTGCCTTGTGTGTTCTCTTAACAAATGTATTTGTCACACGCTTTTAATATTTACAAGTTTTTTTTTTAGTTTTTTTTTACCAATAAATAGGACCTCTCCATGATCCTATTTCAGCAATACAGTTCAATACAGAATTAAGCAATACAACTCCATATAACAAAGCCTTTATTTCCAATCAACATAATGTATACAACACTCAAATCTTCTCTTACGTTCCTCAGTTTTATTCTTATTGTTTCCCTCTTTGTCTCTTTTGTTCCTAATGTATCAGAAGCTAGGCCATTGTTCAGTCTTTCACAAGGCAATGAAGGTGTAAATGGAGTGTTCAAGACATTGAAGGGAGATGGTCTATCACCTGGAGTTGGACATAGGTTTATTGGAGGAATGAAGGATTCTGGTCCAAGTTCCGGCGGTGTTGGGCACAGGATTATTGAAGGGATGGAGAATTCTGGTCCAAGTTCTGGTGGTGTTGGACACAAATACATAACCAACAACAACAACCATTTATAAACTTCACATTCCTTTAGCTTTTATTTGCATAACACTAATTATATTGTCATGACTCGTGAAAAATACTTAGCATTAGTCCATATGAAATTAATTATATACATTAATATAGTCGGTGATATATACTAGCATCACTAAACCAGTTATTAATTAAAGATAACATTGAAAAGGAATGCGCAGTGTAACATGGCTTTGATTTATTATATACAGATATAATCTATTACTCGTGTTGTAGATTATTTTCTTTCTAGTTTATGTTAATGTTAAACATAAGGAATAATGAGATTACTTAAAGTGGAAACTACTTATGCTATAACTGTTTTTAGTTGGTTATACTTGGTAGTTAGAGTTTGTTGTAAACTGTACTCAATGTAACTAACTATATAAGACATAATCAATACTTGATATTATTCAGTTGAGAATAATACTACTACTACCATTTTTCTTCCTTGCATGAATTGTAACTACTACCATTATTCAGTTGTGAACACTCTCTATTTCTTCATGCATACATCATAACTTCACATGGTATCATCGACCTGTGGCTAACTTCCTTTGTTCACAACTCATTCTTCTTCCTTTCTACGCATCTTTCTTCATCTTGTCCACTGAAAGTTCTTCAAGCTCCATCAATGGCAACAATGGCAATCCCTCTGCTAGCTCAGCAAATAAAGGGTATCAAACTGATACTCTCAATCCATACATCATGCATCCAAACGAAAACCCTGCATTGGTTCTTGTAACTCCTCTCTTAAATGCTGGAAATTATCATTCTTCGTCAAGATCAATGACAATGGCGTTAAGATCGAAAAACAAATTACATTTCATCAATGGTGCTTTGCCGCGACCGCCATATGATGATCGTGACTCCATTGCATGGGATCGATGCAACACAATGGTTATGTCATGGCTTAACAACTCAGTTCTTGACAACTCAGTTCTTAACAACTCAGTTCTTAACAACTCACTGAAATCTCACAGAGTGTTCTTTGGATGGAGACAGCTTCAGGCATATCGAAAGAATTGAATGATCGATTTTATCACAGCGATGTGTTCAGAATTTCTGAAATTCAAGAAGAAATTTGCACCCTTAGGCAAGGTGATTCTTCTATCTCATCTTACTACACCAAGTTGAAAATGTTATGGTAAGAATTGGACAATTTTCGTCCAATTCCTTCTTGTGAATGTGATGTTACTTGCTCTGCCATCAGCAAGATTCGCAGCTACCAAGATTCTGACCAAGTTATCAGATTTCTTAAGGGATTAAATAATGGTTATTCAGCAGTGAGATCTCAGAGTATGTTAATGGATCCACTTCCCAACATTTGCAAGGTTTATTCTTTACTTGTGCAGCAGGAAAGACAATTGGCAGTGATTACTGATGAATCCAAAGTTTTGGCTTTTCCTAATAATTCATCTCAAGGTAGAGGCCAAACTCCAGCTAGAGGCAGAGGTCAAAGAGGTGGTATATACAACAATGGTCGTGGTAGAGGCATAAGGGTTTGTACTCATTGTGGTATGACCAACCATACTATAGATACATGCTTCAAAAAGCATGGCTATCCTCCTCATTGGCAACACCAAAGTCAAGTCAACAATGTTTCTACTGAGCATGAGGAAGATAATGAGGCTCTGAATGAATCATCTACAGCACCACCTGTTGATTCTAATCAAGGATTCATTAGTTTTACACCTACTCAACACAAGGCTCTTTTGGCTCTGCTGAACCAATCTTCCACTCCTCATAGTGTCAATCAAATTATAACCCAAAATGACTCTCATTTAGGTAATATTTGTACAATACCAACTCAAGATGCTCATGAATCCTTTATCCTTGATACTGGTGCCACATATCATGTGTGTTTCTCAAGCAAATTATTTTCTTGTTTGAAAAGAATTCCTCCATTACTGTCAAATTGCCAAATGGTTCTTTAGTCACTTCAAATTATGCAGGAACCATCTACTTTAATGAGCAATTTGTCCAAACCAATGTCTTGTATATGCCTCATTTTTCATTCAATCTCATTTGTGTCCCTAAACTTACTTTTCGTCTTGAGTGTCAATTGATTTTTGACAATTCCACTTGTTTCATACAGAACTCTTACTTCAAGAAGATGATTGGTGCAACTGAATTGAAAGGAGGGTTGTACATTCTCAATCAACCACAGGTTTCTATTCCTTCTTCTCATCACATCAATGTTGCTTCTGATATAGTTTCTATTTCTAAGAATAATTGTAATCTTTGGCATTGGAGATTAGGACATCCATCTAATGCCAAATTAGTTGAACTACAGAAAGTTTTTCCTTTTATTACTCTACCATCATCCAATGTACCTTATGACACTTGCTTTTATGCCAAACAAAAGAGATTACCCTTTTCTGATAGCATTCATCATTCGACTGACATTTTTGATCTAGTTCACATGGATATTTGGGGTCCACTATCTGTTCCTTCTATTCAAGGTGTCAAATATTTTTTAACTAAAGTGGATGACAAAAGTCATTTCACTTGGATATTCCTCATGCACACTAAGGCTAAAACTTCTTCCCTTATTAAAAACTTTGTTTCCATGGCTCTTACTCAATTCAACAAATCTGTTAAGTGCATTAGAACTGATAATGGTTGTGAGTTCATGCTTAAAGATTATTATCAGGCTCATGTCATTCTTCACCACACTTTTTGTGTTGCTACCCCTCAACAAAATGGCATTGTTGAAAGGAAGCATCAACATATTCTTGCCATTACTAGGGCCATTTTATTTCAGGCCCATCTTCCTAAAATTTTTTGGTCATTTGCTGTCAGCCATGCCATTCACCTTATTAATAGACTCCCCACGTATTTCTTACATAACAAGTCACCATATCTTGTTTTGACTGGTCAGCAACCTGAATTTACTTCTCTTAGAGTCTTTGGTTCTTTTTGCTTTGCCTCCACATTACACACTCATAAAAAGAAGCTTGATTCCAGGTCTAGAAAATGTATCTATCTAGGATTCAAAATTGGAGTTAAGGGTTACATCCTTTTTTATTTACATTCCAAAGAAATTTTCTTGTCAAGAGATGTTACATTTTTTGAACTGTGTTTCCTTACCAAGACACTCCTTCCTCTTCTTCTACTTCTACCCCTCAACCTCTTTCTCAATCCACATCTGATTTTGATTTCCCTTATATTTCTGATTCTCCTCATTTTATCCCTTCCACCTCATCAACAATCAATCCTGATCCTAATTCTAATACTGATCAGCCTACTTCTACTAGCTCTTCCTCTCTTCCTTCTAATTCTCCCACCATACCTCAACCTGATCCTCCTATAAGAAGATCTCAAAGAGCTAGTCATCCTCCCATTTACCTTCAAAATTATCATTGTAACTTGATTGAGAATGCAGTTCAACTTGATGATTCAACTGTCACACAACCTTCTTCTCAATGTAAGTACCCTTTGTCTCATTTTCTTTCTTATCACAATATTTCACATAACCATAACCAGTATATTCTAAACATGTCATCTATTTCTGAGCCAAATTCTTATAAAGAAGCCATTATCAATCCACACAGGAGTGATACCATTTAGTCATAACTGGCTGCTCTTATGAAGACTCATACATGGGATTTAGTCAAATTACCTCTGCACAAGAAAGTCGTTGGATGCAGATGGGTTTTCAAACTTAAAATGCACGCTGATGGCTTTGTAGAGAGGTATAAGGCAAGGCTAGTGGCAAAGGGATTTACTCAGACTGAGGGATTAGACTACATGGACACTTTCAGCCCTGTAGTTAAGATGACTACTATTAGAGTGTTCTTGGCTATTGCTGCTGCAAATAACCGGCCTCTTTTCCAGCTGGATGTTAACACAGCCTTTCTCCATGGTGATTTATATGAAGAGGTTTATATGCAACCTCCTCCTGGCCTTTCCCTAACTGATTCCACTCTTGTTTGCAAACTCAACAAGTCTCTATATGGCCTTAAGCAAGCCAGTAGGCAGTGGAATGCTAAATTGACTGAAACATTGTTACAGTCAGACTTCATTCAATCCAAGTCTGACTACTCTCTATTCACTAAATGCAAGGCCCAATATTTCACTTCTATCCTTGTTTATGTTGATGATCTAGTCTTAGGAGGGACTGATGTTGATGAAATTAACAACTATAAGTCACTTCTACACACAAAGTTCAACATCAAGGATTTGGGCACACTTAAGTATTTTCTTGGATTTGAAGTAAGCAGATCCCAAGCAGGCATCAGTCTATGTAAAAATAAAATACACTTTAGATTTATTGCAGGATGCAGGATTGACTGGAGTAAAGCCATGTAGCACTCCTATGCAACCTCATCAACAATTACACAAAGAATCTGGTGATGCGCTTTCTGATCCTACTGAGGTCAGAAGACTGATTGGAAGACTCTTGTATCTTACACACTCAAGGCCTAAAATAGCTTATGCTGTAAGCAAACTCAGCCAATTTTTTAGTGCTCCACATAATGATCACATGTTGGCAGACATACATGTCTTGATGTTCCTTAAAGGTAGTCCTGGTAATGGCTTATTCTTCAGTTCATCATCAGACCTCACACTTAATGGCTTTTCATATTCTGATTGGGGAGCTTGCCCTGATACTAGACGATCAACAACCCGCGTTTGTTTCTTTCTTGGTAACTCACTCATAAGCTGGAAGAGTAAGAAGCAGGCCATCGTGTCAAGATCATCATCTGAAGCAGAGTATAGAGCATTGGCACAAGCTACTTGTGAAGGACAATGGATTCTATATCTGTTGCAAGACTTCATGATACATCACACCAATCCTTTTGTGATCTATTGTGATGACAAATCAGTATTACACATAGCTGTTAACCCTGTCTTCCATGAAAGGACTAAGCACATTGAGATCGATTGTCATGTTGTTAGAGATAAAGTCCAAGCTGGTATCCTTCACTTGCTTCCTATTGGCTCCAAGGATCAAGTGGATGACATACTAACAAAGTCTTTAAATGTGGGACCTTTCAGGAACCTTCAAGGCAAGCTTGGCATGATTAACATTTATTCCAGCTTGAGGGGGGATGCTTAACATAAGGAATAATGAGATTACTTAGAGTGGAAGCTACTTATGCTATAACTGTTTTTAGTTGGTTACACTTAGTAGTTAGAGTTTGTTGTAAACTATACTCAATGTAACTAACTATATAAGACATAATCAATACTTGGTATTATTCAATTGTGAACAATATTACTGCTTCCATTTTTCTTCCTTGCATGAATTCTCCATTTCTCAATTTCTTCATGCATACATCATAACTTCACAGTTGACACTAAATAGAATATAAGAGAAATTTCTAAAATATTTATTTAATGAATGATAATGTTTTAATATGACCTTTAGATTATAAATGGTTATGTTAGTGAAGTGGTTGTGAATAGATTCAAAAGTTATGGTTTGAAAAAACTTTAACAGAACAAATGATAAAATTAAAAAACAAAGTTTGCACCAGATAGAATTTGAACTAGAATCTTGTTTAACAAAGGAGACGTGGACAGAAGAAAATTCAATTGAATCGATGAAATGTTTTAATAAAATTTAAACGGGAAAATATATAACACTGGTAAATAACTAAGGATTCAAACGATATTTTCGTTCAATAAGTGACACGAATTTCTCTATAAATAAATTAAAATATTTTATAGAATGAAAAGTATATGAAAATTAACATGTTTCAAGAGCCAACAAATTATCTAAGTTATTTCTTTATTTTTCTAATGCATGAGAATAAATGAGGAAATTTTATTCTATAATATATGGTTGATAAATATACTTTTTTTTTAATAAGAAAAATATATTCAAAGAAGGATACAAAGGGGTAGCCTAACCCAATTACAAAAAGTATCATACTAGGAATTCACCATTACAAAAAATCACACGGTGATTTGTACCAATCGTAATAATTACACGTAAAATTAGATGTTTTACTGATCCACTTCCAGGCTAAAAACACAATCTTATGGACTACCAATTCGTCGTTCCAAACCTCATCGTTAAACATAATGTTGTTCCTAATGTTCCATAGGATCCAACTAATAACAAGCCATATCCCAATAGAATTTTTAGTAGCAATGCCACAAGAGTGTATGCTTAATTCATTTTCTTTGATATTGTAATTAGTTTATCATGTAATATGTTTAATTCAAGTTCAATGTACAGTGTTGTGGAGCAAGTGAATATGATGAAGAATGTTAGAAGAAAGCCCAGATGGATCTGTTCTAAAGAAAGTGGCACGATTATGTTTCTTTCATTTACATTCATTGTGGTTGTATTCATGTGATTTTTGCTTAAATTTGTAGACAAGGAAACAACCCGGAAATTACGAGTATGGTTGTTATATCATGAAACACATGCTAAACATTGTCCTTGTCAGCATTGTTGATTCATGGGATAAGGTATACATGTCATAAAATGTTTACATATATTAACAGATAAGTTGACTATTGAATTATTATCATACATGTTATTGCCTTTTTCTTATGTAGAGGTTTCTTATGTAGATGTTTAATTAACGATGAAACCTCATTCCTCGTTGAGGACTTCGTAGATCTTCGTAAACGTTGGGCATATATCCACAATGTTCTTAAGGGTCCTGGTGATTGATGATGTTAATGACTTTTTCTGTAGAGATTATGTGAATAACACTTTTCTATATTGATGACATGAATATAGTGTTTGGTGTAATTATGGTTATAATAGTTATAATACTTACAGAATGTATACCTCATCTGTTAGCTGTATTTTATGGTTATAATATAGTTACAATACTTATAAATGAATGTTAGCTTATCGGTTATGGTTTAAATGGTTACAGGTTAAAAAATGGGATGAACTTGAATTGCTGAGAAATGCATGTTTAAAATGGTTACAGGTTCAATAATGGGATGATTTTGAATTGGTGAGAAATGCATATTTAAAACAGAGGATGTTTTGACTGCGGTTAGAAATCCAAGCCGTCGTTGTATATTTATGTCTGCAGAATATATAACGACGAGTATAAAATATAACCGTAATAATATCTCGCACGCTGTACAGAAAAAAATGAATATCAAAACGGCACAGCTGGGAATCGAACCTAGGAGCATTATATTTATCACTACGTATCGTTTTATTAACCGTTGTGATAAGGCGCGCTGTTTCCAGGTAATTACAACGGTAAATGGCCCGTGATTATAAAACTTCATTTACAATGACACTCTACATAACAATGCTTGCGTCAGTGTTATTATATGCCTTTCCCAACCGTTGTTAATTGGTATTTACGTAGTAGTGTCTGTAGTGAGTGCCACTGTCACGTCATCTTCAAGTTTTTTCTTGTTTGAGGGCATTTGAGTAATGGCCTCCATGAAAGGGATAGTAATATGAAGTTTCTTTAAGAGCTTGATGAATTTCTTAAATTGACCCTCGTTCTTAGTTTTTGTAAGTCTTTGAGGGTATGGTATATGTGGCATGTTAGTTGGTGGAGGTACACATGGCTTTTCTTTCTTAATAGCTTCTTTGGTAATGGTTGTTTCCTCACTATCAGCTATTGGTTCTCCAACATAGCTTGTATCCGTCACCTTTTATAATGGTCATTCTTGTGTTGTAGAGTATACCATTATAGAAGGTATAGATAATAATCCATTTCTCTAGTCTGTGATGAGGAAATAGTCTCATCATGTCCTTGTATTGTTCCCATGCTTCAAAGAGTATTTCTCCTTCGACTTGTCTACACTTAGTCATTTGATTTCTCAGCACTACCATCTTGCATGGTGGGAAATATTTGGCTAAGAATACCTTCTTGAGTTCGTTCCAAGTAGTGATGGAGTTCACAAGTAGAGACCGTAGCCATGCTCTGGCTCTCTCTCTCTCTCTCTCTCAGGGAAAAAGGAAATCAGCATAAACGAATGGTGTATAGATCGACACCGTTACTCTTTAACGTGTCTTCATATTATACAAACACTTATAGATGAAGATTGGGGTCCTCGATGGGCTTTCTAGAGAACTGGTTCGGTTGGATGATTTGCAGTTGAGAAGGTTTCAATTTGAAAGTGTTCACCTGGATTATAGGTGGAACAATGCTTGAGTGTGGATCGTCCTGGGAAGGGACGACGTAGTCCTTAAGATGACGATTTTTGTTTTCTGCCATCGGGGTAATTACAACTCGAAGTTGTTCGATCTGGCGTTTTAAGTGAATAAAACGCCCTACTTTGTCAATCGATTGTTCTAACTCATCTTCGGTTGAGCGAGTACTTGGCATACAATCGAGAGACAGGAAAAATAAATTGTCTTAGTCGATACGGTGCTACAATGGAATAACAATATTGAGCGCTGGTCCCCGAAAACGGTGCCAAAAACTTGATGTGTATCCCGCAAGTGCACGAAAATGCCACTTATAGTATAAAAGATATCGAACCCATAGACACCAATATCAACCTACTGTTATCTATTGTTGCTTTGTAAATCTAGGGTTATCGGTAATAGTTTGGCTTGAAAACAAATCAAAATAGTTGGGTTTAAAATTGATTTAAACGACGACAGGAATGTAATTTCTGAGTAGCTTCGAGACTAGATAAAATTTAACACATTACTTTGTTTTAAAGATCATTTTCGAAAGAAATATGTAATGCCATGTATAATATATACCTAGAATAATACTATACAAGCATTTTATTTGGTACTGACACCAACATAAGTGCCTAATGGCATAATTCACATACTTGACCATTCTAAAAACATAATACAATCTATGGTACAAGTCATGGAAATTATCCAAAACAATAAAAACTAAGATCAATATACAATATCCTCAATTGTATACAACACATGACACAACGGAAAAACTAAAGCTAAGCTTCTCTTGAAACATCCTGTCGCTCCCAGGATTTTCATCCAAGTACAAACGCGAGAGTGGCGCGGAAACAGAGTCGCCAGCAATGTGTATTTATCCCAAGAGAGGGAAAGGAAACACTGCATAAACTTGGGGGAACGGAAAAGCATGGCCTCACGACCAAGAGAAACGGGTAAGGGAGTCGGTTACGCGAAGGGAAGGTGTTAGCACCCCCTACGCGTCCATCGTACTCAATGGGATCCATGCTTATTGTCTCGATAAAAGGATGTCGTCATCTGGAGCTCCACTGCTACTGGACAGGAGAAGGAACGAGAATGGAAAAGAACAGAGAAACGAAGAAGAAAAGAAAAAGAAGCGACTCGATAGGACATCCTCGGAGTCCTAGGCCTACGTATTCCCTCGGGAATAGGAAAATCAGAGTCAACGTAGTTCGGACACGAACTAAGGGGGGAGGCTGCTCGCCAAGACATCGTCGTCTCGTGCCTACGTATCCTCAATCTAACCAGAAGAAGGAAATCAGAGCAGTCGTAGTTCGACTTAACAAAGTCTGTATTTTTTAAGAGCGACGTTAAGCTCGCGTCCGGCAGTTAGGGTCGATGTCTGTTTGCGACGAGGCGGAAGTAACGTGCCCTTTTCTGAAAATGAGATTTGAAACTTAACGATCCCGAAGGATGAAAAAGGTTTGAGTTTGTTTTGTGTTTTTTAGACAGAAGTGTTTTTGAAGTTGTTTGTAACTTGCATTGCACCCAAGTCTATAACGTAGGATCGAATGCGTCGCATGGTCGTCCTAACAGGACGTATGCTAAAACTCTAGAAAAAGGAGAGGAAACCCCTCATTCCTCACTTCCCACATGCAAGGCTCATGCGCAATACACATTAATTTTATTAAGTGTTTTAGAAGTGTTATGAGATGAGAAGACTCAAGTTGAAAACAAAACACTAAAGGGAGTCTAATTTGTTTCTAATGTTATTATGCAAAAGTGGCCCTAAGGTCAAGGTTTGAGAACCTAAGTCTAAAGAGAAGAGAGGGATATCACTACCTAATGCTTATCCTACCTCACTTTAATCAAAGATTAAAGTTGAGCTAGGATCCCTAAGGGGTGTGGATAAGTTGTACACACAAAGCATCATATCATGCTATTCACAAAAACACAAGAGAAAGTGAAAGAGATAAGAGAGAAGAGATATGAGTATGGATAAGCATCCACATACTCAAGACTTACCATAGCCCCTACAAAAAATGGTTAGTACCAAAACAATTCAAATATTGAAGTAGAAGTGAAAAGGAGGAAGCAAACAAGTCCTAATGTTCTAAGGAGATGTTCTAAACACCAAACAAAGGTCAAACCAAGAAGGAAGAAGTCCTAAGGGTTAGGAACCATCCTAAGTCAGTAGGTATGTCTTAAGGGATCCTACCAAAATAATCATGCCAAATGAAACCAAATAAGGTCAAACTATGCACTAAGTGTCCACACAAAATGCAAACTATGTATTACTTATGAAGGAAGAACGCTTATGAAAGGTAAACATGTATTAATGCATGCACATAAATCAATGTCATAATTAAATGATACTTAGGAATGCATATGAATGTCATTTAATGAACATACAAGTCATGGATGCAAGCATTTAAGAAATGGAGCAAGAAGAAGTGAACAAACAACTATTGAAGTTTAACAATGAAACTTACTTGTAAAGCAAGTAAGAAATGAAAATGAAAGATGAACAATCATGCATATGGATCCAAGGAAGTAGATCATGACATTTGGAATGGCATTTAGAAGCCATGAATGTTCTTACAAAGTCCATACAAGTCTCACGTTGAAGCACATTGAAGAATAAGAACAACTAGGTCCAAACAAATTCATACAAGTTCAAACTATGTACATACTATACAAAACAAACCAAAAGAAGTCATGTAAGTGAAATGAATCATGTATGAACATCCAAGTCAGTAGAATATCACCCTTTACATGAAATGGAAATCAAAATAAGAATCCTATAGTGTTCATACATAACTCACATCACTACTTGTTAGAGGTTAAAAGCAAAACAAGTTCAAAATTGTCAAGCATGGATGATTTATGAAATGAGTGAAGATAGATGAAATTAGAATGAGCTAAAGGCACTTTAGACATGTCAAGGTTAGAGGTTATTGACCTCTAATAGGTCTCATATAAGTCCTAAAAGACATAGAAGAAATAGATCACACAAGGTTCAAACAAAATTAACTAACAATATTCAATTAGGAGATTACATCTCAAAGTCACAATGCATAAAACAAATGGGCACTTGTGGGTCAAAAGAGCATTTACAAGTGTATGAGCATGTCATAGGTCCTATGAGGTCATGTATACTGGAATGATGCAAGAATTAAAAGCATATTACATAAACAAATGAAACTAAAGCAAGTTGAGCAAGTGAAGACAATTTGTGATCATATGAATTCAAATAGGTGAAATGAAGTTATGAGTCACACATAAATGATTAGAGATGATCTAAAACAGAAAGTGAGTCAAGTTTGGATAGCTTTTAGGTCCTATAATTCTTCATGAAGAGGTGCCATACAACACATAAGAAAAAGTGGGCAAAGAAATATCAAACACCAAGTATCAATCCATGTTCAATTAAGTCTATACAAATCAATCAAGGTTAAGAATCAAGGACCTATAACATGGTTTTAGAAGACCTATAAGGATGCCTAAACATGTATACAAATGAATGCACAAGTATCATGTTGAATGGTTACACAATGAACATAAAGCCCTAGAACTAGCACTATAAACATCTACACAAACAAGGTGCAATTTAACAATTAACACAAGCATGATTAAATGTTGTAAAAATTCAAAGGATACAAGTGAGATGGAGTGTAATCAGATGCTAAACAATATACAAAATAATGAGCTAAAATTCATTTGTTATCATGTTTAAACAAGACCTATAATGTGTACTATAGACATTGAATAAACACATACAAGATGACATTCAAAAGCCAATCAAATATCACCTAAAAAAATCTTAAAAATTACATAGTAGTTCTCAATATATCCTAATATCTCATGTCAAATTCCATGTGAAAAATCAGTACCAAACTTCATATAGAAAATGATTAGTGCACCAAGTATCACATACCATGATCATTAAAGCACAACACAAAGAAAATTTGAAACAGGCATCAAAATTAATCAAACATGGAAATAAAAATTACCAAAAATTAAAAGAGAGGTTTAGGACCAACCATGAATTTTCTCAGAATTTTTAGTGAAAAGGGACTATTTTTAAGAAAACCTTTTGAAACGTGTATATAAAAAAAAGGAAGAAATGAGAAAAATGACTTGGGGGTGCAACGAAAGCAAATAAGCAATTAATACACGCTGGACCCAGAAGGAGGGGGTGTGCATATCAAAAGAGTTATGCCCAATATACCAACTAGCCTGCAGTGCATGTGACGTTGCTCAGTCAACAAATTGACCTAATCATGGCCATTGGTTCAGTCAAACACGTGATGATCAAGAAAATACGCTCATCTAAGGGTCCAAAATGCACGCACATGATACCTTAACATGGAACTGCCACATGTGAACAATTATTTCAAAATAAATCAGAATAAAGGATCACGTGCTAGGGAGGTGGGTTTTTAATGTGTTGGCGCATGATTATTGGATCATGTGGTTATCCATGAACGAACCAGATCTCGCCACGTATTAAGCGGAAAGGAACTAGGGATTAACGCAGGCTGCCGGACTGGATATCCGGTCACCACCTTCAGTGAGCCAACCACCATGGCCAAGAACAAAATTCCCAGAAATCCACTAAATCACCATCATTAAATTCGGATTTTCACACTGATCCCTAAAATGCTATTGGGTTTTCTTGATTTTTCTTCTATTAGTCTAACCGAAGCAAAATAAACAAAGCCAAAATTTTCAGATCTCACATCTTGCTAATCCATACACACAACCAATGCCTCCAATTAGAGGTCCCAAGTAACCAAATCGAAAACGGATTCGTAATCACCAGAAATGGCACAAAAACTATATGAATAGCTAAAAGATCTAACCTGGCTTGTAACGATTTTCTTTAGCTACAAACAACTCAATGATCTACCCCTGGGATATTTAGAGCACGTACACTGGCGAAATAAACACGTGGAATCACTTGTATCTTGCTGAAAAATGGAATTGCAGAAGATGATGTTGAAACTCGAGTTTGATGCTAGAGCCTCTACAAATCCATTTTCTTGCGTACAAAAGCTTCAATCAAGTGTAGAGATGAAGAACCTTGGAATAAATTGCAGAGAGAGAGAGCTTGTAGAGAGAGGTTCGCGTGAGAATGCCAAAATGAAGTGAAGTTTGAGAGTGAACGAAAAATGGTTGTAACCAAATTGGTTAGGAGGTTAGGATGCTTTTATATGTGAGGTTAATACTGGGTGAGGGGGTTAATCATGGTTGTAAATTCAGTTAAGGTGAGGTTAAGCAAAACTGAAAAAATGAGAGTGAGGTTATGTTGAACACGGGTTTTAGAGGTTTTGTTTAAGTGTGGGAAGAATATGGCATGCTATAGTGGTGATTAAGATGGTGGGTGGTGATGTGTTTCACTGAACTTGCAGCACAACAACTTGTTGTACAAGTTTCTATCCTTTTGGGTTTGAACTAATGAGGCAATGGTGTGTATTAGCATGGTATGCAATGTAAGAGAATGTTTGGTTATATATGGCAAGGTTTAGCACGTGCATGGCTAATGTGCATGAGAAATAACCATTCACATGTTTCATATCTTGGTGACAAGAACAACAAAGTCATGGTGATGACTTTACCAAGACATAACTCACTAATCAATGGATGAAATAACAAGACCTTTGGGTCCTTAGAAAGAGGAAATGGATGAGAATAATATTGGATTTGAAAATACTTGGAATGGAGCCCCTTAACATGCTTAAAATTGACCATGAAAATCACTAGAACAACACTGCAGTTTGGACAAGTCTTGCCCTACCCGTGCCTGGCACCATGGCCTATGAGATAATCAACTTGAGTTCACCACTTTGGGCCACTATAACTCTCAAATGGTTGACCAGATGAAAATTTGTCCAACACAAAAATTAAAGACGAGATGGAAATGAACAAGATTGATGTTGAACAATTTTCCATTTGAAGCTTGCATCATTGAGAAATTTGGCTTGGAAGTTGGAAAAAACATGCACACAAGATGTTTGATGAAATGACTGCGTGCTGGCTCGCCCATAACTTGCCTTGCTGGTCAAAAATGCCCTACAAACCTCCAACTTTAATCAATCATAACTCTCTCAATTTTGATCCAATGGAGATGTTCTTGGTATGGATTTGAATATTGAAATGTGAAATTTTAATAGGCCTCCCTAGCCCCTCCATTTGGTTCTTGGAACATGGAGAAAGAAAGCCCCAAAGTTGACCTCTCACCTTGCCAAAACTTGACATAAATAGAAACCCTAATTCTATTTTTGGCAACTTTGAACATTTCTTGATTTTTGATGAATATTTCATTATTTCTTGACCAAACCCTCTCCAATGATCATGTTTGACAAGAGGAACATGGCTTTGACCTCAAAAAGTCAAGAGTTGACTTTTTCCTCTGCACAGTTGACTTTTCCCCAAATCTCCTGATTTCCAATCAAGTGACCAATTGAATATCCTCTGAAACAAATTGATGGACAATTCTCCATCCTTAGACACTTAAGGACATATAGAATACCATGAGATCAAGTTTTGCCTAAGAAATCAGAAATAAATTGATTTCATGGAAAACCCTAGTTTTAAACCCTTAGTCTAGGAGAAATCAGCACATCCTCCAAATCCAAAATCCTCTGAGTATGATGTGTATCCTCTCAAACAATGAGGAGATATACCATTTATAGATGATGAAAGCTTAAATATCTGGCCCATTGGGGCATTATACTCAGAAATTCCAAAGCCCTAATCTTGCACTGGTTAGGAGAGTGTGGTTCCCTTGAAATTTCTTAAAAATTACAACCCTCTGATGAGGTGATGGACATTATAAGACACCTTGAGCTTCAAGACCCCCTTATGGATCAATCAATGATGGTATCAAGAATTATTTCTCTCCTTCACATCTTGGCCACTACACATGAACTTTTCTTGAAGCTCTGGGAAACATCTTCTTTCCCTTGAGTTGGCTCCGACACCCTGATCTCATGCTAAGAACCCCTGATATGCACAAATGCTAATGCAAATAATGAAATGGAACATAAGCCAGTTAGTGTTAAAAGTAAGAGGGCAAATTTTGAGGTGTTACAGCTGCCCCTATTCAAACTTCTTGGATCTGAGGGTATGGAAGCGAAGATTTCCAGACAATCGAGATACATGGAGATTGAATACTAAAATAACCTGGAAATTTGCAAACTGTGGGGATAACGAAATTGAGTTGTTTACGAGGACGGCCGCAGAAGAAATCAAAAAGGAAGACCGGCCACAGACGGGCTACCCAAAAAAAGAATATGAGGACGACCGCACACAAACTCGAAAAGGAAGAACGGCCACAGATGGGCTACCCAACAAGAATAAAACGAGGACGGCCGCAGACAAACTCGAAAAGGAAGACCGGCCATAGATGGGATAGCCAACAAAAGATAAAACAAGGACGGCCGCAGACAAACTCAAAACGGAAGACCGGCAACAGACGGGCTACCCAACAAAAGAAAACGAGGACGGCCGCAGACGAACTCGAAAAGGAAGACAGGCCATAGACGGGCTACCCAACAAAAGAATACGAGGACGGCCGTAGACGAACTCGAAAAGGAAGACCGACCACATACGGGCTACCCAAGAAAACTAAAACAAGGACGGTCGCAGACGAACTCGAAAAGGAAGACCGGCCACAGACGGGCTACCCAACAAAAGAAAAAAAATGAGGACGGCCGCAAACGAACTCGAAAAGGAAGACCCGCCACAGACGGGCTACGCAACAAAAGATAAAACGAGGATGGCCGCAGACGAACTAGAAAAGGAAGACCGGCCACAGACGGGCTACCCAACTAAAGATAAAACGAGGACGGCCGTAGACGAACTCGAAAAGGAAGACCGGCCACAGACGGGCTACCAACAAAAGAAAACGACGACGGCCACAGACGAACTCGAAAAGGAAGACCGGCCACAGACGGGCAACCCAACAAAAGAATACGAGGACAGCCGCATACGAACTCGAAAAGGAAGACCGGCCACAGACGGGCTACCCAACAAAAATAAATCGAGGACGGCCGCAGACGAACTCGAAAAGGAAGACCGGCCACAGACGGCCTACCCAACAAAAGATAAAATGAGGACGGCCGCAGACGAACTCGAAAAGGAAGACCGGCCACAGACGGGCTACCCAACAAAAGAATACGAGGACGGCCGCAGACGAACTCGAAAAGGAAGACTGGCCACAGACGCGCTACCCAACAAAAGATGAAACGATGACGGTCGCAGACGAACTCAAAAAGGAAGACCGACCACAGACGGGCTACCCAACAAAAGAATACGAGGACGGCCGCAGACGAACTCGAAAAGGAAGACCAGCCACAGACCGGCTACCCAACAAAACTAAAACGAGGACGGCCGCAGACGAACTCGAAAAGGAAGACCGGCCACAGACGGGCTACCCAACAAAAGAATACGAGGACGGCCGCAGACGAACTCGAAAAGGAAGACTGGCCACAGACGCTCTACCCAAAGATTAGTAGAATCAATAGATCTACAAATAAAACTTCGCTGGGGAAAAGAGAAATCTAGACAGACAACTCTGTAGGGGAGTATATGAAGGAATAGGAAGGACGAATCCACTGGTTGCTGTGTAATGTTAAACAACATCTCCTGAGTTACATAACTTTCTGCTGGGGAAAGAGACTGGCAAAAGAAATCAAACCTGGCTTATGCTTCGAATGTGCATGTTTGAATTTTGTATGGCGTAATGCTCCATGCGAAATGGGAATGCTACGCGTTTGGGAGGATGCCATGCAATAATGCTTATGCAATGCGAAAGAAGCGCTTCAACAAAATGCTGAAGACGAAGGCAACTCCACTGTGGACGACAAACTAGATTTCCCTCTGAATTTAGAGATCCTGTTGAGGAAGATTTCACTGAACGACTTTCTGGTCACAAACTCTGCTGGAGATGAAAACCCCGAACGAATTCCACTCTGTTGGGGATGGAACCGAATATTGAAGGTGGAACCCAAAGAGAAATTCCCTTTGCGGGGAATTACCGATGATTTCTACCAAAGGTAGACCTCAAACCTGGATTTGAAGAATTCCAATAATAATTGGACTTAGGACCTGCTGGGGGATATCAACCGTTGTTGAACAAACCACTGAGAAGATCACCACCAAACTCCGTTTGGGAGAACAAGTCAATAATACCGAATCTGTTTGGGGAGATTATTGACCTTAACCTACTGTTGGGAAACACCATCACCTTCACCCTATTGGGAAATACCAGTCACTACCCACAAATCGGCTTGGGGACGATGGTTGACAGCATCAACTCTGCTAGGGGATAATATTGAGATCACTCATTGGTCGGGGATCAAATCATACCGTTGCTGGTGAGAAAAACATTTCCTGACTAGCTGAGGAAAATGGGTGCTCAGGCCCTGTGGAGACAATAACATCTTTGTCCAAAGAAGATACTCCAAAAGTCTCTTATTGGGGACGCGAAAGCATCAAGTTTTGACAGCTTGCTGAAAGAGTAATGGATCAACCACCACTCTAGCTGGGGAAATAAGCCTCTGTATTCTGCATGGGAAAGGTAATTTCTGCTGAGGAAAAGATTCACCTTACCCTGCTGGGGATTAGAGCACACAGTTGCTAGTGAAACATACATTTCCTATCCTGCGGAGGTAAATAAATACCAGACTCTGTAAAGATGATAAAATCTTTACCAGAGACAACCAACATGTCTTCTACTAAAGATACCACAACATCTACCTTGAAGCAATCCACTTCTAACTACTTACTGGGGAATAATAGACCAACCATGACTTCGGTTGGAGACACAATCGTCTGTACGCTTACAGGGGAGAGTAAGCTCTGCTGAGGATGATGATCTTTCAGATGCTGAGGAAAGTAACTCTAATGGGGAGAACTCTTGCTACCCTGCAAACAAAATCAACAGAAAGTTCCATATGCAAAAATGTCCATCTAGATTACCATCCTAACGACTGTTGTCTGAGCGATTTCCACTATTTTCTGATATGCTTCGCAAGGCTTAACATTTTCGCATGCAATGTTTATCAAAAATATCAGACGTTTTCACAAACAAAAACAGTCAAAGTAAAAACACACATGGAAAGCTCTTTAAATGAAAATGAAAATTCTATTGAATGGATTGGCCTGTAAATAAGCATTTACATTCGGAGGCAATTCCTGAAAAGAGGTAATTGCGCAAAAAAAAGTAAAAGAAAATACACATGTCGGCAATGTGGGGAACAGATATCCACCATGATTCAATTCAGCTATGACCCGATATGGCTTGTTTATCCGCAGATGCCTTGACCTTCGAAGAGGCTGACGGAACTGATTTCTTTCCTTTGAAATTTCCCAGTATCAAAAGTGTTCACAGATCGAACGCAGATCGTAGCCTCCTGTTGTCAAATCCCTAACTTTTGCCTGGATTGCCCTTTACGGGTTTTCAATCCACCGGGATACCCATTTTTTCCAAAATTGCCTTGTCAGGTTTTCAACTTTGCGGGTTTATTCTCTTTTTATTCCTAACTTTGCGGGTTTATTCTCTTGTTTTCTTTTTATTCTCTTTTTTTCTTTTCGCCGGGATGCCCCTTTTTTGCTTGGATCTTCTTTTTATGTCCAGCGGGTCTCTTTTATGCAAAGTATTTTTTGACTACGTCTGCGTTCACAGGGGATGTAAAATCTTCGCCATCCATAGTTGAGAGTAATAAGGCTCCGCCAGAGAAAACTTGTCTTACTACATATGGACCTTCGTAATTTGGAGTCCATTTGCCCCTGTGATCTGTTTAAGGAGGAAGGATCCTTTTCAAAACCAATTCACCAGCTTGAAAACACCGAGGACGCACTTTCTGATCAAAGGCTTTCTTCATCCTGCTCTGATACAACCGGCCATGTGCAATGGCTGCCAATCTGTTTTCCTCGATAAGGTTCAGCTGATTCAATCTGGAATGCACCCATTCAGCTTCATCAAGCTTCACATCTACCAGAATTCTCAAAGAAGGAATCTCAACCTCTACTGGTAGAACTGCTTCCATACCATAGATCAATGAGAAAGGAGTTGCCCTAGTTGATGTGCGCACTGAAGTACGATAACCGTGTATGTAAGACCCGTATATTTTAGTCTGTGCTATTTTGTGATGTTTTATCAATTCATCGGTGTTTCTACAAAAATTTGGGGTAGCAAACTATTTATACTCGATATTTTTAGGGGTTCCGGTGGTGGATCAGTTTGACCCATATGTTTTCTTTTGAGAAATCGATCAGACTTTTAAATTGGCGAGGATTATAATTAATTTTAGATATTTTTATGGTATCAGAAATTCTGAAAATGTGACTCTGTTGATGTTTTGAGAAAACGAGAAAAATATAGCCGTTGTTTTAATTTCCACGGACTCCTAGTGTTGTCGGAAATTTTACATAGGAGTTTATTTATCGCCGGAAAATGAAAATTTAATCCCATTTTATTTTTCTAAGCGGCGTAGAAAATTTATTTGTTCGGAATAATTATTTTGTCGAAAATAATGTTGTGTTTTATTTTAAAGATGACGGTGGAATTTTTCTGTTTTCGAAAAAGTTATTCGGGAGTGTTTTACGACTCGTCTGTGAGCGAACGAGGAGACCGAACGAACTAACGGGTAGTAAGAATAGTAAGGCGGCATAAATTGTATATCATGATATTTTGTCTTTGTGTTTATTAATCACGTGTGAGAGAGAGGGAAGGAGTAAATCGTGGTCATTGAAATTAATGGCTAGGATTTCATTGGAAACGTTATATAAATGTTACTTGTTTTAGTTTTTCCATTTTACTGAGTTTTCTATCTCTCTTGCAAGAAGAAAAAAAACATGGTGAGTTTTTATGTTGTTTTAGTTATTTAATTTTTGGTTAGTTAACTATTTATTTTAGTCTAGTATTAATTTATGTGGTTAGATTTAGTATATTATACGCCGATAGAATACCCTCTGGTTTACTGCTTTGAGTTAAAAAAAAAATTATTATTGTCGGTAATAAAAATATTTTCTATCTGATTATCGGATTATATTTTTAGAGAAAAAATATTGGTACCGATTTAATTTATCTGTCGGTATTTTATTTGGATTGTTATTATTTTTTTGTTATTTTAATTTATTATTTTAAGAGAAGAAAATAAAAGAAGGAGAGGAAAAAATTTATTACGGTCGTAACCAAAGCGTTGCGGTCGTCATGCTCTTGAGATGCGTGTTGCGGTCGTAACAGGGGTGACAACCGTAACACCCTTTTTGTCTTCCGTCTGGTTTTATTATTATTATGTTTACTATTCATTTATTTAATTATTGGTTTTAAAAAAAAATTGAATAAAGAGAGAGTGGGTGGTGGGACCCACCCCTTGTATTTGGTTTTGGAGTGACCATCGTCACTTGGTGTGTTACGGGCGTCTTGCCATTTTTCTTTGCTGGGCGTCCCGTTGTTTTTACTTCCGGTCTCGTAATTTTCATTCCGTTTGATATTTTTTATCCCGATTTTTTTAACTGAAAGTATATTTATTTATCTATATATATATATATATATATATATATATATATATATATATATATATTTAGATAATTATTTTATTTTTCGGAATTCTCCGGATACGTTCGAAATAGTATGTTAAAGTACGATCTGTGCCGATTTTTGGTACCGTTGAAAAAAACTATTAACTAGTTTTGTGTCGAAATATTTTTAGATCCAAAATAATTTATTGTGATTGGAAAACTATTATTTATTCTAAATTTTAAGTTAGAATATTATTGAAATTGGAATATTAGTTAGTATTTTATTTGTTTAATTAATTTTATTTATGGGATGATTAAAGTATTTTGATACAAGGAGATAAGTTAATTTGATAGTTGTGAAATAAATATTTTGGTTATTTATTTGGTATTTATGGGATATTAGGTGGTTTTATTTTGGGGTTAAAATCTTATTTTGGGTGATTTATATATTTCAGTTTCGCTGAATTTATTCATAGTGCGAGAAAAATAAATTGACCTAATTATGGGTTCAAGTAAAAGAATTTAAATTAGTTTGTGGAAAATCTTCTTTGAGTTTGATATTTATTCTTTTAAGAGAAAAACTAATTTCTTTCTTATTTTAAAAGATTTATTTTATAAAGCGATTAGGGTAGAAACCAGTGTCGTAACCAAAACCTGGTTGCGTAGGTTAGCGACCAAGACCCAGCCTTGTTGTAGGATATATTCGAGTGGTTTTAACATAAGTCCTTTGTGTATTATAAAGGTTTACAGTGGGATCCGGTTACGAGGTTTCACCGTGAGGGACGAATTGATCTTATGTAGCGTAGGTTGGTTGGGTTGGAAGCTTGCTCAGGTAAGGGCACTTTCTAACGATATTATATGTGATTGAATGCATGTGTGTCCGTATTCATGGTTGTGTGCCCTTTTGGGGATGTGTGATGATTGTGTGCCCAGTTGGGGATATGTGGTTATATACATGAATGTGTGCCCAGTTGGGGATATGTGTTTATGCTATGACTCTAAACTTGTGATGTGCATTCATATGATTTGTGATAAATATATGTTTTGCTGTTGATGTGTATGTCGAGGAGGACAACACGAGGTGTGTCTGAGCCACCTGTTGGTAATGAGAATTATTCATATGATTTGTGATAAATATATGTTTTGCTGTTGATGTGTATGTCGAGGAGGACAACACGAGGTGTGTCTGAGCCACCTGTTGGTAATGAGAATTATTCATATGATTTGTGATAAATATATGAATTGCGGTTGATGTGTATGTCGAGGAGGACAACACGAGGTGTGTCTGAGCCACCTGTTGGAACTGAGAATTGTTCATATGATCTGTGATAGATATATGAACTGAATTGTGAATTGTGTTTATACATATTGTGTTTATATAAACTGTTGCATTTGCATGTGTGAGTCATGCATACCATAGTTGCGTGTAGGTAGTTGGCGCCGAACGGGCCAGGGTGATGGGTTCTGAATCATCACTTAATCCCGAAGGGAATTCTACTGCACCAGATGATGTGACTGAGCTGTCATCGATCCTTTGAGATCAAATTGAGTCAGGAGAATTCGAGGGAGGCAACTCCGGGTGTTTGCAAGGGCAACACTTTTGTGTCTGCGAGGCAGCACGGTTAGTGAGGACCCAAGGGGGTATCACGACTCTCTGCAGAGAGGTTAAATTCCGGGATTCATGCATGGTGAGGGTACCCGACGAATTGGGACCACCAAATTCATATAGGTCTGCATTTAGGATGTGTGTGCATTGCATTTGTGTGTTAAATTAAATGTTTGTGCATTGCATTTGTGTGTTAAATTAAATGGTTGTGCATTGCATTTGTGTGTTAAATTAAATGTTGTGATTGTTACATATATCATACTGTCACCTCATTTATGTTGCTCTGCATATCATATTGTCATCCTATTCATGTTGCTATGTATATCATGTTCTGCTGGCATGTGTGTATTCTTCCATATATGCTGTTTTTAGATCGTGACCCTCTACTATTATTATGATGTGGCTAACGACCACCCAGATTTAGAAGTGGTGATAGTTAAGGTATCCAGGTGTCGTGAAGGCTTGTAAGATGCGATGTCTTTGGGCTAGGAATTCAAGATCAGCTTAGGGTCGTGTTTTGAGGTTGTCCATGTTGTTATTGCTATTATTATTAAAGCTGAGTGCTTATTTTTATGTGTATGGACAAATATTTATAACAGTGGGCATTACGCTGGTCCTATGTATGGAAAAGACTTAGCTCGAAACCTCGTACTCTGATTAATCATTTTTATTATTTTTCCTGGAGAGACAGTTGTCAATATTATGTATGGCATTCAAACAAAAAAAAAAATATACACTCCCGCTGTTAAATATCGGGGTGTTACATTGCGGTATCAGAGCTTTGGTCTAAGATTTTCATGGGGTTGTGAGTCGGGTGTCCTAAGCTGATCAAGTGTCGGGTTTAGTGGGAGTAAATGTGTGGAGTCCTATGTGTTATGTGGTTTGTGTCTTGAGTCCAGCAGGTTATGTGTTTAGGTAATCGTTTGTTTCTTAACTGAAGTTGAGGTCTCCCATAATACTTCAGTAAGAAGCTTAGTTAAACCCCTTGAGCATTTGTCGACGTTGGTCGACATGTGTCTCCGTTTTCTTTAGAGGTAGTGAGCTAGAGGTGGTGAGATTGAATCGAGTAAGAACTATAAGGTTTTCTGCAGTAATGTTATGGATGAGAGGTTTTATTTGTTCTTATCACTCCGAGGTGTTGAGTAGGGATGAGTGGAAGTCAAGGTTTCACAGGATGGTAAGTAAGGACTTGATTTGGAGGACCTTTTGAGAGAAAAATGATTGGATGTTCATTCCGGTGAGTTCTGAATGAGATGAGATGAAGCTTATGGACTATGAAGAAGGTAATATTTCTTTGGAATCAAAGAGCAGTTATAGATGTCGTTTGGAGACAATTACTATACATGGAGATTAATGGACATCTTCTCTAGGAAGAAAGCGGGTTACACGTTGAAAGTGGCCAAAACCTAGGAAAGTTAGAGGAAGGTTATACGATCAGTAGGTCCTTGAGGGTTATTTTTTTGTTTTTCTAAGCTATGTTAGGTAGGTAACTAAATCCCGTAAGGATGAATCATGTGATGTTAAAGGAAGGAAACCAAGTATCACATGGATAAGTTTTAGTGGAAGTGACCATCAGTGGAGTTGTCATCGGAAAAATTAGAAGTAAGAGGTTGGGAGAGAATGAGTATTACAGTTTATAGGAGGAAAAGTTAGAAGTAGCACCATGGATCTAAGTAATCATATGAGTAGAGTAGAGAAGTGCTAAAGCAATTCAAGTATGGGGGACATGGTTTTGCTAGAAATATCATACTGCGGGTAGACAATGGGTTGTTAGAAGAGTGATAAGACGCTGAAAGTTAATATCTGGAAGGACACAGAGCCATGTATGAAGAATTAATGAATGGAGTTATATGGTGTAACAAGTATATGGATTTCGTGAAGATCAAAGTTTAGATTTGGATTTAGGGATCGAACCTGAGAATAAAGAAAAGTTAGCAAAGAAATTTTGATTGGGTAGTTGCTCTTTAAAAGTCAAGCGTTAAGATTTGAGATAAGTGCTCAGTGACTAGATGGAGGAGTAAGATATGTCTATTTTGGAAGGATGATTCTCGTAGAGTATTAGATCGTAGGGTGATAATGTTGGTTGATGCCTTAGAAAAAGCTAGGATTGAATAAGAAACTGAGGAGTGAATGGATGTGTCCTGATGTTTAGCAAGAACTTATGCGGAAGAGGATTGGGTTGTGTTATAAAAGGATATTATGACCATTGGATGGTCATAAGTAATTGACCAATGGTCATAAGTAATTGAAGATAGATAGAACAACGAAGAGTAGGTTGGATAGGACGAACATTGATTTGGAACAAGGATATTTAGATTGGGTGAAGGAGAGTAAAGATGTGGGTTGAAGTTGACAAGATAGAGGTCATGGTAGGTTGGGAAACGACTATAGGCGTTTGGTTGCTAAGATTTTTGAAGTTGGAAACTCCTAGATGTTATAAGAGGATCTAGTATAAGGGACTTTGGAGTTGCAGTATCGTAAAGGTGGTTACAAAGGAAGAATAAGGTTGTATGCAAGCAAGAAAGTGCTCAGGTAACACAGATTTTTTAATAAGAAGGTTGACTACCTCGTTGCTTAGGAAGGACTACCAAGGATATGGCCCAAATGGAAATGGGAAGGATACTAAGCATTTCCTCAAGAGTGTATGCTATAGATGATGGGGTTGCGCTCGGACGTAAAGTTGATATTTAAGAAGCGGTATAAGTGGTAAGAGAATAATCCTGCGGTTGGAAATTTTGATATCACAAGGTTAATGAGTAGTGTATTAGTGACTAGATGGGTGGTTATATTCAGAATTGGGATGATGAGGTTACTAAGTGAAAAGCCTGTTGGAGATTCCACGTGAGACATGAGAAGTCTGGACGAGGTTAAGTACATTATGTCATTGATGAACGAATGGGTGGAGTGAAAAGATTGGTATGGGGAAATAAGTGTCAAGACGAAGTGTGAGAGGAACGGTTAGAGATGTGGATTAGGGCGATTTAGAATTCGTGCAAGAAATTACCCCGCACATAAACCGGAAAAAAAAGTAAGGGTAAGGGTATGCTTAAGAGTTGAAGGTACAACTAGATTGGGTCACATAACGTGCATTGGGTATATTCGGAAGTAGAGAGGATCAAACATTTGCCTATTAGGACGACATCTAGGATGAAGTGGAAATGTTTGGCGGAGACTAGTAAGGCTTGGATTCGTTGTACTTGTTATAATGAAGACTAGAGAAGCATAATGGAAAATATGCATTGAGAAAATATTGGATGTTAGAGGTTGACATCGAGAACAGTTTAACAACAGAAGATGAGATATGAGAACAATAAAAAAATGGTTTGATTGATGAGCTCTTTGAGGGAAATATAATTTAGTTGTAAGAGGAAAATGAAACTCATTGAATTTTTGGAAGCAGGTGTAGGATAACACGAATGACGTGGTGTGTCAAATGGTGATAGCCAACGAAGAGGATCATTTATGTTAAGGCATGTGAGAGTAAGCTGAGTAATGATTTGAAAATGAGGTAGTTGTGTTAGAGTGTGATCCAATAGTTTAAAACTGGGGAAAAGGGAATTTGTGAGAGTTTCAATCACCGATTAGATGTTGGGATGGTAGTATTAAGATGGTGATTGGGAATGATTATGGATGTGAACATATACAGGTCGCCACAATTATGAGATTAAAGGAATAATTAAGGATTTATGGACATTGGGGAAAATGTGGAGTTCTCTACTTAGATGACTACTTCGTTGGAGTGAAATAGGTTAAATTTGTACTTGGGTTTTAGCTGTTACTGTTTCGGAGGATACTCAATGGTTGTTCCGAGCTTAGTGAGCGTGAGAGAAATCGTAATTTGTTTTGGGAAATTGTGTCTCACTTTAGAGAGTGAAGTAGCAGGAGTTTGGAGGAAACATTTAGGAAACATCGAAGTGATTATTGGACCCTTGTGTCTTGCATAAAATTGAGAACAAGATGAGGAGAACACTATTGTAGTTGGTAACGATGGTTTATTCCACCATCATGGTTGTCGCCTACCTATTGACAAATTGAGGAACTGATCATCCTTAATCTGTTGTTGATAGTAGACAAGATTGTGTTGAATGGAATGAATGATTCTTGCCGGCTTAGATAGTGTGGGGTTTTAGCGTTGCGTCCAGAGTCCGAGTCACTGTGACTTTGTAGAGGGTTGCAATAGGTGCGCGGTCGTTCTAGTGAGTGTGTTAGAGATAATTTGGTAAGTTGTTACATTTACCTCGAGTTTCGAGGGCGAAACTCCTTTTTGGTGGGTAGTAATGTAAGACCCGTATATTTTAGTCTGTGCTATTTTGTGATGTTTTATCAATTCATCGGTGTTTCTACGAAACTTTGGGGTAGCAAACTATTTATACTCGATATTTTTAGGGGTTCCGGTGGTGGATTAATTTGACCCATATGTTTTCTTTTGAGAAATCGATCAGACTTTTAAATTGGCGAGGATTATAATTGATTTCAGATATTTTTATGGTATCGAAAATTCTGAAAATGTGACTCTGTTGATGTTTTGAGAAAACGAGAAAAATATAGCCGTTGTTTTAATTTCCACGGACTCCGAGTGGTGTCGGAAATTTTACATAGGAGTTTATTTATCGCCGGAAAATGAAAATTTAATCCCATTTTATTTTTCTAAGCGGCGTAGAAAATTTATTTGTTCAGAATAATTATTTTGTCGAAAATAATGTTGTGTTTTATTTTAAAGATGACGGTAGAATTTTTCTGTTTTCGAAAAAGTTATTCGGGAGTGTTTTACGCCTCGTCTGTGAGCGAACGAGGTGTAATACCCCGTAAATTTATAAACGCTCTGGTAAATATTATTATGATCAACTGGGTTCCGGAGTGCTCGTAGTAATTATTTGATAGAATAATTAGAGTAAACTGGCGAGCTCAGAGTTGATTAATTTAATAGTATTTAATGTTGAGTTTTTATTAATTGAAGCTTTTGAGCTAATTTGGATATTTAGTAGTGTTACTAAAAGTGATGATTTTCTATACTATCTATTTTTCTTTTCATTTTCCTTGGAAAAACAAACAAAGTTAGTAAAGAGAAGGGAAAAGAAAGAGAAAGAAAAGAAAGGAAAAAGAGAAGGAAAGGAAGGAGGAGGAAAAGGAGAGGAAAAATTCCCAAAAGCTCAAGATCATCAACAATCATCTATTCATCTCAGTATCAATCTCCTCATCTTGTTATCCAGGTGGGTTCTAGTTAGACTCTTTAGAGTAGAGTTATTTTGAGTTTAGAGTTAGATTGGAAATTGGGAAAAATGGGTATTTTGGTATAAAATCATGAATCTAACTGTTAAATTCAACGTTTGATTATATGTTATACTGGTTGTGATGTTATAACATGTTTTGATGCATTTTGATTGATGAAAAATGGGATTTTTGGTTGATTTTGGATCAACCCGTAAACAGGAAATTCTGTAGGTTTTTCTGCATTTTTCTCTGCCCATACGCGTATGGGGCATGTCAATACGCGTATGGGGCTTGTCATTATGCGTACGGCAAGGGCAATACGCGTATGGCAATTTTAAAAGGAATTTTCAAGGAAAAACGTCTCTGCCCATACGCGTACGGCCTTGGGCAATACGCGTATGGATGGCCGAGGATTTTGGGCAATACGCGTATCGCTTGGGGCAATACGCGTATGGCTGGGCGAGAATTTTGGACAATACGCGTATGGGATGTGCCAATACGCGTATGGCCAGGAGAAATGCAGAAATTCTGCTGTTGTGATTATTTTCCGATCGTTTGTTTACAATGCCGTAACTTTTTGTACGTAACTCGGATTGGAACAATTTTGGTATCGTTGGAAAGATAATAAAATGTACTTTCTTATTACAATGGTTTTAAGGTTGTTGGCCGATTTAATTATATCGAGATTGTTGGAAATTGTGTCGTTTTGTCGACTATTATATGTTAAATGTGTGTAATTGTTGTGAACAATGTATGCATGTTAAAATATGAATTAAGTAGAGTGAGGATTTACCCTAAACAATGTTGTGTGATGGAATTGTGACAACGCTCGTGCATGTAAGGCGGAGGCGTGTGTGTTGTGTTTCGTAACCGATTATTATTGATAGTGCGTTTCATGGGTCTCGAGCTCCTCTGAAACATATGCACCATTACTTGGCAGGTTTGATTCCCGCATTTTTATTAGTACGAATGGAACCTATGCATTGGGTTGAGACTTGGGATGGCTAACAGGCCATGAGAAGTGACGGTTCACGGCTAACAGGCCGTTGTTCCCGAATCCATTTTGTATGCCAAGTAATTCGGGGATCCATGACTCGGGTCGTCTTCTAGACGTAGAAGCGGACGGGAAAAGGGGATGCCTTGGTACGGTTATTGATTGCGATTTCTTGAGTTAACAGGCTCACGAGGTACTTCGGTACTAGTGTGAGTTAACAGGCTCACCGTTGTGGATTACTTGTGTGTGTGTACTCATGGTCACTTCCCTTTCCCTTTGACATGAGTTAGGTTTATTAGAACCTTGTAAAGCCGAGAGGACTTTAAGATAGGGAACTCACTGAGATTTGATGTATCTCACCCCACTGTTGTTGTTTACATCACAGGTTCTGCAGGTTTGGCGAAGGGTAAGGACAAGGTTATTTGACTTTCCTTACGGATCGTGGTTTTGTGATGGCATGGCTTCCGCTATAGCGTTTATGTTTTGAGATCATTGTATTGATCTAGTTCTTAGTTTTTATCATTTTGGGAACATCTTGTATATGCAATGCCTTAGACTTTTAGTGTTTTGTATTAGAGGCATTTATGTATATAATGTGTTAACTAGGAACTTATTATATTTCAGTACCAAAAGTGAAAATCATGTATAATATATAATTTGATGCATGTATTAGTATGTGGTCTTTACAGTTGGTATCAAAGCAGGTCGTATCCTCGACCTAGCCATGAAATAGTATAAGTGTTTCTTTCCATTTCATATGTGTTGTGTCGCTATGGGTCTTAAGTGATATATTTATGGTATTAAGCCTGATCAACTTAATTCTATCTATATGACATTTAGGAACATGGGTGGCGGACGCAGAAACAATCGTAGTAGACCCACAAATCCTCCAGCTGGGACGAATCCGCCAGGCGGCGATGAGAATGCTCCTTTGTATCACTTTGTGCAACAGATGCAGCAGCAGCAGAACCAGTTCATGCAACATGTGGTGCAACGGATGAATGTAGGTCTTCATCCTCGAGTGGTTGTTCCAAAGGTTGTAGGTGGGAGTTTTCAGGATTTTATCCGCATGAATGCTCCAGAATTTCATGGCGGAGTGGATCCTGTGAGAGCTCATGACTGGATTGCTGGCATGGAAAGAATCTTTCTGATGATTTACTGTAGTTAGGAGAATAAGGTAGTGTTTGCTTCTCACTCACTGAGGGATCCTACTGAGAGATGGTGGGATGTTGCTTCAGCTTTTATGAATATGCAAGGTGTACCTAAGGTGTGGGAGCAGTTCAGGTCTATTTTTATTGAAAGGTACCTTCCTAGTTCTTTGGGGATTCGAAGAGAGCTTGAAATCCAGCAGTTGAGGCAATATGATATGATAGAGAATAGCTTGAGGGAAGTTCAGACAGAAGGGGATTCGTGTAGGTCGAATCAGAATGAGTGTGGAAGGTCGAGCCAACAGTTTTGGGCTAGGCGGCAAGCTCTCAAAAAGAAACGGGTCCAGAGTTCTCGTACTAGTGCACCTCCTGTGTGTTATACGTGTGGTAAGATGCATTCTGGTAGATGTCGCTTCGAAGGGGTGAAGTGTTATCAATGTCAGAAGGTGGGACACATGGCGAGGGATTGTCCTCAGAATAGGAGTCAGACGCAAGGGAAGGGAGCAAAGGGCGATGACCCTAGGATTTCGGGTACGTGCTTCGTAAATGGACATCCTTGTTTTGTTTTATTTGATTATGGTGCAACGTATTCTTTTGTGTCAATGTGTGTGTGAAAATTTTGTTTTGTCTATGAATGAAAGAGTTTTCCAAATTGATCTTATTTGTTTGCCGCTCAAGAAAGTGGATGTTGTTCTGGGAATGGATTGGCTTTCAGCTAATTCGGTTTTTTATCGGCTGTGAGGAGAAGTTAATCATTATTCCATCTGCTGAGGCTACTTCTAGGGATGTGTTATCGACGATTTTAGAAGGTACGGTGGGGATGGTAAATTTCTTATTCGAGATGGAAAAATCTGTTTTAATGGTTCTTACTAAGGAAGGAAGTAGTGAACAGCAAGTTCTGAGTATTCCAATAGTGTGTGAATTTCCTGAATTGTTTCCTGAGGATGTTTCTTCTCTTCCTCCGGAGAGAGAGGTCGAGTTCTCTATTGACCTGATACCGGGAACGGCTCCTATATCCGTTTCTCCGTATCGGATGGCTCCGCTTGAGTTAAGAGAATTAAAGGACCAGTTGGAAGACTTGATGTCTAAGCATTTTGTTAGACCTAGTGTTTCACCTTGGGGAGCTCCAGTGTCATTGGTAAAGAAGAAAGATGGGGGAATGCGTTTGTGCATTGATTATCGTAAGTTGAATAAAGTTACCATTAAGAATAAGTACCCCTTACCAAGGATAGACGACTTATTGGATCAATTGAAAGGAGCCTGTGTGTTCTCGAAGATTGATTTACGGTTGGGTTATCATCAAATCCGAGTGAAGAGTTCCGATGTGCCAAAAACTGCATTTAGAACCCGTTGCGGTCACTACGAATTCTTAGTGATGCCTTTCGGTGTGACTAATGCTCCAGCTGTTTTTATGGATTACATGAATCGAATATTTCAGGCTTACTTGGACCAATTTGAGGTAATCTATATTGATGACATTCTTATTTATTCTCGTACTCCACAAGAGCATGGAGAACATCTGAGGATTATCTTATCGGTATTGTAAAAGAAGCAATTGATTGCTAAGTTAAGCAAGTGTGAATTTAGGATGTCGGAAGTTAATTTTCTTGGACATGTTATATCACAGGGTGGTATGGTAGTAGATCCATCGAAAGTAGAAGCAGTGATTAATTGGGAGAGACCGAGAAATGTTTCAGAAGTTAGAAGTTTCTTGGGATTGGCTGGTTACTATAGAAGATTATTAAGGGTTTTTCTCAATTGGCCTTGCCAATGACGAAGCTTACTCGAAAGGATGTTGCTTTTGAGTGGGATTCGGGTTGTGAACAAAGTTTTATGAAATTGAAGGAAAGTTTGACGAGTGCTCCAGTATTGATTACTCCTGATCCTAATAACTCTTACGAAGTGTTCTGTGATGCTTCTAAGAGGGGATTAGGGGGGGTGTTCTGATGCAAGGTGGTCAAGTAGTAGCTTATGCTTCTCGACAGTTGAAGGTTCATGAAAAGAATTATCCAACTCATGACTTGGAACTAGCTGCCGTGGTGTTTGCATTGAAGGCGTGGCGTCATTACTAGTATGGTGTACGCTTTGAAATGTTCAGTGACCACAAAAGTTTGAAGTATTTATTTGACCAAAAGGAGTTGAATATGCGACAAAGAAGGTGGATGGAGTACTTAAAAGATTATGACTTAGAATTGAAGTATCATCCAGGAAAGGCGAATAAAGTGGCGGATGCCTTAAGTCGGAAAATGGTTCATAGTGCAGAATTGATGATTTTGGAATATTCGTTGTTGGAAAAGTTTAGAGATCTTAATCTCTAGTTTATGTGGACTCAGAATGGTGTAATCATGGGAAATTTGAATGTCAATTCTACCTTAAGAATTGAGATTCAACAAGGACAATTGTTAGAAGAGGAGTTACAAGAGTTGTTACTTCAACCAGGTTTTACACGAGCAACAGATGGGATTGTTCGGTTTAATCAACAGATTTGTGTTCCGAAAGATGAGGCATTAAAAAGGAAGATTCTAGACGAAGCTCATAAAGGTGCTTTTACGATACATCCTGGTTCTTCGAAGATGTATTAGGATTTAAAGAGGGATTATTGGTAGTCTGGAATGAAAAAGGATATAACGGAATATGTGTCAGAATGTGCGGTATGCCAACAGGTGAAGATTGAACACCAAAGACCGGGCGGTTTGTTACAACCTTTGGATATTCCAGTTTGGAAGTGGGATAGTATTTCTATGGACTTTGTAGTGGGTTTACCCCGAACGCAAGGTGGTTATGATTCTATTTGGGTGATTGTAGATCGACTAACGAAATCTGCGCATTTCTTAGCCGTAAAGACTACTTATAAGGCAAGTCATCTTGCGAGGTTGTCTATTGCCGAGATTGTGAGATTGCATGGTGTTCCTTCTAATATTGTGTCCGATAGAGATCCGAAGTTTACTTCGAGATTTTGGAAGGTGTTCAAACAAGCCATGGGTACGAATTTGCGGTTAAGAACGTCGAATCATCCTCAAATGGATGGTCAGACTGAGCGAACAATGCAAATAATGGAGGATATGTTAAGAGCTTGTGTGCTAGAGAGTAGATAAAATTGGAAAGAACTTTTACCGTTAATCGAGTTTTCCTATAACAATAGTTACCATGCGAGCATCGGTATGGCTCCTTATGAAGCATTGTACGGGAGGAAGTGTAGGACACCTTTGTGTTGGGCTGAAATTGGCGAAGATAGGATTTTGGGACCCGAGATTATTCAAGAGACTACGGAAAAGATTCGAATGATCCGTGAGAAGGTTAAACAAGCACAAGATCGTCAGAAGAGTTATGCGGACAATCGTAGGAGACCTTTGGAATTTGAGGAAGGTGACCATGTATTTCTGAAAGTTACTCCGAGGTTGAGGTTGAGAGGTCCGTTTAAATCACGAAAGTTAAGTCCGAGATACGTGGGACCGTATCAGATCTTAGAAAGGATTGGTGAAGTTGCTTATAGATTAGCCTTACCACCCTCTCTATCTGAAATGCATGATGTTTTTCACGTATCTCAGCTCCGTAAGTTTGTTCCTGATCCTCTTCAGCCAATTCTACCAGGATCGGTGGAAATAGAAGCGGATTTGACTTTTGAACCACAACCGAGTTGTATCGTGGGAAGAGAGACAAAAGTGTTAAGGAACAAAGATATTCCACTCGTTAAGGTGCAATGGGATATGACGCATCCGGGCGATGCTACTTGGGAACTAGAATCGGAAATGCGAGATTCTTATCCACATCTATTCAGGTAATCTTCTAAATTCGAGGACGAATTTCTATTTAAGGGGGGGAGGATGTAATACCCCGTAAATTTATAAACGCTCTAGTAAATATTATTATGATCAACTGGGTTCCGGAGTGCTCTGAGTAATTATTTGATAGAATAATTAGAGTAAACTGGCGAGCTCAGAGTTGATTAATTTAATAGTATTTAATGTTGAGTTTTTATTAATTGAAGCTTTTGAGCTAATTTGGATATTTAGTAGTGTTACTAAAAGTGATGATTTTCTATACTATCTATTTTTCTTTTCATTTTCCTTGGAAAAACAAACAAAGTTAGTAAAGAGAAGGGAAAAGAAAGAGAAAGAAAAGAAAGGAAAAAGAGAAGGAAAGGAAGGAGGAGGAAAAGGAGAGGAAAAATTCCCAAAAGCTCAAGATCATCAACAATCATCTATTCATCTCAGTATCAATCTCCTCATCTTGTTATCCAGGTGGGTTCTAGTTAGACTCTTTAGAGTAGAGTTATTTTGAGTTTAGAGTTAGATTGGAAATTGGGAAAAATGGGTATTTTGGTATAAAATCATGAATCTAACTGTTAAATTCAACGTTTGATTATATGTTATACTGGTTGTGATGTTATAACATGTTTTGATGCATTTTGATTGATGAAAAATGGGATTTTTGGTTGATTTTGGATCAACCCGTAAACAGGAAATTCTGTAGGTTTTTCTGCATTTTTCTCTGCCCATACGCGTATGGGGCATGTCAATACGCGTATGGGGCTTGTCATTATGCGTACGGCAAGGGCAATACGCGTATGGCAATTTTAAAAGGAATTTTCAAGGAAAAACGTCTCTGCCCATACGCGTACGGCCTTGGGCAATACGCGTATGGATGGCCGAGGATTTTGGGCAATACGCGTATCGCTTGGGGCAATACGCGTATGGCTGGGCGAGAATTTTGGACAATACGCGTATGGGATGTGCCAATACGCGTATGGCCAGGAGAAATGCAGAAATTCTGCTGTTGTGATTATTTTCCGATCGTTTGTTTACAATGCCGTAACTTTTTGTACGTAACTCGGATTGGAACAATTTTGGTATCGTTGGAAAGATAATAAAATGTACTTTCTTATTACAATGGTTTTAAGGTTGTTGGCCGATTTAATTGTATCGAGATTGTTGGAAATTGTGTCGTTTTGTCGACTATTATATGTTAAATGTGTGTAATTGTTGTGAACAATGTATGCATGTTAAAATATGAATTAAGTAGAGTGAGGATTTACCCTAAACAATGTTGTGTGATGGAATTGTGACAACGCTCGTGCATGTAAGGCGGAGGCGTGTGTATTGTGTTTCGTAACTGATTATTATTGATAGTGCGTTTCATGGGTCTCGAGCTCCTCTGAAACATATGCACCATTACTTGGCAGGTTTGATTCCCGCATTTTTATTAGTACGAATGGAACCTATGCATTGGGTTGAGACTTGGGATGGCTAACAGGCCATGAGAAGTGACGGTTCACGGCTAACAGGCCGTTGTTCCCGAATCCATTTTGTATGCCAAGTAATTCGGGGATCCATGACTCGGGTCGTCTTCTAGACGTAGAAGCGGACGGGAAAAGGGGATGCCTTGGTACGGTTATTGATTGCGATTTCTTGAGTTAACAGGCTCACGAGGTACTTCGGTACTAGTGTGAGTTAACAGGCTCACCGTTGTGGATTACTTGTGTGTGTGTACTCATGGCCACTTCCCTTTCCCTTTGACATGAGTTAGGTTTATTAGAACCTTGTAAAGCCGAGAGGACTTTAAGATAGGGAACTCACTGAGATTTGATGTATCTCACCCCACTGTTGTTGTTTACATCACAGGTTCTGCAGGTTTGGCGAAGGGTAAAGACAAGGTTATTTGACTTTCCTTACGGATCGTGGTTTTGTGATGGCATGGCTTCCGCTATAACGTTTATGTTTTGAGATCATTGTATTGATCTAGTTCTTAGTTTTTATCATTTTGGGAACATCTTGTATATGCAATGCCTTAGACTTTTAGTGTTTTGTATTAGAGGCATTTATGTATATAATGTGTTAACTAGGAACTTATTATATTTCAGTACCAAAAGTGAAAATCATGTATAATATATGATTTCATGCATGTATTAGTATGTGGTCTTTACACGAGGAGACCGAACGAACTAACGGGTAGTAAGAATAGTAAGGCAGCATAAATTGTATATCATGATATTTTGTCTTTGTGTTTATTAATCACGTGTGAGAGAGAGGGAAGGAGTAAATCTTGGTCATTGAAATTAATGGCTAGGATTTCATTGGAAACGTTATATAAATGTTACTTGTTTTAGTTTTTCCATTTTACTGAGTTTTCTATCTCTCTTGCAAGAAGAAAAAAAACATGGTGAGTTTTTATGTTGTTTTAGTTATTTAATTTTTGGTTAGTTAACTATTTATTTTAGTCTAGTATTAATTTATGTGGTTAGATTTAGTATATTATACGCCGATAGAATACCCTCTGGTTTACTGCTTTGAATTAAAAAAAAAATTATTATTGTCGGTAATAAAAATATTTTCTATCTGATTATCGGATTATATTTTTAGAGAAAAAATATTGGTACCGATTTAATTTATCTGTGGGTATTTTATTTGGATTGTTATTATTTTTTTATTATTTTAATTTATTATTTTAAGAGAAGAAAATAAAAGAAGGAGAGGAAAAAATTTATTACGGTCGTAACCAAAGCGTTACGGTCGTCATGCTCTTGAGATGCGTGTTGCGGTCGTAACAGGGGTGACGACCGTAACACCCTTTTTGTCTTCCGTCTGGTTTTATTATTATTATGTTTACTATTCATTTATTTAATTTATTTAATTATTGGTTTTAAAAGAAAATTGAATAAAGAGAGAGTGGGTGGTGGGACCCACCCCTTGTATTTGGTTTTGGAGTGACGATCGTCAGTTGGTGTGTTACGGGCGTCTTGCCATTTTTCTTTGCTGGGAGTCCCGTTGTTTTTACTTCCGGTCTCATAATTTTCATTCCGTTTGATATTTTTTATCCCGGTTTTTTTTAACTGAAAGTATATTTATTTATCTATATATATATTTTTAGATAATTATTTTATTTTTTGAAATTCTCCAGATACGTTCGGAATAGTATGTTAAAGTACGATCTGTGCCGATTTTTGGTACCGTTGAAAAAAACTATTAACTAGTTTTGTGTCGAAATATTTTTAAATCCAAAATAATTTATTGTGATTGGAAAACTATTATTTATTCTAAATTTTAAGTTAGAATATTATTGAAATTGGAATATTAGTTAGTATTTTATTTGTTTAATTAATTTTATTTATGGGATGATTAAAGTATTTTGATACAAGGAGATAAGTTAATTTGATAGTTGTGAAATAAATAGTTTGGTTATTTATTTGGTATTTATGAGATATTAGGTGGTTTTATTTTGGGGTTAAAATCTTATTTTGGGTGATTTATATATTTCGGTTTCGCTGAATTTATTCATAGTGCGAGAAAAATAAATTGACCTAATTATGGGTTCAAGTAAAATAATTTAAATTAGTTTGTGGAAAATCTTCTTTGAGTTTGATATTTATTCTTTTAAGAGAAAAACTAATTTCTTTCTTATTTGAAAAGATTTATTTTATAAAGCGATCAGGGTAGAAACTAGTGTCGTAACCAAAACCTGGTTGAGTAGGTTAGCGACCAAGACCCAGCCTTGTTGTAGGATATATTCGAGTGGTTTTAACATAAGTCCTTTGTGTATTATAAAGGTTTACAGTGGGATCTGGTTACGAGGTTTCATCGTGAGGGACGAATTGATCTTATGTAGCGTAGGTTGGTTGGGTTGGAAGCTTGCTCAGGTAAGGGCACTTTCTAACGATATTATATGTGATTGAATGCATGTGTGTCTGTATTCATGGTTGTGTGCCCTTTTGGGGATGTGTGATGATTGTGTGCCCAGTTGGGGATATGTGGTTATATACATGATTGTGTGCCCAGTTGGGGATATGTGTTTATGCTATGACACTAAACTTGTGATGTGCATTCATATGATTTGTGATAAATATATGTTTTGCTGTTGATGTGTATGTCGAGGAGGACAACACGAGGTGTGTCTGAGCCACCTGTTGGTAATGAGAATTATTCATATGATTTGTGATAAATATATGTTTTGCTGTTGATGTGTATGTCGAGGAGGACAACACGAGGTGTGTTTGAGCCACCTGTTGGTAATGAGAATTATTTATATGATTTGTGATAAATATATGAATTGCGGTTGATGTGTATGTCGAGGAGGACAACACGAGGTGTGTCTGAGCCACCTGTTGGTACTGAGAATTGTTCATATGATCTGTGATAGATATATGAACTGAATTGTGAATTGTGTTTATACATATTGTGTTTATATAAACTGTTGCATTTGTATGTGTGAGTCATGCATACCATAGTTGCGTGTAGGTAGTTGGCGCCGAACGGGCTAGGGTGATGGGTTCTGAATCATCACCTAATCCCGAAGGGAATTCTACTACACCAGGTGATGTGACTGAGCCGTCATCGATCCTTTGAGATCAAATTGAGTCTGGAGAATGCGAGGGAGGCAACTCTGGGTGTTTGCAAGGGCAACACTTTTGTGTCTGCGAGGCAGCACGGTTAGTGAGGACCCAAGGGGGTATCACAATTCTCTGCAGAGAGGTTAAATTCCGGGATTCATGCATGGTGAGGGTACCCGACGAATGGGGACCACCAAATTCATATAGGTCTGCATTTAGGATGTGTGTGCATTGCATTTGTGTTTTAAATTAAATGTTTGTGCATTGCATTTGTGTGTTAAATTAAATGGTTGTGCATTGCATTTGTGTGTTAAATTAAATGTTGTGATTGTTACATATATCATACTGTCACCTCATTTATGTTGCTCTGCATATCATATTGTCATCCTATTCATGTTGATATGTATATCATGTTCTGCTGGCATGTGTGTATTCTTCCATATATGCTGTTTTTAGATCGTGACCCTCTACTATTATTATGATGTGGCTAACGACCACCCAGGTTTAGAAGTGGTGATAGTTAAGGTATCCAGGTGTCGTGAAGGCTTGTAAGATGCGATGTCTTTGGGCTAGGAATTCAAGATCAGCTTAGGGTCGTGTTTTGAGGTTGTCCATGTTGTTATTGCTGTTATTATTAAAGCTAAGTGCTTATTTTTATGTGTATGGACAAATATTTATAACAGTGGGCATTACGCTGGTCCTATGTATGGAAAAGACTTAGATCGAAAGCTCGTACTCTGATTAATCATTTTTATTATTTTTCCTGGAGAGACAGTTGTCAATATTATGTATGACATTCAAACAAAAAAACAAAATATACACTCCCGCTGTTAGAAATCGGGATGTTACAGTGTAAAGCGTAAGGCAACATCTCATGCCAGTCCTTATACGTTACCACTATCTTCTGCACAATCTTCTTGATATTCTTATTTGCCGCTTCAACAGCCCCATTCATCTTCAGGCAATAGGGAGAAGAATTGTGATGTTCAATCGTAAAGCTCTGACATAGCTCATTCATCATCTTATTATTCAAATTTGAACCATTATCAGTAATGATTCTCTCCAAGACTCCATACCGGCCGATGATGTCCTTCTTGATAAACCGGGCTACCACTTGTTTGGTAACGTTGGCGTACGAGGCTGCCTCCACCCACTTAGTGAAGTAATCAATGGCAACCAAAATGAAACGATGCCCATTGGAAGCAGTCGGCTCGATTTTCCCGATCATATCAATTCCCCACATAGCAAAGGGCCAAGGTGATGACAATACATTCAGAGGAGTAGGCGGCACGTGCACCTTATCAGCATAAATCTGGCACTTATGACATTTCCGGGCGTATTTAAAACAATCGGACTCCATAGTCATCTAATAATACCCCGCTCTCAATAGTTTTCTGGCCATAGCATGCCCATAGGCATGAGTACCGAAAGAGCCTTCATGAACTTCTTCCATTAACAGACATGCCTCGTGTTCATCAACACAACGTAGCAAGACCATGTCAAAGTTCCTCTTGTACAACACATCATCTTTATTCAAAAAGAAATTTCCCGCCAACTTCCTCAGAGTTTTCTTATCTTTGGTGGACACGTCAACTGGATACTCTTGACTCTTCAGAAAGACCTTAATATCATGATACCAAGGTTTACCATCTGATACCCCTTCAACGGCAAACACAAAAGTTAGTCTATCCAGACGCATGATTCTGATCGAGGGAGTTTCATTCCAACGGTTCACCTGATACATCGAAGATAACATTGCCAACGCATCTTCCATCTGATTCTCTAACCCGGGTATATGATGGAAATCAACTTTGTCAAAGAAAGGTAACAACCTTCTGGCATTGTTGTTATAAGGCACCAAATTCGCTTGACGAGTTTCCCATTCACCTGTAATCTGATTAACCACCAATGCGAAATCACCATACACATCGAGGTTCATGATTCTCATATCAATTGCTTCTTCTAACCCCATGATGCATGCTTCATACTCCACCTCATTATTAGTGCCTATGAACGCTAATCGGGCAGTCGTAATGACTTGTGGAGTCGTAATGACTGCCCCGATTCCGTTACCATACGAGTTGATAGCCCCATCAAAGACTAGCTTCCACTGGGATCCAATTTCAGGTCCTTCGTCATGCAAAGGCTCATCACAGTCTTTCATCTTCAGATACATAATATGTTCATCAGGAAATTCAAACTTCATCGGTTGATAATCCTCAATTGGTTGTTCGGCAAGATATTCTGACAAAACACTTCCCTTAATGGCTTTTTGGGAAACATATTGAATATCGTACCATATCAGAGGTTATTCTTCCAGAAAGCGCCTGCTTTCAAACACATACTTGATCGGATCCATCTTCGAAATCAAGAGGGTTGTGTGGTTTAACATATACTGCCTCAAACGCTTAGCTGCCCAAGCGAGTGCACAACATGTTTTTTCCAGCATTGAGTACCTTGACTCACAATCAGTGAATTTTTTACTCAGATAGTATATGGCATGCTCTTTTCTACCTGACTCGTCGTGTTGACCGAGCACACACCCCTTTGAGTTCTTAAGAACCGTAAGATACATAATCAATGGCCTTCCTGGCACTGGCGGCATAAGGACCGAAGGTTCCTGCAAATATCCTTTTAATTTTTCGAACGCCTTTTGACAATTCTCGTTCCACCTGACTTCTTGATCTTTTCTTAACAATTTGAATATTGGTTCATAAGTGGCTGTAAGAAGAGAGATGAATCTAGCAATGTAGTTCAACCTCCCCATGAAGCCACGAACCTCCTTCTCTGTTCTTGGCTCAGACATTTCTTGTATGGCTTTTACTTTTGCAGGATCGACCTCGATACCCTTTTCGCTAACAATAAACCCCAGTAATTTTCCAGATCTCACACCGAAGGTGCACTTGTTTGGATTCAACCTCAGTCTGAACTTTATCAACCTATCAAAAAGCTTCTGAGATTTACCAGATGCTCTTCCTTCGTTTGTGACTTCGCGATCATATAATCAACATAGACCTCGATCTCTTTGTGAATCATATCATGAAAGAGAGTCACCATTGCCCGCTGATAAGTTACCCCAGCATTTTTCAATCCAAAGGGCATCACTTTGTAACAGAATATCCCCCACGGTGTTATGAAAGTTGTTTTCTCCATGTCCTTTGGGGCCATTTTGATTTGGTTATACCCAGAGAAGCCATCCATGAAGGAAAACATAGAGTATTGAGCAGTGTTGTCCACTAACACGTCGATGTGAGGGAGCGGGAAATCATCCGTCGAGCTCTCTTTATTCAGATCTCTGTAATCAACACACATCCTGACCTTTCCGTCCTTCTTAGGTACAGGCACAATGTTAGCAACCCATGGAGGATAACTTGTCACAGCCAAAAATCCAACATCTATCTGCTTCTGAACCTCCTCTTTAATCTTGACAGACATTTCAGGTTTCGTTCTCCTCAACTTCTGCTTAACCGGAGTATATCCCTCTTTGAGCAGCAACCGGTGTACCACGATGTCAGTGTCAAGCCCAGGCATGTCTTGGTAAGACCAGGCGAAGATATCCATATACTTTTGAAGCATTTCAATCAATCTTCTCTTTACACTGTCTTCCAAAGCAGCCCCAATCTTTACCTCTTTCTTCGCATCCTCGGTTACCAAATTAACAGTCTTAATCTCCTCCTGATGAGGCACAATGACCCTTTCCTCCTGTTTTAGCAGTCTGGCCAATTCCTCGGGCAGGTCACACTCTTCCTTAACCTCTTCTTCAGCCTGATATATGGGATTATCGAAATCATACTGAGCCATAGCCGAATCATGAGGGATGGAATTTGAACAAGGTAACCTGCATGATAGATGATTCATGTTTTATTATGTATGCAACAAGCAAAACACATTGCCATTTTGATGTGATTTTATGCACAAAATAAAACAGAAAAACAGGGATCATAAATATTTGAATGCGAAAAGTCCATTATTATTGATAAAGAAAAACCTACAAAATGTCCAAGCCCTACAAACAAGAATCACTGCGTCTTGGGCAGAACGTAGGATCAAACATAATAGAAAAACCGAGACAATTACTCTGGGCCAGTCACTTGAATGATCTTCTTCGATGACCAGTTGCAAGGGCTTTGACCAGGCGTACAGGGGCGGATCCAATTATCCATGTCCCAATCGTTGTCCCCATCCTCTTCAATAGCATTGACTCTATAAAAAACTACCCCAGCAATGGTAAAATGAATCAGGCCGTAAAACTTCGGAGGCTCTTCAAGACGCCTGGGTGGCTTGTAACCCAGCCCGTAAGTATTTTGATTTTTCTGAACCTCAAAAACCTGATCCCATTTTTGTGTGCTTCCAGCTTCAACTACATCCAGAGCATCCTTGAAGGAAGACATAGAAATCTCCGACTGATCTATCATTGTAAGCTGTTTAACCACTTCAGATGGGCTAACCTCTTTGGGGGCTTCCTCATGAACTTTTACCGCTTTAAAAGCCTGACATAACGTTTCCTGTATTTCGCCATCTACCTCCACATATTTGAAAGTAGATAGATGGCTTATCATAATATCCTCCTCTCCGCACACCGTCACCATGTGTCCGTCTACCATATACTTCAACTTCTGATGGAGTGTAGACGTTACAGCCCCAGCACTGTGAATCCACGGCCGACCGAGTAGGCAACTGTAAGTAGGATGAATATAGGTTGAGAACCAATAATGGCCTTGAATTCTGCAACGAAGCATTCGACAGTTACTGTGTTGAGTCTGGGATTGCAAGCATAAGAGTGTAGCAGGTACTCCTCAACAAAATGACTTAGCTGAGAGATTCAATCGAACAGTCCTTGAAAGGGTTAGATGCATGTTGGTTAGTGCTGGATTGAAGAAGGTGTTTTGGGTGGAGGCTGTTTCGACAACAGCTTATCTGATAAATAGATGTCCCTCGACTGCCCTGGGAATGAAGACACCTGAAGAAGTTTGGTCAGGTCATCCACCAGATCTCGACAAACTGAGAGTATTTGGCTGTTTAGCCTATGCTTACATTAGGCAAGACAAGGTCGAACCTAGAGCTCTGAGATGCGTGTTCCTTGGATATCTTGAGGGAATAAAGGGTTATAGGCTGTGGTGCCTTGAACCAGGTCACAAAAGATGTATTGCAAGTCCTGATGTAGTTTTCAATGAAGTCGAATAGCAAGATGCTGAAGAGGCTGAGGAAACTGTCGATGACTACCTACTGGCAAGAGATAGGTCGAGAAGAGTCATCAAGCCACCACAAAGACTTCGTTATGCAGATCTTATAGCCTTTTCCTTAATCTCTGCAAGTGATGTAATTGAGGAAGAACCTAGAGATTACAAGGAATCTATAAGGAGTCTAAACAAGACTTAGTGGCGGAAAGCCATGGATGACGAGATGAAATCTCTTCATGATAAACCTGCAGGAGCAAGGTTAGTTAGCTGTAAGTGGATTTTCAAGGTCAAGGAAAGAATCGAAAGAGTGATGTCGAAGTGCTTTAAGGCGAGGCTGGTTGCTAGGGGGTTCACTCAGAAAGAAGGAGTCAATTTCAATGATGTGTTTTCACCTGTTGTAAAGCATATATCCATTCGAATGATGTTGGCCATGGTGGCAAAGTTTGACTTGGAACTTGAGCAAATGGATGTGAAGACAACATTTCTGTATGGTGATCTAGATGAAACGATCCTGATGCGTCAACCTGAAGGGAAAAGAAGATTATGTGTGCAAGCTGAATAGGTCTTTGTATGGCCTAAAACAATCTCATCGACAGTGGAATAGGAGATTCGACAAGTTCATGGCACACATTTGTTTCACTAGACGTCAGTTCGATCACTGTGTTTACTTCAGATTTCGACCTGGAAACTCATTTGTTATGTTGCTGCTGTATGTGGATAATATCCTCATAGCTAGCAATAGTATCGAGGATGTAACAAAGGTGAAGGCTGAACTTGTAAGTTATATGTGTGCCTAAGAGGGGGTGAATTAGGTTCTTAGACAATTATCCTGATTTTTTACGGTTTTTGAATTTTACTTTCATAAAAGTTTCTAAGTGAGGAAAGCAGTAAATGAGGAAAGTAAAGAACACCAAGACGTATAGTGGTTCCCCTCAAAGGTCGAGAGTACTCTACTCCACTTTCAACACGAAAGAGAATTTTACAATAATGTTAGATTCCTAAACAAGACACAACTATGTCTTTCTATACCACCCTAACAACCAAGAACACTCCTCTTGGATTTACAAATGTTTAAAGTCCAATCGAGAATAAATATCTCACAAATGGACCTCTTGTATCCACAATCCGGATTACAAGGAAAACCTTACAAACTTATCTTTAACAATCCTAAAAATAAGTTGTAATCAAAATATCACAAATCTGAATTTTGTATGTGTGTAGATAGTTTGAATCTTCAATGTATCAATCTAAAGATTGATCTTCTCCTTTGTAGCAATCACTCTAAGAATGTGATACAAGTGTTCAACACAATTTAAATGAAACAAATGCAGTATGTGCGAAGATTTAATGCAAAGGTTTCACCTTTAGAAGGATTGTTAAGAACACTTTGATAAAAAGAAGGTTTTAGTAGAAGAATGATTGTTTTGAATTTTTGAGCAAAGAGGTGAGATGAAATCTGAACAAAGAGAGTTTTTATAACACACAAACACCTCCTCAAATGGTTGTAATAAGTATGCTTCAAAAAGAATAATTTAAAATTAATTTTCTGAAGAGATGCAAATATTTTTCAAACCGGAACAGTGGTAACCGGTTAACACCAGTTGGGTAACCGGTTACTTCATGTAACGTTCATTTTATTTTTTTTCAAAAAAGCTCAGAGTAACCGGTTAACACTCTGTCAGTAACCGGTTACTTGCAGACAGTTTTGAGAAAAATAGTTAGAAACAGAGCTGCAACATTTCTTTGATGCTAAAAATATTTTCTAAAGACCAAGACATGAATAAGGACCAGTTTGAACACTTGTACGCACATTGCTAAGGAGAAATTGATTATACCTTTGATCAATCCTTGAGAGTTCTTTAAGACTTGAACCAATGTGCAATTTTGTTCAATTCTTCAATGTAGCTTCAAAGTCCTTGATCCAATTTCATTTTAGGCAATGTTGTCTTCATCAAAATTCTTGAGAAGCCATGTCTTCACATTCTCCCCCATTTTGATGATGACAACTCAATATTTTAAATTTAATTCCACCATTGTTTCTCTAACCAAATGAAAGCTCCCCCTTAGATGATGCTCCCCCTAAATCCAATGTTCTTAGGGATGTTTGAAAGCTTTTAAAATTCTGCACAATTTGTTAGAGAAACCATACAACATAATATAATCTTCTCCCCCTTTGTCATTACCAAAAAGGAAAGGGAAAAAGACTTTGGAACAAAGTATCACAAGTTGTATGAACAAAATTTAGAGATGACAAAGACTACTAACACACATAAATAGATGAATACACAAACTATAACAAAATACTTAAATAGATTAAACTTGTTCAAAGAAGGTACCAACTTAATAATCAAGTACAAACAACACAATATAACTTAGCAAGTTTTAAACATGTAGAACTTAGAAACATAATAAACTAAACTTAAAACTTAGAGAAACTAAAAGCATAAAAACAAGAACAATTAATCACTTTCAGAATATTCCTCCATTTCCTCACCATCATCTCCTTCTCCTTCCTCTTCACCATCATCATTTCCTCTTTCTTCTTTATGAGAGGCTTGGTTGCAGAACATGGACCGGAATAGCTTCTTGAGAGACTTTATGCCACGGGTGGTTTGTTGATGGTTTTGGGTCATTGTTGTCTTTAAGCTCTGAATTTCATTGTAGAGAAATTCGTTTGTAAACCCTCCTTCCGGAGCAACAGCCGGGGCAGCCGCTTCATCTTTGTAACGGTATGTTCCATTAGGTGCCACAATAAGTTCATCATAAGTTCCTCTAGAAATCTCCACAAAGTATGCCAAACTATCAAAATCTTTCCAAATCCTAGTTTTTGGTAAAATACCTTGATGAAGTTCCTCACCATCATATGGAACACCCAAACATTTACCTAGTTCTTCTAAATCCATTGAAATCTCCTTATTCTTGACAGTAGCAGTAAGTAAGGGTTCATCTAACTCATCTTTTCCAAAAGTGAAAGTATGATAAAATTCCCTAATAAGGTCTGGATAATAAGGTCCAACTTCACAAACTAAATCCTTAACACCAGATTCTTTCAATAATGTCTCAAAGGTAAAACTATGATCTGGAAAAGCTGAGAAATTTACATATTTTACCTGCATTAGAGTTATGATTATGACATTGAAATCCATTCTCCGAAGTTTCACAGGTTGCATGTGGTGATCTTCAACAGAATCAGAACTTTCTCCCACTTTCTTCTTACCTTTATCTTTCCTTGAAGGAGCCATGGAAGCTTTGTGGAAGATGAGGTTTTTTTTAGGGTTTGGAGAGAGAATCCAAAAATTGAAAATGGATTAGAGAGAGGTGTAGAGAATGAAATGTAGTAGAGTGGGTTTTAATTTCCTTTGAATGGACATGATGTTGGAAAGAGTGGAAGAATGAGTGGAGGAAATAGGTTCAATGCAATTTATGACAATTAGATGCACTTTTGACCAACAAATAAAACAAGACAATTAAACATTCAGAATAAAAACAAAAAATAACGAAACATAAAATTCAAAAAAATAGAAGTGGTAACCGGTTACTTACCATCTGTTAACCGGTTACTGTGTGTAAAAATGACGTTCTGGGGCAAAAATTTCAAAGGTTAACCGGTTACTTACCCTTTGTTAACCGGTTACACTGGAAAAACATCCAAAAACAGCAGCTTTGCAGTGGATAACTCAAGAGATTTTTCCAAAATTTTAAAGTTTGACATATTAATAGACATAGTAAGGTAACTTTGAGAAAAAAAAATAACGTTTATAAAAATAGATTAAGTAATTGTAAAAACTCGAAATAGCACCTTTTCAACATAAAGCAATTTTTAACTAATACTCGAAATATTTAAAAAATTAAACTTTTGTGTACCTTGGCTTCATTTTAATGTGTAATGAAGAAATATTGAAGAGTTATAGATCACCTTCATCTAAAATGCCATGTTCTCGACGAATCTTGAAAAATTGTTCTTTTGCGAGTGGTTTTGTGAAAATGTCCACTAGTTGATTATGTGTATCCACAAATGTGACTTCAACATCTCCTTTAAGCACATGATCACGTAGAAAATGATGTTGAATGTCTATGTGTTTGGTTCTTGAGTGCATGACGGGATTCTTTGTAATATTAATTGCACTTGTGTTGTCGCATCGAAGTGGTATGCATCCAAGATCGATTCCATAGTCACTTAATTGTTGCTTTAGCCAAAGATTTTGAGCACAACAACTACCCGCTGCTATGTATACTGCTTCAGCTGTACTAAGAGCAACACACGCTTGTTTCTTACAGGACCATGAAACTTAAGCATTTCCTAAAATGTGACATGTTCCACTCGTGCTTTTTCTACCAGTTTTGTAACCTGCATAATCCGTGTCAGAATAACCAACCAAATTACACATACTACCTTTTGGATACCATAGGCCAATGTTCGTCGTTCCCTTGAGATACTTCATGATTCTTTTCACAGTGGTGAGATGTGACTCCTTTGGATTTGCTTGAAAACGAGCACATAAACACACACTAAACATTATGTCAGGACGGCTTGCCGTCAAATATAATAAAGAACCAATCATACCTCGATACTTCGTAATATTAATGGAAGCTCCTGATTCATCTTGATCAACATAGGTTCCTGATCCCATTGGTGTAGCCATAGCCTTGCAACTATCCATGTCGAATCTTTTCAACAATTCTTTGCAATACTTGGATTGGTTGATGAATATATCGTCCTTTAGTTGTTTGATATGAAGTCCAAGGAAGTAATTCATTTTTCCCATCATTGACATTTCAAACTCTCCTTGCATCATCAATGAGAATTCTTTACAAAGATCTTTGTTCGTTGAACCGAATATGATGTCGTCAACATAGACTTGGACTAACAAAGTATTACCTTTTGCTTTCTTAATGAACAATGTCTTGTTAACTTTGCCTTTTACAAAACCCTTTTCACAAAGAAAATTGCTAAGACGATCATACCTTGCTCTTGGTGCTTGCTTTAAGCCATAAACAACTTTCTTTAATTTGAAGACATGTGAAGGATTCTTGAAGTCTTCAAAGCCCGGGGGTTGTTTGACATAGACTTCTTCATTGATGTAGCCATTCAAGAATGTGCTTTTGACATCCATTTGATATAGTTGAAAATTTAATGAACATGCATAAGCAAGTAATAAATGGATATCTTATAACCTTGCAACCGGAGCGAATGTTTCCTCGAAATCAATACCTTCTTCTTGATTGTAACCTTGTGCAACCAACCTTGCTTTGTTTCGAACAATTATTCCATTCTCATCAAGTTTGTTCTTAGACACCCATTTTGTACCAATGATCTGTTTATCACTTGGTCTAGGAACAAGTTCCCAAACTTGATTCCTTTCGAATTGGTTTGACTCTTCTTGCATAGCAATAATCCAATGGCCGTCACTTAAGGCTTCACCAACTTTCGAAGGTTCTATTTGTGAGATAAACGCCATGTTTAAGCAAGCATCTTTAAGATTTAACCTTGTTGCTACACCTTGACTAATATTTCCAATAACTTTGTCAATTGGATGATCTCTATGATTCCTCCACTCCTTAGGTAGATCATTTGAATTTGTCTCTTGTTGAATCGGTTCTTCTTGGTACTCCACTTGATTTTCTCTAGAAGTATCTTCTTGAGGAACTTCTACAATTTCATCATCATCATCACACAAAACAATATCCTCCTTGGAGGGGTTAGATTAATCAAACTTAACATGCATAGATTCTTCAATTGTTAAAGTTCTTTTATTATATATTTTATACGCCTTACTTGTAAGAGAATAACCAAGAAATATACCTTCATCCGATTTTTCATCGAACTTACCAAGATTGTCTTTGTCATTGTTTAAGACAAAGCATTTGCATCCAAAAATGTGAAAGTAAGCAATGTTTGGTTTCCTCCCTTTGAAAAGTTCATAGGGAGTTTTCTTTAGAATAGGTCTAATGTTAACACGATTACTTACAAAACATGCCGTACTCACTGCATCCGCCCAAAATTATTTTGGAAGATTTGAATCGTTAAGCATTGTTCTTGCAAGTTCCACCAATGACCTATTCTTTCTTTCCACCACTCCATTTTGTTGAGGAGTCCTTGGTGCCGAGAAGTTGTGAGATATTCCATGTTCTTCACAAAATTCTTCAAAGGAAGCATTTTGGAATTCTCCACCATGGTCGCTTCTTATGGAGGCAATTGAAAGTGACTTCTCATTTTGAATTTGCTTTGCATATTTCTTGAACGCCTTAAATGCATCACTTTTCTGTACTAAAAAGAATGTCCAAGTATATCTAGAGAAATCATCAACATTAACTAAAGCATATACATTACCTCCGAAGCTTCTTGTTCTTGATGGACAAAATAAGTCCATATGCAACAATTGTAGTGGCCTTGAAGTGGACACCACATCTTTAGATTTGAAAGTTGACTTGGTTTGTTTCCCTTTTTGACATGCACCACACAACTTATCTTTGACATATTTTATCTTTGGTAATCCAATAACTAAATCATGCTTAATTAATTTATTCAAATGCTCCACGTGAATGTGAGCAATCCTTTTGTGCCAAAGCCATGAATCATTATTGCTTGCCATAACACATTTAACCTTCAAAGAAGTGTTATCAAGGGAAATCATAAAAATATTGTTAATTCTATTACCTTTAAGCATTACCTCATTAGTGACTTCGTCTTCTATCAAACATTCATCTTTAGTGAACTTGATTTTGAATCCTTTGTCACAAAGTTGGCTTATGCTAATAAGATTATGCTTTAAGCCTTCAACATAAAGCACATCTTCAATTGTTGAAAAAGGTGGTGAACCAACATTCCCTATGCCAAGAATATTTCCTTTATTGTTATCTCCATAAGTAACATAACCCTTGGCCTTAAGCACTAGACTTGAAAATTTGTTTACGTCTCCGGTCATATGCTTCGAACAACCACTATCAAGATAACATAGATTTGAAGTGGTTTTCAAGCAAACCTCGTCATTTTCATCTTTGGAGTTATGTGTAGCCATAAGTGCTAGTTTTGCGCTTTCATCACTCTCCGAGTCGGATGACGAACTAATTTCGTTGTCTTCCTATGCAATGTATGCCTTCTTATTTTTTTATTCCTTCTTGCCTTTAAAACTTCCTTTCTTTGCAAGTTGTGGACATTCGGGTTTTATGTGACCTTGCTTCCCACATTCATAACATGTAATGTCTTGAGATGAAGTTGAAGTATCCTTTTTCTTTAAGTGTTTCTTCCTTATAGCATAAAAAGACTTATCTTTATTTCCAAAGAATTTTCCAAGTCTTTTTACTAGAAGTATGAAATTTTCGTCTTCCTCCGATGTGTCGTCATTTTGTTTTCCTTTTGCATCTACCTTTAAAGAAATACCTTTGGACTTCTTGTCTTGAAGTTCATGTTTTTCAAGTTGTTCAAGTTCTAACTCATGTTCTTGAAGTTTTCCAAATAGAGATGCGGAAGTCATCGTAGAGAGGCTTTTCTTTTCCGATATTGCCGTTACTTTTGGTTGCCATTCTCTTGTCAAAGATCTTAGAATTTTGAGATTTAGTTCATCATTTGAGAATGTCTTACCAAGTGCTATTAAATGGTTAGTCAAATGAATAAATCTTTTCTGTAATGCAACAATGGTTTCTCCGGGCTGCATTCGGAACATTTCATATTCTTGACTTAGAGTATTTAGTCTAGATCTTTTAACTTCAGTCATTCCTTCATGTGTCTCTACCAAAGTATCCTATATTTCTTTTGCCGATTTACATTGACAAACACGAAAGAACTCATCAATACTTAAGGCACTTTGAAGAAGATTGATAGCTTTCTTTTCATTTATAATTTTTCTCTTATCTTCTTCATCATATGTACTTTTTAATTTTGCAGTACCAACACCATTGACTTCATTCACATGATTATGTGGACCATTCTCAATAGCTTCCCATATACCTTCTCCTTGTGCTTCAAGATGTGCTCTCATACGAATCTTCCAAAAATCAAAATTCTCTCTAGAGAAAAGTGGGGGCTTGTTACTACTTCCACCGTCTTTGAAAACCGGGTTCGTGCTTGCGGAAGCCATGCTGGATCTTGTCGGAACAGGTTACCTAACCTGCTCTGATGCCAATTGTAAGTTATATGTGTGCCCAAGAGGGGGGTGAATTAGGCTCTTAGACAATTATCCGGATTTTTGACGTTTTTTGAATTTTACTTTCCTAAAAGTTTCTAAGTGAGGAAAGTGGTAAATGCGGAACGTAAAGAACACCAAGATGTATAGTGGTTCCCCTCACAGGTCGAGAGTACTCGAATCCCCTTTCAACACGAAAGAGAATTTTACTATAATGTTAGATTCCTAGACAAGACACAACTATGTCTTTCTATACCACCCTAACAACCAAGAACACTCCTCTTGGATTTACAAATGTTTAAAGTCCAATCGAGAATGAATATCTCACAAATGGACCTCTTGTATCCACAATCCGGATTACAAGGAAAACCTTACAAACTTATCTTTAACAATCCTAAAAATAAGTTGTAATCAAAATATCACAAGTCTGAATTTTGTATGTGTGTATAAAGTTTGAATCTTCAATATATCAATCCAAAGATTGATCTTCTCCTTTGTAGCAATTACTCTAAGAATGTTATACAAGTGTTCAACACAATTGAAATGAAACAAATGCAGTATGTGTGAAGATTTAATACAAAGGTTTCACCTTTAGATGGTTTGTTAAGAACACTTTGATAAAAAGAAGTTTTTAGTAGAAGAATGATTGTTTTGAATTTTTGAGCAAGGAGGTGAGATGAAATCTGAACAAAGAGAGTTTTTATAACACACAAACACCTCCTCAAATGGTTGTAATAAGTCAAAGGATGCCATGCTTCAAAAAGAATAATTTAAAATTAATTTTCTGAAGAGATGCAAATATTTTTCAAACCGGAACAGTGGTAATCGGTTAACACCAGTTGGGTAACCGGTTACTTCATGTAACGTTCATTTTATTTTTTTTAAAAAAAGCTCAGAGTAACCAGTTAACACACAGTCAGTAACCGGTTACTTGCAGAAAGTTTTGAGAAAAATAGTTAGAAACAGAGCTGCAACATTTCTTTGATGCTAAAAATATTTTCTAAAGACCAAGACATGAATAAGGACCAGTTTGAACACTTGTATGCACATTGCTAAGGAGTAATTGATTATACCTTTGATCAATCCTTGAGAGTTATTTAAGACTTGAACCAATGTGCAATTTTGTTCAATTCTTCAATGTAGCTTCAAAGTCCTTGATCCAATTTCATTTTAAGCGATGTTGTCTTCATCAAAATTCTTGAGAAGCCATGTCTTCATAGAACTCAGTAAGGAGTTCGAAATGAAGGATCTGGGAGCTGCAGCCAGGATTCTTGGGATTGACATCCGGAGAGATAGAAAGCATTCGAAGTTATGCTTATCTCAGGAGACATACCTATGGAAGCTTCTCGACAAGTTTGGTATGTCGAATTCAAAGCCTGTTGTGACACCTACAAATCCTCAGTTTAAGCTTAGTACTACTCAAATTCCGAGTACTTAAGTTGAAAGAATCTATATAAATAGCATTCCATATGCTACTGTAGTGGGTTATTTGATGTATGATATGGTTTGTACGAGGCCAGACATAGCATATGGAGTGGGCCTTGTGAGCAGGTATATGGCCAATCCTAGAAAGGCGCACTGGCAAGCTGTAAAGTGGATTCTCAGGTACATAAATGGGTCTCTAAAAAGAGTCTTGATTTATGGTAGAGCCTGTGGTGGTGATAGCATAGTCAAAATCGAAGGATTTGTTGACTCTGATTATGCAGGTTGTATGGATTCTAGAAAGTCTATTTCTGGATATGTTTTCACAATGTTTGGCACCGCAATCAGTTGAAAAGCGACGCTTCAGAAGGTTGTTGCCTTATCAACCACTGAAGCTGAATATATTGCCCTCACTCAAGCTGTGAAGGAAGCATTGTGGCTTGAAGGTTTTGCAACGGAGCTGAAACTTTGAATATCACTATTAAATGTGATAGTCAAAGTGCAATACACCTGTCGAAGAATTCAGCCTATCATGAGCGAACTAAGCACATCAATGTGAGGTTGCACTTTGTCAGAGAAATAATCGAGCGTTGTAAAGTCCAGGTGCAGAAGATTTCGACTGTAGACAATGCTGCTGGTATGATCACCAAGATGTTGCCAAGTTGCAAGTTTTTCCACTGTATGCAGTTGATAAAGCTGCATGATAAAAGCTAGTTGATTCCCTTGTTGCTGAGTTAGATCCAAGGTGGAGATTTGTGAGATTTGGGTCGAACTCATGCTGCAGTCGAAGCTTGTTCACATGCTGGTGCCTAAGTGTTACATACTGTAGTCAAAGTTTTGTTCTAGTATGTACTGTCGAATTATTTTGTCGAATTGGGGCTTGTGTTAAGGATCCAATTGTTTAGGTTTCTTGGGCTGCAAGTTACCTAGTTCGTCTATAAATAGGCTAGTACACTCAGTTTGTTGAGTGTGGCATATTGTGATATTCACTTGTAATCATTTGTGACTTTAATGAGAAAGTGAATAGTAAACAGAATTTATATTTGTCCAATCCTTGTTGTTCCTTCTTCTTCTTCTTGTGTTTTCTTTCTTGGTTTTCCGTTAACCTTTGTTTGGTTCTTGATCATCAAGAAACCGTTTTATACTTTGCTTAAAGATATCGTTTTACACAACATATATATATATATTAAACAACCAGCTAAATATGATTAGGAGTAAATTCACAGCAACATCTATAATATAAGAAAAGAAAGGGCTCTGGAAAACTCCTTTTTGCCCCTTTCTGTTTTAATGCCACATCCTCATTTTAAGGGTAAAAAGTGTCCAAAACTTACTTTTTCCAACTATTGATGTCACATTATTGTGATCCAACTATATAGTTATTGTTATAAGTCTTTGTTGGTTACAATTGCTTCAAAAGATGATGTCATCTACTTCTATTCCAATTATATCATTTCTAATATTCAACTTTAATTAATATTTTATGACATTTAGGTTTGTTGTCTCCCTCCTCTTCCTTTCTCTTTCACGATTTCTCTTTCCCTCTTTCTCTTTCTCTTTCTCTTTCTCATTGTTGTCTCTGTTTCACGCCTTCTCTTTCCCTCATTCTCTTTCTCACTGTCACGGTGACATTCTCTATCTTCGTCTCTCCTCTTCTTCTTCGTCATTTATTTGTGTCCGGACGATGGTGCTATGGATGGAAATGGTCGCAAATGCAGAAAAATATGAGAGGAAGGTTAGTTGTTTGGTCTTCTGGAGAGTCGGCATCTTCGTCAATCTTCAATATTTTGAGAAATCTGTTTATGCTTTATCTTTTTTTCTGATTTTAGGGTTTAGGGTTTGTTTTTCTGATAAATCTTTTAGATCTACAAAACTGTGCTTCAGATTTTTGGGTTTGTTTTTCTTCTTTTTCTGATTTCAGTATTTCGTTGTGAGAAAAATGAAGTTAGGTTTGATGAATCGTTGTCTTTGTTTATGGTTTTGATATATTCGTTTTGTTTTGTGATTACAGAAAAGAAAGGATGAAAAAACAAGGTGATGTGGTTTAATTTGCTGCAATGATCAACATGGAGAAAAGTGTGTTACAGATCTACAAAACAAAGCTAAAGAATAAAGGGTTTGTTTTTATTCTATTTTCTGATTTTACGATTTCATTGTTACAAGAATGAAGTTAGGTTTTATGAATCTTTTTCTTTCTCGCAACTGTGACATTTTTGTATTGTGTGTTGTCATTTTTCAGTAAAGCTTCATTATGGGTGTGAAAATAGGACAGGAAGGTTTCTGTTGCCGCAAAGCATGTTATGGGTTTCAAAATGTGTGGGAGATAATGTTAGTGTTTATGTGTTTAGATGACAGACTAGTATGTTTTTGTTCACAGTTGATTTTGAAAATTTTGTTAGTTATAAGGGTGCTTCTTTCAGTTTTGGATATTAATGATTGTGTGAATGTTGTTCCAGTTGTCATGAATTTTGTTGCAGGTAATCAATAATTACATATCCTGGACCTATTGATTTAGTTTTGGATAATAATGTTTGTGTGAATGTTGTTGCAGTTGTCATGGATGTTTGAGAGGGAGTAATGAAGTTGAATTGACGATGGAATTGCATGCAATCTCCTTATTCTACTTAACTTTTTTGTAGTTCGTTTTTCATTTAACTATTTTCTGAATGGCATAAAGTCTATTTTCGCAGCCAGAATATGAAGCATACACTTAATTTAGTCAGTAATAGCAATTTATGTTCTCTTTTTTCCAAATGTATAACCTGTGAACTGGTGTTGTGAATAAAATATCTATGTGGCTATTTAGACTCTGTTACTTATTTGCAATAATTGTTGCATGGCATACCAATGAAGCTGCTCTTCTAATTCCAACTCAGTTTCCAAAGCAACAACCAACTATTATTCTTCAAAGTTCACAGGTTGTATTTGCTTCCACTTTATCTAAAATATTTGTGTAAAAACTTTAGATTGAGCATTATTTATTGTACAACAATATAGGTGGAAAATAAATAAGTTCTTTATAGTGGAATTTTGATAGGAACTCAAGAAGTTGATATGGAATATAGGTATTTATTATTGACTATATTTTGAAGATGTTACTGATGCTTGAAACTGCAATGTTACAAGTTGTTATTGGCAGGGTTTTCTGAAATACAGGCTTTACAATCTTCTGCAGTAAGTTTTATTTTCTGGTATATATCTCCATGTCATCTCAATTAGCCATTTTTTTCTTATGTTATAATTGTTCTGCAATTGAGTAAAAAAACAGTTCTTCAATAGAATAGAATGTGTTGGAAATATTTCATAAAACAATTATTGTTGGTTGCCCATTTTGGCATTTGAGTTTTGTATAGAACACTCGCTTATTTTTATTGATTGGAAACTTGGATTTGAATTACACATGTTTTTGTTGATGTTAAAACGCAGTTGAAGCACCAGAATGTCACTATTGATGTCAAAGTGGACACAACTTCTAATGTAAGTTTATACCATACTTTATCGTCTATGATTTATTTTTTGTTCAATGTTCAGCTTGTAGTTGATACACATGCTTTCGCGTTTGAATAGAAGGTCTGTTATTGGAGCAGTGGGAATTGTGGTCGTTGCTTCTACTTTACTCTACTATGATAAATACACCAATTTCAGTGAGTAATTGATCCTCTTTTGTTTTGTTATAATCTTTTGTTGTTATCATTTACAATTGAAACTCAATTTTATAAAGAGATGATCTGTTAACCAATCTTTATAATCCTATATTATTTTATTTAGAAGATCATTTTATAGACTTAATGGTTTGGTGTATTTTTAGTTTCCTTATGGCTGGTGTATTTTTTTCTCAAATGCTATTTTCTGTATTTTCAGGAGAGCTTCTGTTCTTGGGCTTCACGATTGATTGGTTCTCAAGGGTGAGTTAAATAGCACATCTTATATCCCATGCTTAAATATAATCTTTCGTTTCTGAATTTGTAATTATCTAGATATGAAATACTCCAATTATATTTATGCCTTTGAAATCTATTTACCACTGATGTAAATAGGTTTTGGGCCCATAATAACAATATACAATGTTTTGCTTCCCAATTCCCCATATTAAATAATAATGTATTTTAAAATAAATGATAAACTTCACCATTCATATTCAATTACCAGCACTGGTTATTGAACTTCCCAACCAATAATTACAGCCCAAAAAAAACGTTTAGAATCTCAAGTAGAACCCTTATATAAACGTTTTCCTCTTTATTTTATCACACAACCAGCATCATTCAAGAAGGAAAACGAACATGAGTACCAATGAAGTTGCCCAGAGCCAACAAAGTTCAGATATTCAACAACCAACTTCAGATGTTCAAATACCTACTTCTGATGTTCAACAACCTGTTCACACCCAACAAGTCCAGCCCGAGGAAGCTGTGTAGAGGCTACAGTCGGTCTCAGTTGAAAGAAGACGGAGGAGGATGAGATATAAAAGAGCAAGAAGGATACGGAAGAAACGTAAGTTTGATTCAGATGATGAAGACTTAGCACCAATCGGTTGGAGCAATTTCATGTCGTTCAGGCCTTATAGATTTGACTATTAGGAGATTTAGGGTTTCTTAATCTTGTAACTTTCGTTTCTGAATGGACCACTTTTGAATGATATAGATATCAATTCATATGAATGAAATTGGTTTTGATATTTTGAATTCCTTTTATGCGTTACATACAATTGTAGTAGAAATCTATTATACTTATTAAAATACATGTTCACAAATACAGCTTTTGTCATTCAAGTTTTTTTTTGTTTGAATGTATGATTCTTGACATAATTTAACGTTTATGAGTGACACATGTCTGTTTACATAGGAACCTAATGGTTTGGGTTATTGTTTCCCAAGATCAAAAGTAGAAGATGATGATGACATAAAAAACATGCCCCAAACTGACTCGCTGTTGAAATCTAAGAGTACCATATTGTGTCTTGAGATACTCATTAAGATTTGACAGGTAGCATACCATATAGCTGGAATTTGTACAATTTTTTGACCTACTTGTGGTGTGGCTTTTGATAACTATCTTTTAATAAAACTTCTCTCTGTTTCTGCTAATAATTACAAACTTCTTCCACGATTGGTTCTTGGATTTTAATTTTGCATTAATGGCTGTTCGTTTGGAATCTCCATATCACAGGTTTTTTGGCATCCATCTTCTTCTTTATGAAGTAATTCATTAGTCATAATAAAAGTTATACAATCTATTTGCTAACCAATTTCTCATGTTTGACTAAATAGACTCTGACTGGTCAAGTGAAGCCTCTTTATCTGCAGTATGCCACTGCTAAGCTGGAGGAGAATTATAGACTAACGAAGCGAGCAATGAAGGTTTATGATCAAGCCACAAAATTTTGACAGGTAGCATACCATATAGCTGTAATTTGTACTATTTTTTTACCTACTTGTGGTGTGGCTTTTGATAACTATATTTTAATAAAACTTCTCTCTGTTTCTGCTAATAATTACAAACTTCTTCCACGATTGGTTCTTGGATTTTGATTTTTCATTAATGATTGTTCGTTTGGAATCTCCATATCACAGGTTTTTTGGCATCCATCTTCTTCTTTATGAAGTAATTCATTAGTCATAATAAAAGTTATAAAATCTATTTGCTAACCAATTTCTCATGTTTGACTAAATAGGCTCTGACTGGTCAAGTGAAGCCTCTTTATCTGCAGTATGTCACTGCTAAGCTGGAGGAGAATTATAGACTAACAAAGCGAGCAATGAAGGGTTATGATCAAGCCACAAAAGTTTGGAGTGTTCTAATATGTATAAAATTGTGGTTTTTGGAGTTATATATATATATATATATATATATATATATATATATATATATATATATATATATACTCTCAACATTATTATAATTATATATACTCTCAACAAAATTGAGTGTTCTAATATGTACTCTACTGTAAACTTTTATTGTTGGTTGTTGTTGTTGTTGAATAATATAATTATTTATAAATCATTAGAAAATACTCTCAACATTATTAGAACAGATGAAATTCTTGAAAGAGTAAGATGATAGTATCATTAAAGCTTAAAGAGTAAGATGAGCATTCATATAAGAAATAGTAAGATTACAAATGAAATTCTTGAAAAAAAATTAGGTTAGTTCCTTTCATTGTAGAAAACATGACAATCTCCTTTTTAGTGTCATGTGGAATAAACATACATGTTGAAGCCTTTGTAAAGAACATGGATTATATGGAGAATATCTTAATACTACACAGAGAATAGAGAGAGAAACCAAAGAAAGGGTTAATAGAGCTATAATTTAAAAAAGTATTTAATTTAGTAGAAGGAATTTATGGCTTTGTTGATGATATGTTTCTGTTATTTGTAATCAACGGGCACAACTTTTTTTTGATTCCAATTTTTTATATGCGAATAAAATACATATCTTATAAACGAGCACAACTTTAATTTTGAATCAATTTTTTAATATACGAATCAAATACTACTGTAATCCACGAGCACAACATTTAGTTTGTTTCAAATTTAGTTATACAAAAAAATTATACAAATGTTTTAAACGGACACAATTTTAATTTTGATTCAAATTTTTTAATATTCAAAACAAATAATATTGTTATAAACGAGCGCAACTGTAAGTTTGATTCAATTTTTTAATGTACGGAACAAATTCTTTTGTAATCAACGGGCACAATTTTTTTTATTCCAATTTTTTTATATACAAATAAAATACATATCTTATAAACGAGCACAACTTTAATTTTGAATCAATTTTTTAATATACTAATCAAATACTACTGTAATCCACGGGCACAACATTTTGTTTGATTCAAATTTTGTTATACAAATGTTTTAAACGGACACAATTTTAATTTTGATTCAAATTTTTTAATAGACAAAACAAATACTATTGTTATAAACGAGCGCAACTTTAAGTTTAATTCAATTTTTTAATCTACGAAACAAATTCTTTTGTAATCAACGGGCACAACTTTTTTTTTAATTCCAATTTTTTTATATACAAATAAAATACATATCTTATAAACGAGCACAACATACGAATCAAATACTACTGTAATCCACGGACACAACATTTTGTTTGATTCAAATTTTGTTATACAAAAAAATTATACAAATGTTTTAAACGGACACAATTTTAATTTTGATTCAAATTTTTTAATATACAAAACAAATACTATTGTTATAAACGAGCGCAACTTTAACTTTGATTCAATTTTTTAATCTACGAAACAAATTCTTTTGTAATCAATGGGCACAACATTAATTTCTTCTTTTATCAACACACAACATTTTCTTATATTATAGATATAAATTTTTAATTTCAATCATATCTATTTTTATAATTTTAAAATTTTTCTTTTCAATTTGATTAACAATTACGCGTCCATAACATAAAATCCTCGAACAGACAGATCCGTGCGAACGCACGGGTTAGTTACTAGTTAAACATATAATAAAACTTAAACGAAAACCGAAGCTAAAACTAGTAAATAAGTTGAACCTGTAATTAAAACTAGAACGGTAAAAATGCTGGAATTGGATGCTGGAAAAATTATTCTGACAAGACTGTAATATCTTTTAAGTATGATTAGAAATATATTTCTCATTGTTAACCAACGCATGCAATAAATTGTTGAATTTTTCTCTTAGCTAAAAATATTGTGAAATTATTCTCAAATATAAAATTACATCAACACCACAAAACAAAATCAACAACAATTACAACACTAAATAGAATTTAGTTTTGGGGAGAAATATGAATTTATAAATGAAAAATAAAGTTTAGAGGAAAAAAAAAGTTAATTTAGAGCAAAAGTGAAAGAAATTGGTGCTTTATATATAAAACAGAAATTATTTATTATTAACTTTAAAATAAGAAATGTGTATCTGTTCACTTTTAACGGATCAATTATAACCAGTAAATTACTTGAAATAAAATAAAAAAAAATAAGAGAGAATTAGAATAATAAAATTTCAAAAGAATTAGCAAATATAACAACTTTATATATTTTTTATGTCAAACAAACACAAACTTTGAAAGGATTTGACTTGGAGTATGTAGGAGTTACCCCATCAAAATAATGAAAAGATGCAATTTGTTACATGGCTTTGATTTGATAATTACAGATATAATTTGTTACTCTTGTCGTAGATTATTTTCTTTCTTGTTAATGCTAATACCAAAAAGCAGTATACTAAAAAAAGATAAAAAATTAGTTTTGCATACAACAATCACTAATATTTTTTATTTTATTTTTTAAATTATTATTTTAAAATAATGTTAATTCTAGTTTTTTCAAGATTTTTTAAAAAAGTCATTACAAATAATGAAAAATATGAGATGATAAAAATAGTTAAGAATTATATAGATAAAAGAAAAGTTTTTAAAAATAATTATAATATTTTATACATTTCTTTAACATATGCAATTAACTTTTTTTAATAAAGACAATTAATTAAATAAAAAACAAAAAACAAAACGGATGAGGAGGCATAGAATGTAAATCTTAAAATTAAAAACTAGCAAAAACAATAGTCAGACATGTCTAAAATTCTTTAAAAAAACTTTCAAAAATACAAATAGAAAGTGAATCCCACTACCACCACTATAAATAATACATTTTGTAACAAAAATTTGTCTTGGTAATCTAACCAACCCATGTACAATTATTTCCACTAAAAGCCTTAATTTAAATTTTTAATTATAAAATAAATCACTTATTCTCTCGATTTTGACAACCATTCGGAAGGAAATGTGGTCAGGGACCACATTTCGAATCCAAACTCTTACAATTTTTACATTCATTTTTTTATAATGTATCTATTTTACTTTCACAATGCGTTTTTCTATTTTTTTAAATTTATCTATTTTTTAAAATTTACATCTTTCTTTTTTTATTTTATTTTAAATATATCTATTCACTCAGTTGGATTATTCAACCGAAAGGATATTTTAATTATCTATTGAAAAATGCATTTTTCTCTTCTTATTTCAAAAAAATTATATATATTCCCTCGCTTTAAGTGTCCACCCGAGAGGTAATATATCTTACATGTATTTTTCAAAAACTAGACTATAACTATTTATTACATTCCAACCTTTATCCATCTTCATTCTCTTGAGAAACTGAACATTTTTTTCCAAATTAAATGGTAGGTGATTTTCATCTTCATCTTCGCCATCTTAATGTCCTGACATCTATACTCATATTCCATAATCATTTTTGAAACTTCATCCCTTCCAACACATGTAAGTTTTTGAACATTAACTCTTCCAACACACATATGATCCGCCCTTCGAACGCCATAATATCATTGAAGCTCAAGTGTATCTTGAAACGAGGGAAGACAATCAAACATCAACTAAGCTTCCTACACCATTGTTTATCTTCTTCATCACATATTCGGTATGTATTTCTGTCACTTTATTCATGCACGTAACTTAGAAATATTAATTTTTGTTATGTAAATTATGTTATTATGATTATATTGACGAAAATGGAAATTTGTTTTTCTTTTTTTTTTTTTTGTGTTGATGTTGATAAAATTCCATATGTATCATGAGTTAAGTAAAGTTCACATGTACCATGAGTTAGGTAAAATAGATTTTTCCCTTTGGTGTTGATTTTGTTGATGTTATTTTAATTTAATTTTTTATGATGCTATTCTAATAAAGAGTTGATAGGAATTTGTTAATAATATACCATATTGTCATACCCCAAATTTTGATCACAAGATTTCCCATCATTGTGCAAATCATTACCACAATATGGATGTACCATCATACCTCATCAATCTCCTCGAGGATTGTTGAACATTCACTACAATCAAGAATTAGGGTTTTGAGCCCTCTCAGAGCACTTAGACAAAGGATGAATCAAGACATGACATGATCTTCAACTTTTCTAACCTCTCAAACACCCATAAAGGATCAAGAGGTCTCCCACATCAAGAATCAAGCACAAGGTTGCAACAATCCATGTGGGTCAAGCCTCAAGATCGCCAGTGTCATCAAATTAGGGTTTTGGCCGACCAAGGCCTCCAGATGGAAATTTTCATCTAGGCATGAGCCAATACCTCAAAACATAAGTCAAGAAGCTCAAAGGGACCTCATGGAACCAATCATCAAGTCAAAACAACCTCAGAGGGAGCATCCATCAAAAATCAGGAATTAGGTTTTCTTGACCTAATTCAACCCTAAGTTAACTTTTGAGACAAGACATGAACCAAGACCTCAAGACATGATTTAAAGGCCTTAAATACACCACATTCATCCATTTACAACCATGGATTATTCCAAGAAGCTTGATTCACAAGTTTCAATTTCATCTAGACCACAATTAGGGTTTTGAAGAAAAAGTCAACTGTAACTTTGACTTTTGACCAAGACATGTTCCCAAACCGTGGGACATGATTCAAGACACCCTAAAACACCTATGGAATCCATCCATTAGGTTTGAATTAGCTCATGAACTTGATTGCATAGAGGATCACACAATTTGAAATTCATCTTACAAAAAGTCAACTGTGCCTAAACTCAAGTTTGACTTTTTGGATTTTTTCACAAATGTGGCTCCCCTAAGTAAAAAACAATGTTAATGTATGGTTTTGAACATCATTCATCAAAAAAATCAAGAAAAGTGAGGTTTCTTGCAATAGGGGCAACCACAAGAAACTTAAATTTTTCTAAGTTATGGAACAAAATGGATTTCGTACCAACCTTGCAAGGTCATAACTCCTAAACCACAAGGCCTTTTTCTTCCATCCAAAGCTCAAAGGAAAGCTAATCTTACATAATTCAAATATTCCAACTACATCTAATTCCAAATCATTATGGATTCTGAGTTATGGTTGAATCAAAATCACTGAAACATGAAAATGCTTCTTTTTCCAACACTTAGACAAAATTCTCTCCAAGATAGATTTTGGGTAAAACACCAAAACATGGCAGATGTTTACACCTAGTTGCAAGATGAATCAATCTCAAATGTAAACATAAAAGTTATTATACATGTTGCCAACAATCCAAATAGATCATTGGCATGAAACAACTTAACTTGAGCCAAGAGTTATGGCTGCCACAAGAGGCATTGTTGCAACTGTTTTCATGATAGTTTGGATATTTTCTTGCAAGCCACGATTTTTGAGTCAAATGCAATGATCACTATGCCAAGCCAATTCAATATGATCAGAGTGACTCCTCACAAACCTGCAAGATAGTGCCAAAGAGCCAAGGAAAATCTCATGAGAATGATGAAGTTTTGTCGTGGAAGCCTTGAATTTCAAAGGCAATTATGAGCAAATAGTGCATATTTAAGATTACTATCCCTTGTAGTCAAGATGCTCTAATCAAAAACATTTAAAAGGACTACAGAATGTGGATTGAGTCAATACATAGCTGAGCTATTTGGGACTGCTATTGTACCTTGTGTAAGAAGCAATTATGCCAAGCCAAGACCATTGAATTCAATTCTTATCCTTCAAGTTTCAACTGTTCATGCTTGACAAATCTATTCACCTATAAATAGAGCTCACTTCTGATGTTTACAAACACACCAAAGCAACTTACAAAATAACTTTCTCTCATTTCCTTCTTAAGCACAAAAACTCCATTTTCTTGAGAAAGCACTATCGGGTTTTGAGTTGGAGACAAATGCAACTCAAATCAATGGTTCACACACCTTATATACAACGTATAGAAGTGATCCAAACACCTTGATCACTTATGTAACACAAAAATCAAGATCTCACTAGTCAACTTGATCCAAATACAAATGAATTCCAGCCAAGTGATCTAACGAGTTCCAAAGGGCTTTGAAGCTTGCAACACAATCCATACCATCAAACGAAGCTGAGAGGATCATCATTTCCTGTATGTAACACCTTTGGAGCAAAGTTCCATTTCTTCTTGCAAAGAGGTAAGCCTTGACTCTCTAACTATGTGAAGCATGCATTATCTGTTAGGCCTTAAGTTTGCCTTAAATATATAAACATGTGTTAAGCAATTCTCCTCAAACAATTGAACCAAAATTATCATGTACACGATTGCAAAGTTTGTTTTGAATATTTTAGGGTTTATTTGATCATCATGATATAACTTGTTGCACACTAAAAAGAAATGAAATTAAACCATATCACTGAGTTCCTGGCACAAAAGCACACAACTTTCATGTTTATTTCATTCACAACCATTGCAAAATGAAGGAGATAGTGTAGTTTTTGCAACCTATGAGCCAACTCAAGGAAAAAGATGGCCATGGCGCCATTTTCAGGTTTTAGAACCAAACATAGTATATATTATTCCCTTGCCAATATATGTTTGAATTTCCATTTCGCCCTAGTGGAAACACTAGTATATGTGAGTGTGTGGCGAGTGAGAGGTCTGGGGTTCGAATCCCACTCGCCCCAGACCTTTTGGTATTTTTTTTGAACCGTTTTCAAAAGAAGGTTTCCTTTATTATTTACTCTTTCCATTCTCTACCAGCCAACGCACATGGCTCAGATGGTAAACTTTTAAACTCTTCACCCCAAGGGCGTGGGTTCAAACCTTGGGAGGACCATCCCATATTTTTTTACCACTTAATTCCTTCATTTTTTTTCCAACTTCTAAAATAACTTCAAAAATTCATTTCTCTTTCAATTTCAATCATTTTTGAATAATTCTTTTTTCCAAAATTCACAAATATGTTAAAATATTTTGTTCCACAAAAAAATCAAAAAAATATTATTTATTTAATATAGTTTGAATTTTTGTAAAGAATTCCTTTTTAATTGTTTTTTAAACATTTTAATTAAATTCTTTCTCTTGAGTTTGCAAATTCAAATGATTTTCAAGTCATTATATGGATAGGACATGATTTTTCAAACATTTATCCAAGATCACAACTTGTTTTTCACATATGTTTGATAATTTTAATTCAAATTAAAATACATTTTCTAATATAATTAGGGTTTTAATTATTTTCACCCTCACAAACTTTTTTCAAAACACTTTTGGGCCTCTAATAGAGTGTAAGACCCATCCCTTGTTTACACACAGACTTTTTGGGCCTCAATTATTGTTTAAGACCCGATACGATTTTCAAAACGACGGTGCGATCACTGTCTTTCATCTGGGCCTCTGCCTGATTTATAAGTCCCATTCTCTCTTCTTTAAAAAAACGTTTTGGCCTCTTGATAGAGTGTAAGTCCCATCCCATTGTAAATAAACCATTTTGGGCCTCAGTCATTGTATAAGTCCTTATACGATTTTAAAAATCTCGGCGCGATTGCCATTTTCAAAATAATTTTCATCTGGGCATTCCCTTGTGTTGTAAGCCCCATCTTTCTTCTTCTCAAACACTTTTGGGCCTCTAATAAAGTGTAAGAACCAACCTCTTTTGTAAATAAATAATTTGGGTCTTAGACATTGTATAAGTCCCTCTGTGGTTTTCAAAATGATGACGCGATCGTCGCCTTTTTCGAAAGAATTCATCTGGGCCTCTCTTTGAGTATAAGCCCCAAACTTCCTTTTAAAACAACATTCTTTTTTTGATTTAGATTCAGATTCAAAGTGTTATCAAAACTTTCTTCAATTTCTTGAATAACTAACAATACAACTGTGGTTACAATGCTGGTGCTTGCTCAACTGTAAGTTCTACTATTTTCTTCTACATACTAGTTTATATATTTCATCTGTATATGTATCCCTGTATATACTTGCTTAGAGTTTTCCCCAGTAATTAGGTCTAGGATTAGATCAAACCAGTGGTTACTCTTTTAACACAGTCAAAACTAGTTCCCGATATAAAATTCCTGATACAGACTTGCATCCTCTTCGGCTTATACAATATGGAATAGAGAAAGGCTTTATTCCCGGTGAATCTTTTCTCAAGACTGTCACAACTTAGAAATGTGTGTACAAGAAATTCATTTGCCCAAAGAGGATTAATTCCCGGTGAAACCTCTTTTGAATTTCTTCAAACCCTAGAACTGTTCACTAAAGAAAGGATTATTCTCGGTGAAGCCTTTCTTGAACTTTTCACAGGCTTGGACCCACAGGCTTCCTAAAAGCATCCCTAGCCTCCTCTTGGGCTTTGTACAAGGACCCTCAGGCTTCTCAGAAGTTCTCAGCCTCCTCTTTGACTTAGTACAAGGACTCGAAGTCCTTCTACAGGTATAGGACAGAACTTAGTCATCTCTACTAGTTCAATCCTCCAGAGAGTCAGAATTCCAAAAGATCATACCAGTTTAGAGTTGATTCTAATCCCTTAAGACAACAGCCTCCTCTTGGGCTTCATACAAGTAGACTTGGACAATCTCAGCCTCCTCTTGGGCATCATACAAAGATCATCCTCTAGTAAAGAGTCAACCTCTTTATACCAGTAGACTAGGAAAGTCTCATCTCCTCTTGGATCTCAAAGAAACCCTCAAGTTTCCTAAAAGCACCGCATAAACCCTGATCATTTCATCAATCCCCTGCGGAGTTAAAACCGCCACAGGTTTTAAAACTAAATCTTTAAACTTTCATTCTAAATTCCCTAGCTATGGTCAAATTACCACCAATAAACCCTCAGAAAAATCAGAACCTCAAGGCATCTGATATTTCAACTCTTCCACACTCAACAAGAGTTGATTCCCCAACTTGGACCTGTCTTTGGATCTCAATAATCCTCAGCAGAAGCTAGCCTCCTCTTAGGCTTCATATAAGAATTTCCCCTAAACCAACCTCCTTTTAGGCTTTGTATAATGATTTTTCCTCAGCAAAGTTAGCCTCAATCTTGGGGTTTACAGATCATATTCTCCAGCCGAGTCAATCAATTCTTTTAGCCTCAATCTTGGGCTTTGTACAAAACAGATAAAAACTCCCCAGAGGAGTCAATTCTTTTAAGCCTCAATCTTGGGCTTTGTACAAGACAGACATAAAAACTCCCTAGTAGAATCGACCTTTTAGCTTCAACCTTTGTCTTTGATCAAGGCACATATAAAAATCCCCTCAGAGGAAATCAAGAGTTCTCTCTGTAGTAAGACATTTTCTCTGTACATCATACATTAAAACAGACAATCAACAAGCCTAATACCAGATAACTGTTGTAAGTGGCACACTTGTTGATTCAAAAATCCAAGCTGTGGTCCCTCTTTTATCCTGGTAAACCTCCTCTTTCATCTAATTTCTGTAAGTGGCAAGCTTCTGGATTATTTACATCAAGCCAATGTCCCTCTCTTAACATGGAATACTTATAAGGAAAAACGGCATTGCTCAACATTGAGTTAAAGTTTCCTCCTTTAGGACATCTCCCTTATAAAGGAAATTATGGCATTGCTGGATTCCATACATTCCAGTTAAAGTAATTCCTCTTTATAACCAAGTACCCAAAAACTATGATTAAAAGGTGAGATATCTCCCTTTAGAGATGACAAATTTTCTCTTAGTCAAACCCTTTAGCTCCCATCTTAGGCTTTGAACAAGACACAAATAATCACCTAGCTTCAATCTTGGGCTTTTAACAAGACACTAAACATCTTTCCTCCCATAGAATAGGAGGAACTACGATTGCTCTAATTTCCCTTTTATTTTTATAGGAATAGTTAGGCATAAGATTGCGAAATCTTAGCGAGCACACATATCAAAAACCTTAGGTCCAGTACCTTACCAAAAACATCCAAATAACCCGAAAACAACAAAAACATTTCCTCAACACCCCCAAAGGAGAAACTTTCCCAACCTATAACAGATAATCACCAGAAAGTATTGAAAAACATGCCAAAGACGATCTATGGATAACCATATATACACTGGGTAATTAACAACTTCCCTTTGTATAACCTAACCCCGAAGCCCCCAATCTCTTAGCATTTGTTAAAGAAAACATTTGTGTGCAAGGTTAGTTTTAGATATCTTCCCTTTCCTTTCCAGCTTCATAGGATAAATAAGAAATCACAAAGTAGCACCAAATTCCAACCATTGCGGTAAGGTGGTCGCGTCACCGACAAAAATCGCACGCTACACATATATGTACCATGAATCTCGTATTATTTGTCTTTGTTGATGAAATTCTTGTGTTAACATAAATAATTATGAGGCTATACTTCTGAAATGCTTTTAGGAAGTGTTATTATTGTGTTACGTAAAATGTTTATGGTAATTGTTGTTGTTTAAACAAAGATGAATGATTTAACCACAATCTCTCCTAGAATCACATCTACTAAGACTATAAATAAAAGGAAATTCAAGAGGTTTCACGATGAAGGCAAAGTTGACAAAATCCCGCAACACCGGTATGAGGTTATTGGTCATTTGTGTTTACAAAGTGGTAAGTGTTATGGTAAAACTGCTATGAATTTTAAGAGTTATGTGACAATATTTGCTAGAAGCAAATTGAGCATTTTGTTAGATGATTGGAGCTAAGTTTATGGTGACATGAAAAATAGTATATGGATAATCATGGGGTATTTATTTTAACTTTCATGATTTATGCATATGCATATAATCATATTAGGATGTTGTGTGTGTAGCATTAAAGTGCTAAAAGGGATTTTGTAAATTCTATTTTGATGTGTTGTTGTTGAATAATTTTTTTATGCTCTATTGAGTGATCTGTGCGCATTCTTGTATTTTGATTTGATACATATGTTAATGTCTTTGATAAGGCATGGTTAATGTGATAACCTTGTTGATGTCATGTTCTTGAATATCTTGTATAATGTTAGAATAACTATTTATTTTTGGGATTTCTACCTTGCCTTGTAATTGTGTGATGATTTGTGTTTGTGCCCTTTAGGGAAAATTTGCCTAATAATAGCAGAATCATGGTATATACCTGTTTGGAGTTTGATAAGTGTGTTTTTGGGGAGGTTAGAACTCAAATAAGTAAAATAGGCGAGTTTTAAAATAAGTTCAATAGGAAAGAAAGCATGGAAAATTGCAGGTAGATATAGGAGGGGATTAACAGCCTTATTTTAGGCCTAACTTGAGTTTCAGAACTCAGATTGAGGTACGGTTAAAAGCGTTGGAAAGCTAAAGTGATAATACTTCTTTTGAATTAGAGAAATTGGGTCTAGGAGCGATACAACAGTAGCAGTTTGCTGGTTTTTATATCAGAGGCGTAATTAATTTTCAGCCCTGCATTGCTCATCTTGTTAGAAAGAGAGTTTAATGATTTTTCAAACTGGAGAGTCTCATAATTTTGTCGTGAGTATATAATATTTTGTGCTATTTTGAAGTTAGACTTTCTGTTTTAGAGTTTATGTAGAAATTATGGCAATAGAGCTGAACTAAAACAAATAGAACTAGAGTTTCATAACTCTATTTAAGGTATGGTTAAGTGCGTTTGAAAGAGGTTTTAAATATCTTTTTCACTGGAAATTTCATAATTTCATCATAAATCAAGAGTTCCGAGCAATTTTAAGTGTGGTGATCTTTCGTTCCCTTTTTAAAGAGTTTAACAGTCCTATTTTATTTGGTTAGATTTGTTATAGAGTTTTTCATAGTTGCTTTTGAGTTGTTTAGAGTTAGAGATCAGAATATACGATACACTTGAGTTGAACTTGGAGCATAATTGACATTATAAACTTGTCTTTTGAGTAATATTTTTATGTGTTTAATTTTGTTAAGGAAAAAGATTTAAAATAGAGTTGTGTCAATAGAGTTGAGTTGGAGATATTTATTATATAGAGTCGTCTATAGAGTTTTTAGAACAACCAATTGAGTTCATAAGAGTTATCTTTATGAGCAAGAGTTGTCAGTAGAGCATTTTTAACACCTTAGATTTATTTTAGAGTTTCAAAGATTGTTGTAGAGTTGATTAGAGTTCTTTGGGAACTTTATAGAGTTATAATTATGTATTTTTATAATTTCTTACGAGTTAAGAATATAGAATAAATTAATAAAAATACTTTATTGAGATGTTCTGAACTCATAAAAATGTTATTTTTTATTCTTTTGAGTTTTCGGAATTGTTGGCTACGATTGGGTAATGTTAGGGGTGTTTGGCCTGACTTAAATGATTAAAAATAATTTTCAATTAATTTTATTGAGTTGAATTATTATACGTGTTGAAGTTGTGTTGCTATGTTGAGTTTTGTGTGAGCTGTTGTGGTAATCCATGAGAGAAGATTACACAAGTTTGTCAATTCATGTGTGTTAGGATCAAAAGAGGGGTCTTAACGCATTGTATTTTTTTAACATGTACATACATTCATGTTGAGTTGTGTCAAGAGGCATGTTCGTTAATTCAGAGGAGGGGACTAGTGGCTTGTCTCAAACTTACAAGAGAGGGCTTGGAGCTCAAAAGAGGGGGCCCATGGGTTCAAAGGAGGAGATCCGGTTCAAGAGAGAACGAAATGTTGAGTTTGTACCTCATGCATTTGCATAGAGTTACATATACGAGTTGCATTGCATAATGAGTCATATGTGTATTTGTTGAGATATATTTGTTGTGTTGTGATTGATTTGGTTAGTTGGGTGTGGGAATTTAATTGATATATTGTGATTGAGATTATTATGTGTTTAGTATCCTACCTTGCAGTATTTGCCTGTTATTATTATTCGTGATTTTTTACCCCTTCTGTTTGAATGTTACCTTTACATGGGTATCGTGCAGATACCCAAGAGCAAAGACATTGCTATGAGTGGAAGCTAGCTCTTAGAGCTATTTCTTCAACCCTGCAGTCCCATACCTACACAGCTTCACGATCCCTCTCATTCCAATGCGAATTCAGTCTTTTCCTAAAAGCCAATGGAAGTGTCTCATTGTCATGCCTCGTGCACCGACTGTAACATCCTAATTTTCCATACTTTAAATAATATATCTGATTAGATTTGAGATTTTAACATCGCTAACTATTAAAATCTAAATATTGAAACTATCACTTATAATAATTAGTTTATCAACTAATTACCCTTTATTTTTATTATTAATATTATTATTCAATTTGAATATCATCGTTTCATTTTACAAACTTAACTTTGAAATTGAAATTAATATTTAAAAATACTTAACTTTAATTTAATTAATTATTCATATTATTTTTATTATTGTTGTTGTTGTTTTGTTGTTATTATTATTTGATTTTATCTTATTTGAATATTATCATTTTACTCTACAAACTAATTAGTAAATAAAATAATCTTAAGTTAATAATAATTATCCTTGTTGTCATTATTATTATTTTTATTATTATTATCATTTCATTTTTATAAAAGAAATATATATCTCATTTTTTATTTATTAATATCATAAATGATATTATGTCATTAAACATTAAGATATCAAGCTCACATACCTTTCACATAAATTATTTTCACAAAGTCATACTAAAACATCTAAAGAACTATTGATGTAAGACTAGTAAATATTTGATAAAGGCATATTTAATAGCAAGAGTTGAAAAGTTAGAAGGTATGGGCAAAAGAAAACACATTATATTATTTTAATATTTTATAACTAGTATAAATAGGGGTCTTTCCCACCCCATTTTCATTCCCTCATTCACAAATCTTCTTTCTTACCTCTTTATTTGTTTCATTCTCTAGTTTCTTCATATAGCAATATTAGTTCTAGTTATTCAGGTTCTCACGGTGTCGGTTCGTAACTTTTATAGTTATTTTAAAAGTTGTAACGAAAGTATGTTTAATTAACCATAAATATTTCAAGTTGTAACGGAAGTATGTTTAATTAACCATAAATTATATTCTAATAATTTTATAAATTTCGTACAATTAAACGGTTTTCGTAAATTAGGTTCTTGGCAAAGATCGGACAAAACGCTTGTGGACTTTCAACAACACTCAACAACAAAAGGTGGGGGAAAGATATCGTATACGTTGGGATGGTTAGCGTAAAATAGCTTTATATATATGTGTGTGTGTGTGTGTGTGTGTGTGTGTATGTGTGTGTGTGTGTGTGTGTGTGTGTAGTCGTGAGCCAAGCCCTACTAGCGATAAATAAGTAAGGAGAGCCTATTCTCGAATATTGATTTTCACGAATCAGTGGGCGAGGTTACGCCGACCTTAATTATTTATCATAGGAACAATCTATGACATTTTGAGGTTGTAAGGTGCTTGCATTGTTTGATTAATTATCTAAATTGTTTATTTTGTTTATACTTGAATGATTGTGATTGTTAGACTAAGAATGATGATCTATTAAGGAGGGAAAAACATTACTAGATATTAAGTATTAGATCCCCAATAACATAAGGGAAGTTGGATACATTGAGTAGTTGTATTTGGTTGGATTTTGGCTAAGGAAAGACTTTGTCGACTATGTCCTTTACGATCCACCTCTCTTACCTGGAAAGTCAACTATACAATTATTCATTGTACAAACTGAACTGATTATGTAGAGTTAAGGATCATGCCAAGAAGAAATACGACAAGACATGTGATGGATTTGGCACTCAACCTAAGTATCTTGATAATAAGTATAACCTTAAGGGTTGATACGATATTTCCCAAGTATTAACTTAATACTTATGGTTGAGAGTTACCACAAGATGATTGATAGATCATATATACTTGCATTGAGGAATGTGTAAGTCCACTGCCGTGTGGTATGAGACACACGAGGGTGATCGGTCGCCTATAATCCCGACGGGGATTATTATCTATGCATGCTAGGCAAGGCAGGGTTATTGGCCTGAATTCGCAGGGACGATCTACTTATAACACCTAGGCTCCGTGTGAAGTTAGGTGGCGTAGCTCTTGGTAATTGGGAGTACATTGGTGGCATGTGGTTTTGTGATATCTGATCTTGGTAAATGGGATAGATATCATTGTTAGCGTTTAGTGGCTTGAGTCAGCATATAGTTCAGGGATGCATTAGAATAAATAGAGATAGAGTATATATAATTATGGTTTAAAGATATGCTTGTTTGAATAATTGTGGTTGCCATCTATATTATTATTTTACACATTCATTCCCACTTTTAAACTTGTACATAAATCTTAGCCTTGTGTCTTTTCACTACGCCAAAAATGACTTTTACTAGCGCACCTTAGACAACACTTTTATGCAAAAGCGCTGCTATAAGTTAAATAAAAAATAAAACACGGAAACTGTATACGAAAAAGAGTAAAAGCGCTGCTAAAATGCCTACCTTAGACAACGCTTTTTGAAAAGCGCTGGTAAAGGATAACATTAGCCAGCGCTTCTGGGAAGCGCTGCTAAAGGCCTATATTAGCCAGCGCTTTTCTCAAAAGCGCTTTCTAGAGTCATATAAATTTAAAAAAAAAATAATCTCAAAAGCGCTGCTAAAGGCCCATATTAGCCAGCGCTTGTCAAAAGCGTTGTTAAAGGCCTATATTAGCCAGCGCTTTTTCTCAAAAGCGCTGTCTAAGGTCTTATTAATTAAAATAAAAAATTGAATAGTATCAGTATTCTATTTTTCATATCTCTATTCTTTCCCTCTCTGCTGCGAACTGCGAACGACGAGAATGAACGAAGAACATCTCTCGCCACCGTCGTCCACCGTCCTCCACCGTCTCGGTTATAGTCTCTCCGTCACCCTTTCTCTATTGTCCTCCACCGTCCTCCACCGTACTCCACCGTTCTCCACCGTTTCGGTAAGATTTCTTCTTTTCTGTTAGGGTTAACATTAGAGATGATAAATAGTGGTTCTACTCATGATTTTAGTTTTGAAGTTAATATTGAATGTTCTTTTCAGATTGTTGTTTGAGGAGAATTTGTTTTGAACCAAGTGCTACAACGAGAAAGGTATTTTATTCTTGCACTCAAAACCATAAACCCTGTAGCTCCCTCAGCGCTCGTACTCCGCTGTGACCGTCTCCACTACTACCTATTTTTGTCACTACAAGTGTCTCTACTCCGCCGTGCCTCGCGTCGTCTCTGTTTGTTCTTCAATGCTTGTGAATCTCCTTCAAAAAGAAGGAAGTTCTTCATCCCTGTGAACCACTAGAGTTTCTGCCACCATAACCTACGGTGATTTTTTAACTTAGCGTAATTTCGAAACAAACTCTTTTTTTCTTGTGTTGAAGAAATTAATGCGGTTATGCCACTTTGCAACTGATACAGGAAGAAAAAATGAAAGAAATTGTTACTATTCATGTTGGTGATATTATGCCAATTATATTGGCTCTCACTTTTGGAACTTTCAGGTTTGTAGTATTTGTTATTTTTTTACGATTTAATGATAGAAAATTTATCTATTTCACATTCTGTCTGCTTTGTTTATTTGTTTCCAATGGTTTGAATTTGAAATGCTTTTTTCTTTTCTTTCTAATTATGCTATAATTAATGTGTGTTCAATTGTTAGAATGAGTTGATTGGGTTGGTTGGGGATCCTCAAGCAGATTCAGTCTTTAAAAATCAGGATCTTAACATGGATGTGCTTTATCGTACTGGTGAGACACATCAGGTGCAATTTTCTGTAATTTATATATTTAATTGTTGTTATTTTGAAAAGAAAAGAAAAAATCTTGTATTTGATTATAAGTTTTTTGGTGATAGATTATTGAATATGGTCTTGTTTTCATTTTGGACTTATCTAGTTGGTCGGCTTCTTATGGTTGTATATTATAGTTTTGCTGCGAAACTTGACATTGCTGCAAAGTGCAGGCAAATGTGGTCGGATTGCGGTTGTGATGGCATTCCGTTGACCTTGAAAACCTTTATATTGCAGATGTAATTGGGGTTGTAGACTTCAATCTAGAATTACGGGCTCCATTCCTTCCACGTGTTTTATCCCTGTGCACCAATGCTAGCCTTTAAGTAGTGGTGAAATAGGTTCTTTTACGAGTTAACTATTAACTAATAACTAGTACTTGAATGTCTAGATGGATAATTTTTGTAATAGTTAATATTGCAACTAATGATACGAGTTTATAGATTAGAAGCATTAGTTGTTATACTTATGCTTATACCATTTTACTTAAATGTGTGCAGGGCATCGATACATACACTCCTCGCGTAGTCTCAATAAACATGAGAGGTATTTAATTTATATGCTTTTATATTGAAAAAACATATCAGTATGAATTTTGTTCTTTTCATTAGATCTATTTGTTGGTATTGTTGTTTATTAAGTTGACACCAATATGTGGTTGTGAAGGATTTATGGTCAGTCTTACATTCAACTGAATTATGTAAAGAAATAGAATTATGTTAAAATTTCGTATACCTTAGACAGCGCTTTACACTAAAAGCGTTGTCTAAGGTGGGGTTTAGACAGTGCTTTGACCAAAAAGTGTTGTCTAAGGTATACCAAAAAAAGCAAAAGCGCTGTCTAAGGTATACTAAAAAAAGGCAAAAAGCGTTGTCTAATGGTAGTCTGAAAAAAATAGAAAGCGCTGTCTAAAGCACCATTTAGATAGCGCTTTTGACATTAACTAAAGCGCTGTCTAATCTTTTAGCAGCGCTAGTTTAGACAGCGCTTTTAAGCGCTGTGTAATGCCAAAAAAAGTGTTGTCTAAAGGCTTTTATGGCATAGTGTTTTTGTTTTACATTTTGGGTTAATCTATGACGATCAGACAATGAGGTCGAATCTTGCTTACTTCCTGACAGTTCAAAAAGAAAGGATACCAAGTGACATGGAGATGGGTTACTATAACATCTAGATTGGGAGTTGTTAGCATTTTGTCAAACGTTGATCATATCCCTACTACTATAGTCAGTATAAGTGTCAGTATCGTTGGACTTAGGAGGTCCTTTTTGTTATGCTTTCTTTTGGTTTCCTTTATGTACTTTTATTTTATGTTTTATCTATGTGGCAAGGCCACTAGTCTTAACGATGTCAAACTCTATGTAAAATATATTTGAAGCATATGTATGGGAAGCAGTATGTTTTTAATTAATTCAATCTTGTTATTTAAAAGTTTCAAATTTTCTGTATTTTTATTAAAGGTTTCATTAGAATTTCACTAATGGGACATAGGCTGTCTCGTTTAATGGTATTAGAGCTGGTCGATTCAGCTCGAACCGTAAGTGTCTAGTGTAACACCCCGTTTCTACCCAGCGAATAATAATAAACTTAGAGTTACGAAATTTCACCATTCAAAAAGGATGTCACATTTTCAACTTAAAAACAACGGCATTTAACTGCATAAACATGGATACATAACACTTAACATTCAGATGAACGTAATTCAGTATTTGTCACAAAACAACTTTATTAATACGCAACGGATTCATAAATTCAACTGAAATACCATAACAGCTTGTTTGATTCAAAACAACTCTAAGACATCAAGACTTTAATGAAAAACAACTTAAAATTCAGCAACATAATAAAACCGACACTAAAGAAATCATGCGTTCATCCCCCCGAGTGCTACGTATCAGAGCGACGACACCGACTCAAACTAATGAAGGTAGACTACCTTCACTCTGGATTACCTACAGGATGGCGTATAAACCATCACCAACCATAGAAGGGGTGAGATATCAAACCATATAACCGGATATATGATAAATAATATATTAGATCAGATTATAAAATCACCACTTCACAACTTTTTAGGCAACATAAATCAATAACACAACGACAACATCTCAATCAACATAAATCAGCAACACAACAACCTTGAAATCAATATTAATCCACAACGCAATAACAACTTAAAAATCACATTCAATTAACAACACAACAACATCAATGCAACATGAAATGCGACTCAAAATGCACATGCATGTGGTACCATTGGAGCAGAACTCCCAGCTTAAAAATTTTCCAATTAATATTGACGTCAACAAGGCATAAGCCTTCCGCTTAATATTTTTGCCAATCCAGGCCAGCTTAATATTTTACCAATCCAGGCCTGCTTAATATGTTATGCCATGTGACCCATCATGAACATCATAATAACAACACTGATAATTACATCTATTAGCACCACAGCAAATCAGCATTGGCCATAGGCCTACAACATAAATTCTTGCCAATAATTAGAGGCAATTCAACATATTCCACAGTTGTAATTCTCAACAACCAGGATCACAGCAGCTAGAATTTATAATGCGCCCACTAAAAGGGTACTAAAATCAATCATTTCATTATCCGGTAATTTTCGACTAAAAATCAGTTAATTAATTCCATTATCAATTTATCTACCAGCACTACGAAATTATATAACAACTTCTCAACTTACAACAAGGAACACAACACAAGGAACAACTCAATTACACTGACACTCTAATTCCTAACTCTTCTACTAAGATTATTAGTATTCCTACTCTGTATAAATTATTAAGACTGTTCCGATACTATTATTGGTTAAATTATGCTATAGAATATCACCCGCCACATATTACTTTATCATCACGACACTGCTACCAAAAATACTACCTAATACATCCTATTATCACTACTGCTACTAGACAACTCCTGTCAACATTTATCATTGCCACTGCTACTTAAATAACTCCCCTTTAAGTATCACTAATTTATCATGTTACTGCTTACTCAATTAATTCCTTTCTAAATGGATATTATACTATTGTTACTAACATCCTGCCAACAAATTCCGAATTCACTTCTATGCCATGATTATCATCCAGTTACACGAGTAATTCTCACAAGGTACAACATGTTTACACTCAGATCCATAACAAGCAGCCAAACCAAACATCAACGCAGGAAACAACGCAGCACCCAGAAACTATATGCATGACGGTCGTCATGCTCCATGACAGTCGTGACCCGTGTAATGCTCGTCACACTTCCATGACGGTCGTCATGGCTCCCAAAACTGCGTTCAACCTCAAAATGGCTCCCAAAACTGCGTTCAACCTCAAAACCTGCGTTCTCTCTGTTCTCTCATCCTTCTCCTCTGTTCTCTCCTTCTCTTATACTCATCCTCAACTAATTCTTCCAATACATCATACTACAGCAACATGGATAATTCTACTCAAATAACGTGAATTAATTATCCTCCGATTAATTTGACGACATCTACCAATTCCTCCCATTTTCGGTATCAATTCTCATACCATCACAGTACCACCACAATACCACAAAATCACACAAAATAACACCGATTAAATGATTCTACGGTTAATTTAACCACATCAACCAATTTAGGCAATCAACTTTAACGAATCAACACGCACATGGACAGAAGCAATGCTACAAATCCAATCCCACATACTATTTATCATAAACCCAATTATAAAGTCAGAACCCCACCCTTACCTTGGATTGAAGGTTGCTCTACTCTTCGATTGGATTTCCGGTTCTGCAATTCCCACGTAATTCTCCAAAACCTCTTGCTCCACTTTCTCTGGAACTTCTTCTATTCTCCAAAACCTCATTTTCTCTCTTACTGATAACCTAATTCTTTTATTTTCCTGTAACTTCCTTTTTCCCACTAACTCCACTTATCTCTTATTTCTATTGGGCCAACTTACTACACCCCCAACATTTCTACTACCAACTAAGCCCACATACTTCTTATAATTCTAGTAAACTAACAACATATCATTTCTACAACTCAAATTGATATCACACAACTTCAACAATTAAAACGAAAAATATTCAAAACTATTTAATCAATTAAATAATTAAATAATTGGGCGTTACATCTAGAATTATACTGACTGTATCAAGTTGAATTCCAAACTGGATGATAACTTTTCTTCTATGCGTTGAGTCTTCATCTTGAGAGCCTTCTAATACAGTGATCTAGAAAGCGTCTTTAACACACTTTAGTTTTTATTCCTTTCCCCAATGGTAACGTAACAGACACTTCACAAAATTCACTCTATAAATACTTCACACCCATTTATTATTTTCATATCAATTTCAGAATATTTATCTATACCTTTCAAATGGCTAAATGCTTTCTTTTATTCATCACTCTTCTTGTCATTATCCTTTTTATTATTGGAATTATAAAGCATGAAGAATTAGGTAAAGATTTCGTACAATAATGATAATTATAGTTTTACCATTATTAGTCCTAGCTTGGTTTACAAATAGAGGTTTTTGAATGAGACATGGTCATGGTTTTTGTAATCGTTGTTATTGAATAAATTGATATATTTTTATTATGTTTGCCCGAATTCTAGATATAATCATGTCTAAAGCATTAATTCAACATTTTAGACATAACTATCCCTTTCTTGTGAGAAACTTGACAAAATCCTTATAGACGAATCATTCATTGGGATACAAATATACATAATTGTTTTGTTCTTTATGTCTTGTGAATGATTGAACCTAATAACTTATCCTTTTCAGGAAGTTATGGTTCAGAATGTCAGAAACGCGAGGCGTGGTAGGAGTGCTGGTAGAGGCACTACTAGAGGTGTACGTAGGAATGCGAGTGATGAAGTTACTCCTGAAGGAGCACCTACCATTCCCTTGGGACGAGAAGATCGTTCCCAAACTGGAACGAACTATCAAGCTGATACTCGAGATGTTCATGAACTTGATGCAGTTGTGTTAGTTCAGAAACAAGAAAATGCTTAAATCCTGCAAATCACTCGAGATCATCAACTTTTTCAGCATCAACAAAGGGAAATTGTGCATGAAGATACGGGATTGAACTCGTTTCTAAAAGGAAAACCAGCACAGTTTGGTGGTGACTTTAATCCAGAGGGTGCTGAGAAATGGTTGCAAGAGATAGAGAAGATATTTTCTTTCACGCAATGTAGAGAGAATAGAACGGTTGGTTATGCAACATTCATGCTGACAGGCGATACTGAAGCTTGGTAGAGAGGAAAATATAGATTGTTGGAAGAGGAAGGAAGAGATCAATTGGATCTTGTTCAAAGAAGAATTTATGGGGAAGTATTTTCCAAAGTTATGTAGGAAGGAGAAGGAGAGAGAATTTCAGAACCTGCGTCAAGGTGTGATGACAGTGGGAGAGTATACTAGGAAATTTGAATCCTTGCCAAAGTATTTTGAGTTTTACCGCTTGCATCCAAGGGAAGAATGGATGTGTGAAAAGTATCAAGATGGATTAAAATATGATATCCAGAGGGCCGTTTTACCTCTGCATATTGTGCGCTTTGGTGAGCTGATAGAAAGGTGTCTGGAGTTGGAAGGAATTAACAATAGAAAGAATGAATATGGATCAGGAGGATCAACCCAAAACAACAATCACAAGGGCCACTTTAACCGAGGCCATGGAGGAAGGACCCAACAAGGGGGTAGGCCATATCAAAGGCCTACACCTTATCATACCCAGGATTTTAGAAGGTTAATGTTTAAGTGTTACAGCTATGGAGGGGCACATCTTAACGAAGATTGTCCAAATAGAAATATTGGAGCTTATTTTCGTTGTGGTCAGAAAGGCCATTTTCTCAAAGATTGTCCCCAAAGACAAAATCAACCAACAGGCCAGAAGAGCGGTCTAATAAACAATACCAATTTAGGGAGAGAAAGGAATGGAGGACCAAGTGTTGGTCAGAGACCTCAGAATCACAATACGCCAACCACTGGAAGAGTATTTGCAATTAGAGGAGCTGAGATCTCAAAGTCAGTTGGGTTAATTCAAGGTATGTGTTTAATTGGAGATAAGCTGGTATCTGTATTATTCGATTCAGGAGCTACACATACCTTTATATCTACATCTTGTGCTGAATTTTTGGGATATGAAATTGTTGATATCAACTATAAGTTGACCATTACAAGACCTAGATGTCAACTTAAGAATGGATTGGTTTCAGCCAACGATGTAAACTTGGGATGCAAGAAGAAAATTTTTATGTTTGGAGAAGATAGTGGAGAAGTTAGCAAGGTTGAAACTCTCACTCAAAAATTTATGATGTTATTCTTCATGTCAGTAGGAGAAACCCCTAGTGTTGAAAATTTTCCAGTGGTCTGTTAATTCCCGGAAGTCTTTCCAGAAGATGTTCCTGGTTTACCACCGGTTAGGGAAGTGGAGTTTGCTATAGACTTGGTTCCAGGCACTGGATCAATATCTATATCTCTTTACCGAATTTCACCCTCAGAGCTTGCTAAGTTAAAGAAATAATTAGACGAGATGTTAGAGAAGGAATTTATTAGACCAAGTGTATCGCCAAGGGTCGCTCCAATCTGGTTTGTGAAAAAGAAGGATGGTTCTTCTAGACTTTGTGTAGATTACAGGCAGCTTAATAAAGCTACTTTGAAAAACAAGTATCCTTTACCTAGAATCGATGACTTAATTGATCAGTTGAAGGGAGCATCAGTATTCTCGAAGATTGACTTGAAGTCTGGATATCATCAGATCAGGGTGAAGGAGGATAATATTCCAAAAATAGATTTTATATCCCGTTATGGACACTATGAGTACTTAGTTATGCCATTTTGTTTGACTAATGCTCCAGCAGTATTCATAGATTACATGAATAGGATTTTAGGTCTTACTTAGATCAATTTATTGTAGTTTTCATTGATGACATTTTAATTTATTCTAAGAATGAAGTAGAGCACGAAGGACATTTGAGAATTGTGCTACAGATATTAAAGGGTCGTCAATTGTATGCGAAATTCTCAAAATGTGAATTTTGGTTGAAGGAGGTACAATTTCTTGGTCATGTAATCAGTGAAGAAGGTATTGCAGTAGACCCGAGTAAAGTCGAAGCAGTAACAAAGTGGGAAAGTCCAAAGAATGTTGGCGAGATTCGAAGTTTTCTTGGACTAGCTGGATATTATCGGAGGTTCATTGAAGGATTTTCAAAGATCGCTTTGTTTATAACTTAGTTAACGAGGAAAGGTAAAAACTTTGAATGGACTAAAGAGTGCGAAGAAAGTTTTTAGAAGTTAAAGGAAAGATTGGCTTCATCACCAGTACTCATCTTACCAGATCCATCAGTACAATTTGATGTGTATTGTGATGTGTCATATCAAGGTCTTGGTTATGTGTTGATGTAAGAAAGAAAGGTGATAGCTTATACAACAAGTTAGTTGAAGGTGCATGAGAGGAACTGCCCGACTCATGATCTAGAGTTAGCAGCAATTGTGTTCGCCTTAAAGATTTGGAGGCATTATCTTTATGAATCAAAGTTCACCGTGTTAAGTGATCACAAAAGCCTGAAGTATTTATTTGATCAGAATGATCTAAACATGAGACAAAGGCGCTGGATGAAATTCTTGAAGGACTATGATTTTGAGTTGCAGTAACATCCAGGAAAGGCCAATGTTGTTGCAGACGCTTTGAGTCGAAAGAAACTTCATGTATCTGCAATGATGTTGAGGGAAGAAGAGTTGATTAACCAATTTGTGGATTTAAACTTAGGAGTACATCACAATGGGGGAAGTATACTCATAGGCGCTATTGTCGTGTCTAATGAATTTCTAAAATGGATCAAAGATGAACAACAACTTGATGACCATCTAATGAACCTAAAGGAAACTATAAGAGATGGTCAAAATGGAGATTTTAACATAAAGAATGATGGAATCCTAAGGTTTAGAGAAAGGCTGTATGTACCTCAAAACTAGGATATTCGAAAGTTAATTTTGGAAGAGGGCCACAAAAGTAAGATGAGTTTTCATCCAGGAGCCACAAAGATGTATCAAGACTTGAAGAAAATGTTTTGGTGGTTTGGAATGAAGAAGCATATAGCAGAATATGTTCAAAGTTATTTGGTATGTCAGAAGGAAAAGATTGAACATCAGAAGCCAGTCGGACTGTTACAACCTTTAGACATTCCAGAGTGGAAATGGGATGGAATAGCTATGGATTTTATAACCGCTTTGCCCAAGACTCATAAGCAACATGATGCCATTTGGGTAATCATTGATAGGTTGACAAAGAGTTCACATTTCATTCCTATCAACCAGACGTTTAAATTGGATAGACTAGCTCAGGTATATGTAAAGGAAATTGTTAGATTGCATGGGATACCTTCAAGTATAATTAGTGATAGAGATCCCAGATTCACATCAAATTTTTGGCATCAATTGCATTTAGAGTTAGGAACCAAACTGAGGTTAAATTCAACTTATCATCTCCAAACAGATGGCCAGTCTGAAAGGACGATTCGGTCGTTAAAGGATATGTTAAGAGCTTGTGCTCTTGAACACAAAGGAAGTTGGGATGAGTTCTTACCATTGATTGGGTTTACTTACAACAATAGGTTTCACTCAAGTATTGGCATGGCTCCATATGAAGCATTGTATGGACAAAAGTGTCGTACACCTTTATGTTGGTATGAATTTGGAGAAAACAAAATATTGAGTTCAGAATTCGTGCAACAAACGACAGATCAGGTTAAGCTTATTAGAGAAAAAATGAAGGCTGCACAGGATCGTCAAAAGAGTTATAGTGATAAGAGGAGAAGACCTTTGGAATTTGAGGCAGGAGATCACGTGTAAAGCCCTGTATAATATTCATCTAGAATAATACCATACAAGTGTTTTATTTGGTACTGACACATCAAAAGTGCCTACTGACATGGTTCACATACTTGTCCATTCTAAAACATAGATACAACATATGGCACAAGGCATGGAAACTAGCCAAAAATAAAAAAATCTAAGATTAATATACAATATCCTCAATTGTATACAACAAAATAATACACAGCGGAAAATAAGCTTAACTAAGCTTCTCTTGAAACATCCACGCGTCGCTCCACTTGCAAATCAAACCTGCAAACCACACTTGAAATAAAGCAACTATAGTGGGGTGAGATACATCAAATCTCAGTGAGTTCCCTATCTTTTAGGTCCTCTCGGCTTTACAAGGTTCTATCAATCCTAACTCAAGTCAAGGGGAAGGGAAAATGACCTTGAGTACACAATCTCACAATCTCACACTATATGGAAACATGCCATGAGTTCATCAACTCAAAAGTATCACTAATCGATAACCATACCAAGGTACCTCCTGTTCCCGTCCGCTTCTACGTCTAGAAGGCGACCCGAGTCATAGATCCTTGTAATCTACTTGACATACGAATGGATTCGGGTTCTACGGGCCTTTTACCGTTATGAACCGTCACTTCACACGGGCCTTTTGCCGTCACAACCATACGCTCCATGGGCGCCATTCGTACATCATGGGGAATCAAACCTGCCAAGTAGTTGTGCATCCATTTCAGAGGAGTCCGAGACTCATGAAACTACACTCAAGATAAACCGGTTACGATTACATGATCACATACAACAAAACGATTGTATTCGACAATCACAAGGCTATGATGCCTTAAGGCCTCTCATGCCTTTCTAAAATCACAAAGGTTAACCACATGTTCCATACTAGTGTTTCACTCTTGACTAGGCCAATACTCGGCAAGGATGTATCTTCCAACAACACGTGTCCGAGCATCACCATCTAGAGTCTTCTACAATTTCTAGTTCCTTACTAGATTCTCCTATAATTCAAGTTTGAGGTTTCTTCACTCTTCCTATATCATTATCATATTAACATGCATATACTCTCATACATGCCTAACAATAACATTAGACAAGCATTTTACAACATTAATCATGAAACACACAAGTTAGCATCACATGTAAACCAATATACACACGTTCCACATAGTAGATCATGCACATTTCATCTCTACCAAATAAATCCATGACCCACAACTATGTTTCTACCTCACCATCACAAAGAGCATAAAATTAGCTTTCCAACGCTTCGAACGCGGACCAAAACGGACTTACGGTTCAAAAGTTATGAATTTTTGAAGTTTCAGAAATTTTCATTTTAGCCCAGACCTGCACGCTGAGCGCGCAGACTGTGCGCTGAGCGCGCTACCTGCTGCCACTCAGTCTTAAAAACAACATTTTTAGACTTTCGGACATCCGTTTTCGATTCCGTAAAAAGCTGCGATCTCAGGATTCGAAGTACTACAATATTTTCATCATTACAAGGCCATCCAACACATTACAAAATTTATACCCATTTGCTCAAATATGAAAAATTGGATTTTCAACCAACTCACCCACTCTAAACTTAGTCTAACATAATCAAACACACCACAAGTATCAACAGAGGTACAATAGCATAGTTTAGCATGGTTTGATCATTATCATTATCAAAAATACACATTTGCTCAAGAACACAAATGTTCTTCAAAACCTAACATTTTTCCATCAAACCAAAGTTAATCAAAACATCAAACAATCAATACTACATGTTTCTATAAGCTCACTGATCATTCATTTCGATTTATTACACATTTCATCCGTTAGATTTTATCGAATAGCAATTTAAGCATTTTTCCACAAAACCTAACTTAAGCTAAAACAATCTCTAACTCTAAAACTTAAAGCTTCTAACTAGAACCCACCTGATAATCGAAGAGGAGTTTGAAGAAGATGTTGAAGATGATCCATGGGTTTCTCTCTTCTTTCTCTTTTCTCCATTTTCCTCTTTTCCTCTTCTCCTTCTCTTCCTTTCTCCTTTTCTTTCTTCTTTACTAACTTCTTCTTTTTCTCTTTCCAAATATATACATATATTATACTATTATAATACAATATAATCCAATAGAGTAAAATATCTCCAATTGATATTTTATCGTCTCAACCCAATTGATCAATTATTAGAGTTACCAAAATTACTTCCTTGAATTAATAAATATTAATCCGTCTCTTGAATAAAATAATTGACCTCTTCAGAGTTCATTAGTTGCTCTATTGATCCCAAATGTCAATACTTAAAGTACTTAGAGGATTCCATTAATCTAATTTACCAATGATAGAGCACATAGATACTCATCTGATCTCATCTGATATCCAATTGAGCATTTAAATAATATGGGGTATTACACTCTCCCCCCCTTAAATTGAAATTCGCCCCCGAATTTCCTCTAGTTGACAATAACTGCAACTTGTATCATTGTCTTAGATCCATTCTTAACTTTACTTCCGTTACAATTCCTGACGTATTCCAATCCCAACTTGACTTCACAAATCAAAATCCTTATTTTCACAATTTACCAAACTTCATGTCCCTAGTCATACTCTTATTCCAATATTGGGTTAATTTTCAACTCGTTCCTCCATAATTCCTCTGTTGCTCCATACAAAAGACTTGGTCGCATCCTACCTCGGAAGGAGTGTACCATTCTACCTTCCTCTACCGAGTCACAACCAAACCGTAACACCTCATCTCAAATTCAGGATAACAAACACCCATCAAATCCTCATGAGGTAATTCAGTGATTCCTTTCCTTTAAGCAATTACCGACAGTTATCTTTTCATAAATATTTTAATGTTCAAAACCACTTCGAAATTCGTCAACCGACTTCTTTACCAGTTCCATCAAGTCTGATGCTATACACTGTACTCATTCAATCTGATATTTCATCTCTTTCGTATCACACCGAAAGGTAACACACTTAGAACAAAATCTTCTTATTTCCAATCTTCCAATCAATTTCTCTTCCGATTCTTATAAATTCGACTGAGCCCTTTCATTTGTCACCTTCCACTGCGCAGCTCCAATTCTAACAATGGGATACCACCAATCCTTAAGCATTACCAAGTAGCTAACAGTCTGCAGAGGGATACGCTTATCCATTAGGGTCCTTACTAACCAATGGCACAAGAACTTACTGACGTCCTACGGTAAAACAATTTCCTCGCCCATACACAACATCTTAACATCCGTCCAACACTCTCCCGACGATAAAGACACAGAATCACACTGCTACCATCATAACATATACAATTCCAATTCCCTTCTAAACTCGAACCCCATAATTCCAAAATAGCTTAACAACTTTCGTTTCTAGTTACCACATTCCAAATCGATTCTTCTTACGGTTTCCGACTTACTCAAAGCTTCTGTCGTCACCAAATCTCCACTAATGACAATGTAACACCATCACGGAACTTCAACCATATACTAATCACCACTCATCAAAACTTTAACCATTCAAAGCGAGGTTGTGAGTTTCCATAGTACTCACCACTTCACCTACACATGCACCTTTGAAGTCCGTACCACGCTTCTTAATTGAATCCACTTCTCTTAATCATTTTGTTTCACATACAATCCAATTTACATGCTTAATTCTGGAACATCCAATTCTTACGCGTACTTGTAAAGATAACTTCCACATTTCATTCTCTTGGTGAAACACAATGACACATAACTGGTACCACTCTCACGGTCTAAATTCGATACCATAAACTCACGAAAGGACACAATTACTAACTCGGACCAACCACCCATATCTTAATAACACCAATCACGCACCGAACTATTCCTTGTGAGGTCAACACCTCATGAGTATTTTCTGACTTCGTCCTTAAAGTTCTCAACAGTAAGAATAACAATGCACCTAAGACTTTCTCGGGCTTAACACAGTTCACAAGATTACTTTCCCAAAAGTCAAACTACCTTGTCGTCTAAACAAATGATCGACCAAGTAACACCCTTCCTGAAGTTCCGGTTTCAAAATACCAATTCATCTTTCATTCACTTGCAATTCTATTCCACATTCAGATCATACTCTCCAATCGGAGCAACGTAAGTTAACAAAACACAGATGATGGTTCCCAAGGAATTTCACAATTTACACACCCGTTAATCGATTAACCATCCAAGCTAATCGGATTAACTTCTCAAAATTCCACGTAAGACACTTTTCATGCATGGGTTAATCGGTTAACACTGCTGCAAAAACAAAACCAGTTACTCATAATTCAAATCCACCCCTTCCCGAACCATCAATCCGATTTGTTCTTATCTTAGAGTATCATTGTCAACTGGTGGCTCCTTAACTGGTGTTACATTCACTAACCATTATCCACCCAAGGTAAAACCGACAAAAATCAAAACATGCAGATGACACACTCCAACCAAGTAACAAGGCAACATTCCAAATTCTGACGCGGTCACTCTACAAAACTTCAGTGGAATAGTTCATCTTTTTTCTCAAACAACTACACTGGCTGGAAGTCAATAACGACGACATTCTAAAGTTTTTGCCACAATTCAACTTAATTCGTCCACAAGCAAAACCCAACACACTACCATTATACGACACCACAAAAGTGATGGACATAACATGTCGAGTACACAAACTTATTCCCTCACTTAAATTTCTTGGTGAGAATTAAGACAACAACGTCCTTAGTCCAACAAAAGGTAGATTCTGAATAATCCAATCATTCAAAAATACAGAAGGTTCTCTATACTTGAAAATAGATCGGGGTAATGCATCCTCTTAAAGAACCTTTCTATCACTTCGTATACACTAACCGGGATTTCTTACCTTCCACTACCCATTACACATCCCACTTACACCAAATTACTTAATGGAAGATTTGCAACCGACAATTCTCATCAACTAGTTACAAAACCCTTCCGGTATAAATCATTTCATGATTTACACTTAGTCCGTAATAAGTCCTGATTTTGCTTCTCATTGTTTACCACAATCTTGTTTCTTAAAATACAATACTCACTGTCCCACAAAGTATCTTCACCTTTATCTCAAGAATAAGAATCCATTACGTACACATGTGACCACGGTGCTACCACTACGCTTGTTCTTAATACCAAGGTGTAACCTTCTCATAACATACCATCGATACCGTTTTCCATATCACGTTTACTTTGCTCTCAACGGTAATCCTCTTAGGTACAAAAATAAAACCATCTTACTAAGATTCCCTTCAATCCAAGATACTTACTCTGTCTCTTAATACAAACTACTTTCGGTCCATATCACTACACTTTCTATTACTAAATGAAGTCCAAACTTTCTCCAACACAATACCTTATACCCTTCCTTGGGTAAGTTACCAAATCTCAAATTCCAAATTGGCCTCTTACTGAAAACGGAAAACCTGAAGTATTATCCCGAACTTAATCTCCACGCATAACTGAAGATACACCACTCATGTCTTACCCTTCTTTCGGCTCACACTTGTTTCACTTGAAACATGTAAACACATCCTTGTGTTCCTTCTCATACTTCTCTACTACTTTAGGTTCCCATAAAAGTCGGACATCCTTGACCCTCAACTTTAACCAGTCGGAAGATATTGTTCCGAACACATTCCTTAAGGTACTCTCGTCCATTCAAGATACCATAACAACCTTAGAAACCGAAACACCAATACCTATCTCACTTCCGGACCTTACATCACACATTCCACAAAACAACTTTTCTTTTCCTCGGAATGAAATTACTTGAAGTCCTTATTCACCCCAATGGTCAATCCAGCTCTACTAGCCACTTTACATATTCCTCAATACCTTAACCAATCGTCCACTAGAAAGTCTTAACTTTCAAACTCCATCTTTTCCAAAGGATTGCTTAAACAACACACCACTCTTCAGTTCCATGCTACCCCAAAGCACGACTTCTACTAAAACCTCAACTGAGCTGACCAAAACTCATCACTACTAACTCTTGGCTTGAGCCTACCCTCACAGCACAAGTTCCGACAACACTTCGGAATCCTCGTGGTCGCTCAACCATGATTCTACCTATCACATACATAGCATTAGGTTGATCAGGCCCAACACTAGATAGTATGATATTAAGTTTCATGCTGGCAAGACACACTTAAGAGGCAGGAATAAATTTACTTATGATGTTTCAAGGCTAGGTCGAGGACACGACCTGCTCTGATACCAACTGTAAAGCCCTGTATAATATTCATCTAGAATAATACCATACAAGTGTTTTATTTGGTACTGACACATCAAAAGTGCCTACTGACATAGTTCACATACTTGTCCATTCTAAAACATAGATACAACATATGGCACAAGGCATGGAAACTAGACAAAAATAAAAAAATCTAAGATTAATATACAATATCCTCAATTGTATACAAGAAAATAATACACAGCGGAAAATAAGCTTAACTAAGCTTCTCTTGAAACATCCACGCGTCGCTCCACTTGCAAATCAAACCTGCAAACCACACCTGAAATAAAGCAACTATAGTGGGGTGAGATACATCAAATCTCAGTGAGTTCCCTATCTTATAGGTCCTCTCGGCTTTACAAGGTTCTATCAATCCTAACTCAAGTCAAGGGGAAGGGAAAATGACCTTGAGTACACAATCTCACAATCTCACACTATATGGAAACATGCCATGAGTTCATCAACTCAAAAGTATCACTAATCGATAACCATACCAAGGTACCTCCTGTTCCCGTCCGCTTCTACGTCTATAAGGCGATCCGAGTCATAGATCCTTGTAATCTACTTGACATACGAATGGATTCGGGTTCTACGGGCCTTTTACCGTTATGAACCGTCACTTCACACGGGCCTTTTACCGTCACAACCATACGTTCCATGGGTGCCATTCGTACAGCACGGGGAATCAAACCTGCCAAGTAGTTGTGCATCCATTTCAGAGGAGTCCGAGACTCATGAAACTACACTCAAGATAAACCGGTTACGATTACATGATCACATACAACAAAATGATTGTATTCGACAATCACAAGGCTATGATGCCTTAAGGCCTCTCATGCCTTTCTAAAATCACAAAGGTTACCCACATGTTCCATACTAGTGTTTCACTCTTGACTAGGCCAATACTCGGCAAGGATGTATCTTCCAACAACACGTGTCCGAGCATCGCCATCTAGAGTCTTCTACAATTTCTAGTTCCTTACTAGATTCTCCTATAATTCAAGTTTGAGGTTTCTTCACTCTTCCTATATCATTTTCATATTAACATGCATATACTCTCATACATGCCTAACAATAACATTAGACAAGCATTTTACAACATTAATCATGAAACACACAAGTTAGCATCACATGTAAACCAATATACACACGTTCCACATAGTAGATCATGCACATTTTATCTCTACCATATAAATCTATGACCCACAACTATGTTTCTACCTCACCATCACAAAGAGCATCAAATTAGCTTTCCAACGCTTCGAACGGGGACCAAAACGGACTTACGGTTCAAAAGTTATGAATTTTTGAAGTTTCGAAATTTTTCATTTTAGCCCAGACCTGCGCGCTGAGCGCGCAGACTGTGCGCTGAGCGCGCAGACTGTGCGCTGAGCGCGCTACCTGCTGCCACTCAGTCTTAAAAACATCATTTTTAGACTTCCGGACATCCATTTTCGATTCCGTAAAAAGCTGCGATCTCAGGATTCGAAGTACTACAATATTTTCATCATTACAAGGCCATCCAACACATTACAAAATTTATACCCATTTGCTCAAATATGAAAAATTGGATTTTCAACCAACTCACCCACTCTAAACTTAGTCTAACATAATCAAACACACCACAAGTATCAACAGAGGTACAATAGCATAGTTTAGCATGGTTTGATCATTATCATTATCAAAAATACACATTTGCTCAAGAACACAAATGTTCTTCAAAACCTAACATTTTTCCATCAAACCAAAGTTAATCAAAACATCAAACAATCAATACTACATGTTTCTATAAGCTCACTGATCATTCATTTCGATTTATAACACATTTCATCCGTTAGATTTTATCGAATAGCAATTTAAGCATTTTTCCACAAAACCTAACTTAAGCTAAAACAATCTCTAACTCTAAAATTTAAAGCTTCTAACTAGAACCCACCTGATAATCGAAGAGGAGTTTGAAGAAGATGTTGAAGATGATCCATGGGTTTCTCTCTTCTTCCTCTTTTCTCCATTTTCCTCTTTTCCTCTTCTCCTTCTCTTCCTTTCTCCTTTTCTTTCTTCTTTACTAACTTCTTCTTTTTCTCTTTCCAAATATATACATATATTATACTATTATAATACAATATAATCCAATAGAGTAAAATATCTCCAATTGATATTTTATCGTCTCAACCCAATTGATCAATTATTAGAGTTACCAAAATTACTTCCTTGAATTAATAAATATTAATCCGTCTCTTGAATAAAATAATTGATCTCTTCAGAGTTCATTAGTTGCTCTATTGATCCCAAATGTCAATACTTAAAGTACTTAGAGAATTCCATTAATCCAATTTACCAATGATAGAGCACATAGATACTCATCTGATCTCATCTGATATCCAATTGAGCATTTAAATAATATGGGGTATTACATCACGTGTCCATTAGGGTAACTCCTAGAGCGAGAATTGCACGAGCAATCAAAACAAGGAAGTTAAAACCAAGGTTTATCGGGCCTTTTCAAATTCTATGGCGGATTGGACCAGTAGCGTATCACATTACTTTACCGCCAAACCTGTCTAATCTTCACGATGTATTCCACGTTTCACAACTGAGGAAGTATTATCCTAACCCTTCACGTGTCATTGAGCCTAAAACTGTGGAACTTAGGATAACTTGGAATATGAGGCTTTACCTGTCAAGATTTTAGATCATCGAATTAAGGAACTTCTTGGAAAACAGATACCATTGGTTAGAGTTGTGTGGGATGATGTAACTGGTGATTCTACTTGGGAAAGGGAAGACGACATGCGTCAGAAGTATCCACATATGTTTTAGGTACGCTAAATTTCGAGGACGAAATTTCTTTTAAGGGGGGTGGTAATGTAACATCCTAATTTTTCATACTTTAAATAATATATCTAATTAGATTTGAGACTTTAACATCGCTAATTATTAAAATATAAATATTGAAACTAGCACCTATAATAATTAGTTTATCAATTAATTACCCTTTATTTTTATTATTAATATTATTATTCAATTTGAATATCATCGTTTCATTTTACAAACTAAACTTTGAAATTGAAATTAATACTTAAAAATACTTAACTTTAATTTAATTAATTATTCATTTTATTTTTATTATTATTATTGTTGTTGTTTTGTTATTATTATTATATTATTTTATTTTATTTGATTATTATCATTTTATTCTACAAACTAATTAGTAAATAAAATAATCTTAAGTTAATAATAATTATCCTTGTTGTCATTATTATTATTTTTATTATTATTATCATTTCTTTTTTACAAAAGAAATATATATCTCTTTTTTTATTAATATCATAAATGATATTAGGTCATGAAACATTAAGATATAAAGCTCTCATACCTTTCTTATAAATTATTTTCACAAAGTCATACTAGAACATCTAAAGAACTATTGATGTAAGACTAGTAAATATTTGATAAAGACATATTTATTAGCAAGAGTTGAAAAGTTAGAAGGTATGGGCAAAAGAAGACATATTTTTGTTATTTTAATATTTTACAACTAGTATAAATAGGGGTATTTCCCACCCCATTTTCATTCACTCATTCACAAATCTTCTTTCTTACCTCTTTATTTTTTTCCTTCTCTAGTTTCTTCATATAACAATATTAGTTTTAGTTATTGAGGTTCTCACGGTGTCGGTTCGTAACTTTTAGAGTTATTTTGTACTAAAAGTTGTTCTAAAGTTTCAAAGGAGTTTTATACGTCAAAGTTCTGCCCAAATCATTTTCATAAGTAATCGGTAAGCCGTTATAATGTCTATTTTATTTTAATTATATTATTTTAATTATGTTATTTATATAAAGGTTATTGCCATTTTAAATCGTTATAATGTCCAAGTATTATTATAATTTAAGTATTATTAGGAATATACTCTTGATAATTTTCTAAAACGAACAAATCCAAACGGAGGTATAGTCTAATTTATATTTGAATTTAATAATTATTTAAATATAATGGAAGTTATTATTAAATACTTTAATAAATAAATATTTCAAGTTGAAACGGAAGTATGTTTAATTAACCATAAATTATATTCTAATAATTTTATAAATTTTGTACAATTCAACGGTTATCGTAAATTAGGTTCTTGGCAAAGATCGGAGAAAACGCTGGTGGACTTTCAACAACGCTCAACAACAAAAGGTGGGGGCAAGATTTGGTATACGTTGGGATGGTTAACGTAAAATAGCTTAATATATATGTGTGTAGTGGTGACCCAAGTCCTACTAGCGATAAATAAGTAAGAAGAGCCTATTCTCGAATAATGATTTTCACGAATCAAAGAGCGAGGTTACGCCGACGTTAATTATTTATCATAGGAATAAGCTATGACAATTTGACGTTGTAATGTGCTTGCATTGTTTGATTAATTGTCTAAATTGTTTATTTTATTTATACTTGAATGATTGTGATTGTTAGACTAAGAATAATGATCTATTAAGGAGAGAACAACATTACTAGATATTAAGTATTAGATCCCCAATAACATAAGAGAAGTTGGATACATTGAGTAGTTGTATTTGGTTGGATTCTGGCTAAGGAAAGACTTTGTCGACTATGTCCTTTACGGTCCACCTCTATTACTTGGGAAGTCAACCATACAATTATTCATTGTACAAAATGAACTGGTTATGTAGAGTTAAGGATCATGCCAAGAAGAAATACGACAAGACATATGATGGATTTGGCCCTCGACCTAAGTATCTAGATAATAAGTATAACCTTAAGGGTTGATACGATATTTCCCAAGTATTAACTTAATACTTATGGTTAAGAGTTTCCACAAGATGATTGAGAGATCATATAGACTTGCATTGAGGAATGTGTAAGCCCACTGCTGTGCGGTATGGGATGCTAGAGCTTGATCGGTCGCCTACAAGCCCAACGGGGATTATTATCTATGCATGCTAGGCAAGGCAAGGTTCTTGGCCTGAATTCTCAAGGACGTTCGACTTATATCACCTAGACTCCGTGTGAAGTTAGGAGGCGTAGCTATTCGTAATTGGGAGTACGTTGGTGGCATGTAGTATTGTGATATCTGATATTGATAAATGGGATAGATATCATTGACAGTGTTTTGTAGCCTGAGTTAGCATATAGTTCAGGGATGCATTAGAATAAATAGAGATAGAGTATATATATTTATGGGTTAAATATACGCTTGTTTGAATAATTGTGGTTGCCATATATATTATTATTTTACACATTCATTCCAACTTTTAAACTTGTACATAAATCTTAGCCCTATGTCGTTTTTGTTTTGCATTTTGGGTTAATCTATGACGATCAGACAATGATATCGAATCTTGCTTACTTCCCGACAGTTCAAAAGGAAAGGATACCAAGTGACGTGGAGATGGCTTACTATAACATCTAGATTGGGAGTTGTTAGCATTTTGTCAAACGCTGATCATATCCCTACTACTACAGTCAATATAAGTGTCAGTCTCGTTGGACTTAGGAGGTCCTTTTTGTTATGCTTTCTTTTGGTTTCTTTTCTGTACTTTTATTTTATGTTTTATCTATGTGGCAAGGCCACTAGTCTTAACGATGTCAAACTCTATGTAAAATATATTTGAAGCATATGTATGTGAAGCAGTATGTTTTTAAATAATTCAGTCTTGTTATTTAAAAGTTTCAAATTTTTAGTATTCTTATTAAAGGTTTCATTAGAATTTCACTAATGGGACAGAGGTTGTCTCACCGACAACCGCTCCCTCACCCTCAGGTGTTACATGTAACCACTCTCCACACTCTTCTGCCTCGGGTGTTACATGTCCACCAACTTCTACTTGGTTTATCCCCAAACTAAATCGTACTGGGAGAGGTATGACTCTGATATCATTTTTAACGCCCCAGACTACATTAATGATTATCGACTAACCCTACAAACTAATATCAGTCTTTTCAGCATGATTTATTCTCACTCACGTGCTTTCTGAGAAACTTCTCAGAATGTCACCCAGCTCAAAATTGCTCCAAGTCAAGCACACATAATTGTGGAGTTCTTAATGAACAGGCTATCGAAAAGAAGATGCATCTTGTTGGTATAGGTAGTATCAATTAATCCTTATAAGCCTTCCTTCAACCATGCAGTCTCATACCTGCACAGCCTTAGGATCCCTCTCATTCCGATGTGAATACAATTTTTCCCTATAAGCTACTAGAAGCATCTCGTTGTCATGCCTCATGCACCGACAATAACTCTCTCTCCATCGGGTGTTACATGAACCACTCTCCGCCATCTTCTGTCTTGGGTGTTACATTATTCGTAACGATCATCAAGAAGGCATATGAAAAAATTAACAAGTAAGTATTTTATATTCTTCATTCATAATTTATTATATGTTTATTTTTTTAAGTTGTTAGTTTCTAACAACACTACACCAAATAAGACATTTAATAGCGCTTTTAAGTGCTATTAAATCCCCTGCTATTATAGGTTAGGCACCTATGATAGCCCTTTAAAGGCGCTATTAAATGTGAGGACTTTAATAGCGTTTTCATGAAAAGCGCTATTAAATGCTCTTCTTTTTCTTAAAAAGAATTTAATAGCGTTTTTAGGAAAAGCGCTATTATAGATCCAATATTTAATAGCTCTTTTAAAAAAAGCGCTATTAAATTTCTTTCTTTTTTCAACTCAATATTTCTGCAAAAATAACGCAATCGTTATTCTTAAAATACAAACATTAAACCAACAAATAACGAGAAACTATGCTCAATCAATTTGTGTCAACCAAAAATTTAATTACAACTATTTCTGTTATTTACAAGAATCTGATTTATATTATTAAAAAAAGAGTTTATCCATCACTTGCACTAGAAAAGAAAAGAAAAAAGTCACAACCCTGCACCTCTAGACAACATCTTTAATTAGAAGAATCATGTGGCGTCAAGTCGATCATGAACCATGCTCTCTACACACAGATCCATTACCAAGAGCTACTAGAACCGACATACACACAAACAATCTAGCTAAAACAGAATCAGTCTAAATGCTTTATTAATAAATCAAAACATTGAGTATAAATCATACCTCTCACACACATATAAACAACACAATGATTGAATTTTTTATGGAAACCAAATCCGCCTAGGCATAAAACCAGACCCACATTCTTCCTGCACTTATGAAAGGTTTACCTGCCAATGTCTTGAGAAGAAACTAAAATTCCATTAGTTATTCTTACAGAGCAATTTTCAAACAACAACCTCTCAATTCTGCAACATAATAAATCATTGTTATCATTATAAACTATCAAGCCAAGTATGCAAAACTTACCGTATGTATAAACTGCTAGAGACTTTTTTTAAAGTATCAAAAGATACAGACATATTACTTAAAAACAATAACTGTAAGTTCAATAAAATAAATGCTACCTTTACTCAAAAACACTTCAATAATAATCATTGAAGGAAAAATCAAAACATTCCACAATTTTATTGTTCTCTAGTTTACTATTGCATCTATATGAACTAACATAGGATTGAATCTCTAATCAAATCATTAGAATATTGAAATAGCTAACAAAAATATCAATGCAGACTAAGTTTCACAGTAGCCTTTGAATATTTTTATCAAAGAAGCTAGCTTTGAACAGGTGAGCCGTAGAAGGCATGAGGATCTTGCTTGTTACAGGCTCAATACAAAGATAACAACTCAACTAGAATGATATATAACACAATATGGTAGAGAGAGACTCTCTGCCGTCTCTCTAGAACTGCATCATCTTCTTTATAGAACCGCTTCATCTCCTTCAACACGCTTTTAGATTTTAGAAGAACTATGAAGATCTAATGTTTCAGTAAGTTTTTCTGCGTGCTTCTCCTCCATCCTTAGTTTCGATCCAGTGAAGCTTTCGTGTTATCTTCGGCTTAAATTCTTAGCTTTTGAGTTTAAGGGCCTTGGTAATATGTTAGTTTTCCTCCTGGGTTGGGATTGAGGTTTGCTTTGTTGAGCTTTGCAGAATCAATTTTTATTTTGATCCCTCTATTCTCTGTTGGTCTATTGTGTTTTCGTTTTTTCGTTGTATGCGTGCAACATGTAGTGGGAGAGGGTTGGTAGGAAGGCAAGAAGGGGGTTTAGTGGAGGCTTCTCAGTGTGGAAGGAGAACAATGGTAAAGGAGCAGCAAACGGGGAACCTACGACATCCTTCTTTGTAACTGAGTTCCCAAAGACTATGAACACTAAGGATTTGTTTGAGGTGTTTAAGGTGCATGGAGTTATTTCAGAAGTCTTCGTTTCAGCGAGAAGAGACAAACTTGGAAAAAGATTCGGTTTTCCCAAGTTCTGAAAAGTTCATGATTCCCGTATCCTGGCTTGTAATCTCGATAGTATCAGTTTGGAAGGCAAAAAGTTATTCGTTAATATTCCCAGATTTAATTTGGAGAACAAGCAACCTGTAATACCCCGTATTATTGTAAATGCTCAATTGGATATCAGATGAGTATCTACGTACTCTATCTTTGATTAATTGGATTAATGGAATCCTCTAAGTACCTTAAGTATTGGCATTTGGGATCAATAGAGCAACTAATGAACTCTGAGGAGATCAATTTATTATTTAGTTCAAGAGAGACTTTTATGATAACTCAAATGATTGATCAATTGGGTTGAGACGACAAAATATCAATTGGAGATATTTTGCCCGGTTGGGTTTATATTATATAATATAGTATTATATATATATTACTGTTGAAAGCCTTTAGGGCGAAGTTGGAGATTACTCACGAAGTATTGTTCTTGTAAGGAATATTTCGGTGTTTAATTATGGTGTTAATCAGGTATGAGCGGTTGGTCAGAATTCAGTAAGTGTTATCTTCCGTGAGTTCATGGTTTTGGTTTCGGACTCCGTAAGAGTGGTGCCAGTTGTGTACAGTTGTGTTTTACTCAGAGAAGGAAATTTGAAAGTTATCTTTCCAAGTACGAGTGAGAATTAGGCGTTCCGAAGTTAAGTATGTAACTTGGATCGTTATGGATAAAACGATGGAGAGATGAGGATTTATTTGGGAAGCATGGTATAGACTTCGACAGCGTATATGCGTGTAGGGTGTTGTTGTGAGTTGGTGAGTGGTATGGAAAACTCACAATTGTGCCTGGGATGGTTTAAGTTTTGATAAGCGGTGACTCGAATATGATTGTATTTCTATGTTGGTGTTACGTTGATGTTGGATGAGATCTCGTGTCAACAAGGAATCTTGAGTAAGTCGGAAAACCGTAGGTATAATCGATTTAGAATGTGGTAACTAGCATTGGAAACTGTTAAGCTATTTTGGATGCATTAATTCGAGTTTGGAATGGATTGAGAATTGTATATGTTGTGGTTGTAATAGTGTAACTCCTGCATCTTTAGCGTCTAGAGAGTGTTGGACAGATGTTGAGATATTATGCGTTAGCAAAGGAATTATTCTACCATGGGACGTCAGTAAGTTTCTTGCACCGTTGATTAGTAAGGATCCCAGTGGATAAGTGTGTTTCCCCATGGACTATCAGCTACGTGGTAGTGCTTACGAAGTGGTGGTATCCCATTGTTAGAATTGGAGTTACGCAGTAGAAAGTGACGATGAAAGGACTCAGTCGGATTTATGAGAATCGGAGAAGAAATTGGTTGTAAGATTTGAAATAAGAAGATTTTGTTCTAAGTGTGTTGCCTTTTGGTGTGATACAAAAGATATGAAATATCGGATTGAATGAGTATAGTGTACAACAACAGGCTAGATAGAATTGGTAATTGAGTTGTTTGGCAATCTGTGAAGTGGATCGAATGTTAAAGGATTTACGGAATGATGGTTGTCGGTAATTATATCAAGTTAAGGAATCACTAAATTACCTCCCGAAGATTTGTTAAGTGTTTGTTATCCTAAACCAAGAGAAGGTGTTACGGTTTTGTTGTGACTCAGTAGGGGAGTATGAAATGGTACCTTCTTTCCGAAGGTAGGATGCGACCAAGTCTTTTTATGGGCAACAGATGAATTGAGGAAACGCAAAGTTAGGAATTAACTCGATATTGGAATAAGAATATGAATAAGGACGTGAAGTTTGATAATTTGTGAAATTAAGAATTTGGTCTGCGAAATCAAGTTGGATTATGGATATGTCAGAAATTGTAACGGACGTAAAGTTAAGTGTGAATCTAAGACCAGGATACAGACTGCGGTTTGTTGTTGAATAGAGGAAATTCGGGGGCGAATTTCAATTTAAGGGGGGGGAGAGTGTAATACCCCGTATTATTGTAAATGCTCAATTGGATATCAGCTGAGTATCTACGTACTCTATTTTTGATTAATTGGATTAATGGAATCCTCTAAGTACCTTAAGTATTGGCATTTGGGATCAATAGAGCAACTAATGAACTCTGAGGAGATCAATTTATTATGTAGTTCAAGAGAGACTTTTATGATAACTCAAATGATTGATCAATTGGGTTGAGACGACAAAATATCAATTGGAGATATTTTGCCCGGTTGGGTTTATATTATATAATATAGTATTATATATATATTGCTGGAAAGGAAAAGAAAAGAAAAACATAGAAAGAAGAAGAAGAGAAAGAGGAAAAGAAGAGAAAGAGGGAAAAAGCCATGGATGAAGAAGAAAAGCTTGTGGATCATCTTCATCGATTCATCATCTTCTTCAAACTCCTCTCCGTATATCAGGTGGGTTCTAGTTAGACACTCTAAGTCTAGAAATATAAGTTTTGGACTTAGGTTAGATTTAAGAGAAAATGAAATCTAACGGATAAAACGTGGAATAAATCGAGTTAAATGAATGGGTTTACTTGTTATTATGTTTTGGTATGAATTGGAAGTGTTGGGGATGAGTTTTGGGGACTAAGGACCTGCTGATGCGTTTCTGAGATTTCTAGGTTTTGCGCTGTTCGCCTAGCGAACCTGGGGCGAAGCGCAGCGAACGGATTTTCGAGGGTTCGCCTAGCGAACCCGCCAGCGAAGGTCAGCGAATGTTCGCCAGAGACGTTCGCCTAGCGAACTTTGTGTGTTTTCAGTTCTGTTTGGTTCTGACTTGCTTCGCTGAGTTGTTCGTGAAGCGAAGGGCGAGGCGAAGGTTCGCTAGAGAGTTCGCGAAGCAAACTTTATGTCTGTTTTGGCTCTGTTTGTTCATTCGCCAGGGGCTTCGCCTAGCGAAGGCTGGAGCGAATGCTCGCTGGGTGTTCGCCTAGCGAATGTGACAGTTAGTGCAGTTTGTTTCCTTCATAACTTTTGATCCGTAACTCGGATCGGGACGTTCTTGGTGTCATTAGAAAGCTATGACGACCCTCTATCCGATAAAAAGTGAAAATATTGGGTATGATGTGGGATTTTATATTTAAGTGGAAATGATGGAAACCATGATATGTGGTATGTGTGAATCCATATCTTTTGGATCGTAACTCCGATCGAGGCATGGTAATAGTCGTTGTAAACCTATGGAAATATCCTACGCTATGAAAGTGAAAAAATAATGGCTTTGATACCCGATTAAATGAATCGGAGGGAACCCGAAAGGGGTGTTATGTGTTATGTTATTATATGTGTTACTTGTAATATTTGTGCTTTTACCATGTTTATCTAATTGTGAATTGTGAATGAAAGATATATATGTATGCTAAAATATGAAATAGGTAGAGTGAGGATTATTACCAAAAAACTGTGTCGGAAGTGTGAATTGTTCCATGTGTGGCAACGCTCGTGCATGAAAGGCCGAGGCGTGTGCAGTTCAATCATAACCACTGTTTCTTGCGGTGTAGTTTCATGAGACTCGAGCACCTCCTCTGAAACGTTATGCACAACTACTTGGCAGGTTTGATTCCCGCGTATAGTACGAATGGAGCCTACGGGTAAAGAGACTTGTGATGGTTAACAGGCCATGTGAAGTGACGGTTCACGGCTAACAGGCCGATGTTCCGAATCCAATTCGTATGTCAAGTAGCGACAATGATTCATGACTCGGGTCGTCTTCTAGATGTAGAAGCGGACGGGAATAGGGGATACCTTGGTATTGGTTATTGATTGTGAATCCTTGAGTTTACAGGCTCAAGAGGTACTTCGGTACTAGTGTGAGTTTACAGGCTCACCGTGATGGTTACTTGTGTGTGTGTACTCATGGTCTTTCCCCTTTCCCCTTTGACATGAGTTAGGTTATTTAGAACCTTGTAAAGCCGAGAGGACTATAGGATAGGGAACTCACTGAGATTTGATGTATCTCACCCCACTATAGTTGCTATATTTCAGGTTCGGATTGCAGGTTGATTTGCAAATGGAGCTATGCTTGGATGTTTCAAGAGAAGCTCAGCTTTAGTTTTTCCGCTGTGTATTTTATTGTTATATACAATTGGGGATATTGTATATTCGTAGATTTTATTTTTCTTTGGCTAGTTTCCATGACTTGTTCCAAGTGTTGTAGTTAGGTTTTAGAATGGACAATTATGTGAACTATGCCATTAGGCACTTTTGATGTGTCAGTACCAAATAAAATGCGTGTATTGTATTATTCTAGATATATATTATACAGGGCATTACAGTTGGTATCAGAGCAGGTCGTGTCCTCGACCTAGCCTTGAAACATCATAAGTAAATCTTTTCCTGCCTCTTAAGTGTGTCTTGCCATCATGAAACTTAATATCATACTATGTAGTGTTGGGTCTGATCAACCTAATACTATGTATGTGATAGGTAGAATCATGGTTGAGCGACCACGAGGACTCCGAAGTGTTGTCAAAACTTGTGCTGTGAGGGAACGCTCGAGCCAAGAGTTAGTAGTGAGGAGTTTTGGTCAGCTTAGTAAGGTTTTGTAGAAGTTATGCCTTGGGTAGCATGGAATCAAAGTGTAATGTGTGGTTTAAGCAATCCTTTGGAATTCATGGAGTCTTAAGGTTAAGGATCTCTATCGGACGATTGGTCAAGGTATCCAGGAATATGTAACGTCGCTAGTGGAATTGGATGGACCACTAGTATGGATAAGGATTTCAGGTAATCTCATTCTGTGAAAAAGAAAGGTTGTTTTATGGAACGCGTGGCGTAAGGTCCGGAAGTGAGATAACTATTGGTGCTTCCTTTCTAAGGTCGTTAAGGTATCTTGAATGGACGAGAGTACCTTAAGGAATGTGTTCGGAACAATATCTTCCGATTGATTAAAAGTTGAGAGTTAAGGACGTTCGGCTTTTATGGGAACTTAAAGTAGTATAGAAGTGTGAGAAGCAACACAAGGATGTGTTTACATGCTTCAAGTGAAACAAGTGTGCGTCGGACGAAGAGTAGGTGATGAATTATGTATCTTCGGTTATGAAGAGAGATTTAGTTCGAAATGATACATCAGGATTTCTGTTTCCAATAGGAGACCAATTTGGAATTGTTAAATTACCCAAGGAACAGTGTAAGGTATTATGTTGGAAAAAGATTGAACTTCATTTAGTAACGGAAGAAATGTGTGTTAAGGAGTAGAGTAAGTATCTTGGAATTTAAGGGAAACGGTATTAACGGTATGTTAAGAGAAAGTGACAACGGGATGTATTTTGGACGGGGGTGCAAGGGAGTTTAAGGTGTTGATGAACCTATAGTTAAGGAAGTGTAATCAGATATGGATCACCCGTAAGTACCCTGGTAGTACGAACTGAACTGAGGAGGTTACCCCTTGGTATTAAGAACAAGCGTAGTAGTAGCACCGTGGTCACAAGTGTAAGTGATGGATTCTTATTCTTGAGAGAAGTGTGAAGGGACGTACCTCGTGGAGCAGTGAGTACTATATTTTCAGAGTTAAGATTGTGGTAAAACAACGAAAAGCAATTTAGGACGTATTACGGACTAAGTGTAAATCATGGAACGATTTATACCAGAAGGGTTTTGTTAATAGTTGATGAGAGTTGTCGGCTACGAACTTTCCATTAAGTAATTTGGCGAAAGTGGGATGTTCCATGGATAGCGGAGGGTAAGAAATCCCGGTCAATGTGTGCGAAGTGATAGAAAGGTTCTTCAAGAGGGTGCATTACCCCGATTTATTTTCAAGTATAGAGAAACTCCTGTAATTGTGAATAATCGGAATATTCGGAATCTACCTTTTGTTGGACCAAGAATGTTGTTTTTTATGTCCCACCAAGAAGTTCGAGTGAGAGAACAAGGTTGTATGATGGTTTTTGGTTGGGGATGAATCAGGTATGAACTGTGATTAAAAACCCCAGAATGTCGTCACTATTGGTTTCCCGCCAGTGTAATTGTTTGAGCAGAAAAGGGAACTATCCCGCCGAAGAGTTGTCGTGTGACCGCGTCAAAATTTGGAATTTTACCTTGTCACTTGGTTAGAGTGTGTCGTCTGAATGTTTTGACCTTGTCGGATTTACCGTAAGTGGGTTATGGTTGGTGATGTTATACAAGTTAAGGAGCCGCGAGTTGGAAAGTGATATTTCAAGTAAGAACCAATCAGATTGATGGTTGAGTATGGATGGCTTTGAATTAAGAGGAACACTGATTTTGATTTTTTTTCAGCACTGTTAACCGACTAACCAATGGGGTTAACCGATTAACACGTGCAAGGATGGCGTTTTGCACTGAATTTTGAGGAGTTAACCGATTAACTCAAAGGGTTAATCGATTAACATGTGTGTAAATTGTGAAATCCCTTAAGAACCATCATCTGGGTTTTGTTACCTTATGTTGATCCGAGTGGAGAGTTTTGTGTGAATGTAAAACGGAATTCCAAGTAAATGAAAGATGTATTCATGGTTGAAAATCAGAACTTCTAGAAGGTATTACTTAGCCGATCATCTGTTTAGATAACAAGGGAATTTGACTTCGAGGAAATAATCTTGTGATTTGGGTTGAGCAGGGGAAAGTCTTAAGTGTATTACTGTTGAAAGCCTTTAGGGCGAAGTTGGAGATTACTCACGAAGTATTGTTCTTGTAAGGAATATTTCGGTGTTTAATTATGGTGTTAATCAGGTATGAGCGGTTGGTCAGAATTCAGTAAGTGTTATCTTCCGTGAGTTCATGGTTTTGGTTTCGGACTCCGTAAGAGTGGTGCCAGTTGTGTACAGTTGTGTTTTACTCAGAGAAGGAAATTTGAAAGTTATCTTTCCAAGTACGAGTGAGAATTAGGCGTTCCGAAGTTAAGTATGTAACTTGGATCGTTATGGATAAAACGATGGAGAGATGAGGATTTATTTGGGAAGCATGGTATAGACTTCGACAGCGTATATGCGTGTAGGGTGTTGTTGTGAGTTGGTGAGTGGTATGGAAAACTCACAATTGTGCCTGGGATGGTTTAAGTTTTGATAAGCGGTGACTCGAATATGATTGTATTTCTATGTTGGTGTTACGTTGATGTTGGATGAGATCTCGTGTCAACAAGGAATCTTGAGTAAGTCGGAAAACCGTAGGTATAATCGATTTAGAATGTGGTAACTAGCATTGGAAACTGTTAAGCTATTTTGGATGCATTAATTCGAGTTTGGAATGGATTGAGAATTGTATATGTTGTGGTTGTAATAGTGTAACTCCTGCATCTTTAGCGTCTAGAGAGTGTTGGACAGATGTTGAGATATTATGCGTTAGCAAAGGAATTATTCTACCATGGGACGTCAGTAAGTTTCTTGCACCGTTGATTAGTAAGGATCCCAGTGGATAAGTGTGTTTCCCCATGGACTATCAGCTACGTGGTAGTGCTTACGAAGTGGTGGTATCCCATTGTTAGAATTGGAGTTACGCAGTAGAAAGTGACGATGAAAGGACTCAGTCGGATTTATGAGAATCGGAGAAGAAATTGGTTGTAAGATTTGAAATAAGAAGATTTTGTTCTAAGTGTGTTGCCTTTTGGTGTGATACAAAAGATATGAAATATCGGATTGAATGAGTATAGTGTACAACAACAGGCTAGATAGAATTGGTAATTGAGTTGTTTGGCAATCTGTGAAGTGGATCGAATGTTAAAGGATTTACGGAATGATGGTTGTCGGTAATTATATCAAGTTAAGGAATCACTAAATTACCTCCCGAAGATTTGTTAAGTGTTTGTTATCCTAAACCAAGAGAAGGTGTTACGGTTTTGTTGTGACTCAGTAGGGGAGTATGAAATGGTACCTTCTTTCCGAAGGTAGGATGCGACCAAGTCTTTTTATGGGCAACAGATGAATTGAGGAAACGCAAAGTTAGGAATTAACTCGATATTGGAATAAGAATATGAATAAGGACGTGAAGTTTGATAATTTGTGAAATTAAGAATTTGGTCTGCGAAATCAAGTTGGATTATGGATATGTCAGAAATTGTAACGGACGTAAAGTTAAGTGTGAATCTAAGACCAGGATACAGACTGCGGTTTGTTGTTGAATAGAGGAAATTCGGGGGCGAATTTCAATTTAAGGGGGGGGAGAGTGTAATACCCCGTATTATTGTAAATGCTCAATTGGATATCAGCTGAGTATCTACGTACTCTATTTTTGATTAATTGGATTAATGGAATCCTCTAAGTACCTTAAGTATTGGCATTTGGGATCAATAGAGCAACTAATGAACTCTGAGGAGATCAATTTATTATGTAGTTCAAGAGAGACTTTTATGATAACTCAAATGATTGATCAATTGGGTTGAGACGACAAAATATCAATTGGAGATATTTTGCCCGGTTGGGTTTATATTATATAATATAGTATTATATATATATTGCTGGAAAGGAAAAGAAAAGAAAAACATAGAAAGAAGAAGAAGAGAAAGAGGAAAAGAAGAGAAAGAGGGAAAAAGCCATGGATGAAGAAGAAAAGCTTGTGGATCATCTTCATCGATTCATCATCTTCTTCAAACTCCTCTCCGTATATCAGGTGGGTTCTAGTTAGACACTCTAAGTCTAGAAATATAAGTTTTGGACTTAGGTTAGATTTAAGAGAAAATGAAATCTAACGGATAAAACGTGGAATAAATCGAGTTAAATGAATGGGTTTACTTGTTATTATGTTTTGGTATGAATTGGAAGTGTTGGGGATGAGTTTTGGGGACTAAGGACCTGCTGATGCGTTTCTGAGATTTCTAGGTTTTGCGCTGTTCGCCTAGCGAACCTGGGGCGAAGCGCAGCGAACGGATTTTCGAGGGTTCGCCTAGCGAACCCGCCAGCGAAGGTCAGCGAATGTTCGCCAGAGACGTTCGCCTAGCGAACTTTGTGTGTTTTCAGTTCTGTTTGGTTCTGACTTGCTTCGCTGAGTTGTTCGTGAAGCGAAGGGCGAGGCGAAGGTTCGCTAGAGAGTTCGCGAAGCAAACTTTATGTCTGTTTTGGCTCTGTTTGTTCATTCGCCAGGGGCTTCGCCTAGCGAAGGCTGGAGCGAATGCTCGCTGGGTGTTCGCCTAGCGAATGTGACAGTTAGTGCAGTTTGTTTCCTTCATAACTTTTGATCCGTAACTCGGATCGGGACGTTCTTGGTGTCATTAGAAAGCTATGACGACCCTCTATCCGATAAAAAGTGAAAATATTGGGTATGATGTGGGATTTTATATTTAAGTGGAAATGATGGAAACCATGATATGTGGTATGTGTGAATCCATATCTTTTGGATCGTAACTCCGATCGAGGCATGGTAATAGTCGTTGTAAACCTATGGAAATATCCTACGCTATGAAAGTGAAAAAATAATGGCTTTGATACCCGATTAAATGAATCGGAGGGAACCCGAAAGGGGTGTTATGTGTTATGTTATTATATGTGTTACTTGTAATATTTGTGCTTTTACCATGTTTATCTAATTGTGAATTGTGAATGAAAGATATATATGTATGCTAAAATATGAAATAGGTAGAGTGAGGATTATTACCAAAAAACTGTGTCGGAAGTGTGAATTGTTCCATGTGTGGCAACGCTCGTGCATGAAAGGCCGAGGCGTGTGCAGTTCAATCATAACCACTGTTTCTTGCGGTGTAGTTTCATGAGACTCGAGCACCTCCTCTGAAACGTTATGCACAACTACTTGGCAGGTTTGATTCCCGCGTATAGTACGAATGGAGCCTACGGGTAAAGAGACTTGTGATGGTTAACAGGCCATGTGAAGTGACGGTTCACGGCTAACAGGCCGATGTTCCGAATCCAATTCGTATGTCAAGTAGCGACAATGATTCATGACTCGGGTCGTCTTCTAGATGTAGAAGCGGACGGGAATAGGGGATACCTTGGTATTGGTTATTGATTGTGAATCCTTGAGTTTACAGGCTCAAGAGGTACTTCGGTACTAGTGTGAGTTTACAGGCTCACCGTGATGGTTACTTGTGTGTGTGTACTCATGGTCTTTCCCCTTTCCCCTTTGACATGAGTTAGGTTATTTAGAACCTTGTAAAGCCGAGAGGACTATAGGATAGGGAACTCACTGAGATTTGATGTATCTCACCCCACTATAGTTGCTATATTTCAGGTTCGGATTGCAGGTTGATTTGCAAATGGAGCTATGCTTGGATGTTTCAAGAGAAGCTCAGCTTTAGTTTTTCCGCTGTGTATTTTATTGTTATATACAATTGGGGATATTGTATATTCGTAGATTTTATTTTTCTTTGGCTAGTTTCCATGACTTGTTCCAAGTGTTGTAGTTAGGTTTTAGAATGGACAATTATGTGAACTATGCCATTAGGCACTTTTGATGTGTCAGTACCAAATAAAATGCGTGTATTGTATTATTCTAGATATATATTATACAGGGCATTACAGTTGGTATCAGAGCAGGTCGTGTCCTCGACCTAGCCTTGAAACATCATAAGTAAATCTTTTCCTGCCTCTTAAGTGTGTCTTGCCATCATGAAACTTAATATCATACTATGTAGTGTTGGGTCTGATCAACCTAATACTATGTATGTGATAGGTAGAATCATGGTTGAGCGACCACGAGGACTCCGAAGTGTTGTCAAAACTTGTGCTGTGAGGGAACGCTCGAGCCAAGAGTTAGTAGTGAGGAGTTTTGGTCAGCTTAGTAAGGTTTTGTAGAAGTTATGCCTTGGGTAGCATGGAATCAAAGTGTAATGTGTGGTTTAAGCAATCCTTTGGAATTCATGGAGTCTTAAGGTTAAGGATCTCTATCGGACGATTGGTCAAGGTATCCAGGAATATGTAACGTCGCTAGTGGAATTGGATGGACCACTAGTATGGATAAGGATTTCAGGTAATCTCATTCTGTGAAAAAGAAAGGTTGTTTTATGGAACGCGTGGCGTAAGGTCCGGAAGTGAGATAACTATTGGTGCTTCCTTTCTAAGGTCGTTAAGGTATCTTGAATGGACGAGAGTACCTTAAGGAATGTGTTCGGAACAATATCTTCCGATTGATTAAAAGTTGAGAGTTAAGGACGTTCGGCTTTTATGGGAACTTAAAGTAGTATAGAAGTGTGAGAAGCAACACAAGGATGTGTTTACATGCTTCAAGTGAAACAAGTGTGCGTCGGACGAAGAGTAGGTGATGAATTATGTATCTTCGGTTATGAAGAGAGATTTAGTTCGAAATGATACATCAGGATTTCTGTTTCCAATAGGAGACCAATTTGGAATTGTTAAATTACCCAAGGAACAGTGTAAGGTATTATGTTGGAAAAAGATTGAACTTCATTTAGTAACGGAAGAAATGTGTGTTAAGGAGTAGAGTAAGTATCTTGGAATTTAAGGGAAACGGTATTAACGGTATGTTAAGAGAAAGTGACAACGGGATGTATTTTGGACGGGGGTGCAAGGGAGTTTAAGGTGTTGATGAACCTATAGTTAAGGAAGTGTAATCAGATATGGATCACCCGTAAGTACCCTGGTAGTACGAACTGAACTGAGGAGGTTACCCCTTGGTATTAAGAACAAGCGTAGTAGTAGCACCGTGGTCACAAGTGTAAGTGATGGATTCTTATTCTTGAGAGAAGTGTGAAGGGACGTACCTCGTGGAGCAGTGAGTACTATATTTTCAGAGTTAAGATTGTGGTAAAACAACGAAAAGCAATTTAGGACGTATTATGGACTAAGTGTAAATCATGGAACGATTTATACCAGAAGGGTTTTGTTAATAGTTGATGAGAGTTGTCGGCTACGAACTTTCCATTAAGTAATTTGGCGAAAGTGGGATGTTCCATGGATAGCGGAGGGTAAGAAATCCCGGTCAATGTGTGCGAAGTGATAGAAAGGTTCTTCAAGAGGGTGCATTACCCCGATTTATTTTCAAGTATAGAGAAACTCCTGTAATTGTGAATAATCGGAATATTCGGAATCTACCTTTTGTTGGACCAAGAATGTTGTTTTTTATGTCCCACCAAGAAGTTCGAGTGAGAGAACAAGGTTGTATGATGGTTTTTGGTTGGGGATGAATCAGGTATGAACTGTGATTAAAAACCCCAGAATGTCGTCACTATTGGTTTCCCGCCAGTGTAATTGTTTGAGCAGAAAAGGGAACTATCCCGCCGAAGAGTTGTCGTGTGACCGCGTCAAAATTTGGAATTTTACCTTGTCACTTGGTTAGAGTGTGTCGTCTGAATGTTTTGACCTTGTCGAATTTACCGTAAGTGGGTTATGGTTGGTGATGTTATACAAGTTAAGGAGCCGCGAGTTGGAAAGTGATATTTCAAGTAAGAACCAATCAGATTGATGGTTGAGTATGGATGGCTTTGAATTAAGAGGAACACTGATTTTGATTTTTTTCAGCACTGTTAACCGACTAACCAATGGGGTTAACCGATTAACACGTGCAAGGATGGCGTTTTGCACTGAATTTTGAGGAGTTAACCGATTAACTCAAAGGGTTAATCGATTAACATGTGTGTAAATTGTGAAATCCCTTAAGAACCATCATCTGGGTTTTGTTACCTTATGTTGATCCGAGTGGAGAGTTTTGTGTGAATGTAAAACGGAATTCCAAGTAAATGAAAGATGTATTCATGGTTGAAAATCAGAACTTCTAGAAGGTATTACTTAGCCGATCATCTGTTTAGATAACAAGGGAATTTGACTTCGAGGAAATAATCTTGTGATTTGGGTTGAGCAGGGGAAAGTCTTAAGTGTATTACTGTTGAAAGCCTTTAGGGCGAAGTTGGAGATTACTCACGAAGTATTGTTCTTGTAAGGAATATTTCGGTGTTTAATTATGGTGTTAATCAGGTATGAGCGGTTGGTCAGAATTCAGTAAGTGTTATCTTCCGTGAGTTCATGGTTTTGGTTTCGGACTCCGTAAGAGTGGTGCCAGTTGTGTACAGTTGTGTTTTACTCAGAGAAGGAAATTTGAAAGTTATCTTTCCAAGTACGAGTGAGAATTAGGCGTTCCGAAGTTAAGTATGTAACTTGGATCGTTATGGATAAAACGATGGAGAGATGAGGATTTATTTGGGAAGCATGGTATAGACTTCGACAGCGTATATGCGTGTAGGGTGTTGTTGTGAGTTGGTGAGTGGTATGGAAAACTCACAATTGTGCCTGGGATGGTTTAAGTTTTGATAAGCGGTGACTCGAATATGATTGTATTTCTATGTTGGTGTTACGTTGATGTTGGATGAGATCTCGTGTCAACAAGGAATCTTGAGTAAGTCGGAAAACCGTAGGTATAATAGATTTAGAATGTGGTAACTAGCATTGGAAACTGTTAAGCTATTTTGGATGCATTAATTCGAGTTTGGAATGGATTGAGAATTGTATATGTTGTGGTTGTAATAGTGTAACTCCTGCATCTTTAGCGTCTAGAGAGTGTTGGACAGATGTTGAGATATTATGCGTTAGCAAAGGAATTATTCTACCATGGGACGTCAGTAAGTTTCTTGCACCGTTGATTAGTAAGGATCCCAGTGGATAAGTGTGTTTCCCCATGGACTATCAGCTACGTGGTAGTGCTTACGAAGTGGTGGTATCCCATTGTTAGAATTGGAGTTACGCAGTAGAAAGTGACGATGAAAGGACTCAGTCGGATTTATGAGAATCGGAGAAGAAATTGGTTGTAAGATTTGAAATAAGAAGATTTTGTTCTAAGTGTGTTGCCTTTTGGTGTGATACAAAAGATATGAAATATCGGATTGAATGAGTATAGTGTACAACAACAGGCTAGATAGAATTGGTAATTGAGTTGTTTGGCAATCTGTGAAGTGGATCGAATGTTAAAGGATTTACGGAATGATGGTTGTCGGTAATTATATCAAGTTAAGGAATCACTAAATTACCTCCCGAAGATTTGTTAAGTGTTTGTTATCCTAAACCAAGAGAAGGTGTTACGGTTTTGTTGTGACTCAGTAGGGGAGTATGAAATGGTACCTTCTTTCCGAAGGTAGGATGCGACCAAGTCTTTTTATGGGCAACAGATGAATTGAGGAAACGCAAAGTTAGGAATTAACTCGATATTGGAATAAGAATATGAATAAGGACGTGAAGTTTGATAATTTGTGAAATTAAGAATTTGGTCTGCGAAATCAAGTTGGATTATGGATATGTCAGAAATTGTAACGGACGTAAAGTTAAGTGTGAATCTAAGACCAGGATACAGACTGCGGTTTGTTGTTGAATAGAGGAAATTCGGGGGCGAATTTCAATTTAAGGGGGGGGAGAGTGTAATACCCCGTATTATTGTAAATGCTCAATTGGATATCAGCTGAGTATCTACGTACTCTATTTTTGATTAATTGGATTAATGGAATCCTCTAAGTACCTTAAGTATTGGCATTTGGGATCAATAGAGCAACTAATGAACTCTGAGGAGATCAATTTATTATGTAGTTCAAGAGAGACTTTTATGATAACTCAAATGATTGATCAATTGGGTTGAGACGACAAAATATCAATTGGAGATATTTTGCCCGGTTGGGTTTATATTATATAATATAGTATTATATATATATTGCTGGAAAGGAAAAGAAAAGAAAAACATAGAAAGAAGAAGAAGAGAAAGAGGAAAAGAAGAGAAAGAGGGAAAAAGCCATGGATGAAGAAGAAAAGCTTGTGGATCATCTTCATCGATTCATCATCTTCTTCAAACTCCTCTCCGTATATCAGGTGGGTTCTAGTTAGACACTCTAAGTCTAGAAATATAAGTTTTGGACTTAGGTTAGATTTAAGAGAAAATGAAATCTAACGGATAAAACGTGGAATAAATCGAGTTAAATGAATGGGTTTACTTGTTATTATGTTTTGGTATGAATTGGAAGTGTTGGGGATGAGTTTTGGGGACTAAGGACCTGCTGATGCGTTTCTGAGATTTCTAGGTTTTGCGCTGTTCGCCTAGCGAACCTGGGGCGAAGCGCAGCGAACGGATTTTCGAGGGTTCGCCTAGCGAACCCGCCAGCGAAGGTCAGCGAATGTTCGCCAGAGACGTTCGCCTAGCGAACTTTGTGTGTTTTCAGTTCTGTTTGGTTCTGACTTGCTTCGCTGAGTTGTTCGTGAAGCGAAGGGCGAGGCGAAGGTTCGCTAGAGAGTTCGCGAAGCAAACTTTATGTCTGTTTTGGCTCTGTTTGTTCATTCGCCAGGGGCTTCGCCTAGCGAAGGCTGGAGCGAATGCTCGCTGGGTGTTCGCCTAGCGAATGTGACAGTTAGTGCAGTTTGTTTCCTTCATAACTTTTGATCCGTAACTCGGATCGGGACGTTCTTGGTGTCATTAGAAAGCTATGACGACCCTCTATCCGATAAAAAGTGAAAATATTGGGTATGATGTGGGATTTTATATTTAAGTGGAAATGATGGAAACCATGATATGTGGTATGTGTGAATCCATATCTTTTGGATCGTAACTCCGATCGAGGCATGGTAATAGTCGTTGTAAACCTATGGAAATATCCTACGCTATGAAAGTGAAAAAATAATGGCTTTGATACCCGATTAAATGAATCGGAGGGAACCCGAAAGGGGTGTTATGTGTTATGTTATTATATGTGTTACTTGTAATATTTGTGCTTTTACCATGTTTATCTAATTGTGAATTGTGAATGAAAGATATATATGTATGCTAAAATATGAAATAGGTAGAGTGAGGATTATTACCAAAAAACTGTGTCGGAAGTGTGAATTGTTCCATGTGTGGCAACGCTCGTGCATGAAAGGCCGAGGCGTGTGCAGTTCAATCATAACCACTGTTTCTTGCGGTGTAGTTTCATGAGACTCGAGCACCTCCTCTGAAACGTTATGCACAACTACTTGGCAGGTTTGATTCCCGCGTATAGTACGAATGGAGCCTACGGGTAAAGAGACTTGTGATGGTTAACAGGCCATGTGAAGTGACGGTTCACGGCTAACAGGCCGATGTTCCGAATCCAATTCGTATGTCAAGTAGCGACAATGATTCATGACTCGGGTCGTCTTCTAGATGTAGAAGCGGACGGGAATAGGGGATACCTTGGTATTGGTTATTGATTGTGAATCCTTGAGTTTACAGGCTCAAGAGGTACTTCGGTACTAGTGTGAGTTTACAGGCTCACCGTGATGGTTACTTGTGTGTGTGTACTCATGGTCTTTCCCCTTTCCCCTTTGACATGAGTTAGGTTATTTAGAACCTTGTAAAGCCGAGAGGACTATAGGATAGGGAACTCACTGAGATTTGATGTATCTCACCCCACTATAGTTGCTATATTTCAGGTTCGGATTGCAGGTTGATTTGCAAATGGAGCTATGCTTGGATGTTTCAAGAGAAGCTCAGCTTTAGTTTTTCCGCTGTGTATTTTATTGTTATATACAATTGGGGATATTGTATATTCGTAGATTTTATTTTTCTTTGGCTAGTTTCCATGACTTGTTCCAAGTGTTGTAGTTAGGTTTTAGAATGGACAATTATGTGAACTATGCCATTAGGCACTTTTGATGTGTCAGTACCAAATAAAATGCGTGTATTGTATTATTCTAGATATATATTATACAGGGCATTACAGTTGGTATCAGAGCAGGTCGTGTCCTCGACCTAGCCTTGAAACATCATAAGTAAATCTTTTCCTGCCTCTTAAGTGTGTCTTGCCATCATGAAACTTAATATCATACTATGTAGTGTTGGGTCTGATCAACCTAATACTATGTATGTGATAGGTAGAATCATGGTTGAGCGACCACGAGGACTCCGAAGTGTTGTCAAAACTTGTGCTGTGAGGGAACGCTCGAGCCAAGAGTTAGTAGTGAGGAGTTTTGGTCAGCTTAGTAAGGTTTTGTAGAAGTTATGCCTTGGGTAGCATGGAATCAAAGTGTAATGTGTGGTTTAAGCAATCCTTTGGAATTCATGGAGTCTTAAGGTTAAGGATCTCTATCGGACGATTGGTCAAGGTATCCAGGAATATGTAACGTCGCTAGTGGAATTGGATGGACCACTAGTATGGATAAGGATTTCAGGTAATCTCATTCTGTGAAAAAGAAAGGTTGTTTTATGGAACGCGTGGCGTAAGGTCCGGAAGTGAGATAACTATTGGTGCTTACTTTCTAAGGTCGTTAAGGTATCTTGAATGGACCAGAGTACCTTAAGGAATGTGTTCGGAACAATATCTTCCGATTGATTAAAAGTTGAGAGTTAAGGACGTTCGGCTTTTATGGGAACTTAAAGTAGTATAGAAGTGTGAGAAGCAACACAAGGATGTGTTTACATGCTTCAAGTGAAACAAGTGTGCGTCGGACGAAGAGTAGGTGATGAATTATGTATCTTCGGTTATGAAGAGAGATTTAGTTCGAAATGATACATCAGGATTTCTGTTTCCAATAGGAGACCAATTTGGAATTGTTAAATTACCCAAGGAACAGTGTAAGGTATTATGTTGGAAAAAGATTGAACTTCATTTAGTAACAGAAGAAATGTGTGTTAAGGAGTAGAGTAAGTATCTTGGAATTTAAGGGAAACGGTATTAACGGTATGTTAAGAGAAAGTGACAACGGGATGTATTTTGGACGGGGGTGCAAGGGAGTTTAAGGTGTTGATGAACCTATAGTTAAGGAAGTGTAATCAGATATGGATCACCCGTAAGTACCCTGGTAGTACGAACTGAACTGAGGAGGTTACCCCTTGGTATTAAGAACAAGCGTAGTAGTAGCACCGTGGTCACAAGTGTAAGTGATGGATTCTTATTCTTGAGAGAAGTGTGAAGGGACGTACCTCGTGGAGCAGTGAGTACTGTATTTTCAGAGTTAAGATTGTGGTAAAACAACGAAAAGCAATTTAGGACGTATTACGGACTAAGTGTAAATCATGGAACGATTTATACCAGAAGGGTTTTGTTAATAGTTGATGAGAGTTGTCGGCTACGAACTTTCCATTAAGTAATTTGGCGAAAGTGGGATGTTCCATGGATAGCGGAGGGTAAGAAATCCCGGTCAATGTGTGCGAAGTGATAGAAAGGTTCTTCAAGAGGGTGCATTACCCCGATTTATTTTCAAGTATAGAGAAACTCCTGTAATTGTGAATAATCGGAATATTCGGAATCTACCTTTTGTTGGACCAAGAATGTTGTTTTTTATGTCCCACCAAGAAGTTCGAGTGAGAGAACAAGGTTGTATGATGGTTTTTGGTTGGGGATGAATCAGGTATGAACTGTGATTAAAAACCCCAGAATGTCGTCACTATTGGTTTCCCGCCAGTGTAATTGTTTGAGCAGAAAAGGGAACTATCCCGCCGAAGAGTTGTCGTGTGACCGCGTCAGAATTTGGAATTTTACCTTGTCACTTGGTTAGAGTGTGTCGTCTGAATGTTTTGACCTTGTCGGATTTACCGTAAGTGGGTTATGGTTGGTGATGTTATACAAGTTAAGGAGCCGCGAGTTGGAAAGTGATATTTCAAGTAAGAACCAATCAGATTGATGGTTGAGTATGGATGGCTTTGAATTAAGAGGAACACTGATTTTGATTTTTTTTCAGCACTGTTAACCGACTAACCAATGGGGTTAACCGATTAACACGTGCAAGGATGGCGTTTTGCACTGAATTTTGAGGAGTTAACCGATTAACTCAAAGGGTTAATCGATTAACATGTGTGTAAATTGTGAAATCCCTTAAGAACCATCATCTGGGTTTTGTTACCTTATGTTGATCCGAGTGGAGAGTTTTGTGTGAATGTAAAACGGAATTCCAAGTAAATGAAAGATGTATTCATGGTTGAAAATCAGAACTTCTAGAAGGTATTACTTAGCCGATCATCTGTTTAGATAACAAGGGAATTTGACTTCGAGGAAATAATCTTGTGATTTGGGTTGAGCAGGGGAAAGTCTTAAGTGTATTACTGTTGAAAGCCTTTAGGGCGAAGTTGGAGATTACTCACGAAGTATTGTTCTTGTAAGGAATATTTCGGTGTTTAATTATGGTGTTAATCAGGTATGAGCGGTTGGTCAGAATTCAGTAAGTGTTATCTTCCGTGAGTTCATGGTTTTGGTTTCGGACTCCGTAAGAGTGGTGCCAGTTGTGTACAGTTGTGTTTTACTCAGAGAAGGAAATTTGAAAGTTATCTTTCCAAGTACGAGTGAGAATTGGGCGTTCCGAAGTTAAGTATGTAACTTGGATCGTTATGGATAAAACGATGGAGAGATGAGGATTTATTTGGGAAGCATGGTATAGACTTCGACAGCGTATATGCGTGTAGGGTGTTGTTGTGAGTTGGTGAGTGGTATGGAAAACTCACAATTGTGCCTGGGATGGTTTAAGTTTTGATAAGCGGTGACTCGAATATGATTGTATTTCTATGTTGGTGTTACGTTGATGTTGGATGAGATCTCGTGTCAACAAGGAATCTTGAGTAAGTCGGAAAACCGTAGGTATAATCGATTTAGAATGTGGTAACTAGCATCGGAAACTGTTAAGCTATTTTGGATGCATTAATTCGAGTTTGGAATGGATTGAGAATTGTATATGTTGTGGTTGTAATAGTGTAACTCCTGCATCTTTAGCGTCTAGAGAGTGTTGGACAGATGTTGAGATATTATGCGTTAGCAAAGGAATTATTCTACCATGGGACGTCAGTAAGTTTCTTGCACCGTTGATTAGTAAGGATCCCAGTGGATAAGTGTGTTTCCCCATGGACTATCAGCTACGTGGTAGTGCTTACGAAGTGGTGGTATCCCATTGTTAGAATTGGAGTTACGCAGTAGAAAGTGACGATGAAAGGACTCAGTCGGATTTATGAGAATCGGAGAAGAAATTGGTTGTAAGATTTGAAATAAGAAGATTTTGTTCTAAGTGTGTTGCCTTTTGGTGTGATACAAAAGATATGAAATATCGGATTGAATGAGTATAGTGTACAACAACAGGCTAGATAGAATTGGTAATTGAGTTGTTTGGCAATCTGTGAAGTGGATCGAATGTTAAAGGATTTACGGAATGATGGTTGTCGGTAATTATATCAAGTTAAGGAATCACTAAATTACCTCCCGAAGATTTGTTAAGTGTTTGTTATCCTAAACCAAGAGAAGGTGTTACGGTTTTGTTGTGACTCAGTAGGGGAGTATGAAATGGTACCTTCTTTCCGAAGGTAGGATGCGACCAAGTCTTTTTATGGGCAACAGATGAATTGAGGAAACGCAAAGTTAGGAATTAACTCGATATTGGAATAAGAATATGAATAAGGACGTGATTTGATAATTTGTGAAATTAAGAATTTGGTCTGCGAAATCAAGTTGGATTATGGATATGTCAGAAATTGTAACGGACGTAAAGTTAAGTGTGAATCTAAGACCAGGATACAGACTGCGGTTTGTTGTTGAATAGAGGAAATTCGGGGGCGAATTTTAATTTAAGGGGGGGAGAGTGTAATACCCCGTATTATTGTAAATGCTCAATTGGATATCAGCTGAGTATCTACGTACTCTATTTTTGATTAATTGGATTAATGGAATCCTCTAAGTACCTTAAGTATTGGCATTTGGGATCAATAGAGCAACTAATGAACTCTGAGGAGATCAATTTATTATTTAGTTCAAGAGAGACTTTTATGATAACTCAAATGATTGATCAATTGGGTTGAGACGACAAAATATCAATTGGAGATATTTTGCCCGGTTGGGTTTATATTATATAATATAGTATTATATATATATTGCTGGAAAGGAAAAGAAAAGAAAAACATAGAAAGAAGAAGAAGAGAAAGAGGAAAAGAAGAGAAAGAGGGAAAAAGCCATGGATGAAGAAGAAAAGCTTGTGGATCATCTTCATCGATTCATCATCTTCTTCAAACTCCTCTCCGTATATCAGGTGGGTTCTAGTTAGACACTCTAAGTCTAGAAATATAAGTTTTGGACTTAGGTTAGATTTAAGAGAAAATGAAATCTAACGGATAAAACGTGGAATAAATCGAGTTAAATGAATGGGTTTACTTGTTATTATGTTTTGGTATGAATTGGAAGTGTTGGGGATGAGTTTTGGGGACTAAGGACCTGCTGATGCGTTTCTGAGATTTCTAGGTTTTGCGCTGTTCGCCTAGCGAACCTGGGGCGAAGCGCAGCGAACGGATTTTCGAGGGTTCGCCTAGCGAACCCGCCAGCGAAGGTCAGCGAATGTTCGCCAGAGACGTTCGCCTAGCGAACTTTGTGTGTTTTCAGTTCTGTTTGGTTCTGACTTGCTTCGCTGAGTTGTTCGTGAAGCGAAGGGCGAGGCGAAGGTTCGCTAGAGAGTTTGCGAAGCAAACTTTATGTCTGTTTTGGCTCTGTTTGTTCATTCGCCAGGGGCTTCGCCTAGCGAAGGCTGGAGCGAATGCTCGCTGGGTGTTCGCCTAGCGAATGTGACAGTTAGTGCAGTTTGTTTCCTTCATAACTTTTGATCCGTAACTCGGATCGGGACGTTCTTGGTGTCATTAGAAAGCTATGACGACCCTCTATCCGATAAAAAGTGAAAATATTGGGTATGATGTGGGATTTTATATTTAAGTGGAAATGATGGAAACCATGATATGTGGTATGTGTGAATCCATATCTTTTGGATCGTAACTCCGATCGAGGCATGGTAATAGTCGTTGTAAACCTATGGAAATATCCTACGCTATGAAAGTGAAAAAATAATGGCTTTGATACCCGATTAAATGAATCGGAGGGAACCCGAAAGGGGTGTTATGTGTTATGTTATTATATGTGTTACTTGTAATATTTGTGCTTTTACCATGTTTATCTAATTGTGAATTGTGAATGAAAGATATATATGTATGCTAAAATATGAAATAGGTAGAGTGAGGATTATTACCAAAAAACTGTGTCGGAAGTGTGAATTGTTCCATGTGTGGCAACGCTCGTGCATGAAAGGCCGAGGCGTGTGCAGTTCAATCATAACCACTGTTTCTTGCGGTGTAGTTTCATGAGACTCGAGCACCTCCTCTGAAACGTTATGCACAACTACTTGGCAGGTTTGATTCCCGCGTATAGTACGAATGGAGCCTACGGGTAAAGAGACTTGTGATGGTTAACAGGCCATGTGAAGTGACGGTTCACGGCTAACAGGCCGATGTTCCGAATCCAATTCGTATGTCAAGTAGCGACAATGATTCATGACTCGGGTCGTCTTCTAGATGTAGAAGCGGACGGGAATAGGGGATACCTTGGTATTGGTTATTGATTGTGAATCCTTGAGTTTACAGGCTCAAGAGGTACTTCGGTACTAGTGTGAGTTTACAGGCTCACCGTGATGGTTACTTGTGTGTGTGTACTCATGGTCTTTCCCCTTTCCCCTTTGACATGAGTTAGGTTATTTAGAACCTTGTAAAGCCGAGAGGACTATAGGATAGGGAACTCACTGAGATTTGATGTATCTCACCCCACTATAGTTGCTATATTTCAGGTTCGGATTGCAGGTTGATTTGCAAATGGAGCTATGCTTGGATGTTTCAAGAGAAGCTCAGCTTTAGTTTTTCCGCTGTGTATTTTATTGTTATATACAATTGGGGATATTGTATATTCGTAGATTTTATTTTTCTTTGGCTAGTTTCCATGACTTGTTCCAAGTGTTGTAGTTAGGTTTTAGAATGGACAATTATGTGAACTATGCCATTAGGCACTTTTGATGTGTCAGTACCAAATAAAATGCGTGTATTGTATTATTCTAGATATATATTATACAGGGCATTACACAACCTTTCTTAGTTAGAGAGAACCTGAAGAAGAATTTCAGTCATCCTGGCCGCGGTAGAAGTTATGAGAAATTTAACAAATTTGAGAGATTATTTGCTAATGTGGTAGGGAGAGTTGAACATAATGATAAGGGTAGGGTCACGGGTGGTGGCAACTATGTTTCTCTAGAGGTGGATAGAGACTGTTTGGAGAAGCTAAAGCGATTGAGAGTGGGTGTGGTGATGGAGGACGGAAATGCTTTTAACATTCATAGGAACATTAATGAAGAAGGCTTTTTCAACATTAAGGCTACACCCCTTGGTGCGTCTATGTGCTTGTTGGAAGATGTTTCAGGAGGTGATATTGAAGACTTTGTGAAGGACTCCCGAGAATGGTTGGAAGTTTGGTTTAGAGAAATCCGTCAGTGGTCTCCGGAGGTGGTTGATAGAGATAGATTCGCGTGGGTAAAGTGTTTCGGATTGCCATGTTTTGCTTGGAGTGATAACAACTATCGTTTGATTTCCTCAAGTTTGGGTACTTTCATTCAGTGTGATGAGAAAACCAGGAGTAAGTCAAGTCTCGATGCCGCTAGGTTGTTGATCAAAATGAATTTAGGGGCTATCTTGAATGTGAAGGTTAGTGTTGAAGTGAACAATCACATTTACTCAATTTCCATGACTGAAGATTTCTCTTGTGGCCGTGTTGCTACATTGATTGAGGAAGAAGACGAGGTGATTGATTCAGATGATTTTGAATCATCAATCCCATCAGATGTTGAAGGCGCGTGGGATTCCAACGAAGAGGATGAGTGTGAGGTTCCCAACATTCCGAAAGTTGTGCCTGATGAGAGAGACTCCTTTCAAAAAGAACATATGCCAGGAGGAGGCTGTACTAATTCAGATAATATGTCAATTATTGGTGAAAGTATAGGGAAATGTGCAGCAGTTGGTGGGGCCGAGGATAGCATTGGTAAGATTGAGACTGAGTCTAGCAAGGACTTTATTGAAAGTAGTTGTGGAGATCATTTAATGCGTAGAGATTTGGGTGATAATGTAGACATATCAGTTGGAGACAAATCTGTTGCCTTTCCAGTTGGATTTGGACCTAACCAGGTCAAAGAGGTTATTCAAAAAGATATATTCAATGGAGAGTTAGTTGTGGACCTGGGGCTTTCAAACCCTATTACTGGGCCTCCAGGCGGTTTAGTTGGGCCTTCTAACTAGGGAAAAGCAAAAATGAAAAAGCCTTTCCATGAGTCTTACAATTGTATTAAGATACCTTACACTCCATCTTATTTCTCTACTCCGTTACACTCGGCATTAAAGGAACATCAAGATTCTCCTAACTGGATTCTTGAAAGGGTGTTAGTTAAGAGAAGATCGGATAGAATTGCTTCATATGAGTCTAGTGTGTCCCTATTGTGCTGCGAGTCGATTACTGATACTGATGTGGTAAGAAGGAACTTGAGATGTCGTAAAGTTCTTGAAGAAGTCCCGTCTAAGGTGCGAAAATCTTTGAAGAAGTTGGGGGTTCTAGGAGATGTTGATGATGTTGATTTTGACGGATTGTTGAGGAAGTTGGATAAGGATGATAAGGAAGCTAGGGTTGGTAAGAAGGTTGTAGCTATTTGTGGCCTATGAATATTGTCTCACAATGTTCGTGGCTGCTGTAGCTCTCTTAAGAGAAGGAGAGTCTCTCAAACTCTTTTAAGAGGGAATGCAGATTTATGTCTTATTCAGGAAACAAAAATTCCTGAGATGGATTCTAATTTTGTTAATAGCTTGTGGAGGAGTCATGACATGGAGTGGTCATCCTTGAACTCATCTGGCAAATCAGGTGGTATTCTTACAATATGGAATTGTAAAACTCTATCTGCTTGTTCTAGTTTCCATGGCAATGGTTTCCTGCATATTCAATTCATGTGGAAAAAACAAAAGCTGATAGTGATCAATGTGTATTCTCCCTGTGGTTTTTCGGATAAAAATAAATTATGGAGGGAGTTGGTTGCAGTGAAGAGAAGATTCCCTGGAGGTTGTTGGATAATTGGCAGGGATTTCAATGCTGTAAAAAATGGGGATGAAAGGAAAGGTATCAATGGCTCTAATAGTAGTGAAATAAGGGAATTTAGTTTATTCATTGAGACGTTGAATTTGATTGATCTTCCGGCTATTGGAAATGGGTTCACGTAGTTCAATTCTAACGGTAAAAGTAGAAGTAGATTTGATAGAATCTTGGCGGATGATTTTGTTATTTCTTTCTTATCCTTGAAGAATCAAGTGGTGGGAGATAGAGACGTGTCGGATCATCGACCCGTGTGGTTGAATTCCAATAACGTTAATTGGGGTCCTAAACCATTTAGGACCTTCAATTGTTGGTCTACTCATAATGAATTCCTTCCTTTTGTTAAGAAATCGTGGAACTCTTATTCCTTTTCTGACTCTTATTGTAACATCCTGCACAATAAACTGCAAGCCCTTAAAGCGGATTTGAGAAGTTGGAACTCCAATGTTTTTGGATGGCTTGAGTTAAAGATAGAAGACAATGTTCAAAAACTTAATCAACTTGAGCTGTGTTCAGAGTTGGAAAGTGGCAATCAAGATGAAGAGGCTGTTAAGGATAGACTGAGAATTCAGGAAGAGATGTGGATGAATCTGAGGTTAAAAGAAAGCATGCTAGCTCAGAAATCTCGGGTGAGATGGCTTCAATATGGTGACCTCAATACCAAATCTTTCCATAACTCCCTTAAAATGAGGAATCGTTCAAACAATTTTTCTGCTGTCAAATGTGTGAGGTATTCTAGTAGAAGATCCTGAGAAGATCAAATCAGAAGCTTTAAAATTCTTTGAGGGCAGATATCAAAAACAAGACTTGTTCAAATTTAGGAGTAATTCTGTCACTGTGTCTAGTCTGGAAGAGGCTGATAGAATTTTTTAGAATCTGATTTTGTTGCTGCAGATGTGAAAGCTGCAGTGTTTAGCTGTGACGGTAACAAGTGTCCAGGGGTCGATGGTTATAATTTTAAGTTTATTAACTCGTGTTAGGATATTATTGGCGTAGATTTTACAAATTGCATCCTGCAATTCTTCAAAACTGGATACCTGCCAAAGATGTTTGCGTCCTCTTTCATTTCGTTGGTCCCGAAGGTAGATAATCCTCAAAGCTTTGAAGAGTTCATGCCTATCAATTTAGTCAGCTGTGTTCTCAAAACAATTTCCAAGATGCTTGCAAGTAGATTGGATTGTTAACTATGCTAAAAGGTGTAAGAAGGATTGCTTATTTTTTAAAGTTGACTTCGTTAAGGCGTATGACTGCGTGGATTGGTCGTATCTTTAAGATATGCTTGTTAAGATGTGTTTTGGGTGTACTTGGATTGGTCATGGGGATGGGATAACAGAACAATTTGGAAACATTAACTACAGTAGCTATAAATTTTTAGAAAAGGTAATATATACATAAAAAAGGTAGTCTAAATAAAAAATTTGGAACTGTATTTGTGTTTGGTATGATTAACAATCCGGGCCCTTATAACATCTAATGATAAAACAATGTTCCTCAGATGTGTTTACAAGCAGGACCGCATCTGCGTATCTGTTTTTCATTGTACCTCACATATGTTAGTTTTGATAGTAAAAACACATCAGAATGATGGAATTAATCATTCAGGAATCATATTCTGTTCCGGGGGAGTTATATAGTGTTGTCTAGTTACTATTGTAAGAATATTTATGGACCATTGCTTCTTGCTATTTCTCATAGGTGGTTGTACACTTTATTTATGGAGTCCATTATTTGAAAGCAGGAAGTCTTTGATTATAATCATGTCCCGGGACGAGCTGTGCTCCATCATAGTCGACATCGTCATGGTGCTAGAGCAACAACATCTGGCCATCAGATCAACTTCCTGATGTGGTGCAAAAGGTAATTTCATCTGTTGGTTACCTTCATTGCTACCTCAGTTTTTCCAATGTTCTTGTATCAATCCTTCATTGACAAGTTAATGATAAAATTTGCATTATGTAATTGTATTTCTGTCTTTAGAGAGATGAAACTGTATCAAAAAGATTTCTCTAGCTGGTGCGGTGAATGCCATTGAATGAAACAGGAAAGACAACACTCCACATGTGCTGCTACAAGATTGGTAAATTGAGTTTTGTTTTCATTATTTACTGCATTCTTTGAAATGGATGGCTTAGGTTTTTCTGAGTATAACCACATGATTCTATGATACTATAGGAACTGATCACACGTGAAGGTGAATCTGCCGCATAGTTTGTTATGCTCGGGGGATGGTTGTAAAATGTTGTAGCTAAAAATCATTAGACAAGTCATTGATGATTCCTGATCTAGGTTTATGTACAATCTATATGCTGCTGTGTTGAGATAGTTATATTTAAATAAACTTTGATATTTCCTAAAAACTTGTAATGGTTTCTCTAAATCCTGATTGTGATTTTGATACATGAAACCCCAATAATATGGGTTGTATTGAATTTATTGTTTTGTCATGTTATCAATTGCATCCTTATGGTACATGGTGTTTTAAGAAGAATTATGTATTATATTTGCAGAAAGATGAAATATCATGTGAATTCGTTGTTCATATTTTTACTAACAATTTTTTTAAAAAATTTTAAAAATAAATTACCTGCGGATTTACCTGTGGGAAGGAAATTTGCTACGGATTTACCTGCAGAAGTATATGTGGAATAGAAAGTTGCGACGGTTAGAACCGTCGTAATCAACAATAGAAATAAAAATCAAATGGAAAGTTACGACGGTTGATAACCATCGCAATATGCAGATTACGTCAGTTTCTTACCCGTCGTGAGAGTTAACGGCGGTTGGTGTGACGATTTTGACAACTGACGCGATACCGCCTCGCGACACACGTTTCTGTGACAGTGTAGCAACCGTCGCGATTTGAAAATTACGGCGGTTTTAACCGTAGTAATTTTCCAAAATAACCGTCGTAATCTTCAAATTTTCTTGTAGTGTGAGGATCAGTGTTCAATAGCTGCTTGTCGATTTTAATCAACGGTAGCCCTTCGAAGGATTTCAAGGCGAGAAGGGGATTGAAACAAGGCGATCCATTAGCTCCTTATCTGTTTGCAATTGTTGCCGAGGGTTTGGCTAGTTTGGTTAGATATGCTTCAATCAATAATATGTTGTTAGAATTCAAAGTCCATGATTGCCCTACTGTTAGCATGCTTCAGTTCGCTGACGATACATTACTTATTGGGGATGGATCGGTAACAAATATTTGGGCATTCTAGGCAATTCTGCGGGTTTGAACTGATTTCTAGCCTTAAAATAAACTTCTCTAAAAGTTGCTTGTATGGGATTGGAGTTGAGGCTGAATTCCTTTCTGCAGCTGAACAATTTTTACACTGCAAATCAGGTAGCCTCCCCTTCAAATTTCTGGGTCTAACAGTCGGAGGTAACCATCGCCGTTATTCATTTTGGAATCCGGTTATCTCTTGCTTAAGGAATAGACTTTTAAGTTGGATAGGGAAGAACTTGTCTCTCAGTGGTAGAGTGACTCTCACACTCGGTTCTCGTAAACTCCCTATTCACCATTTGGCTATCTTTAAGGCTCCTAAGAAAGTTGTGAAGGATATCATCGCAATCCAACATCGGTTCCTTTGGGCAGGAGCAACTAATGATAGGTTTGTCTCTTGGATTTCTTGGAATTCAGTCTGTAAACCGAAGGAATCCGGAGGTCTTGGAATTAAACATGTCGGTCGGTTTAATCGTTCCCTTCTTGCAAAGTGGCTGTGGAAGTCCTATGTGTAGGAAACAAAATTTGGAGGCACACGTTTCTAAATAGATACGTTCTGAGCATTAAAGTGCAAATGTTTTTGGATGTTGGTAGTTTGAAGAATGATTCTCTTTAGATGAAGGACATCCTTTCTATCTCTGATTCCGAGTCTCATGAAAGCTTCTACAATCTTTTGGATTGTTCTGTTGGAGACGGCTTTGGTGTGGCTTTTTGGCAGTCGGTTTGGCTTGGAAACGTGGCGTTGAAAATCAGATTTCCTCTTCTGTTCTAGGCCTGCAGAAGTTCGGTGTGCTCAATAAGAGAGATAGGAGTTTGGGAAGCCGATCAATGGCATTGGAAGTTGCATGATTCGTTGGATAGTGTTGTTGCTTTACCTGAACCCGAGTGGAGTGAGTGCTGCCAGCTGCTATAAGAGGTTTCTACTAAAACGGAAGAGCAAGATACGTGGCATTGGCCTCTAGATGACTATATGTCGTTCATGGTTAATTCCTTCTATGCTTTCTTGAATTATTCCTGTTCTGGACTGGGCCGAGGCTGCCCAACCGTCGAGCAGGCCCAACCCATATAGCATAGGGAGGCCCAATAAGACCCTTCCGCGGGGCACTTGATTGCCACGAGCAGAACACCGTTTCCCCGAGCCCTTTACAGTGTCAGGCACCTCACACCCCCGCGGAGAGGTGCCTCCCCGACATACTAGCTTCTCCCCACGAGGATGACACATATCACTCCTCGACAGACATGGCTCCTCCCCGCGAGGCCATGTCCGTCGTACGGCTTGATTGGTCCTCGACACAGAAGGCTCTCCCCCGCGAGGAGTGTCTAACGGTCCGCACCACGTGGACACGTTCCAAGTAACCTCCCACTTCTGCAGGATTCGGTCTGCCCTAATCCCGGAAATCTAGGAGTGGTTACCCCAGGGCGAAGACCACGTGCTGGTCTTCACTACGCCACGTAAGCCCTGGCAGTTACTTGGATTGGGCCTGACAATCCAGCCCAATGCAAGTAACCGTTGGCCCCGCGCTGGGGGCTCTCTATAAATACCCTCTCACTTGAGAGGGTCAGGTTAAGTCACTTTCTTACTCATCTCTGTACTTGCTCTTCTCTGACAACCACCTTACTTGAGCGTCGGAGTGCCTTGCAGGTACACCCCCCCCCCCCCCCCCCCCCGCCGTCCTTCAACTTCACCGGAGCCAGAGTTCAACGGACGTCGTTGGCCACCAGTAACTGTCTGATCCAGGTACGATCAGTGGCGCCGTCTGTGGGAACTTTATAAGCTTCCCCGTTTTCTCCTCGATAAACCAAAGCTTCCTCTATTCATCACCAACATGGCCAATCCGACCGTCAACCAGGCTCTGGACACCGTGCTCGCGCAACTGGAGAATGGGAGCCACCGTGAGGACGCCATCATCCTCCATGGCGGCGAAGGCGACATAAGAGACGGACAGACCGCCTCCCCGGACTCCCAGGATCCGACCAACAACGTCGTCCGCACGGACGACCAACAAACCACTCTCCAGCCAGTTGCTCTGCCGCCCAACGCGGACCCAAGCACCGTGGCCCTGTTTGCATTGATCAACCAGACCAATCAGCTGATCGCGCAGCAGAACACCAGAATCGAAGCCTTGGAGCAAGGACGGGCACAACGATCTTCCCCGCGAAGACATCGTGGTCCCCCGTCACCTCGCCGCTCTCCTTCCCCGCGAAGGACCCCTTCCGAAGATTCCCGGACCCCGTCGCCCGTACGCCATGGTCGACGACCGTGTCTCGAGCGCCCCCAGCCGGCGATCACCCAGAAACGCCCTCATTCCCCGCCTCGAAAGGAACCCAGGGCCTCCACCATCTCCAAGAAGTCCAAGCAGACTGAAGAGAGACCAAAGAACCGTTCGAGGAACTCCCCTCCATGGCACCATCGATCACCTTCGAGATCCCCTGCTGATAGCGACGACGAGGACCAGAGGACCCCTTTGTCGTGGGAAATCATGGACGCCCCAATCCCTCCAGGCATGGAGAAACCTCCACACTTGGGGACCTATGACGGGCTGACCGACCCCGACGATCACGTGGAGAATTTCGAAGCGATGCTCGACTTTCGAAACGTCAGGGGAGCCATCAGGTGCAGGCTGTTCCCCACGACCTTGCGGAAGGGAGCCATGACGTGGTATAAGGGTCTAAAACCCGGTTCGATCACGTCATGGAAGCAACTGAAGCAACGCTTCACCAAACACTTCACGGCATCTCGTCGGCACCCGAAGACAGAGGCTGCCCTAGAAAAGATCTTCCAAGGGAGGAGCGAATCTCTCCGGAACTACATCGAGAGGTTCAAAAAGGAGGTCGTCGAGGTCCATACGACCGACGACATAAAGAAGTACTTGATTATCCACGGACTGCGCGCCGGGTCAGACTTTGCCAAATCCATAGGCCTCCGAAGACCCCGGCGTCTCGAGGACCTTCTCGCTCGAGCCCAGAAGTACATCGAACTTGAGGAGACGGAAGCAGCCCAGATCGCTCTCGAGACAAGACGTAGGGAAGGCCCCCGCGGCCACAAAGATGATGACGCTTCTCCCCGACGGGGAGGAGAAAAGAAGAAAGAAAACCGCAACCGAGATCCCCGGGAACAACGCGGGCCAGCTGGCCGATTCACGGAATACACCCCCCTCAACACTTCCCGATCTCGGATCCTCTCTGACTACCAGAATTCCGAGTTTGTGAAAGGAGGAGTTCGCTTCCCAAAGCCCGTCGCATCCAAACCAAACGTTGACAAATCTAAGTACTGCAGGTTCCACCGGAGCCACGGGCACGTAACCGAAGATTGCATCCATCTCAAGGATGCCATTGAGATTCTCATCAAAGAGGGGCACTTAAAGAAATATGCCCAAAAGAATGACCCTCCTCGGCCCAGCTCAAGGGAAGCACAGAACGTCGAGGAGGCAACACCTCCTCCCGTCGACAGTCAGCTTCAGGTCGCTCTCAGCGTCACCCGACCTGAGGACTTCTTCGTCCCCCCAATCATCGAGGGTGAAGAGGCGATCCGCAACATGTGGGCGACCTTCCCCGACGAGGACCCCATCACTGCACGCAGCACCTGGGAAGGCTTCCCCAAATCAATGGTCATCTCCGGAGGCGACCCCGGGAAAGTCTCGGTGGGATCAATCAAACGAAAGTTTGACGAACTGGAATCCGCGACATCCGCGAAAATGACCACCCTGGAGAAAGTGCGGGGAGACTCCAATCCCATCACCTTCTACCTCGAGGAACTCCCCAGGGGAGCCTCGAACGCCACTATTCCCCTCCTGGTCAGGGCGCAAATGGCGAACTTCGACGTCCGAAGAATCCTAGTCGACCAGGGGAGCTCGGTCGACATCATGTATTCTCACTTGTTCGGGACCCTTCAGCTGGACGAGAGGCATTTGACCCCGTACGTCGGGTCAGATCTACAGGGGTTCAATGGAAAAACCACCAGACCATGGGGTTACGTGGAGCTAATGGTTACGTTCGGGGCCGAAGACACGGCCTGACAGGTGAAGATCCGTTTCCTGGTGGTTGAATGCCCATCCCTTTACAACTGCATCCTCGGAAGGACCACCCTTGCTGAACTCACGGCGGTCCCGTCGACGGTCCACCTCAAAATGAAGTACTACACGAGGAGGGGACGAGTAGTGACGATGCACGGGGACATCGACGCGGCCAGAAGATGCTTCGACGCCGCCGTTAAGGGCCTAAGTTCCATTGGTCCCAAACCTAAGGCCGTGGCCAAACCACCCCCAGACGTCGGACAGGTACCTCTCCCGCGCGTCAACGCGGTCAACCTAGACAACAGGTTCTCCGACGAGCCCGACGAAGACAGAATCGAAGACCTCGGCCACCAGGCGGAAAATAACGGGCAGCCTCTCCACCCTGCGCGCCCCATCCCAGATGGAGACTTCGAGCTCGTGGCCTTCGGGGACGATCCAGGTCGCAACGTGAAGATCGGCGTCGGGATCCCCGACCTGGCGAAAGAGCAGTTGAAGGCATGCCTGAGGGAGAATGCTGACCTCTTCGCGTGGAGCGCGTCCGAGATGCCTGGCCTCGACCCCGAAGTAGCCTGCCACCAGCTCGCGGTAGATCCGGCCGCTAGGGCCGTAGCACAACGTAGACGCAAGCAGTCTCCCCAGAAAGCGGAGGCTGCTGAGAAAGCTGTAAAAGACCTCCTAGAGGCAAATTTTATTTCGGAAGCCAAATACACGACATGGCTGTCCAACGTTGTACTTGTTAAGAAAAATAATGGAAAATGGAGAATGTGCGTTGATTATACTGATCTCAACCGGGCTTGCCCGAAAGACTGTTATCCCTTGCCTGACATCGACCAACTGGTCGACAATTCTACAGGTTACAAACTACTATCTTTTATGGACGCCTATTTAGGATACAACCAAATTCCCATGGACAAGGTCGACAAGCAACACACGACCTTCATGACCACGTCGGGCAACTACTATTAAAACGTAATGCCCTTCGGTCTGAAGAATGCCGGTGCGACCTACCAACGGATGATGAACAAGGTCTTCCGGACTGAAATCGACGACATACTCGAAGTCTACATGGACGACATGATCGTCAAGTCTACAGAAGAAGTCAACCACGCCGCACACCTCAAGAAGGTGTTCGATACGGCGAGGAGGTGCCGCATGAGGTTTAACCCCGACAAATGTACCTTCGGTGTTCGGGCTGGAAAGTTCCTCGGATTTTACCTCACGGAACGAGGAATCGAGGCAAACCCCGACAAGTGTAGAGCCTTTTCCGAGCTCCCTACTCCGGACTCGAAGAAGTCAATACAATCATTGAACGGGATGCTCACCGCCCTTTCCCGGTTCGTCGCCAAATCTGCACAGTACGCACTCCCCTTTTTCAAACTTCTCCGGCAAAAAGAGGAGTTCGAGTGGAGCGAGGAATGCAAACGAGCACTCGTACACTTGAAACAAGTCCTATTGAAACCCCCGGTACTCTCACGACCTGAGAACGGGGAAACACTCTTCTTGTACCTTGCGATCACGTGCGAAGCGGTCAGCGCCGTCCTCATTCGGGAGACCTCGGACGGACAGAAGCCAGTTTACTTCACGAGCAAAGCTCTCCAAGGCCCCGAGCTCAAATATCAACAGATCGAGAAAGTCGCACTAGGCCTCATCACCGCGGCCAGAAGACTACGCCACTACTTCCTCGCCCATACCGTCACCGTAAGGACTGAACAGCCTATCAGGCAGCTCCTCGTGCGACCGGACATGGCGGGGAGGATGCTCAGGAGGTTGCTGGAGCTCGCCGAATTTGACATCCGGTATGAAGGGAGGAAAGCCTTGAAGGCACAGGTACTGGCCGACTTTGTAGCGGAGATGACCGTCCTGGAACCCTTAACCAACGGGTCGCAGAAATGGACAATCTATGTCGACGGAGCATCCAGCCCGAAGGGAAGCGGGGCGGGAATCATCCTCAAAAACGAGGAAGGCATCCTCGTCGAGGTGTCCCTCAAACTGTCCTTCCCGACTTCAAACAACCAAGCCGAATACGAGGCCTTCCTCGCGGGACTCAGGCTGGCCGAGGACCTTGGTGCCAAAGAGGTCAAACTTTTCACCGATTCTCAGCTCGTAGCCTCGCAAGTCCGAGGAGAGTACCAAGCCAAGAACGACAGTCTCATAGAATACTTGGCCTTGGTAAAAGAGAAGATGAAAAAATTCACCTCGGTGGAAGTAACTCACATCCCCCGGGAGCATAATGCCTGAGCGGACGTCCTGTCAAAATTGGCGAGCACGAAAAAGAAAGGCGGGAACAAGTCAGTCATACAAGAAGTGCTTTCCCACCCAAGTATCGACAAACCGGCCACGGGTTCGGACATCAATGCCATAGGGGACAGCAGCTGCTGGATGACCCCGGTATACGAATACCTCATGACAGGCAAACTGTCCGAAGATCCCAATGAGGCAGGAATGGTCAAGAGACGGGCATGCTCGTATACCATAGTCGAGGACAAGCTATACCGCCGAGGGTTCTCTATTCCCCTCCTCAGATGTGTCGAGGAGCCCAAGGTTCCCGGCATACTCCAAGAGATTCATGAGGGAATCAATGCGCAGCACCTCGGCGGGCGGTCGCTTGCTCGTAAAGCACTCCGGGCAGGATATTTCTGGCCCACCATGCAACAAGACGCCAGGGAGCACGTCAAGAAGTGAGATAAATGCCAACGGCACGGGGGCAGGCACCTCGCTCCTCCCAGCGAGCTCACGTCGCTATCCTCCCTGTGGCCGTTCGCATGGTGGGGGATGGATATCCTCGGACCTTTCGTCCAGGGGTCGTATCAAAACAAATACCTCATCGTCGGGGTAGATTACTTCACGAAGTGGATTGAAGCAGAAGCATTGGCCAAAATCACTGCCTTCAACATACTACGCTTCTACAAAAGAAATATCCTCGCCCGGTTCGGAGTTCCTCAAGCCATCGTCACCGACAACGGAACCCAGTTCACCGACAGGAACTTCCAAGACTTCGTCACAAAACTAGGAACGAAGCAGCACTTCACGTCGGTCGAGCACCCTAAAACTAACGGACAGGCTGAGGCCGCGAACAGAGTGATCTTTCGAGGATTAAGACGACGACTGGGCGAAGCCAAACAACGGTGGGTCGAGGAGCTACACAGCGTCCTCTGGGCCTACCGAACAACCCCACACTCCACGACCGGGGAGACCCCTTTCCGTTTGACCTATGGAACGGAGGCAGTGATCCCCGTGGAGATCAGGGAACCCTCGAGGAAGACGGAAGCCCCCCTCGACGGGGACGCGAACGATGAAGGCTTGAGGGAAGAACTCGACTTCGTCGAGGAAACACGCTCGGGCGCTTCTCTCCGAGAGGCGTCACTTAAACAAAAAATAACACTACGCTATAACGACAAAGTTATCAAACGTGAGTTTCAGGTAGGCACCCTCGTCCTGCGCAGGAACCAGAAGGACTCGCGAGAAGGCAAACTCGCCGCGAACTGGGAGGGCCCGTACCGCGTCCGCAGAAAAACGGGGACAGGAGCCTACTTCCTCGAAAACCTGCACGGGGAAGAACTTGCTCGACCATGGAATGATGAAAACCTAAAACAATATTACAGTTAAACACTGCCCGCGGCTTACTAGCACCACGATTATGGGGACGCGCTAGGGTACAAGCGCGACACCCCTGTAAGAACACGACGATCAGAGACCGCGTTGTGTGTGCGCGAGGACCTCTGATCCGGCGGGGATACCTCGACCGAGGCCCACCATCGTCGTACCAACCGGGCATAACACCCAGCTCGCGATGGGAAGTTCATGCCACCAGGCTAGGACGTCAATCGAACTCTTAGCCTCGTTGAAGGTCGGAGTACACCTCCGGCCGCCCGACCAGCTCTCCACGCGGTCAGGGACTATCAAGGTCGAGCAAATCCCAAAGCCTTATTACTTAGGCAAAAATAAAGTATAACAAACACCACATCACACACAAGCAAAATTAACAAAGAGGTATTATAAAGTACGAATATCGGGCAAAACCCTTAGTCCAAAAAGTTACAAATATAAGCCCACAAGCCGGGCAAAAATAACCGTTGTGCAAATAGTACATAAAATAAGCCCACAAGCCGGGCAAAAACAAAGTGGTACGCAGGCCAAGAAAAACATAATCCTATGCAGCATCCTCGGCAGCAGTCTCGGTCGCGTCTGGCCCGCCTCCACCATTCCCATGTCCGCCGTGACCGAGCGGAACTATCTGGCCATCCACCACCTCAGCGTCGGGGTCAATCCCTTTGGTGACGAGGCCGGGGTTGAGAACCCGAAGCTGCGCCACGGCACTTCGGAACCCTATGCCAGCAGTTTCAATAGCATCGTCCTCTAATAGCCGGAGATCTTGCTCGAGCTTCCGGAGTTGGGTCACAAACGCTGCTCGAGTGGTTAGGAGCCTGTCCTCCTCGGTTTCCCCTTCGGCCGGTCGCACAGCATCTTCCAACTCAGCAATCCTTTCCTTAAGCCGCTTCTCCTCCGCCTCCAGCTCGGCGATTCGGGCAAGGTGGCCTGTCTCCCTTTCCTCGACTTTCTTAAGCTTGTCCTCGACCTGATGCTGCTGCTCGCTTTGTTCCTTGTTCAGGTCTCGGCACTCTTTCAATTCCTTACGCATACCGACCATCTCAGCGCCCAAGGTCTCCAGCTTTTCCTGCAAGCGGGCAAGTTCAGCGGCAAGGCGGGTCTCGTCATTAAGGATGATAGCGGTCGAGCAGAGGCGCATGACGGCCGACAGATCCTCAAAAATCATCCTCCTCCTCGCTTCGGTAGCAGTCCCCAGCACAGTTTGGATCTCGGAAGGGGGGACGCGAGAATAAGTGACCTCAGAGAAGAAGCGAGGCTTTTGGTGGCAGGGCGGGAGGTCAAAGGTGGAAGGGGGCGGGGGACTATCTTCACCACCCAGGTCGACGACCTCCGCAACCCGTTGCCTCTTCGGAGTCCCTTGGGTAGCCGGGGATTGGCTTCCTGCGGGAGTTGTGCGCCCACCTACAGTCCTCGACGCAGTGGCAGCGGGCTGAGACTGACTGGATCCTTCGGGCACGGCGGCCGTGGAAACACCCTCGGGCGGGGCCCTAGAAGGAGCGACCTCTTGGTCCTTGAAGCGCGACGTCTCTCCCCGGGCCTACGCTTCCCGGGCCCTCTTCGCTTTCAGCTTCTTCAACCTCTCATCGGCTCCGGCCATTGTTCCTGCAAAGAGAAAGAAAACGTTAGTAAGGCGAGGAACACAGATACGAGGAAGACCTAAAGCGGGGACGTTTTTACCACCTAACAACTCGATTGCTTCCTCGTCGGAAAAGGTCTCGAGCAGAACGTGGGTATTTATCAGGCGACGTTCTTTTTTCACTTGCCCATCTGCGCCCACTATCGGCTGGCCGTCTAGGGTCTCGTGCCGAGCTTCAGTGAAGCTTTCAATGAAAGCGACGATTTTATCGTAGGCTTCTCGCTCGTAGGCCTCCATCTGAGCATGCTTCGTCTTGTATTTGTCGACTCCCTTCTTAAAGTGTTCCTCCGTCCAGTACAGAGGAAACTTTGGCTCCAGCACCTCCTCGGGACGACCGTCGACCTCGCGGGTGACTTTCCGGTACAATGAATGGATGGCCTCCAGGGTGACCGGTTTCACAAAATAATAGCAGAACTTGAAATCCCGTATGGAATCCAAGTAAGTGTGGAACAGTGCCTTGCTCTGCTTGAAAGACACCCAGCCGTGTCGACCACCTGCCGACGATCTTTGAAGGTGGAATATACGGAAGAAGAGGCGAACGGTCGGCACGATTTTTAAATATTTACAAACGAGCTCGAAGGCCCGAATAAACGCTAGCGAGTTCGGATGAATTTGAGAGGGCGCCAGCTGCAACCAGATAAAGATCCCCTCTTGTAAGTCTGTGAAGGGCAGCCTCCACCCCACCTTCTCAAACATAAACTCATACAAGGGGATGCGCATTCCCCGGTAAAAGGAGCAAATCCGATGACTCTCCTCGGGACGAAAAACCTTCCAAGACTTGCCGGACCCGATTAATCTGTGCTCGACGGTACAGAAAGCGTCGTCCTCATCTGGGTAAACGAAGATGGACGACATCTCTAGGGCTTCGCCACAAACCCAATCCTCGAGCGGCCTCTCTTGCGCAAAGGCCATGTGAGCCATGGGGGAGTCGGGTTGGTCGTCGTTTTCCTTGAAATATCCTACGGCCACCTCCGCAGCCAAATCGTCCATTTACCTGAAAAGCAGAAGGAAACGGTGAATTCGATTAGTCGTATCAAATTCACCCCTCCACCGCTGTTCAAGCGAACGGGCGAAGAAGGGGCAAGGCTTCTCAACTCCCCGACATGATCGGTCGAGGATCAACTTGTCCACCGGGGAACTCGTCGCCTCCCCGGAAGGTTCTGCCCCGTGTCCCCGCGGCACTAACAAATATACTGATTATTAGGGACCCCGAGACATTCAACGGGTCCCCGACGTGTTCGTCCCTGATCCCCGAGATATTCATCAAAAGAGGGCGAAGCTCTCCGTACTCTCTCCCTCAACAACTAAAGATTCCCACCGTATTCGCCAGGAATCCTCTCGTTTCTCATGGGAATATCATCAATTCACCAAGGAAACATCCTACACTAGTTGAAATTGAAGAAAAACGCAAAATAAAGGTCAAGTTTGAAACAAGTACCTGTTAAACGGCGAATTAGGGTTCCGGCACGGAGTCTCCGGCGGTTTCACAACGGTGAACGACGGTTGTTGAGGAGAAAAGGTCTCCGGCAGGGAACGTCCGGCGGATGACGGCTACCAGCTACGACGGAAGAGAGTAGAGAGGGAAGGAGGGGATTCTTGAGAGAGAAGTGGAAAAGTGAAAAATGAACGAGGGGGACGGCTTTTATAAGCGGTTCCCGAGAGACTCGAGGGGCATAGGGCACTCGAGTGTGCTACCCTAGCCAGCCGCCCTAGCCTCCCTAGGTAATGATGGTAGGCGACACGTGGCAGGCATGCAGCCGCCCAACTCCCCACGCGTGTTGCTTCGGTTTTCCCCAACGCTTCGAGTCCAAAACCCTTCATCTCCCCGTTGCCCGACTCTCATCCGGCCGAAGGAATTTCGCGCATATGAACGACCTCCTCGGTTCCTCTCTTGGAGTATCCTCGACATGCCAATTACCTTTAAGTCATTACTCTGACACCTCAGAGCAACGACTTGGGGGGCTCCTGTTCTGGACTGGGCCGAGGCTGCCCAACCGTCGAGCAGGCCTAACCCATATAGCATGGGGAGGCCCAATAAGACCCTTCTGCGGGGCACTTGATTGCCACGAGCAGACCACCGTTTCCCCGAGCCCTTTACTGTGTCGGGCACCTCACATCCCCGCGGAGAGGTGCCTCCCCGACATACCAGCTTTTCCCCGCGAGGAAGACATATATCACTCCTCGACAGACATGGCTCCTCCCCGCGAGGCCATGTCCGTCGTACGGCTTGATTGGTCCTCGACACAGAAGGCTCTCCCCCGCGAGGAATGTCTAACGGTCCGCACCACGTGGACACGTTCCAAGTAACCTCCCACTTCCGTAGGATTCGGTCTGCCCTAATCCCGGAAATCTAGGAGCGGTTACCCCAGGACGAAGACCACGTGCTGGTCTTCACTACGCCACGTAAGCCCTGGCAGTTACTTGGATTGGGCCTGACAATCCAGCCCAATGCAAGTAACCGTTGGCCCCGCGCTGGGGGCTCTCTATAAATACCCTCTCACTTGAGAGGGTCAGGTTAAGTCACTTTCTTACTCATCTCTGTACTTGCTCTTCTCTGACAACCACCTTACTTGAGCGTCGGAGTGCCTTGCAGGTACACCCCCCCCCCCCGGCGTCCTTTAACTTCACCGGAGCCGGAGTTCAACGGACGTCGTTGGCCACCAGTAACTGTCTGATCCAGGTACGATCAATTCCTTTTCTGTTAATGAGGTTGAGGTTGAAAGTGCAGACCTCCTGGCGTTATTATGAAAGACGGTTATTCCGGTGAAAGTTCAAACTTTTGGTTAGAGGAAAGCGCTCAATAGGCTGCCCACAAGATCAAATTTGGTGGCTAGACGCTTAATCGACAATGAACATGATAAGGTTTGTATGTTTTGTTTTCGAGATTTAGAGGACTCTTCTCACTTATTCATCTCGCGTCATAAATCATCATTGGTTTGGAGTAAAATATGCGAGTGGGTGGATATAGGTAGAATTTTGGAATCTAGTGTAGCCTTCATGCGAAGGCTTGGTACTTGAGTCTTAAAGGTCGTAGCATTGCGGGAAAGATAAATTCAATTTGGTTCATAACTTGTTGGAACATTTGGAGGGCTAGAAATAATATCCTATTCAATGATGCGTTGTGTAATGTAGATGACATTGTCAATGATATTAAAGTCACCTCGTGGAATTGGTTGATTTTAGGTAAAGAAGATAGGAAGAAGTGTAGGTTGTTGTCGCTCCCAGGATTTTCATCCAGGTACAACCGCGAAAGTGGTGCGGAACACAGAGTCGCCAGCAATGTATATTTATCCTAAGAGAGGGAAAGGGAACACCGCATAAACCTGAGGAAGAGGGAAAGGAATGGTCATCACAACCATAGCCTGGGTCCGGGAGTCGGTTACGCGAGGGGAAGGTGTTAGCACCCCACGCGTCCATCGTACTCGATGGGATCCACACTTGTTTTCTATTCTAAGGGTGAGTTATCCTAAAATCTATGGCTACACTGACACGGGGAAGGGGAAAACAAAGACAGACTCGATAGGACGTCGTGTCCTAGGCCTACGTACTCCATTTGTGCAATGGGAAATTCAGAGTCAACGTAGTTCGGACCAAGTTCTTTTTGTGTTTTTTACGAACGACGTTAAGTTCGCGTCCGACAGTTAAGGTCGATGCCTATTTGCGACTCAGACGGAAAGTAACGTGCCCTTTTTGAAAATAGCCTTTAGTTTGACAATCCCGAAGGACAAAAATGTTTTGAAATTTGTTTGTATTTTTTAAGACAGAAGTGACTTGAGTTAGTTCATAACTCACCTTGAACCAAAGTCTAGGACACGGGAACGAATGCGTCGCATGGTCGTCCCCAATGGGACGTATGCTCAACACTCTAGAAGAGAGATGGGAGACCCCTCAATCTTCACTTCCTATGTTTAAGGCTTGTGTGCAAGGCAATTTGACCATATTAAGTATCTTAGAAGTGTTAAGAGATGAGAAGAGGGACTCAAAAGAAAAGAAAAACACTAAGGGGATTCTATCCAAATGTTATCATGCAAAGATGGCCCTAAGAGGAGGTTTGACAACAACCTAAGCCTAAAGAAAAGAAAAGATGAGAGAAAGAAAGAGTGAGGGTGGACATGGATAACTATCCACACCCTCAAATAACTTACCTCTTCCTCTGCATAAAAGGTTAGTACAAAACAGACATAAGCAACAATAAGATAAATGAAACCCAAACAAGTCATAACCCAAAGAGAAATGGTTACAAACCAAATGAAACTCATCCAAGTCAGAATGTACACCTTAGAGGTGACCCATAATGTTTACCAAATAAGATCAAGCAAAGAGAATGCAAACAAGTGGCAAAACATACAAGAAAGTCATCAAAGAAGGAGTAGAAGAAGAATGAGTGGATATGCAAGGTGATCATGCAAGAATGCCTCAAATTATATCCAAGTCAGAATATGGATGACCTAAACATGTGCCTAAACATGTTATACAAGTGTCACATGAGGCACACAAACAAGTATCCAAGCATCAAGAATCATTAGAAGAAGGAGGAGGAAGCATGTAAGTGAAACAGGTTCAAGTATGTAAGATGAAGCATGAATAGCATATGACATGAATGAATGCAAAGCTCCAAGGTCAGAAACATACATCAAATGAAGTGCAAATGAATGATAAGGTATGGTATACATAAACCAAACATAAGTCATGAGTAAGCATAGATGAGATGAGGTGAGAAGATAAGTCAAAGAAAAGGCATGTAAACCAAGCATTGAACATATGCACAAAGTATGCAACAACCTCACACCAATGAACTATAATGGCAATCAAGTGACCTATAACAATTCATACATGGTTTATGAAGTCAAAGAAGCAATCCTGAATGATGGCACAGGTGCCTTCTCAAACAAGTACTCAGACATGATCAAAGATGTGCATAAAAGAGACCTCAAACAAAAAGCAATCAAACAATTAGCCAAACATCTTTTAAAATTACCAAATTAAAACTCAAAACACCTCAACCAGGGGTAAACATCCCAGGCTATGGTTGCGATGACCATTCCTTCCCCTCTACCTCAGGTTTATGCGGTGTTCCCTTTCCCTCTCTTGGGATAAATATACATTGCTGGCGACTCTGTGTTCCGCGCCACTTTCAAGTTTGTACCTGGATGAAAATCCAGGGAGCGACAGCTGGCGACTCTGCTGGGGACTCTGGTTGACCTATGCTGGTCCATTCCCTTTAGCGAGTCTGTCCTAGAGCTTGTTTGTTTTTGTTCTCCTTGGGTGTTTTTTGTTTTTGTTTTTGCTTTATTTGTTGTATTTTATTTTTTTACCGCACTTACTGCATTGCATATTATTATCATCTGCTGCACTATTTTTCTGTTTGGCGGGTTGGGAGTTCTGAGAGATAAGCCCAATACCCAGGCTTGAGCGTACACGTAGGATTAGCGTGGAAAGTAGTGTGACTTGTGTGGCATTTGGCCAGACGTAGTATACATGAAAACTCCACATCCATACGAGGTTTTCTTTGGTAATGATCTATCCTGCGCATTGGTGCAAATGATGGAATGTAACTTGGAAAACTGTCAACTCTGGCGGCCATTCCCGAGGACTCAGTAACGGCACTCCTCCCGAGACGTGATAATGGTAGACCAGAAATGGCAAACCCATTACACATGTCGATCCGAGGACCCAATGCTGGGAACTTGCTATAGGGTTTCCTTTTGGAAAAGAATCAGTGGAAGCACTCCTCGATTGGCGATAGTATTGTACCCTGAGGGATGAATGTATTATTGCTTCTCAACCTCAGTGTTAAAACTGAGGACTTGCCATAGGATGTTTTCTTTTGAGGGGAATCAGTTGAGGCCTGCTCGATTGGTGATGATGCCAAAGCAAAAATGGTGAACGTATCATCATTTCTCGACCAGAGAGCCCGTGATATTGAGGATCCTCGGCTTTCTAGTACCCGCATGTGAGAGGGCAGGGTGTTTACAGGTTTGCAGGTAACCTTGACCTTCAACATACCCGGTTTTCTGGTCAGCATCAGTGTGGTATTATGGTTATTCTGGTATTCTGGGTATTTGGGCAGACCTTTGAGATGGTTCAGTTTGTTCAGTGCAGCAGTTGTCCAGTCTGTGTGGCATCCTTGATCCCATATGTGCATTTGCATCATCATTTTGCATCCCAACATGTTTATTCATTTGTAGGGTTGCATCCTAACGTTGATTCTGGTTTTTGAAATTAAACTGGAATCAAGGGGTGGATCGCCCTGCGAATTTTTAAACATGTTCATTTGCATTCGCATATCCATAATCATTTTGCATAACAGGTGCTTATCTCTGGCGTTCTTACTTGGTTCTCCTCCGCAGTACAGGATTGCAGATCAACACATTCACCGGTATTCTACCAGACAAAATCAGAAAAGACTCATGGATCAACTACAAGCTGAGATGACTGAGATGCGGACTCGCATGAACCAATTCATAGATTTAATGCAAGGGGTTGCTCAGGGCCAAGAGCAGTTAAGAACTTTTGTCCAACCACTGATTGCAAGGATTGATGAAGAAGGTCTCCTTCATGGAGGAGGTCATACTGGTGTTACTGGTACTAATGTTCAGAATGGCCCTCCGGGCGGAGGTATTCCTGCTTTTGGTATTGTGATCCCTCCGGGCGGGGCTAAAAATGTTGGGGGAGGTGGTATTGGTGTCTGTGTTATTCATGGCCGTCAGTTTGATGATATTCAAGATGATGCGTTCTCTGTGCCAGGTGGGGATGCTGGTTCCCAGATTGACACTGATCAAAGATTTAGGTTGATTGAGGAACAACTGAGGGGTGTTGCCAATCAAGATTCTGTGGGTATGGATTTGGAGGATTTGGGGCTGGTTCCAGGCGTCGTTATCCCGCGCAAGTTTCAGACTCCTACCTTCGTAAAGTACAATGGTATGACTTGCCCAAGGACTCATTTTAGGGCACACACGAGTAAAATGGCTGCTCACGCAAAGAACGAAAAGTTGATGATGCATTGCTTTCAGGATAGCCTATCTGGGGCATCCCTGGAATGGTATATGCAGCTAGAGAGGAAAGACGTTCGTAGTTGGAGAGTGCTGGCAGGGGCTTTTATCAAACACTATCAATACAACACCGACATGGCTCCCAATCGTACACAGCTGTAGAATATGTCTCAAAAGAGCAATGAAAGCTTTAGAGAGTACGCCCAGAGGTGGCGTGAATTGGCTTCCCGAGTTCAACCTCCGATGTTGGAAAGAAAGCTCGTTGATATGTTCATGGATACGCTTCAGGGGCATTATTATGAGAAATTGGTTGGATGTTTGTCAGCTGGATTTGCAGGTCTTGTATTGGCAGGAGAAAGAGTTGAAAACGAAATCAAAATGGGAAAGATTCGAATTGCTGCTGAAGATGCAAAGAAACCTTATGATGGGTCCTCCAAGGGAAAGGAAGGAGAAGTTAGTGCTGTGTATATTCCTCATGTTGTTCAACGGCCTGTTCAGCATTAGCGACCTTATGCTCCTCAGCAACAGAGACAACAAAGATTACGAAGGCCTGAGAGAAGGTTTAATCCACTCCCTGTTCCTCACAGCCATGTTCTTGCCAGTCTACTTGAAAGTTCTCTGGTTCAACTAAGGGATGCCAAGCCTGTTCCCGACCCTATTCCTCTTGATTATGATCTGGATGCCAGATGTGAATATCACTCAGACACACTGGGTCATTCAATTGAAAATTGCAACGTGTTCAAGCACAAGGTACAAGACCTGGTAGACTCAGATATCATTGCATTCACTGAAGATGATATGTACATCAATTGAAGCCTCCTTTCTCAAGTGAGCACTCAGTTTGCAAGTACGTCCGGACAGAATCAAGCTTCCTCAGCAATGGCAAACTTCAACTTCTTTACTGCATTTTCATTTGTAGTTTTTCATTTCTTGTTAAAGCATTGTATGCATGTAAGACTTGTTTGTTTAATGATGATATTAATGCAATGAATATGTTTTCTTGAAGCAACTATTTTTATTCATCCGTATGATATTTATATGCATTGCAATACCAATTTTCTTGCTTAAACTCTTGGAGGGAGGATGATGAAGTAAAAACGCAAAATATTTGGTTGTATGCTTTCAGATAAAACCCTGTTGAGGAGGTACAGGCATTGTTTCAAATCCCTAAACACTGGAGAGATAAGGAGATAGACCTTTGTCAACCTCTTTGAGCCTAGTAGTAGGAGTTCTTTCTAGAAACGAAAAAACCCTCAATCTTAACCTGGGGCAGGGTAGGCGTCAGTTAGTTTGACCAAGTGTTCAACTTTCAGAAGGAGTGCACATCTGAGGATCCATTACCTTCCATTCCACTAGCTAGAGGTCAAGAGATGTGAAACCACAATGGTTATCCATCAACAATCAAGGAGTGAGACAGTCACAACCCTTTCAAGCAAGTAAGACAACCAGTGTCACACACTTTGTTCAAAAAGAGAAAAAGAAAAAGCCTGCTAAGTCGAAAAACTTGAAGGCAAGTGACTTAGGCAAAAGCTAAGGCATCCCGCTGGACTTCAAAATTGAAAACTCAAAAGAGTCAGTCCAGGAAAAATTAGGGAACAAAAAGCAAAAGAATGAGAAAGCGAAAAGCCAAAAGGATTACAAAGAAAATCTTTGAGCAGAACAAAGTCGTGTGACTACAGACACAAAAGACAAAAAGGGGTGACTGTTACTCCAAAACCTCATTGGGTGTCGAACCATCAGATGCATGGGTTTCTTTAAGGATCATAAAACCTTTTGAGAGATGAGCGCTTGCGCCGAATTAGCTGAACTTAGGACTGGAGAACGTCATGGAGAGTGGGTGGGCACTGATAAACTTTGAGCCTTAAATCTTTCTTTTTCTCAAAACCGTGAACCAGGCCACGATACAACCCTCAAAAGTCCTAATTGAAACAGGGTTTATTCCGACGGCGTACTTCATTGAGATAGCGTTCTTGACTCCTATGAGTTGTGCTAATAAGATTTTTGTTGGTATTGCATGTGCGTATTGTTTTCCATTCAAAAATCAGTGCCGCATCCCAGCTAGTGATTCGTTCACGAGGCTTGGCGACACATTTTCAACAAAACTTCAAGGGTAACACGAGTGTTGCATTAGAATTGTCATTCTCATAATAAACATTTTCTGCTTGCATGTGTTTGATATCAAAGAAGCTTACACGATGAACGACAGTCGAGAAGCTCGATCACGCCAAGTTGAGATGGTGAAAACTCCGAAGGACAATCATGTCAAGGGGTATGTGGCCAAGAGACTGTGCGCAACCTGGGGGGTTCCCGATAAATGGTGATAAGATGCAGCTAATCTGGAGCAGTCACGTTGAAAACTCCCCCTAAAGCAGCTGAACAGGGGCAGTCAGGTCGATTTGACAAATCTCTGTAAGATCAGTCAGGGGAAAATTTCCTTGAAGGATTGGGGCAGGCCACCTCTAGAGCGTGAGAAATTGTCCACTCCTGAAAATGGTTAATTGAAAACACCTTTTCAAAGTTCAGAATATTGGGACAGAGTATTTTCAATTCATTACAAACCCTTTTGAGGTAATGTACTTCATGGATTATGAAGTCTGGGGCAGTTGTGTTGAGATCTGATAAATCTCTCCAAGAGTTTGAAGACCCTGGGGCAGTGCGAACGCCCGGTCCTCTATAAAATCCTCTTGAGATGATTTCTTCCATTAGACCTGGTGGTCTGGGGCAAGTGGAAAGTTCAAAGGGCCGTCTATGACCTTAGAGACAGGTCAGGTGGGATGGCAACAGGATTGTACTTCCCCAGCAGTTTGCTCTCCCCAGCATTGAGATTGACCTTTCCTCAGCAGAGCAGACTTTCCCCAACAGGAGACTCGGGGAATTTGTTCTCTGGATCAGGACGTTGTCTCCCCACAGAATCAGGGTGTCCACTTTCCCCAGCCAGTCAGGAAGCGCACTTTCACTGACAACGTTATGTTCTAATCCCCAGCAAGGTGAGGATAAAGTCGTTAGCCCCTTCAACAGGCTAAATTCAGCAGTATTCCCCAGGCAGGATGGTATTATGCGTTGGCATCCCTAGCAGGTTCTAAGCCCATTGGTTATTACCAATCCTCAGCAACTGATTTCTGGTTCTGTCATTGGCATTCATTCTCAACTCCCCCAGCAGAGGAGAAATCTCAGGTTTTGGATGTTACCTTCAGTAGAGGTCACGTGTAATCCCCGGTAGTGCGGATGTTCTTTTGGGATTTCATCCCCAGCAGAAGTCGTTGATCCAAAGAGTTAGTCAGTGTGATCCTTCTCAGCAGAATTCTTGGATTCAGAGGACAATTTATTTTTGTCATCCCCAGATGAATTGGTCTCTTCTCTCCAGCATTTATTTTGCTGGAGGGGCCCTTTTGCATATCATAAGCATTTGCATTGCACCCTCAAAGGCATAGCATTTCCATTTCGTATGGAGCATTACGCCAAAATTCAAACATTTGCATTCGAAGCATAAGCCAGGTTTGATATTTATTTCGCTAGTTCTCTTTATCAGCAGAGATAACAATCTCTTGAAGATTTTCTTCGTCAGTTCCCTTTGTCAGCATGGATGGCATTTATTTTGCTAGTTCTCTTTATCAGCAGAGATAGCAATCTTTTGAAGGTTTCCTTCATCAGTTCCCTTTATCAGCAGGGATGGCATTTATTTTGCTAGTTCTCTTTATCAGCAGAGATAACGATCTTTTGAAGGTTTCCTTCGTTAGTTCCCTTTATCAGCAGGGATGGCATTTATTTTGCTAGTTCTCTTTATCAGGAGAGATAGCAATCTCTTGAAGATTTTCTTTGTCAGTTCCCTTTATCAGCAGGGATGGCATTTATTTTGCTAGTTCTCTTTATCAGAGAGATAGCAATCTCTTGAAGATTTTCTTCGTCAGTTCCCTTTATCAGCAGGGATGGCATTTACATTGCTAGTTCTCTTTATCAGCAGAGATAGCAATCTTTTGAAGGTTTCCTTCGTCAGTTCCCTTTATCAGCAGGGATGTCATTTATTTTGCTAGTTCTCTTTATCAGCAGAGATAGCAATCTTTTGAAGGTTTCCTTCGTCAGTTCCCTTTATCAGCAGGGATGGCATTTATTTTGCTAGTTCTCTTTATCAGCAGAGATAGTAATCTCTTGAAGATTTTCTTCGTCAGTTCCCTTTATCAGTAGGGATGGCATTCATTTTGCTAGTTCTCTTTATCAGCAGAGATAGCAATCTTTTGAAGATTTTCTTCGTCAGTTCCCTTTGTCAGCAGGGATGGCATTTATTTTGCTAGTTTCTTTATCAGCAGAGATAGCAATCTTTTGAAGGTTTCCTTCGTCAGTTCCCTTTATCAGCAGGGATGGCATATTTCGAGGTTCCTTTGTCAGTTCTCTTTATCAGCAGAGATGACATAACCTGGGAGAGTTTGTTTCACTTTACCCCCAGCATAGCTAACACTCGTCCGTGTTTATTTCATGACATTTCAATACATCGTCTGTATTGGTTTCCAAACTCGTACGTGTTGTGACGGTGCAGCATTTATTGCTTGTTCCCCAGTGGAGTCGTCCCTCCTTGAGGATTGCAAATTTCAGGTTTCTTTTGGTATTCAATCTCCGTGAATCCTTTGAACGCATGACAGTCATTGGTATCATACCTTCAGGACCAAGTTGATTGAATAGGGGCAGCTGTAGCACCCCAAAATTTGCTCTCCTTACTTTAGTATTAACTGGCTTATGTTTCATTTCATTTTTGCATTATCATGTGTGCATATCATCGGTTCTTAGGATGGGGTCAAGGTGCTTGAGGAAGTTCAAGAGGAGAAGGTGTTCTTCAAGGGTCGAGTTTCATACCATTTATCAAGAATCAAGGGTTGGTACAAAAGTTACTAAATTTGGAAAATGACCTATTATGAGAAGTTTCCATTTTTGGCAAGTTTTTACACTACATTCAACTTGACTTTTCATCATCAAAGAAGCTTCAAGTGAATTTTCCTCAAACATGAAAGTTGAAGATATTTTTCTCCCCTTTCCAACAAGTACTAGATAGTCTCCATATCATTTGTGAAACTCAAGTTATGATCAAAAGAAGGCAAAGTGGTTTTTAGGGTTTTCTCATGGTTCCATTTTCACAACTATTGCATTTTGGGACATAGTGACCTATAATTGGTCCCATTGCTTCAAGGCACATTCTAACATCAAAGTACATTCCATAAGGATCATTTTTGGCCTTTGAACCAAGGGATTCCATGACAAATTCATCACTTATTTCACATTATGCAAAATTGCAAGAAGCATCAAAGCTCATGAATCAAGATGTTTCAAGGCCCAAATCCAATTCAGGTGTGATTAGCAATTGAAAAATAAGTGATCCATCATAGAATGCATGGGTGTACACGCATGGAGGAGGTGTGTGATTCAAAATGCAAATTTCCCAAATCACCCAAAACTCATTAACCAAGGAATGAATAAGACCTAAATGCTAATCAGTGGAATAACCTAATGTATTTAAGCTTACTCATGCACTGATTGGAGTGGGAGGTACGTTATTTTGAGGAGAATTCAAGTTTCAACCCTAATCCTTCCCTCCTTCGAATCTCTCAACCCACTAGGGTTTTTCACAAAGGTCTTTCACATTCTGAGTCCTGGGGATCCATAGAATACAAAGCTCCCATCATTTGAAGCTAACAACAAGGGTACGGATTGCTTGATCTCAGGTTAGTGACGCTTTTCATGATCTTAGAACTCAAATTTTTGACGTGCATAATGATTTGTGGTTGTTGCTGAGCATGCTGATGTATTTTATTTTGAATTTGGACGTGTAGATTGGTTGTATCGTGGGTTTTAAAGTTTTGAACCATAACTTGTTTCATTCGATTCTCCTCGTATGTTGATTGTTTGTGATTTCTAATATGATATTATTGATCCTCATTGAATTCTGGTCAGAATGGTATACTCGTGTGCATGTTCTGGTAATTTTTTGGTTGCAGGTGGCCGGAAGGGACGACCGGAGCTAGGGCTCCGGCGTCTGGTTGTTTTTTCGGCGAGATTAGGGTTCCAAGGTTGAACATGTAATCTCAGACGTCCGTTAGCCAGATCGTGTGGTCCACGTTACGCCACATCATTTAAATTCTGTTTTATTTTATTGGTTATGTGTGTGCTATCCCATGGTAATTATTGTGAACCACAAATCTAAACCATCCATCATGTTAACTTTTGATTGATCTGAAACGTTGATTGAATCTGATGGCTATTATAATGCCAACGCATAAATGATATCATGTGCTTGTCACGTGTGTTTTTTTTTTATTCTGAGTAATCTGATGTGTGCGCGTGTTTCATAATTATGGTGTGTCTTGTGATCTGAACCTTAGATCATGTTTGTCGTTGCTTTTGTTGACTTAATGTGGGGCATTAGATTGATCTGAGGGTTAGTATTGAGTCAATTGGTTGACTGAGTCTCATGTATCTTTTCTTTATTTCGCTGATTTTTTTGTTGGATTGGGCTTGCTCTTTGCACCCCTCCTTTGGGCCCAGGTTTATTTTCCAACATGCTTTGGCTGCTATTCATACCCCCTGGCTATTTTGTTTTCTTTTTATTTTCAATTAATTATTGCATTTCTTTTTTTAATTATTAAAAATAGTTTTGTGCATTAAAAAATCATAAAAAAAATCATGAAGCATAATTAGAGTTTTATAAAATTTTCTCAAATTTTATTTTATTATTTTTATTTTATTTTTAGCATCTGAATCAATTATTTGGTTAATTTCTTTTGAGTTTATTCCATATATGCATGCCATAGCTTGTAGAATTTATTTCTCATCATCCATAGAACATTTCGAGTCCATTCTTTTTGCATTGTTTCACCAACACATTGAATTTCATAAAACCATTTCTCTCTTATTTTTAAAATCATTTCATATTGCATTTTAGTCCTTTTCTTTTGCATATTGAACCATGTTTCCTACTTGATCTTTGCATGATTGTTTGAGTGACTTATCTTGTGATTTTTTGCATGAGTTTTTAACATGATGTTTACCCCTGGTTGAGGTGTTTTGAGTTTTAATTTGGTAATTTTAAAAGATGTTTGGCTAATTGTTTGATTGCTTTTTGTTTGAGGTCTCTTTTATGCACATCTTTGATCATGTCTGAGTACTTGTTTGAGAAGGCACCTGTGCCATCATTTGGGATTGCTTCTTTGACTTCATAAACCATGTTTGAATTGTTATAGGTCACTTGATTGCCATTATAGGTCATTGGTGTGAGGTTGTTACATACTTTGTGCATATGTTCAATGCTTGGTTTACATGCCTTTTCTTTGACTTATCTTCTCACCTCATCTCATCTATGCTTACTCATGACTTATGTTTGGTTTATGTATGCCATACCTTATCATTCATTTATACATCATTTGATGTATGTTTCTGACCTTGGAGCTTTGCATTCATTCATGTCATATGCTATTCATGCTTCATCTTACATACTTGAACCTGTTTCACTTACATGCTTCCTCCTCCTTCTTCTAATGATTCTTGATGCTTGGATACTTGTTTGTGTGCCTCATGTGACACTTGTATAGCATGTTTAGGAACATGTTTAGGTAATCCATATTCTGACTTAGATATAATTTGAGGCATTCTTGCATGATCACATTGCATATCCACTCATTCTTCTTCAACTCCTTCTTTGATGACTTTCTTGTATGTTTTGCCACTTGTTTGCATTCTCTTTGCTTAATCTTGTTTGGTAAACATTATGGGTCACCTCTAAGGTGTACATTCTGACTTGGATGAGTTTTATTTGGTTTGTAACCATTTCTCTTTGGGTTATGACTTGTTTGGGTTTCATTTATCTTATTGTTGCTTATGTCTGTTTTTTACTAACCTTTTATGCAGAGGCAGAGGTAAGTTATTTGAGGGTGTGGATAGTTATCCATGTCCACCCTCACTATTTATTTCTCTCATCTTTTCTTTTCATTAGGCTTAGGTTGTTGTCAAACCTCCCCTTAGGGCCATCTTTGCATGATAACATTAGGATAGAATCCCCTTAGTGTTTTTCTTTTCTTTTGAGTCCCTCTTCTCATTTCTTAACAATTCTAAGATACTTAATAAGGTCAACTTGCCTTGCACACAAGCCTTAAACATAGGAAGTGAAGATTGAGGGGTCTCTCTTCTCTCTTCTAGAGTGTTGAGCATACGTCCCATTGGGGACGACCATGCGACGCATTCGTTCCCGTGTCCTAGACTTTGGTTCAAGGTGAGTTATGAACTAACTCAAGTCACTTCTGTCTTAAAAAATACAAACAAATTTCAAAACATTTTTGTCCTTTGGGATTGTCAAACTAAAGGCTATTTTCAAAAAGGGCACGTTACTTTCCGTCTGAGTCGCAAACTGGCATCGACCCTAACTGCCGGACGCGAACTTAACGTCGCTCGTAAAAAACACAAAAAGAACTTGGTCCGAACTACGTTGACTCTGAATTTCCCATTGGACAAAGGGAGTACGTAGGCCTAGGACACGACATCCTACCGAGTCTGTCTTTGTTTTCCTATTCCCCGTGTCAGTGTAGCCATAGATTTTAGGATAACTCACCCTTAGAATAGACAACAAGCATGGATCCCATCGAGTACGATGGACGCGTGGGGTGCTAACACCTTCCCCTCGCATAACCGACTCCCGGACCCAGGCTATGGTTGCGATGAACATTCCTTTCCCTCTTCCTCAGGTTTATGCGGTGTTCCCTTTCCCTCTCTTGGGATAAATATACATTGCTGGTGACTCTGTGTTCTGCGCCACTTTCGCGTTTATACCTGGATGAAAATCTTGGGAGCGACAGCTGGCGACTCTGCTGGGGATAAGAAGGTAGACCATCAACTCTGAGGTCGAGAAAAGGTATATGACAACTTTGAAGTTGGGGAAGAAAGGATATCTCATCAACTCTGAGGTCGAGAAAAGGTATACAACAACTTTGAAGTTGGGGAAGAAAGGATATTTCATCAACTCTAAGGTCGAGAAAAGGTATACGACAACTTTGAAGTTGGGGAAGAAAGGATATTTCATCAACTCTGAGGTTGAGAAAAGGTATACGACAACTTTGAAGTTGGGGAAGAAAGGATATTTCATCAACTCTGAGGTCGAGAAAAGGTATACGACAACTTTGAAGTTGGGGAAGGGCGTCAACTCTGAGGTTTGTAAAAAAAAGGGCGTCAACTCTGAGGTTGGAGCTCTCTTTGGAGGATTGGAATCACTGTTTTGATTGAGGGTTGATCTGGGCTTTCGCACAAGGTACCACTTGATCTGAACCTTAGATCATGTTTACCGTTGCTTTTGTTGACTTAATGTGGGGCATTAGATTACTCAGAATTAAAAAAAACACACGTGACAAGCACATGATATCATTAATGCGTTGGCATTATAATAGCCATCAGATTCAATCAACGTTCCAGATCAATCAAAAGTTAACATGATGGATGGTTTAGATTTGTGGTTCACAATAATTACCATGGGATAGCACACACATAACCAATAAAATAAAACAGAATTTAAATGATGTGGCGTAACGTGGACCACACGATCTGGCTAACGGACGGCTGAGATTACGTATTCAACCTTGGAACCCTAATCTCGCAGGAAAAACAACCAGATGTCGGAGCCCTAGCTCCGGTCGTCCCTTCCGGCCACCTGCAACCAAAAAATTACCAGAACATGCACACGAGTATACCATTCTGACCAGAATTCAATGAGGATCAATAATATCATATTAGAAATCACAAACAATCAACATACGAGGAGAATCAAATGAAACAAGTAATGGTTCAAAACTTTAAAACCCACGATACAACCAATCTACACGTCCAAATTCAAAATAAAATACATCAGCATGCTCAGCAACAACCACAGATCATTATGCACGTGAAAAATTTGAGTTCTAAGATCACGAAAAGCGTCACTAACCTGAGATCAAGCAATCCGTACCCTTGTTGTTAGCTTCAAATGATGGGAGCTTTGTATTCTATGGATCCCCAGGACTCAGAATGTGAAAGAACTTTGTGAAAAACCCTAGTGGGTTGAGAGATTCGAAGGAGAGAAGGATTAAGGTTGAAACTTGAATTCTCCTCAAAATAACGTGCCTCCCACTCCAATCAGTGCATGAGTAAGCTTAAATACATTAGGTTATTCCACTGATTAGCATTTAGGTCTTATTCATTCCTTGGTTAATGAGTTTTGGGTGATTTGGCAAATTTGCATTTTGAATCACACACCCCCCTCCATGCGTGTACACCCATGCATTCTATGATGGATCACTTATTTGTCAATTGCTAATCACACCTGAATTGGATTTGGGCCTTGAAACATCTTGATTCATGAGCTTTGATGCTTCTTGCAATTTTGCATAATGTGAAATAAGTGATGAATTTGTCATGGAATCCCTTGGTTCAAAGGCCAAAAATGATCCTTATGGAATGTACTTTGATGTTAGAATGTGCCTTGAAGCAATGGGACCAATTATAGGTCACTATGTCCCAAAATGCAAAAGTTGTGAAAATGGAACCATGAGAAAACCCTAAAAACCACTTTGCCTTCTTTTGATCATAACTTGAGTTTCACAAATGATATGGAAATTATCTAGTACTTGTTGGAAAGGGGAGAAAAAGATATTCAACTTTCATGTTTGAGGAAAATTCACTTGAAGCTTCTTTGATGATGAAAAGTCAAGTTGAATGTAGTGTAAAAACTTGCCAAAAATGGAAACTTCTCATAATAGGTCATTTTCCAAATTTAGTAACTTTTGTACCAACCCTTGATTCTTGATAAATGGTATGAAACTCGACCCTTGAAAAACACCTTCTCCTCTTGGACTGCCTCAAGCACCTTGACCCCATGCTAAGAACCGATGATATGCACACATGATAATGCAAAAATGAAATGAAACATAAGCCAGTTAATAATAAAGTAAGGAGAGCAAATTTTGGGGTGCTACAGTTGTACGAATGGTATAAGTTTCCATTCAATTTTTTGTAATCGTTTTGGTTGTTTGGTGGTTGTAGTTCTTTGGTTTGAGATTTCCTTAATCTCTTATTAATAAAATTGCTTATAAAAAAAACAACTCAACTAGAACTACACCCAAATTCGAAGTTGAAAAATTATTATTGGTTTCAGCAGAAAATATAAATAAACCCATAGAACACCAAAACAAAGGCATTAGTACCCGAACATTCAATCAAAGGTGGGAAAATTTCTTGAAGAGTCATATGATGAAACTAGGATAAATTAATCTACGAAAATCTACAACTGCAACTGACACACATCCCAACAACACTTGCAGTAACACATACCTATTCACAAAGCTTTGAATATGACAACCACTTAAATAGAACATTGATACAAATTATAGTATTAGAATTGAAATAGTTGTATTAAAATTGAATGGAACAAGTGTTTCTCATAAATAGATTTGTTAGTTACAATAATTCATGATCTGGAGCATGCTATTAAGAGCCTTAATCATGACTAGGACCTTATTGGCTATACTTGAAAACATACACACCAGTTTTTAACCCTATCTTACTATCCAATTAAAATCCTAATGCTACCTTATTGGCTATAACAGAAAATTTCAAAAAATATGCTAGTTAATTTGTATATGAAAATCTGCCCCCTTAGCTAATTCTTCCAAAATAAAGGACTATTAATTATAACTCATAATATGACTATAATGAAAGTTTTATAGAGAACTATCTCATCTCACTAGAAAACAGTAACAAGTAACAGTACAAAAATACATTATTAAATACCATACTGTATTGCTAGCTTATGTAATAATACATGACGTGAACTCGAATTGGGCATGGTTTTCCTATTTTTCTCTTATGTAGTACAAATAATGTAGTTGGGTAAGGGTCTTGTTAATGCATTGTAACCACAAAGTGATAGCAAATCAGACCCATAAACATTTACAAATAGTTGTTCCTTCCAATAACAGGGCAACAATGATGTTTACAAGTTTTTATGTTATAAGATTAAGGGAAATCATTTACTTTTCAACTAAGGGTTGAACTAGTCCTTACATTAACTAAAATTCTTGTAATTTTCTATGACTAATATTAAAATACCAGTTGCATAATTGATCAAGGCAAAACCAATGTCAAGTTCAACGATAATATGTTAAATCTCACTTGACTATGAATTTATTTACTACTTTGAGAATGCCTTGAACGTGGTGTTTGTAAGTTTTGAATATGATATTATAACTTATACTTTCATGGATTACTTTCTGTAGCATCTTTAACAATTCAGAAGTTAGTTCACCTTCAACCAGTCTTAAGGCCACCTAAAAAAACCATACACTTCGGAAACTTATTGAACAAAAACACAAGCACTAAACTCAAACTATAACTAGGCAATAATCAAAGCAGAGAGTGAAGATAGAAACAAAGACCAACAACAAAAAAATAAATAAATAAAAAGATAAACATAAAAACACAACAAAAAACGAGCACACATAAAAGCCTACTAAATCAAACACGACAAACCAACTTTCACAAACTCACACATAGCCCTCATCCCATTAGAAAACAAACACAGAACCCTACCTCCCTTTTGCATTGACTAATGAAAGATATTGAATAACCCATTAAAATATTTACTAAATTTCACCACAATCGAAAAAATGTTAATTAAAACTACTAAATATATGACAATAGCAAGGACAAAATCAACATCATCCTTAAGTGTCATAATAAAAAATTTAATAGATTGGGTCCCAGGTACTTCAAGTCACACTGTAAGGATGAAGAAGAAACGTATACCTCGGCCCTTTTGGGTAAATGTTCCAAGCTCCAAAACTAAATTGGACAGACAGTAAATATATGATGAAACCAGGAAAACTGAATTAGAAGTATAAAAAAATAAATAGGATAATAAGACAATACTTTCAAAACAAAAACAAATAGTTAAGTGGTGATTACATGTGATTGATAATGAAAACATGATACACTCTCACAAATGGCATGAGGTTGAGAGTGTTGTGTAAGGTTTCACCAGAGATCTAAAAATATTATTAGATCTGAAAAAAATCACCAATTTTGAATCCTAAAATTAGGGTTTTAAAAGAGGGGTTTTAGGTTTAAAGCATAAATTAAACAAAATATTAGAATAAAGAAGAAGAGGATTCACGACAGTTGTACTTTCAGGTGCTAGTGACAATGTCCAGATCATAAAACAAAAATATCCAAATGAGAAATCTTACGATAAAGGTAACAAATTCATTCATAAAGTCTACAAAGAAGTTTGGCAAGAAACAAAGGTTAATGCAGTGGATCTCTAGCAAATACTTATCACTGTGAAAATTAGACGGACTAAGAGAAAGTAGAAAGTGAGAGGAAAATATTGGTGTTGTTGGTGGTGGCAGTAGCCGGGGAGAAAGTAGAAGATTCTGAGTTCGATGAAGTGAATGTTAGGGTGAAGGTGAGAAAGGGAGACAGTTGAGTTACAACGCAAATATAAAAAATAAAATTAGTGCGTCATTTTTAAAAGGAAAAATAAATATCATTGAGAATTGTTTTGGTTATAGTAAAATGAAAAATGTCTTTCGCATGGATCGAACACGCGGTCTTTGGACCGTGTCAATTTTTATAATTTTTTTGGAAAGCTTTATACTAGCGCTTTTTAACAAAGTGCTATTATAAGAATACCCTTTATTAGCGTTTCACATACAAGTGCTATTGAACTGGTGTTTTTATTTTTTTTTCTTTTTTTATATATTAACATATAATAGCACTTTTAATAAAAACGCTATTATAGATTTTAGCCCCAAAATTTTAATACCACTTTAGTAAAAAGCGCTATTATATCAGGGTTATTAAAGATTAAAATTGTATTAGTGCAACTATTATTCTTTTAAATTATAAGTGTATAAAGCCAAGACACGAAGAAATAAGACACAAAGTCAACAAGATAGTATTATATATTGTAATGAGTTGTACATTGTAGGTTGTTTTGTGCCATTTTGGTTTTGATAATATATAATTTTTGGGTTCTTATGAAATTATGTCATTGATGTAATGTAATTTTTTATCTAATTCAATTCATAAATGGTTGTATTGTTGTTTCTGGTTTGATATGATTCATAAATATTCAGATTTAAAATTTGGGGAAAAAATATATATATAAAATTGAAAAAAAAAAAAATATATATATATATATATATAATTATATCACAACGGTTTTAAGCAAACTGTTGTTATAAGTATCGCGCGCTATCCAGAATAATAAAAGGCAAGAACGACGTTGCTTGGATTCGAACCCAGGACCTATAAATTATTTCACAACGGTTGTTTGATTTAACCATTGTTATAAGAAGCGCGCTACCTAACTTATAACCACCGTCACTCGTTCATTGTGGAAACTAGCATACATACAATCACATACTACCTAACAACGAACGTGAAACCGTCATTATATATGTTTTTTGTAGTAGTGCTTGTAATGAACTTTTATTTGTGTTGTAGGATTCGCTGGTTGAAAAAATCAATATTGATGCCTTTGTTATTCAACAACGTCATGCCATATTGGTAGAAACGATTATAACTAATGAGATATATGTTGAATCGGTAACGGAGTTCAACATCAACACACCAAACACTATTCAACAAAGGACTTCTAGTGCAACTATTTGATAATTTTCGTGCTAGCTTAAACATCCGTCAACCTATAGTTTCGACTGCTGAATGTATTAGACTATTATGATCGTATCTCTATTGTATATTAAAAAACCACAAATGAATATAAATTATTAGTTTTTTTTTTTCATAAGCAAAGATTATCATTAAAAGGGATACAAGGGGGTATCCCAACCCATTTACAAGCACCAAAACACACCTCCTAAACTAAAATCTACAAAAAATCACAAGGATGTTTCACCCATTCATAATAGTTACAAGTATAGAATTTATAGCATTTACCAATCCACCACCATGACAATGTAATGATCAAGTGTAAAACCTCTCCCTCATCCCAACACTTATTCTTGAACAATATGCCATTCCTTATACTCCACAATACCCAAATGACAGTGAGCCACAATCCAACTGAGTTTTGTATACTAACCTTTTTATCCAACAATTGATTTATCCAATTCTAAAGGTGCTCTAGAATAGTAATGCTTGATTCAACTTCAATGCCAAGCCAATCCTCTACCCCCTTCCAAACCAAACGGACATGATTACAACTTAAAAAAAGATGATCTGCCGACTCCAATTCCAAGCTGCAAATTGGGCAAACACATTCCGGACCATCCACGATAATACGACGTATGAATAAATTGTCGCGTGTCGGTAACCTGTTGAGAATAGTTCTCTAATCACAAACCACCGATTTCAGCGGTGCCTTGGCCAACCATATCAACCTAAGTCCAGCTTGAATAACCGGTTCCACAACTGCGTCATCGTATTGCTCTTGCAACCAATTATAACCGGCTTTGACAGTGTATACATTATCGTTGCCTATCGACCACCACAACCTGTCCATCTCCCGTGAAGAAAAGACAGCAGCAGACAGCAAAGCAAACATATCCTGCCCCTGTTGCATCAGACCTGGGGTTTGTTGATTCAGTATGGCATTAACGTTCCATTCCCACTCACCCTGCATCCATGTTCCAAAATCTGCAATGTTGTTATCCTTTAAGTTCGATGCCTGCCAAAGTTCTGGAAATTCCAATCTTAAGCACCGCTGACCCAGCCACACAGAATCCCAAAAGAATGTGTTGCCTCCGTTTCTAATTTCGTACCTGCACATACCAGCAAATGTCGTAGGAGAAAAATAATGGGATATTTTAAATAGATCACGCCACCAGAGTGATGGTGGCACTTTATATTTTGACATAATGCCCACTGTTAGCGAATAACGAAAGGTATCATATCGTCCCTTGAGAATACTAGACCACACTCCTTCTTTGCCGCTAAGAAAATGCCACAGCCACTTTGCCATCAGAGCCACATTAAAAATCTTAAGATCTTTGATTCAAAGGCCTACCACTTCCTTTGGTTTACATATATCTTTCCACTTTATCCACGAAATTCCGACATTGCGAGTGCTTCCATTCCAAAAGAATCTCCTTTGGATACCCGTTAAAATCCTATAGACATTTGAAGGCATTTTATAGAACGACAAGTAGTGGATAGGTAGACTATTAAGCACCGGCTTGATAAGCGTTAATCTACCTCCGAATGACATGAGTCTACCTTTCCACGAGGCCAGTCTGTTGTGAAATTTATCAATTACCGGTTTCCAAAATGATATCAATTTATGATTGCCCCAACCGGGATTCCAAGAAACTTGAACGGCGTAGATTCAATCTTACATGCCAAAAAATTCTCTACCGCCAATGTGAATGCTTCTTCAAGCCCAAAACCATAAAACGAACTCTTGCCGAAATTGATTTCTAGACCCGACACCATTTGAAATGCTTTAAGAATCAATTTAATAGCCCACAAATTGTTACAAGATCCTTCACCAACAATGACAGTATCATCCGTGTATTGTAGTAAGCTAAAAGAAGCATGGTGACCAATCTTCAATTCTCTAAATATCCCCTCCGACACCGCTCTTTTCATAAGGATCGCCAAACCCTCAGCCGCTATAACAAAGAGAAATGGGGAGAGGGGATCCCCTTGTCTAAGACCTCTTGACATCTTAAAATCTCTAGTTGGGCTTCCGTTTACTAATAACGAAATGTAACTATTCATGACTCCACCCTCCATCCAACTCATCCATCTTTCGCCGAATCCCATTCCTCTCATGATGTATGTAAGATAGCTCCAATCCACACAATCATACGCTTTAGCAAAGTCCACTTTTCAGAGCATGCTATTTCCTTTGCTTCGCCTGACATAATCCACAATTTCGTTCAACACTAACACACCATCCAAGATATATCTCCCTTCAATAAATGTCGTTTGAGACTTCGAAATTAGAGGGTCAATTATCTTCTTAATTTTGTTTGCTAACAATTTAGCCCAAACCTTATAAATGTTTCCTATCAAGCAAATTGGCCTGTACTCATCAAGGTTCGAAGGCGTCTCAACCTTAGGTATCAAAACGAGAAATGACAAAGTGATAACCTTTGGTAATGCTTCACCATCATAAAATTCCTGGATAAAAGCTATAAATTCTTTGCCAACTATGTTCCAGCATTGCTTAAATAATTGAATGTTATACCCATCCGGTCCTGGGCTGCGATCTCCAGCACATGAGAATACAGTATCCTTGATTTCATCATCTTCAAACCATCTGTCTAAAATACTGTTGTCTGCGGGCGATAATTTATTGAAATCGCCACTGCCAATGGAAGGGAATGGTCGTTGATCTTTTGTAAGAATGTTTTCAAAGTGAGCTGCCATCTTCTCCTTAATCCCACCCACATCCTCAACCACCGTATCACCATCACGCACATGGGAAATATTATTAAGACTGTTTCTGTATTTAATCGAAGCATGAAAGAACTTCGAATTTTGGTCGCCTTCCACACACCATTTGAAACGTGCTTTATGCTTCAAAAAACTCTCTTTAATCCTTAGATGCTTCCACATTTCATCCATAGCCTTAGATCTACTTTCAAGAGAAACAGCAGTTGTAGCAAGATTCTGTTGTGCAATGACCTCCTCAACTTCGTTTATGATTTCAACCTCCTCTGCTATCTTATTGTCGATCCAACCGAAAACATTAATATTCCACCACCGCAGCTTCTGTCTCAACAATTGGGGTTTTTTGGTTAGGATAAACGAAGCCTTCCCTTGGACCTCAAAGGATTCCCATTCCGTCTTCACAAATTCAACAAAACCAGGGTGATCGAACCAAGCATTCAGAACCTTAAAAGGTTTCGGTCCCCAATTGATATTCCTAGCTGATATCCAAATCGACCGATGATCGGATATATCCCTATCCCCGACTCTTTGAACTACTGAATTCCAATCATTTAGGAGCCATGGAGACACTAAGAATCTATCCAACCTGCTGCAAGCATTGCCTGAAGAGTTATACCACGTAAATTTATTCCCTATGACGGGCAAGTCAATACAACCAGACAAACCTATAAAGTCACCAAACGCCGCCATGCTTCTTCTATTATTTCCTCCTCTTCCTATTCTTTCCCCAACGCACTTAATCGCATTGAAGTCGCCGCCCATAATCCATTCTCCGATTTCCAAATATGATTTCATCCTTAGCAGGTTACTCCACAAAATTTCCTTCTCTGAAAACACACAAGGAGAATATATGTTGAAGAAATAACAAATTCTACCTTTCCATATCGCCTGCAAACCAATGTAACCTTTACCTTTGTAGCTACATATGGGAGTAAGAACCCATTTCCTCCATATTGTTAATATTCTTCCAGCGAGTCCTTCAAAATTTACAGCTGACCAGTCGCAATCAGGATCACCCCAAATACTATGAACTAGCTCTTTCGACATAGAGGTGCACTTTGAAAACACACAATGATTATATATATCAGAATGGAGAAATATTTGAATGGAAACATACCTAATTTCATATTCAAAGAAACATCTAATAAGAAGAGACAAAATTTTAAATTTATTTAAATTTTAATTTGATTTTAATCAGAATCATGGGATGGTTGTGTTATATAAGAAAGATAATTTTTTTTATTAAATAAAAAATTATGATTGATTATGTGTATAATTATAAATTTGTTTTTAATTAGAATCATGAGGTGGTTGTTTCTATCTAAGAATTTTCCTATTAGAGTAATGAAATTCAGAACGAATTAGCAAATATAACATTATAAATTTAGTAGGTCAGACTAACATAAACTTAGAAAGGATTTGACTTCTAGCATGTAGGAGTTCTCGTATCAAAATAGTAGTGTTAATTAAGGAATATACTTTTTTTTTTATAAGCAATTAAGGAATATACTTATTTTGGATTGATTTCCACTTGCACACGTTAGAAATTATCACCCCACTAAAATTAGTTCATTGCATACAAGCACACCTAGATTGATGGATGACTTTATGCTATGTATTAGTCAATGGAGTTACTTGCATCAACTAAATCAATAGAGTTCATGTCGACATAAGCAAAATCTGAACAATGTTCATTTTAATAAAGATTTTCAACTCTTATTTAGGACACTGACCAACCTGGCATTTCAAATTTGTTAGGTTTAAAGACATCACAAGACATTTATTTATTGCAAAGTTTCGTAAACTTCATTCAATTTTTTAATAGTCAAAATAATGAAATATATCTTTCAATGTAAGTAAATAGGAACTGAGCTCTTTATTACAAGTTAATTTGAATTCTGCTCAAATATGTCATTTCAAGATCATTTACTTTATTAGTAACATCACTTTCATATGTACCTATTTGCTTCAAATCAAAAGAACGTGCATTGTGTGTTTCCTGAGCAAACGTGTTTGTCACATGTTTTTAAAATTTACAAGTTATATTTACCTATAAATAGGATCTCTCCATGATGCTATTTCTGCAATACAATTCAATACCGAATTAAGCAATACAATTCCAAATAACAAAGCCTTTATTTTCATTCAACATAATGTATACGACACTCAAATCCTCTCTCACTTTTATTCTTCTTATTTCCTTGCTTATCTCATTGGCTCCTAATGTAACAGAAGCTAGGCCATTGCTGAGTCCATTACAAACCAAAGATGGTGTAATTGGAGAGATAAATGGAGTATTCGGGACATTGAAAGTATCTGGTCCATCCCCTGGAGTTGGGCACAGGCTTATTGGAGGGATGAAAGATTCTGGTCCATCACCTGGAGTTGGGCACAGGATTAAAAAGCTTCAAATTAATGGTCCAAGTCCAGGTGAAGGGCACAAGTACAAAATGAACAACGGCCACTCATAAAGTTTCCACTTTTTCTTTTTATTGCATGATACTGTAATGATATTTTGTTACCATTTTTAAGCATAGTCCATATGAAATTAGTTATATGCAAGTACTTGTTCACGTACTAAGTCATGATTTAAGTGAAAAGATTTTTATTTTTTCTAAGCAAAATTCCAAGGATACAAAGGGGTATCCTAACCCAAGAACAAAAAATCAGCCACCCAAAAAATCACCATTACATAAAATCACACGGTGATTTATACCATTCGTAATAATTACACGTAAAATCTTTCCTTAATTTTTTACCAATCCACCACCACGATAAAAGCACTATCTTATGGACAACTAAATCTCCATTCCACACTTCACCGTTAAACATAATATTGTTCCTAGTCATCCATAAACACCAACAAATAACTAACCACATTCCTATTGCATTTTTAATATCAACACCAAGTGAGTGTAAAGCAACCATCCACGGTCTGAGATGATTAAACAAATTTCCATTAGGAATCACCGACACCACCAGCCAATCGAACATGCTATGCCACACCTTACTCGATTTGTTGCAATAAAAGAGAAGGTGTGAAGAATTTTCCTCTTCCACGAAACAAAAAGGACATACCATGTCATGAGGACAAGAGACAATACCTCGAGCGCTTAAATTATCCTGCGACTGAAGCCTATTGTGCAAAAGACGCCACCCAAATACAATGGTTTTCAAAGGAGACGATGCAGACTATATCATTTGAAACGCTGCCTTGTGTTCATCCGAAATCTCATTAGCAGTGGCAGACCGGTTTTGAACTAAACAAAGATAACCAGAATGGACAGAAAAAATCGATGATGGATTATGCGGCCATTGTATAACGTCCCTCTCCTCCTTGCATAAAGTGAAGTTTTTTAACTTGCCATTCAACCTTTCCAGTTGCTGCTGTAACGACAGGTGGAACCGGGTACCAGTAATTTGAACATTCCAAACCCAAAGATCACCATTCCAGAACCCGTTGTCAACAACCAAACTATACGGCCTAAGAGTGGCATTCTGCAAATCCGGGAATAACGAAGTAAATTTGTCACTGCCGCACCACGCAGATGACCAAAAAGGAGTCAGTTCGTTATTGCCAACTTTAGAGGAAGTGTAACCGTTAAAGGAATCAGAACCGAAGAAGCGGGAAATTGTAAATAGGTCACGCCACCAAAGAGACGACGAAACGTTATACGATGGTTGTTCTCCTCGAACCAGGTTAGAACTATATTATCCGTACCTAGCTTGCAGGATTCCATGCCACAAAAACTCTCCTGGACTAATAATCTTCCATAAACATTTAGCTATTAGAGCTTCGTTAAACCATTGAACATCCAAAATACCAAGACCACCGGATTTCTTAGATTTACAAACCCCTTCCCATTTAATCCAAGACATTCCATTTTTGACAGAAGAACCGTTCCATAAAAACTTCTTTGTATCGACGTTAAAATCCTAATAACCTTTCTAGGCATCCTATAGAACGACATATAATGGATAGGGAGATTAGAAAGTACCTATTTAATAAGGGTAGTTCTAACCCCATAGACATAAATCTTCTCTTCCATGAAGCTAGTATTGCTTGGACTTTTTCAATGACCGGTTTCCAGAAAAAATTAATCTATGGTTACCGTCAATTTGAATGCCAAGAAATTTGAATGGACACGTCTGAATTTTACAAGCCAAAAATCTTTCTGCCGCCCTAAAAAGCGACTCATCTACACCAAATCCAAATAAGCTGCTATTGCTGAAATTAATCTCCAAGCCCGACAGCAATTGAAAACCTTTTAGAATCACTTTAATTGCCCATAAGTTGTTCCAAGAACTTTCTCCAATAAAAACCGTATCATCCGCATATTGAAGTAAGTTGAAAGATACTTCTTGATGAAGCTTGAAACCTTGAAACTTCATTCCTTCCTCAGCCCTTTTCAATAATATCGCCAAACCTTCCGCAACAATGGCAAATATATAAGGTGATAAAGGATCACCTTGTCTAAGCCCTCTTGTAACTTCAAAATCACGAGACAGACTTTCATTAACAAGCACAGACATATAGTTCTTGAATACGCTACCCTCTAACCAACTCATCCATTTTTCACCGAAACCCATGATTTCCATCACATTACGAATATAAGGTCATTCCACACAATCATAGGCCTTGGCGAAATCAACTTTAAGGATTATGCTCTTTTGTTTGCTTCTTCTTGCATAATCTACGATCTCATTCAAAGCTAGAACCCCATCAAGCAAATTTCTGCCCGCAACGAATGCAGTTTGGGACGAAGATATGATGTTGTCCATAACTAATTTCAACCTTCCTACCAATTTTAATACCCCGTATTTTATAAACGTTCTGGATAATATTAGTTGAGACCAGTTCAGATCTAGTGTACTCTGAGCATTTATCTGTTAAGATAATTAGAGCAACTGATGAACTCAGAGCTGATCAGATTAATATTATCTAACTCAAAGATTTATTAATTGGTGCACTTGAGATAATTTGGACATTTAGTAGTGTTACTAACTAATGAGTATTTCCTACATCTTTTCTTTTCCTCTCGTTTTCCAAAGTTAGAAACATTTGGAGAAAGAGAAAGTAGAGAGAAGGAATAGGAAAGGAAACGAAAGGAAAGAAGAGAAAATCCAAGAGCTCAAGATCAAGAATCATCCTCTACTCTTCATCAATTCATCGCATCTTCTTCATCATCATCTTCTAATCCAGGTGGGTTCTAGATAGAGGCTTTAGTTGTAGAATTCTTGAGATTCTAGAGTTAGGTTGGATTTTGAGAAAAATGAATAATTTTGCAAATCAATGAAATCTAACGGATAAAGTGTGATATAAATTGTGTAGTATGATCAATATATGTGTGGAATCATCTGTTGATAATTGTTATGATGTTTGATCATGATTGGAATGAGTTTGAGATGGAAAGGTATGATTAAAAATAAGTTTTTTTGGTTCTAAGCCCAGAGTAACCGGTTACAGCATATGTGCTAACCGGTTACCCTTTGAAAAATTTGACATCCTACGCAGATTTTGAACGCAGTAACCAGTTACCGTGTGGGACGTAACCGGTTACAAAAATGTGTCTCTAACTCTCATTTTGGCTCTGTGTGAATAGTGACAACAGAGTAACCGGTTACAGCATATGTGCTAACCGGTTACCACTGTTTGTTTTCCAAAAATATTTTCTAAAATTCATATCTTTTGACCCGGGTGTCCGTTTTAAGCGTTCTTTATATCGATATGAAGCTATGAAAGAGTTCTATGCTGTGGAAAGTGAAAATATTATTTATGAGATGGATTTTCTTCGATTATGTTAAATAAATGGAATATTGTGAATTATGAAATATTGATTTCTTTTGCAAATAAAAGCTTCAAGAGTGAGGGTGTGAGGGAACCTAAGATCAATGGAATAACCTAGGAATGCAACTAGGTCTTGATAGAGGTATAGATGGCAATATTTATGCATTGATACTATAAACGTATCCTTGATAAGTAGTTATTATCGGAGGTTCGAGGCTTGATTTCTTTGTGAGCTCCTCCAAATTAAATGTATGACTTATCCCTTAATAAATATTAGTGACCCGTGTCGAGATCCTCTGGGGTGGGATGGCCGGGGAAAGTATTTATTAAGTAAGTAGCCGTGACCCGTGTCGAGATCCTCTTGTGTGGGATGGCCGGGGAAAGTTGCTTAGTGGGTGGTATTAGTGACTCGTGTCGAGATCCTCTTGTGTGGGATGGCCGGGGAAAGTACCCATGTTTAGATAATCGTGACCCGTGTCGAGATCCTCTTGTGTAGGATGGTCGGGGAAAGTTATCTACGTTAGCTTCTGGGCCCCGTGTCGAGAACACTTTGGAAGGGTTGACCGGGAATGGATATCTACGCTTTGAAGGATTCGTGACCCGTGTCGAAAAATCTCTTGAAGGGTTGGCCGGGGAAAGATGCCTTGGCATTGTTACCGATTAGTGAGGTTTGGAGTTGTTAACTCTAAAGTTTTCTCTAGTATGAGATTTATGAACTTGAAGTCATTTCCCTTCCCCTGTACTTGAGTTAGGATTCGGTTAGAACCTTGTAAAGCCGAGAGAATCCATAAGATAGGAAACTCACTGAGATTTGATGTATCTCACCCCATTATTGTTGAATATTTCAGGTACTTCGGGTTTCGCAAAGGGGTAAGGATAAGGACGTGTGATTATCCTTACTTGTCTGATGGCGTAGCTTCCGCTGTGGAGTTTTTGAGATCGTTGTCGATCTAGTTCTTAGTATTTATCTTTGGAACATCTTGTATATATATTTATGCCATAGTTTTTTTGTATTAGTCATTTTAGGCATGTATATGTATAATGTGTTTACTAGGGACTTATTGGTATTTCAGTACCAAACGTGGAATTCATGTATAATATATGCTTTGATGTATGTATTTATATATGTGCGTTACAGTTAGTATCAGAGCGGGTCATATCCTCGACCTAGCCATGAAATAGTATAAGTGTTTCTTTCCGTTTCATATGTGTTGTGTCGCCATTGGTCTTAAGTGTTATATTTATGGTATTGAGCCTGATCAACTTAATCCTATCTGTATGACCTTTAGGAACATGGCTGACGGACGTAGAAGTAATCGTGGTAGACCCAGAACTACTCCAGCTGGGACGAATTTGCCAGGCGGCGATGAGAATGCTCCCTTGTATCAGTTTATGCAACAGATGCAGCAGCAACAAAACCAGTTTATGCAACAAATGGTACAACAAATGAATGGAGGTCTACATCCTCAGGTGGTTGTTCCAGAAGCTATAGGTGGAACTTTCTGGGATTTCTTCAGCATGAATCCTCCGGAATTTCATGGCGGATTAAATCCTGTAAAGGCTCACGAAAGGATTTTCTCTACCTGATTTTTCTTGATAGGCTAACGATGAAAGTCTTCATCCCATTCTGAACTTCTTCCACAGTGGAGGCTTCCTTCAACCAGTCACTTAAGAAGTGCATACTATCAACGAGGGAGATTCCTCCGATACGAACGAGGAATGGAAGTCCTATCTTAACGAGGACGGTTATACGTCTCAGGGCGAAACGCATACTCCTTTTTGCTATCCCGTACAGAGTCCGAGATTTATACCGAGGTCAGATATCGAAATGTTATTTGGAGATTGTGATCTGGAAGGATATCGTGCTCCACCAAACTCATTAGAGGAGGATACTCTGATGAAGGAAAACTTTGACCACGACTATTATGGCCCAATGGATGGTCTGCCTATTTGGCAACCGTACTCAGGAGACTTGGGATAAGAAAGTCAGCCGAACAACGAAAATCAGCTGGGCATCATTGAAAAGAATACTTGCGTCCCCACCATGTCATGGGATCAACACCTAGGTTATCCTGAAAATACCCAGCACGATGATGAATTAGCAAAGCTTGCCGGACTAGAATTCATCAACTATCCTTTTCCCGAGGTCAACGTCATCGAGAGGGGTGAGTCCTCCAGTTCCAAAGAAGTGTGGGACACCTTTGGACAACCGAGTGGAGAGTACAACTTCAAGGTCAAGTACACCGCTCCTGAAAGCTCCCGTATCAGGCTCGAAGACGTCCAGCCAACTGGATGGGGAGATACAGCTGAGAGTACAAATACTATGCAAAATACAACTGAGGAATCCTCCTACGACAACTCTGCCTGGGAGACAGATTCCAATGATCCTGCTCTGCCAGAAATCAGTGTCATTTCTGAAGACAAATCAAGGAAGGCACCAGACTTTGTGATTCACCGAGGAGTTCGCCGCCAATGGGTTGTGTTGTACCCTAAATTTTTACCCTTAGATGTCATCCAACTTTTATACATCTTAGGAGCATCTCTGCATTGTTTAAACTAACCCATATCTTGTAGTTTGTTTCTTTGTGTTCAAATTAGGTTTACATATCACCATGAAGCTCCACAACTTGTTTTGAAGCAAGTCAAGTCAACAAAAGATCTCCAGTGCAAGAACTTTGAATTAGGGTTTTTCTCTGAAGAAATCACTAAGTATTTGGCTCTACCAAGTCAAGATTTGTGTGGTTCACTTACCAGTTAAGGTCCTCTACATCCAAGAGACATCATTCAACAAGAATCCAAGATCTTTGGGTCCTCAACAAGAGAAGTTTGAGCATCGGCCTCATTGTGCCTCTAAATTAGGGTTTCTGTGACACTTATCAGTCAATGACTTTGAGTCTCATCAAGATGAACTCCCAAACCCTAATTCTTGATTCTATTGGTTTATAAACATCCTCAAGAGTCTCCTAAGACCTTTAGATGAGAAGGAAGAAGCAAGTTTACAAGATTTGACCTCAGTGCATTCACAGTCAAAATTAGGGTTTGACTGAAACCCTAATCTTTTGGAATTTTGGTTCAAATGAAGTATCAATGGTTCTAATCATCATATAATGTCTCATGAAGTATTCAAAGTATCCATATCAAGTTTCATGAGGTTTCTTGCAAGAGAAGTAGGGTTTTGACCAAGAAAGGTGGCATTTATGAATTTTTTCCCCTAATAGCATAATTTGGAATGACCATAACTCCTACACCACACATCCAATTGGAGTGACTCAAAGCTCATTGGAAAGCTCTTTCCAAGATCCTTCAATTTGTTCCCTATGACTTTTTGTCTAAAAATTCTTGCTTTTTGAGTTATGAAGCTTGCAAGATATTTTGACCAACACTTAGAAAATTTTTCAGCACTTTCCATCACTCTTTTTCTCAACTTTGGCACCACTTTTCACCCATTTCCATATGGATTCAAGACTTGAGTCCCAAATGAAAGTTGTAGAGCATGATCAGAGCTTTCCAACCATATGTGGAACATCTCAATGGGATAAGCCATTCTCAAGTTATGAATTTTCAAAGAGGGGCCCTTGAAGTTGTCAAATTTCTATAACTTGGAAATTTTCTAAGTTCATTTTGGCAGTTTTGGGCACACGATTTGCAAGGAACTTTTCTACCAATTCAAGGCATTATCTTAACTACTTTCCAACATTAACATTGAAGTATTATGCAAGGGCTTTCTTTTGAACCCAAGAGCATGAATTTTGGATCACTAAGTTAAGAGATATCATGTGAGGAATATGGCCATACGAAATTGTTTTGCACCAAGAACACACATAATTTTGAGTTTGAATTTCTTTCTTATCTCTTCAAGTACTCTCTGCAGACTTACCAAATCTTTTCCAACATCAGTTCTCCCCTAAAAGCACGTTGCCTTTGCTTTTGCTTTTGTACTTTCTTGATAACCTTTGCAAGCTACCATAAACATTTCCTTCGTACACATCCTTAACCCACCAGACACAAACCAAAAATACTCTACACTTTCTGACCTAGTGGCATCAAAAGGAACTTCACGTGGCTCCATGGTATTATGATCAGAACAGCCACACTTTTGAAATCCTCCCACGATTTTTCTCTTCAAGACAAACTCTTGGCACAATGGTTATTTACACCCATGGACCAACTGAGCTCCCTATAAAAAGACCCCTTCTCCTCTTCATTTTTCACCAACAACAAGCACTAAAACACTCTAAACTTATTTTCTGAAAGAGCACACGAGAGCTAGCTGGGAGAAGGAGAAGAAACTCTTGCAATTTGCTTGGAAACTAGGTAAATCTCTCAACCTCCATTTAGTACTTACCATGCCTATTTACATGTTAGGATGAACATGTTGTAGTTAATGTTTTACTTTGCTGTTTTAATATCATATTGTATGTGTATGGCATGAATGATCTCATGAACCTCATGTTAAGTTTGTTCCGAGAAAACCCTCACTTATCCTTGGCTGCACTGGTGGTTTAAATGTTGATATCATGTGTGAGTTTGTTTTGGAAGCATGCTGGTGTGTTTGGTTATTCATAAGTTTGTGTGGTCTAAAAATGTTAATGTTATAATGTTCATATGCTCTTTCCATTAACTTTGAGAGGATGTCGTGAATACCACCATGAATCCATGTTAGAGGCTGTTTTGATTTTGGTTTCGAACACCAAAATATTGATCCTTTTGAATTTGCTTGATATATGTTAGTATTCTGCTATGATGTTTTGCTTTTATGCATCATTAAGTGTGTTAGTATTCTGTTCAAAATGATACCCGTGTGCATGTTTGTAACCTATTTTGAAACACCAAATATTGTTTTTTTTACAATGCATGATGTACGATGGCTTTTGTGGTAGCACTACTAGGGCTTGCATTATTGGATGTAACTGAAAGTTTAGAGTGATACTCATCATATGCTTATTTTGTCTTGATTGAATGTTAACTGGTGCAATGTTTTTCAATTTGATAGAGTCTTTGACTGAATGTTCTTTTTGTTCATGTCATCATGGATCACTTTGTAATTCTTGCTAGCAAGTTGATTAATGATTTGGTTTATCGTGTTGTCTAAAGTTTGCTCATGCTATCATAAGGTGCTAGATTTTTTTTGAATAAGTTTGTTATTATAATATCGTGCCTCGCCTGCTGCAATATCCATTTGCTTTGAGATTATTGAGTTGTTAGTATGAGATGCTGGCTGTTTGGTTTGTGGGTTTGTTGTTGAATCTCTTAATATTTTGTTCATTCGTATGTGGAAGTTCAAGAATTGGTTGCCATAACGTGTTGCTATTTGAATATTGAAACAGAAAGTATATTATCTTTTTCTTAAACTGAATTCTATTTTTGGACCCTGGTTTTCATTTTCCTACTGCTCATGTTTTGAACATTATCTTGTCTAACTTATGGCTGCATCATGTTCTTCTTGAAGAGTACTTCCTTTTGGTATTTTACTTCATGCTGTTTGGTTAAGTTTTGGTTGATTTGAGTTGGAGTGAAACTGAATAATTGTTTTGATTTGTTTTATTTTGAAATACGATAGCAGTTTTATGTTTTGCATGTATTCATTTTCCATGCGTATCATAATTGGTTGTTATTGGTTTTTGTCTTGTTGTGCATTAAATACTATGACCAATTAATATCACACGTAATACACTCCTACACGTTCTGATGTGCGCGTGCTTTTTACTATATTTTCAATGTCTTAGTATGGCTTATGTATTATTTGAATCATGTTATGAACGAATGATACACGCCGTCCCAACGGTCACACACATGCACATAATTCGCCTATCACTTGCCATGCCTGGGTTTGATCCTTGGATCAACCCTTTTGCTTTTCCTTTCTATTTTTGCCTGATTTCACTTCTTTTCCAACCTGGGCCTTGCGCCTTTGATACCAACACCCCCAGTTTTCTGGCCCAATTTCATTTCTTTCTCTTTTTTAAAACTAAGCCAATTACCCTATGCACCCCCTGCGTGTTATATTTCTTTTTATGTTATTTCAATCTTTTATTTTAAACCTCTTTTATCTTATTTATTTTGCTTAATATTTATTTAATTTCAGTTTGTTCATTAATTATTTATGTGATTAACTAATTAATATGTGAGGAATTCTCCTAGTTAATTGTTAATTGCTCTACTTTTTAATTGTTAATTGTTGTATTAACTTTTAAATTTTAAATTGTCAATTTGCATGTTAATTGGTAATTGTTAACCAATTTGTTTTAATTGTTAACCTCTAATTTTAATTATCATTATTTGTATTGTTATTTTTCAATTATGTTGTTAATCTTAAATTATCAATTTGTGTCTTAATTTTGAGATTGTCAATTTGTATTTCTATTGTGTGGTTAATTGTTAATTTTAATTGTGTTGTCAATTGATTATCAATTTTGGATTAATTATTAACATTTATTTATGAACATCACTAATCTTATGAGTGTTATTTTACTATTTGTTTGTTCAAATGATTAATCCATCCTTGCTTTATGTGCTTGACTTTAATATGAATGTCATCCTTAATATCATTCTCTATGTTTGTCTTCCTTAAGATTGAAACATATTGATGTGTCCTTATGATAATGTTCATCTTATCCATATTTTATTATGAAACATATTGTCATCCTCATGCTTATGTTGCTTCCATTATATCATATTATAAATGTCTTATCTTTTATCATGCCTTTATCTATTGTTATATTATCAACTGTTTTCCCCCTATTCCAAAGGAAGGTGATTAGTGTTGACTCTTAAAGTCATAGCCCCCACCTTTAACCTAAGTAACCTCTTAGGAGAAAATTTATTTCTTGGCCTCATCAGAGCCATAGAAATCACAACTAGCTTTAGGAAAGAGTTCTTACACTCTTAGTGGTATTCATCCTAATGAATTTATCGCTTTCCCCTACTAACTAAACTTCAACATAGGACCATTACAACTAGATCTAGAGAGTTCTTAAACTCTATAATGAGCTTGTACTCATTTCCCCTCTGAATATTGACCACAGTCAATCGTTCAGTAGAAGTAGAACTACGCATACTCTGATTTTATTCCCGAGGATACGTAGGCGTAAAGTGCGATGCTTTATCGAGTATACTTAGATACTAACCCCTAGGGTTTCAACCCTTAGCATAGAACCTTTAGCAAACATAACATAACATTAAACAAGAGGTTCCCGTAGAGTACTACGGACGTTTAGGGTGCTAATACCTTCCCTAGGCGTAACCAACCCCCGAACCTTAGATCTCTTCCCCTTAGTTTTTTTTAAACGATCTTGAACCTTTCCTTTGGATAAATCAAAGTCGGTTGTGAATGAAAATGATGCAAGTTAATTAATAGCTTATTATCCTATTTTCACCGCAACATAAATGGCGACTTCACTGGGGAAGTTAGACCTATTGCTGGTCCTTTCCTAAGAGGGTTAAGCCTATCTTGTTTTTATGTTATTCATGTTTTTCGCCCGTATGTCATATCTGCTTGTATATCTGTTCCATGTTTTGATTCTCCTGTTTGATTTGGGTTAATATCTATGAGTGAGATAAATCCTATACCCGGATTTCGAGTGCACTTATGATAGGACGATGGTATAGTCAAGGGGGATTTGAAGGAGTCGATTCCTGAAAAAGTTAACTTGAGACACCATCACTCAGCTTAGGCCTTCTTGAGAGTTTAGTCATATTGAACGATCCTTTTCGTGAAAATGTGCTACTCCCAATGTATGTGCCATTGAGGTTGAGAACTGTAGTTACCAAACCCCACTTAAGCCTTTTAGATGTAGCGCGGTGACCATGATGGAGTCTATTTCTGAATTAGTTGTCATGCGATACTACACTCAGACGAGGTTCTCTTGAGAATTTTGTTGATTACCAAGTTATCTGGGAAGTCGATAAAATCCGAAAGATGGATCGTAGACTCTGGGAACCCATTAGAACCTTGTTCGGCAGGTGAAAACCATAATACATACCAATGGGAGGTTGAACCTTGGCTCCAGACTTCTTAACCCAAACCTTTATGTGCTTGTTTTTGTTTTGTTTGTGTTTGTTGCATCCATTTAGCATAAGCATAAGCATATCAGTTTCATGGAACTCAGACTTCTTTTTAATGTTACAGAAATATCATGGACGAATTAAGAAGGAAAATAGTGAAATACACTTTCAAGAACCCTAAGTGGGATGACCTAAGGAGATTGGGAGATTTACTAACAGACCCCGAAGGATTCAAAGACAGATATGGGAATTTGTGGATATTATTGACAAAAAGTGTTAATGAAGGACTCCTTTCAACTTTGCTTCAGTTCTATGATCCAAAGTATCATTGTTTCACCTTTCCCGACTATCAACTCTTGCCTACACTTGAAGAATATTCTCAGATAGTTGGTTTACCCGTCAAGGATGATTCTCCATTTCCCATCTTCAACAGGGATCCAAAAGAAGAAAAGATAACTAAGGAGACTCACTTGGAATTAGTTGACATCAAAGACAACTTAATCTCCATGGGAGGAATTTTTGGATTGCCTGCTAAGTTCCTGTTTGAAAAAGCCCGTTACTTTGCTAAACATTCCAACAAGGTCGCCTTTGAAGCTGTTTTTGCTCTACTCGTCTATGGACTCTTTTTGTTCCCAAACTTTGATAACTTCGTGGATTTAAATGCAATCAAAATTTTCCCAAAGCATAATCCTGTACCTACCTTACTTGCTGAAGCCTACCACTCAGTCCATACGAGAAATGCCCGTGGTAATGGACAGATCACTTGCTGCATTCTTGTGATATATAGATGGTTCGTTTCACACTTACCAAAGAAAGGTGCATTTTGGGACCCAAAGAAGGGATGGGGGTCTAAGAAGATTATGGCCCTTTCTCATGTAGGCATTGACTGGTACAACAGAGTATATGACAAAATCTCAATAACAGACAGTTGTGGCCCGTATAACAACGTGCCCCTTCTTGGCATCAAAGGTGGAATCAGTTACAATCTTGTATTGGCACTCCGTCAATTAGGATACCCTATAAAGGATAAACCTCTAAGCATCCATGTAGAGGGAATTTATTTTGAGGAGTATGATAAGAATGAAGAACAAAGGGATTCAATCTTAAAAGCCTGGGATAGCAAGTGTAAAAGAGAAAGTAGCTTCTTTGGGAAACCCAATTGTGTTTCTTTAGAACCATATCTTCAGTGGGTTCGCAAGCGAGCCATTGAATTGAAGATGCCATACAAGAGGGAGGAACTAATACCCATGAAAGAAGAACCTATTCTGTATTTCATGTCAAAAGAAGAGGAGTTAGAGATATCATTGAGACAAACCCAGCGGTCCGAGGAAGCATGGAAACTCAAGTATCAGGTGGTTGTTGAGGAAAATTTTGAACTTCAAAAACAGCTACGCGCCAAGGATGAAGAACTGACCTCTTACAAGAAAAGGAAGGTCCAAGAAGGCCCAAGTTCTCCTATTGTTCAGCCTACAGCTTGGAAGACGATCGTCGATAATCTTGTCGCAGAAAGAGATCAGATGGAGAAAGAAATCGGAAGACTCAAGCTACGACTCTTGGGAGAATCTCCTTAGGACTTTCTAGCTTTTATTTAGCTTCATGTTTAGGGTTTTTTGAAAGTGTATCAACTATTGTAATTCACTTTTATTTAATGAAATGAGGCCTTTTGATATTTCTCCGATATTTTACGAGTGTCTGAATTCCATGAAACTTTGCATTGCATTCTTGCTAAGCTATCAAGTTATTAATCTTGTTTTGCAGATCTTGTAGAGATGGATGCTACAGGGAATAGAGTTTGGCCTTACTTCTTTGAATTACCGGAGGTGGAGCACCTATTGTGGTTAGGAGGGATGATTGAAGACCAGTCAGCCTTCGCTGACAGATATGGGTGTGTCATACCACTGATGAAGACACCAATAACTATGGGGCCTCTTGAAGTCTTGGTCCAGCTGTATCATCCGGCGTACCGTTATTTCTTGTTCCCTGAATTCCAGTTGGTGCCAACCTTGGAAGAGTTCTCGGCCATGATAGGAATTCCGATCAGAGAAGCTCCTGTCTTTTCTGGAATCGAAGAAACGCCATCTGCCAGAGACATCGCCAGAATAACCAGAATCAGACTATCTGATATCCAAGACAACCTGATCAACAAGGGAGGAAAGCTGGGGTTGCCAACCCAGTTCTTATTGGAAAAGGCTCTATACTTCAAAAATAGGGGAAACGAAGCTTTGTTTGAATCAACTCTAGCACTGATGATATATGGTTTGTTCTTGTTCCCGAAGGCCAAGGATTTTGTGGACACCCAGGACATTCAGCTGTTTGCAGTCAACAATCCAGTCCCGACACTGCTGGATGATGTTTATCATTCCATACAGACTAGATATACAAGAGGCTGTGGGCCAATTGTTTGCTGCGTGACCCTCTTTTACAAGTGGTTCGTTTCTTATCTGCCGAAGACTCCAACTTTCTAGGAAGTTGAGGACTATAAGATTTGGTCTAGGAAACTGATGGAACTGAAACATACCGACATTGAGTGGTATGATTCAACCGACAAGGGAATTGCCATAATCCACAGCTGTGGGGACTGCCCCAACGAACCTCTCATGGGAAGAAACAGTTGTATCAATTACAACCCTGTCCTCGCGCGCTGTCAACTGGGACATCTGAAGGAAGGAATTCCAGATGACGAAGATATGCAGATGATGTTCTATGATGAAAGGGAAGGTTATGAAATGAAGATGCGCTTAAGGCGCGCTTGGCGCCAGATTAACAGACAACTCTGGAAGGCTGAATGCCCGGTCACGGAGGCTCATTTGCAATGGTCTCGTGACATAGCCCATGTAATGGTGAAGCCACGTCCTCGCCATGAATCCACTACAAAGACCAAGCAGAAGATGATGGAGGAGTTAGGAGAATTGGTTCTCACAAAGAAGGAAACAAAGGAGCGCATCATCAAAATAATGAGAGTAATCAATGGAGGAGAGGATCATCAACTGGCGGATTCAATTTCTAAAGTTGTTGTTGACATTTATGTTACTGTTGTACCTTTCCATTTTGATGTATTTCTACTTATGTATTTTGGAGTATGAGAATACCTTGCTCCGGATGTAATGTTCGCCAAACTCTTGAATGAAGAAGTTATTTTATCAAGAATCTCTTATCTATATTAATTGCAAAATTTCTTCTGTTTCTTGATAGTTTAGCTTGCATTTGCATGTGCATCCTCATTTGCATCTTTGCATGTGCATCAGCATTCTTCCGTGTCTTATCGTCGTTTTGTCTTCTCCAGAACCATCACCCTGATTTCTCTACATCGTTACAACATCCGGACCAGGTTTGAAGAAGAAGATGTCTGAGAATTGTGAGAATTTGGATCAAGTTAACGACGAGCTCAGTGAATTGAGAGTAGGAATGGGGCAGATCATGGAAGCTTTAAGTGTTATACGAGCAAGGATGGATACGCAGGCCACTGTAGTCTCAGAGGTCGTCGCTACAACTGTAGAGCCGCCAGTTGTACCCGTTGTAAACCCTACTCTAGGGATGCCATTTTAGTTTATACGTGCCACCGCTCCTCAGTCCATGCAACAAGCCGTGATGTTGTTTGGTGAGAATCAATAAGCTATTCCGACTTATGCTCCACCTGTGGTGCATACTCAGTTCCAACCTGTTTTTTAGAACCCGCATCATCTTGATTATGACAATATGTCTGTAGTAGAAGATGACAGTAATGAGAAATTAAGAGCCAATATGGAGATTATGCAGAGAAAGCTGAAGGCCATGGAGGGAGATAATGTCTTCAGTTCAGACCTTAAGGATATGTGTCTGGTCACTATCCTAGTAATTCCACCAAAATTCAAACTACCAAGCTTCGAATTGTACTTTGGTGCTACGTGTCCCAAGGCACACTTGGTCATGTATCTCCAAAGAATGGCGACATATATGGATAATGATAAGTTAATGATCCATTGTTTCCAAGACAGCCTGAAGGGCGCTGCCGTAAAGTGGTACTTAAGCTTAGACCAATCTCAGATTAAATGTTTCCAAGATGTTATGGATGTCTTCATAAAGCACTATAAGTATAACTTGGATTTAGCTCATGATCGTAGACAGCTGTTGACCATGACTCAGAAGAACACTGAGTCGTTCGAAGAATATGCTCAAAGGTGGAGAGAGACTGCATCACAGGTGGAACCACCATTAACTGAAAAGGAACTAGCTGACTGGTTTGTAGACACTGTAAAGCCTGAATTCTATGAGAAAATGATTAGCAATATTGGTGCCAATTTCTCTGATATCATTGCAATTGGTATAAAGGTGGAGGCAGGTCTGAAAAGTGGAAAGGTAGCCAGTTCACCTAACAGCGCCACTAGCGCCGGTGTCAAGAAGTCTCCAGGCAATTTTCATAAGAAAAAGGAAGGCGAGACTAACGCTGCCATGACAGGGAAGAAGCAGAATCCTAGTTGGAAGCGATCTCTATTCCAACCACAACCAGGTCCCAGTTTTCCTCAGCAGCCAGTTTACCCTATGCAGTTCGCACAACAACCATACGTGGCGTCTGTTACACCAACTTTTAATCATCAAGTGAACCAACAAGTTCCTATTCCCCAGCCACCATATTAGCAGCAGTGGCCGAGGAATCAGAATCAGAATTACCAGCAGCAACGGCGGCCAGCGCCACAGTAAAATACCCCTTAAAGAAGACAGGCGGTAACACCAAGTTTTCCACCCATACCAATGACGTATACAACATTATATCCTTCTTTGGTGGAACAAGGGTTAGTTGTTACCAGGCCATTGGGGCCACCATCCGAAAAGTCTATGCAGTTCTATAACCCCAATGCAACCTGTGCTTACCATCAAGGAGGGGTGGCTCATGATTTAGAAGGATGTTTGGCATTAAAGAATCTAGTGAAAAGTTTGATGGAGAAGAACATTCTGTCTTTCGCTAATAGCCAGCCAAATGTGAAGAGCAACCCCTTGCCCACAAATGGGTCAGCTAATGCTATCGAAGACGAGAATGATGAAGTGTTGGTCTCAGATGCAACAAAGATTAAAACTCCCTTGAGAACGTTTCACGCCGAGCTGTTCAGTGCCGGTTTGGCCAGAGTTTGCCATGAGGGTTGTGAGGAGTGTGATGGTAGTAGTGAAGGGTGTTAGTTGATTCGAGATGATATTCAGCAATTGATTAATGAAGGTTTCTTACAGGTTTTTCGAAAGGAAGGCAAAGTAGCAGTGATTGAACCAGTGTTCAATTTACCAAAGCAAGTGCCAGTGTTTAATGAAGAAGAATACATAGCAGTAGTTCCTGTGTTCAACAGTCCAGGGGCAAGTACTGTGAGTCCTGTGTTTAAACAATTAGTTCCAAGATTCAACAGGCCTGAAGCTATTTCTCTTGTTAATCATGCCAGGCGAAATAACTTCCCAAGACCAGTCCCATTCAGGTTCAGAGGAACCAAAGCAGTACCGTGGATCTACGAAGACATTACAAGTGGAGAGAAGAAGGATGAAATGATCCCAAGGAAAGAGGTGGGGGTCGTTATAGAAGAACCAGTCCCAAGGAAAGAGGTGGGGGCTGATGAGAAGAATGTGTCCAGTATAGTAGGAACAGGGAGAATGATGAGAAGTGGAAGGATTTGTACCCCGGTGAACAAAGAAACGTCCAGTGAAAAAGGTGTTAGTCATGTACCCGTCAATGACAAAGGTAAAGAGGTGATCTCCAAAGAGGATGACGAAGAATTTCTCAGAATAATAAAAAGAAGTGATTACAGGGTCGTGGATCAGCTCCACTAGACTCCGTAAAAAATTTCCGTTTTATCTCTGTTGATTAATTCACCAGCTCACCGATCAGCACTGCAGAAAGTATTGGCTCAGGCTCATGTAGCTCAAGATATCACCACCGGGCAGTTTGATCGTGTTGTTGCTAATATTACCGCTTGTAATACACTCAGTTTTAGTGATGAAGAGTTGACCCAATCAGGTCGGAAACACAATCTTGCTCTGCACATATCCATGACATGTCAGGAGGACACATTGGCTAGGGTTCTCGTAGATACAGGATCTTCCCTGAATGTTTTACCAAAGAGGACTCTCGATAAATTGGCATACAAATGAGGGATCATGAAACCCACATCGTTAATTGTTAAAGCCTTTGATGGGTCGCGAAGATCGGTGATGGGGGAAATTGAGCTCCCAGTTTTGATTGGACCTCAGGAGTTCAATGTTCTGTTTCAAGTTCTGGACATTAACCCTGCCTATAGCTGTTTGCTCGGAAGACCCTGGATCCATGAAGATGGTGCTGTAACCTCTACCTTATATCAGAAGATGAAGTTCGTGGCTGATGAAAAGTTAGTTATCATACATGGTGAAGAGGACTTAATGGTCAGTAACCTGTCCTCATTTAGTTACATTGAAGCTGGGGAAGATGCGTTGGAGACTTCTTTCCAAGCCTTGGAAATAGCTAATGCAGTTATGGTCGACAATGAGAAGCCGGTGGTACCAGAGTATCCATCATTTGCTTCGTATAAGAGTATCTAGTATGCCCTTCGAGAAGGCGTGCACGCAGGTTGGGGTGAAGTTATTGAGATTGAGAAGAGGGATCGACACCAGGGGTTGGGTTACAGACCAACTCCAGAAGATGAGGCTGCTTCAAATACAAGAAGATGAAGGATGAAGATAAAGACTGTGCAGGAAACATTCGTCAAAGATGGACATCAGGTCCACGCAATCATTGGAAGTGCTGAAAAAGAGGAAGATATTGATCGTTTGGTTTTTCGCCAGGAGGGCGCTTTAAGCAATTGGGATTTATAGAAATCCCAACTGTGTACCCAGAACCAGAGTAACTTGTTTTGATTTGTAGTTTTCATTTCCCTAGTCTTTTCCAAAGCTAGTGGATTATTTTGTACGGGCCTCCGTTTTCAATATTAATCAATGTAATGACATTTTGCTAAAATTCTTGTTGTCTTTACTTTATTGCATTCCGTTTCTAAAAATGGCAATCTTTTCAAAACAAAAACATCTTCATCTCGTATGTTCGTGATCGTTGTGCATTTTAATAATATAAGTCATTCTATTATGCAGAATGAATCCTAAACTGATTGTATTCAATGACCTTGCTATTACCATTGACTTCGACTCCCCTGTCTATCAAGGTGAGGAGGAGGAAGATTATGAAGTACCCAAGGATCTAGCAAATATGTGTGATTATCAGTATACAGATCTCCAGCCTCATGAAGAGCAGGTGGATGTCATCAATCTAGGCACTGAGGAAGAGAAGAAAGAGGTCAAGATTGGGGCATCCCTAAAGTCAGAAATTAGACAGCGGTTGATTTCACTTCTTGAAGAGTATGTGGATGTGTTCGTTTGGTCCTACCAATATATGCATGGTTTAGATACAGATATTGTGGTTCACAATTTACCGCTCAAGCCAGAGTGCCCGCCAGTAAAACAAAAGCTCCGCAGAAGTCATCCTGACATGGCCCTCAAAATCTGAGATGAAGTTAAGAGACAATTGGATGCCGGATTTTTAGCAGTTTCCAAATACCCAGAATGGGTAGCTAATATTGTTCCAGTTATGAAGAAGAATGGAAAGGTGCGAATGTGCGTGGATTATAGGGATCTTAACAAAGCTAGTCCCAAGGATGATTTTCCTCTACCACATATCGACACGCTGGTAGACAACACGGCTCGTTTCGCAATGTTCTTATTTATGGATGGTTTTTCAGGCTACAATCAAATTAGAATGGATCCAGCCGAGATGGACAAGACTACTTTCATTACCCTGTGGGGTACTTATTGTTACAAGGTTATGCCTTTTGGATTAAAGAATGTCGGGGCAACTTACCAGAGAGCCATGGTAACCCTGTTCCATGATATGATCCACAAGGAGATTGAAGTGTATGTGGACGATATGATAGCCAAGTCACAAAGTGAGGAGGATCACGTAGACCACTTGTTAAAATTTTTTAAGAGACTTCGAAAGTATTAGTTGAGGTTAAACCCTGCAAAATGTACCTTTGGAGTCAGGTCAGGGAAGTTATTGGATTTCATTGTTAGCCAGAAAGGGATTGAAGTGGATCTAGATAAAGTGCGAGCTATTCAAGAAATGCCAGCTCTGCAAACTGAGTCTCAAGTCAGAGGATTTTTGGGCCGTTTGAATTATATCTCCAGGTTCATCTCCAACATGACTCCGATATGTGCACCTATTTTCAAATTACTCCGTAAGAATCAGCCAGTAGTAATGGAATACTGAATGTCAAAAGGCTTTTGAGAAACTCAAAAATTATCTCCAGGAACCTCGTATTCTGGTTCCTCCGGTTCCCGAAAGACCTTTCTTTATGTATTTGACCATTTTGGAAGAATCTATGGGTTGTGTTTTGGGACAACATGACGAAACTGGCCGGAAAGAGCATGCAATTTATTACCTGAGCAAGAAGTTTGCAGACAGTGAAAGCCGTTACTCACTACTGGAAAAGACTCGTTGCGCTTTGGATTGGGCCGCCAAACGCCTGAGACAGTACCTGATTTGTCATACTACCCTATTGATTTCCAAGATGGATCCGATAAAGTATATTTTCGAGAAACCTGCTCAATCGGGTAGACTTGCCCGCTGGCACATGTTATTATCTGAATATGACATTCAGTATGTCACTTAAAAGGCCATCAAAGGAAGTGTTCTTTTAGAATATCTTGCCGATCAACCAGTTGAAGATTATGAACCACTCAAATTTGATTTCCCTGACGAGGATATTATGGCAGTGAAAGATTGTGAAGAGTCAAGTTCTGAAGAAGATCCCAGGGCTGAGTATAGATGGAAGATGATGTTCGACGGTTCGTCCAATTACAAGGGGCATGGAGTAGGTGTTGTTATAATAAATCCTGAAGGTGGCTACACCCCTTTTACAGCTAGATTGGATTTTGGGTGTACGAATAATATTGCTGAGTATGAAGCGTGCACTCTGGGTCTGGAAGCTGCAATCGATCTTGGATTCTGTTTTCTTGAAGTTATGGGTGACTCTGCTCTGGTCATTTATCAAATCAGAGGCGAGTGGGAGACAAAATATGAGAAGCTTATCCCTTATCAGGCATATGCTTTGGAGTTGATTAAGTGTTTCGATGAGATAACTTTTCGCCATGTGCCGTGTACTGAGAATCATGTGGCTGATGCTTTAGCAACACTAGCTTCGATGTGGCAAGTTAGATTTATCAACGAAGATCCAGTAATCAGTACTGGAAGGAGGACTGAACCTGCCTACTGCTAGGCCATTGAAGAGGAATCAGACGACAAACCTTGGTTTCATGATATTTTGAACTTCCTAAAGAATCAAGAATATCCGGCCAACGCCTCCACTCTTGATAAGAAGACTCTGCGAAAATTGTCAGCCAAGTTCTTCATCTGCAATGGTGTACTGTACAAAAGGAATCATGATATGGTTTTGTTAAGATGTGTCGATAAGAGAGAAGCAGACTTGTTGATCCATGATATTCATGAAGGAGCTTTTGGCACTCACGCCAATGGACATGCCATGGTTAAGAAGGGCTGGATACTATTGGATGACTATGGAGACTGATTGCATCCAGTACGCTAGGAAGTGTCATAAATGTCAGATTTATGAGGACAAAATGCATGTTCCTCCTACTCTGTTGAATGTGCTATCATCGCCGTGGCCGTCCTCTATGTGGGGAATCGACATGATTGGGGCAATTAAGCCTAAAGCGTCTAATGGGCATCGTTTCATTTTGGTGGCTATAGATTACTTTACCAAGTGGGTGGAAGCTGCCTCTTATATGAACGTGACTAAGCAAGTAGTTGCTCGCTTCATTAAGAACAACATCATTTGTCGTTATGGGATCCCGAGCAGAATCATAACTGACAACGGAACCAATTTGAATAACAAAACCATGAAGGAGTTGTATGATAACTTCAAGATTGAGCACCATAACTCTTCACCGTATCGTCCGAAGATGAACAGAGCGGTCGAAGCTGCAAACAAGAATATCAAGAAAATTCTTTAGAAGATGGTCAAAACATAAAAGGATTGGCATGAGATGTTGCCATATGCACTACATGGATATAGAACGTCCGTCAGAACATCAACAGGGGCAACCCCTTTTTCGTTGGTATATGGAATGGATGTTGTCCTCCCTATAGAAGTTTACATAACTTCTCTGAGGATATTGATGGAAACAAAGCTTGATGAAGCTGAGTGAATTCAAGAGAGGTACGATAATCTAAATCTAATTGATGAGAAGTGCCTGATAGCCATGTGTCATGGTCAGTTGTACCAGAAGAAGATGAAGATAGCATTTGATAAAAAGGTTCGCACTCGGGAATTCCGAGTAGGCGAATTTGTACTTAAGAAGATTCTGCCGTCGCAAAGAGACGCCCGTGGGAAGTGGGCACCCAATTATGAAGGTCCATTCGTAGTCAAGACAGCGTTTTCAGGAGGCCACTTTTTATTACAACTATGGACGGTGAACAGCTTACGCATCCCGTGAATGCTGATTCGGTGCGGAAGTATTTTGCCTGAGACAACGATGCCTCTTTGGTATCTAGGAATCCCCAGAGAAGCTCAAGTTTTGCTACAACTGGAGTCCTTAGTCATTAGGGTTATTGGTCATTTGAATACAATGTAACCTTTGCTAAATTGCCATTTTGTTGCATTTGTAATATTTCATGGGACTCTGCTATTTGGCAAGTCACCATTTTTCAATGAATATCAGCTATTGAACCATCTTCTTGTTTAATACACTATCATCTTTATCTTTGCGAACTTTGTCATTTTCACTTGATTTTTGAAAACGGAAATATTGCAATGTTCTAAGAAAACTCAATGATAAACTAAGTTTTACTCTGGAATTAAGACGCTTTATGGAATCAAATTTGTGCAAGAAGAGGTAGCAGTACTGTATTTTTGGCATTGGATCTGCCATCTCCAGTGGAAAGAAGATTGTCCTGGTTATCCTTGACGGTTGGGTTTCAGGGTGTTGGCTTGTGCTCTCCTTTCTTCCTTCCTGCTTCGCGTCGTTCGCGTTGTTCCTAGCATATAGCTAAGCATATGCATCATACCCTGGCATCTCTGCGTTCTTTGTGCTCTGTTTTGCTTGTGGTCTTTTGTTGTGCCTGTCTTTATTTCCCCAGTGAAGTAAAGACATTCCCGGTTTGCTTTGTGTCGTGCTTGTTCGGTCTTAACCTTTGCGCGCTAGATTTGAATCTTTAAAATCTTTTTCTGTTCCCCAAGAAGTTTAACTTTAAAGGATTTTTAGAGCTGTTCTTGTTTGAATCGTGTCAAACTTGAACTTGGACTTTGTTTGAATCGTGCCAAGCATTGTCTTATGTGTTCTTGTTTGAATCGTGTCAAACTTGAACTTGGACTTTGTTTGAATCGTGTCAAGCATTGTCTTATTTGTTCTTATTTGAATCGTGTCAAACTTGAACTTAGACTCTGTTTGAATCATGTCAAGCACTGTCTTATGTGTTCTTGTTTGAATCGTGTCAAACTTGAACTTGGAATTTGTTTGAATCGTGTCAAGCACTGTCTTATGTGTTCTTGTTTGAATCGTGTCAAACTTGAACTTGGACTTTGTTTGAATCGTGTCAAGCATGGTCTTATGTGTTCTTGTTTGAATCGTGTCAAACTTGAACTTAGACTCTGTTTGAATCATGTCAAGCACTGTCTTATGTGTTCTTGTTTGAATCGTGCCAAACTTGAACTTGGACCTTGCTTTAATCGTGTCAAGCATTATCTTCTTAAAAACTTGTTCTCGTTTGAATCGTGTCAAACTTGAACAGAGTCTTTGTTCGAATCGTGTCGGACACTGACTCTTGTTTTAAAACCGTTCTTGTTCGAATCGTGTCGAACTTGAATTGGGACTTTGTTTGAATCGTGTCAAGCACTGTCTTTTGTTTTAGAACTGTTATTGTTCGAATCGTGTCGGACATTGAACCCTTATCTTGTTTCTTTTCTAAAATTGCTTTAAGCTAATCTTCTTGGAACAATTTCTTTAACCTTTAAGACTCCTATCGGGTGCGCTGAGTTTGTCTCTGTCTTCCTGGCTTTTCTGGAAGATCCCATTTTGAACTCTTCAGTTTAAGATCCCCAGGAAGTCTTTGTTTGGTTGTTTGTCTCCTTTGGACTGATCCCTAGTGATCAGGCTTTTCTTTCTGGTTTCGTGCCCAGGAAGAGTGTGGGTTTGCTTTGTCCCCTATGCAGTCTATCTCCCTGGATCTTTCCCCAGTAGAGATTGTCTTTTAGTTTTTCCCAAGTGTTTCTTTGGAGTCTCCCTAGTGAGTTTCCTTTGTTGGTTAGCCTGTATCCCCAGGGAGTTATTTTTTCTTGTGGATACTAGCTTTTGTTTTTCCCCGGCGAAACTTTTCTTGTGTGTTTGCTTCCTGTTGTCCTTGGTGTCTGGTCTGTCTGCATCTTTTGCATTCCTGGCATCATATCATCATTTTAGAAGTTCATGGCATGTTAGCATTTACATGTCTGTCGTTTGTCCTTAGCATTTGCATTCCATCTAAGGGCAAAATTTTTGGTTTGCTATATTTAAATACCTTTCACCTTGATGCCCCTAGAATCTCCATTCCTCGTGCCGTCTGGTGAAGCTATTTAAATAGGGGCAACTGTTGTACCCTAAATTTTTACCCTTAGATGTCATCCAGCTTTTGTACATCTTAGGAGCATCTATGCATTGTTTAAACTAACCCATATCTTGTAGTTTGTTTCTTTGTGTTCAAAGTAGGTTTACATATCACCATGAAGCTCCACAAGTTGTTTTGAAGCAAGTCAAGTCAACAAAAGATCTCCAGTGCAAGAACTTTGAATTAGGGTTTTGCTCTGAAGAAATCACTCAGTATTTGGCTCTACCAAGTCAAGATTTGTGTGGTTCACTTACCACTTAAGGTACTCTACATCCAAGAAACATCATTCAACAAGAATGCAAGATCTTTGGGTCCTCAACAAGAGAAGTTTGAGCCTCGGCCTTATTGTGCCTCCAAATTAGGGTTTCCGTGACACTTATCAGTCAATGGCTTTGAGTTTCATCAATATGAACTCCCAAACCCTAATTCTTGATTCTATTGGTTTATAAACATCCTCAAGAGTCTCCTAAGACCTTTAGATGAGAACGAAGAAGCAAGTTTACAAGATTTGACCGCAGTGCATTCACAGTCAAAATTAGGGTTTGACTGAAACCCTAATCTTTTGGAATTTTGGTTCAAATGAAGTATCAATGGTTCTAATCATCATATAATGTCTCATGAAGTATTCAAAGTATCCATATCAAGTTTCATGAGGTTTCTTGCAAGAGAAGTAGGGTTTTGACCAAGAAAGGTGTCATTTATGAGTTTTTTCCCCTAATAGCATAATTTGGCACGACCATAACTCCTACACTACACATCCAATTGGAGTGACTCAAAGCTCATTCGAAAGCTCTTTCCAAGATCTTCAATTTGTTCCCTATGACTTTTTGTCTAAAAATGCTTGGTTTTTGAGTTATGAAGCTTGCAAGATATTTTGACCAACACAGAAAATTTTTCAGCACTTTCCATCACTCTTTTTCTCAACTTTGGCACCACTTTTCACCCATTTCCATTTGGATTCAAGACTTGAGTCCCAAAAGAAAGTTGTAGAGCATGATGAGAGCTTTCCAACCATATGTGGAACATCTCAATGGGAAAAGCCATTCTCAAGTTATGAATTTTCAAAGAGGGGCACTTGAAGTTTTTAAATTTCTATATCTTAGAAATTTTCTAAGTTCATTTTGGCAGTTTTGGGCACACGATTTGCAAGGCACTTTTCTACCAATTCAAGGCATTATCTTAACTACTTTCCAACATCAACATTGAAGTATTATGCAAGGGCTTTCATTTGAACCCAAGAGCATGAATTTTGGATCACTAAGTTAAGAGATATCATGTGACGAATATGGCCATACGAAATTGTTTTGCACCAAGAACACACATAATTTTGAGTTTGAATTTCTTTCTTATCTCTTCAAGTACTCTCTGCATACTCACCAAATCTTTTCCAACATCACTTCTCCCCTAAAAGCACGCTGCCTTTGCTTTTGCTTTTGTACTATCTTGATAACCTTTGCAAGCTACCATAAACATTTCCTTCGTACACATCCTTAACCCACCAGACACAAACCAAAAATACTCTACACTTTCTGACCTAGTGGCATCAAAAGGAACTTCACGTGGCTCCATGGTATTATGATCAGAACAGCCACACTTTTGAAATCCTCCCACGATTTTTCTCTTCAAGACAAACTCTTGGCACAATGGTTATTTACACCCATGGACCAACTGAGCTCCCTATAAAAGGACCCCTTCTCCTTTTCATTTTTCACCAACAACAAGCACTAAAACACTATAAACTTGTTTTCTGAAAGAGCACACGAGAGCTAGCTGGGAGAAGGAGAAGAAACTCTTGCAATTTGCTTGGAAACTAGGTAAGTCTCTCAACCTCCATTTAGTACTTACCATGCTTATTTACATGTTAGGATGAACATGTTGTAGTTAATGCTTTGCTTTGCTGTTTTAATATCATATTGTATGTGTATGGAATGAATGATCTCATGAACCTCATGTTAAGTTTGTTGCGAGAAAACCCTCACTTATCGTTGGCTGCACTGGTGGTTTAAATGTTGATATCATGTGTGAGTTTGTTTTGGAAGCATGCTGGTGTGTTTGGTTATTCATAAGTTTGTGTGGTCTAAAAATGTTAATGTTACAATGTTCATATGCTCTTTCCATTAACTTTGAGAGGATGTCGTGAATACCACCATGAATCCATGTTAGAGGTTGTTTTGATTTTGGTTTCGAACACCAAAATATTGATCCTTTTGAATTTGCTTGATAGATGTTAGTATTCTGTTATGATGTTTTGCTTTTATGCATCATTAAGTGTGTTAGTATTCTGTTCAAAATGATACCTGTGTGCATGTTTGCAACCTATTTTGAAACACCAAATATTGTTTTTTTACAATGCATGATGTACGATGGCTTTTGTGGTAGCACTGCTAGGGCTTGCATTATTGGATGTAACTGAAAGTTTAGACTGATACTCATCATATGCTTATTTTGTCTTGAATGAATGTTAACTGGTGCAATGTTTTTCAATTAGATAGAGTCTTTGACTGAATGTTCTTTTTGTTCATGTCATCATGGATCACTTTGTAATTCTTGCTAGCATGTTGATTAATGATTTGGTTTATCGTGTTGTCTAAAGTTTGCTCATGCTATCATAAGGTGCTAGATTTTTTTTGAATAAGTTTATTCTTATAATATCGTGCCTCGCCTGCTGCTATATCCATTTTCTTTGAGATTATTGAGATGTTAGTATGAGATGATGGTTGTTTGGTTTGTGGGTTTGTTGTTGAAACTCTTAATATTTTGTTCATTCGTATGTGGGAGTTCAAGAATTGGTTGCCATAACGAGTTGTTGTTTGAATATTGAAACATAAAGTATATTATCTTTTTCTTAAACTGAATTCTATTTTTGGACCCTGGTTTTCATTTGCCTATTGCTCATGTTTTGAACATTATCTTGTCTAACTTGTGGCTGCATCATGTTCTTCTTGAAGAGTACTTCATTTTGGTATTTTACTTCATGCTGTTTGGTTAAGTTTTGGTTGTTTTAAGTTGGAGTGAAACTGAATAATTGTTTTGATTTGTTTTATTTTGAAATACGATAGCAGTTTTATGTTTTGCATGTATTCATTTTCCATGCGTATCATAATTGGTTGTTATTGGTTTTTGTCTTGTTGTGCATTAAATACTATGACCAATTAATATCACACGTAATACACTCCTACACGTTCTGATGTGCGCGTGCTTTTGATTATATTTTCAATGTTTTATTATGGCTTATGTATTATTTGAATCATGTTATGAACGGATGATACACGCCGTCCCAACGGTCACACACATTCACATAATTCGCCTATCACTTGCCATGCCTGGGTTCGATCCTTGGATCAACCCTTTTGCTTTTCCTTTCTATTTTCGCCTGATTTCACTTCTTTTCCAACCTGGGCCTTGCGCCTTTGATACCAACACCCCCAGTTTTCTGGCCCAATTTCATTTCTTTCTCTTTTTTAAAACTAAGCCAATTACCCTATACACCCCCCTGCGTGTTATATTTCTTTTTATTTTATTTCAATCTTTTATTTTAAACCTCTTTTATCTTATTTATTTTGTTTAATATTTATTTAATTTTAGTTTGTTCATTAATTATTTATGTGATTAACTAATTAATATGTGAGCAATTCTCCTAGTTAATTGTTAATTGCTCTACTCTTTAATTGTTAATTGTTGTATTACCTTTTAAATTTTAAATTATCAATTTGCATGTTAATTGGTAATTGTTAACCAATTTGTTTTAATTGTTAACCTCTAATTTTAATTATCATTATTTGTATTGTTATTTTTAAATTATGTTGTTAATCTTAAATTATCAATTTGTGTCTTAATTTTGAGATTGTCAATTTGTATTTCTATTGTGTGGTTAATTGTTAATTTTAATTGTGTTGTCAATTGATTATCAATTTTGGATTAATTATTAACATTTATTTATGAACATCACTAATCTTATGAGTGTTATTTTACTATTTGTTTGTTTGAGTGATTAATCCATCCTTGCTCTATGTGCTTGACTTTAATATGAATGTCATCCTTAATATCATTCTCTATGTTTGTCTTCCTTAAGATTGAAGCATATTGATGTGTCCTTATGATCATGTTCATCTTATCCATATTTTATCATGAAACATATTGTCATCCTCATGCTTATGTTGCTTCCATTATATCATATTATAAATGTCTTATCTTTTATCATGCCTTTATCTATTGTTATATTATCAACTGTTTTCACCCTATTCCAAAGGAAGGTAATTAGTGTTGACTCTTAAAGTCATAGCCCCCACCTTTAACCTAAGTAACCTTTTAGGAGAAACTTTATTTCTTGGCCTCATCAGAGCCATAGAAATCACAACTAGCTTTAGGAAAGAGTTCTTACACTCTTAGTGGTATTCATCCTAATGAATTTATCGCTTTCCCCTACTAACTAAACTTCAACATAGGACCATTACAACTAGATCTAGACAGTTCTTAAACTCTATAATGAGCTTGTACTCATTTCCCCTCTGAATATTGACCACAATCAATCGTTCAGTAGAACTAGAACTACACATACTCTGATTTTATTCCCGAGGATACGTAGGCGTAAAGTGCTATGCTTTATCGAGTTTAGATACTAACCCCTAGGGTTTCAACCTTTAGCATAGAACCTTTAGCAAACATAACATAACATTAAACAAGAGGTTCCCGTAGAGTACTACGGACGTTTAGGGTGCTAATACCTTCCCTAGGCATAACCAACCCCCGAACCTTAGATCTCTTCCCCTTAGGTTTTTTTAAACGATCTTGAACCTTTCCTTTGGATATATCAAAGTCGGTTTTAAATGAAAATGATGCAAGTTAATTAATAGCTTGTTATCCGATTTTCACCGCAACAGGTTGTTGTCGATGTTCCGAAGATTGTTCATAAGTCTAAGTAATTGACATCTTTACTTTAACCTTTCACCTTGCCCAGGTGAAACGAATGTTTTGATATGGCTCACTTTCTATAAATATTCCTCTTCGCTTCGCCCAAAGCGACCGAGTTTTGTTTTATAGGGATATAGTTTCAAGAATCGACTTGTTCATTAATAAAATAACATTGTTCTGTAATTTCCGCATTAATTGTTGTTTTCTCTTTTCGTTTTTCAGAAAATGGTAATCCTAAAAAACAACTCAATAATAAAAACAAACAGTAAAAGAAATACAATGCACACACTCTTGCATTCTCTCTATCTCTTCTAAACACAAATCATCATGTCATGCAGATTGCTTATTTTAAGCCCCGTTGAAACATACGATCCAATGCCTACTCTCAACTTTGAGTTCCTGGTATTTGAGGCTGAAGAAGAAAATGACGACGAAATTCCAGAAGAGATCTCCCGATTACTCCGACAAGAGGAAAGGTCGATTGAACCTCACAAAGAGCCGTTGGAAACGGTCAACTTGGGTTCAGAAGAAGAGAGAAAAGAAGTCAAGATTGGGGCACTGCTCAGTCCAACTGTCAAAAAGAGTTTGACGAAACTTCTCAAAGAGTTTCCCGATGTATTCGCTTGGTCCTATCAGGATATGCCAGGGTTCGATACCAGTATCGTGGAACACCATCTACCGTTAAGATCGGAATGTCCGCCAGTAAAACAGAGGTTGAGACGGACTCACCCAGACATGGCCATCAAAATCAAAGAGGAGGTACAGAAACAGATTGACGCGTGTTTCCTCGCTACGTCAGAATATCCTCAATGGTTAGCCAACATCTTACCAGTTCCGAAGAAGGACGGAAAGGTCAGAATGTGTGTAGATTATAGAGATCTGAACAAGGCAAGTCCAAAGGACGACTTTCCCTTACCACACATTGACATGCTGGTAGACAGTATAACAAAGTTCAAAGTTTTCTCCTTCATGGATGGATTCTCGGGCTACCTTTTGTTACAAGGTAATGTCGTTCGATTTGAAGAACGTCGGGGCAACCTAACAAAGGGCCATGACTACTCTGTTTCATGACATGATACACCAGGAAATCAAGGTATATGTCGATGACATGATTGCCAAATCTAAAATAGAGGAGGAGCATGTGAACCACCTATCAAAGCTATTCGAGCGGTTGAGAAAGTACAAACTCGCTTGAATCCAAACAAGTGCACCTTCGGTGTCCGTTCAGGGAAACTTTTAGGATTCATCGTCAGCCAGAAAGGAATTGAGGTTGATCCCGACAAGGTCAAGGTGTCGCTCCCGGGATTTTCATCCAGGTACAAACGCGAGAGTAGCGCGGAAAAAACAGAGTCGTCAGCCGTGTAAATTTATCCCAAGAGAGGGAAAGGGAACACCGCATAAACCTTAGGAAGGGGGAAAGGAATGGTCATCGCAACCATAACCTGGGTTCGGGAGTCGGTTACGCGAGGGGAAGGTGCTAGCACCCCACGCGTCCATCGTACTCGATGGGATCCACGCTTGTTGTCTATTCTAAGGGTGAGTCATACTATCATCTAGGGTTGTACTAAGACGGGGAAGGGAAAAACAAAGACAGACTCGGTAGGACGTCGACGTCCTAGGCCTACATACCCCCTTTGTGCAATGGGGAATTCAGAGTCAACGTAGTTCGGACCAAGTTCTTTTTGTGTTTTTTATGAGCGACGTTAAGTTCGCGTCCGGCAGTTAGGGTCGATGCCTGTTTGCGACTCAGACGGAAAGTAACGTGCCCTTTTTGAAAATAGCCTTTAAGTTGAAGGTCCCGAAGGACAAAAAGGTTTGAAGTTGGTTTGTGTTTTTTAGGACAGAAGTGGCTTAAGTTAGTTCCTAAGCTGCATTGCACCAAAGTCTAGGGCACATGGGCGAATACTCAACGCATCGTCCCAAGACAGGACGCTCGCTAAGCACTCTAGAAAGATGAGAGGAAGCCCCTCATTTCTCATTCCCCATACTTAACGCTCGTGCGCAATACACCCTATTCTTATTAAGTGTTTTAAAGAGATTTGAGATGAGAAGAGAGAAGACACAAGGGTAACTCTAAAGGGGACTATGAATCCTACAGTTATAATGCATGGGTGACCTACGGTTAGTGAGGTTTGAAGACAACCTAATCCTAAAGGAAAGTGAAGAAGATGGGAGAAGGAAAGAGTAAGGGTAACCATGGATACTTATCCATGCCCTTAAAGAACTTACCTTGGTCCCTGCATAAAAGGTTAGTGAGAAACAGACATAAACAAGAGAAATGAGGTGAATGAAAATCAAGCAATGGCAAACAATAATGATAATCATCCAAACATGAATCAAAGAAACAAAGAAACAGCCCCAAAGCAAATGGCACAAGTGCCTTTTCAAACAGATAATCATATAAGGTCAAAGACGCGCCTGCAAGAAAATCTCAAGTGAAAACAAATCAGATAATTAGAAAAATAACTCCTAAAATTCCCAAATTAAACATTAAGGTTCCTCAACCAGAGGCAAACAACATATCAAAATTCCCTGCAAAAAATCAAGATATTAGTCATTCAAATAAATAGGCAAAGCTAGGTAGGAATTAGGGCTCAGTGTGCCAAAGGGAAGGACCTAAATGCAATATGAAATAAATTTAAAAAAAGAAAGGAAAATATTTTTATGTAATTTAGGATGTTAGTGAACAAATGCAAAAATAACGGGTAAAAAAAATTTTATGATTGCAGAGAAATAAAATAAATAAATTGTGTATGCATGGTATGTATAATTAAAAAAGAAAATAGATTAAGCAATTAATTTAAATGATAAAAATAAAATAAAATAATAAAATAAAATTCACACGTGACCAGCACACCAAATTTTAATGCGTTGGCGTGGTAATGTCCATCAGATTCAATCAACGTTCCAGGATTAGTCAACAAAAATCAAAAGTAATTAAGATGAAATGCAATGATCTGATGGCACACGGTAGCAATCATGGGCGAGCAAACACACAAACACTAAATAAAAATTAGAAAAAAAATAAACGTGGCCAGCTGATGACCGTTGGATCTGGCCAACGGACGACCAGGATTTCATCTTCTTCGCCCAAACCCTAACCTCGCCGGAAACCTTACCAGCCGCCAGAGCTAGGGTTCAGGTCATCCCTTTCGACCACCTGCAACCAAAAAGTCACCAGAACACGCAAACGAATATACCTTCTTGGCCAGAATTTCACCAGGATTAATAATATGCAATTAAAAATCACAAACAAACAATGCATAAGCCAAATCGAACGAAACAAGGTTAGATCACAAACTTTCAAACTCACAATATGCACATAATACACGTCCAATCTCAAAATAAAACATACCAGAATTATCAGTGGATATCATATATCATTATACACTCCAAAAAATTGAGTTCTAAGATCCTGAAAAATGCACTAACCTGAGGTCACGCAATCCGTACCCTTGTTGTTAGCTTCAAACGGTGATTGATTCGTGCTCTATGGAACCCAAGGATTCAGATTGTGAAAGTAGTTTGTGAAAAACTCTTGTGGATGATGAGATTTGAAGTAGAGAAGGATTAGGGTTTTTGGTTTTTTTGAGAATGAGTGAAGTTATGGAAAAATGAGAGAGAGTTTTGAATATATAGTGGAGTCTAAAATGAAGGGCAAAAGGTAGAATTTTAGCTTAAGTGAAAATAACACCGTCTTCGGCAAGGAATTTCGACTCTGAGCCTTCCACAACATCGTCCGCCTCTGAATCACGGTCGCAACTCAAAAAGAACGGACGTCATACGATCAAAATCGAGTGCGATCGATATGTTTAAGCTGCAAGACGTCACTGAATAAGTCATTTTTTTTTCAGCTTATTTGGTGTCCGCTACTCGAAAACGTGACGAGGTCAACCTCTTCGGAGCATAATCTCGACTCGACTTTGTCAGCAAAGTTGTAGATCTATGAGTCAGTGACCTCGTGTCAAAAGATGAGTGCGATCGGACAAAAAACTAGTGAGATATGATTTTCCCGTGAAAAAACTTTCAGCCTTTTTCTTCGGTTCAGCAGTTCCGTTTTGCGAAATAAACCAAAACGATGATCTTCGGAGCATCGTTCGAACTCGAGCTTGTCTTGGAACTTGTAGATGATAAAATTTGTGAACCATTGCTTCGAGAACGGACGCAATCCGATGAGAATTGACCGAGTTATGAATTTTACAAAATTTGACAGACAGTGCACTGCATCAAAGAACCCCACTGGTAATTCACATTTTCGGGGTGCTTCCGCTCGGATCTGACCCAAACTGAATTCACGGCACGAAGATAACATCTAAACGGAATTTTAGGCACCGGAACAACATCAATCCGATAAACGAGCTGAGAGTTATGAATTTTTTAGCGTCCAAAATACACCGGTTCAGCACTATTTTCAGTTGTTCTTCTGCTGTATCGACTCAAAGAATTCGCGTATTCGGAGACCTTCCTCAAAGAATTAGCTTTTGGCCAAAACACGAAAGTTGGAGAGGATATCCAGACGGAACTTTTGGTATAAGAATCGCTCAAAAATGATGATCCAATCAGAAGCTAAGCCCTTTTGAATGCCACTGACGCAATTATCCAGTGAAACCGAAATTCCAGAAACAAATAATTTCTACCACTTTCCTTGATGAATTGACTTCCGAGCCGAACATAAAAGTTGTAGAGAATACCAAGACAGTTCTAACTGTTGAATATCCAGCCAAAACGAGTTCCAGAGCAAGAGTTTTGAATTTTGCAAATTTGCACAGCAAGCTGATTTTCTGCTCAAACTGTTCTGAATCGGCTGAAAGCTTCGATTTTCTCTGAGATTCTTGACATGAAAAATTATCTTTGATAAGAGCTTTGCTGACCCATTGATTACGTAACCCGGAGAAATGCTTTGCGCATATGTCGAGTGACGAAATAAACGTCTGTTGCAACCTGACGATGCTTGAATAGAGAATCTTGATCCCATGCTAATGATATGCATACATGATAATGCAAAAAATGAAATGAAACATAAGCCAGTTAGTACTAAAGTAAGGAGGGCAAATTTTTGGGTGCAACAGCTGCCCCTATTCAATCAACTTGGTCCTGAGTGTATGATAGCGACAGCTTTCAGATAATCAGGATGCACGGAGATTGAATACTACAGAACCCAGAAATTTGCAATCCTTCACTGGAGAGTTAGCTAAAAATGCTGCTATGCTGGGTATAGAACGAAACAAACTTTTCGAAGTTATGTCATCTCTGCTGATAAAGAGAACCGACGAAGTAAATCTTCAAAAGGCTGTTATCTCTGCTGACAAAGAGATTTAGCAAAAAAAATGCCATCCCTGTTGACGAAGAACTATCCAGACTATCGCTGTCTCTGCTGATAAAGATATACTAGCAAACTGATGCCATCCCTGCTAATAAAGGGAGACTGACGAAAGAAAATCCTCAAAAGATTGCTGTTCTCTGCTAATAAAGAGAATCTAGCAAAATAAATGCCATCCCTGCTGACAAAAGGAAACTGACGAAAGAAAATCTTCAAAAGATTGTTGTCCTCTGCTGATAAAGAGAATCTAGCAAACTGATGTCATCCCTGCTGACAAAGGGAAACTGATGAAAGAAAATCTTCAAAAGATTGTTGTCCTCTGCTGATAAAGAGAATCTAGCAAAATAAATGCCATCCCTGCTGACAAAGGGAAACTGACGAAAGAAAATCTTCAAAAGATTGTTGTCCTCTGCTGATAAAGAGAATCTAGCAAAATAAATGCCATCCCTGCTAACAAAGGGAAACTGACGAAAGAAAATCTTCAAAAGATTGTTGTCCTCTGCTGATAAAGAGAATCTAGCGAACTGATGCCATCCCTGCTGATAAAGGGAAACTGACGAAAGAAAATCTTCAAAAGATTGTTGTCCTCTGCTGATAAAGAGAATCTAGCAACATAAATGCCATCCCTGCTGATAAAGGGAAACTGACGAAAGAAAATCTTCAAAAGACTGTTGTCCTCTACTAATAAAGAGAATCTAGCAAACTGATGCCATCCCTGCTGATAAAGGGAAACTGACGAAAGAAAAACTTCCAAACATTGCTGTCCTTTGCTGATAAAGAGAATCTAGCAACATAAATGCCATCCCTGCTGACAAAGGGAAACTGACGAAAGAAAATCTTCAAAACATTGCCGTCCTCTGCTGATAAAGAGAATCTAGCAACATAAATGCCATCCCTGCTGACAAAAGGAAACTGACGAAATAAAATCTTCAAAACATTGCCGTCCTCTGCGGATTAAGAGAATCTAGCAACATAAATGCCATCCCTGCTGACAAAGGGAAACTGACGAAAGAAAATCTTCAAAACATTGTTGTTCTCAGCTGATAAAGAGAATCTAGCAACATACATGCCATCCCTGCTGACAAAGGGAAACTGACGAAAGAAAATCTTCAAAACATTGTTGTTCTCTGCTGATAAAGAGAATCTAGCAACATAAATGCCATCCCTGCTGACAAAGGGAAACTGACGAAAGAAAATCTTCAAAACATTGCTGTCCTCTGCTGATAAAGAGAATCTAGCAACATACATGCCATCCCTGCTGACAAAGGGAAACTGACGAAAGGAAATCTTCAAAACATTGCCGTTTTCTGCTGATAAAGAGAATCTAGCAAAATAAATGCCATCCCTGCTGATAAAGGGAAACTGATGAAAGAAAATCTTCAAAACATTGCTATCCTCTGCTGATAAAGAGAATCTAGCAACATACATGCCATCCCTACTGACAAAGGGAAACCGACGAAAGAAAATCTTCAAAACATTGTCGTTCTCTGCTGATAAAGATAATCTAGCAAAATAAATGCCATCCCTGCTGACAAAGGGAAACTGACGAAAGAAAATCTTCAAAACATTGCTGTTCTCTGCTGATAAAGAGAATCTAGCAACATAAATGCCATCCCTGCTGACAAAGGGAAACTGACAAAAGAAAATCTTCAAAACATTGCTGTTCTCTGCTGATAAAGAGAATCTAGCAACATAAATGCCATCCCTGCTGACAGAGGGAAACTAACAAAATAAAATCTTCAAAACATTGTTGTTCTCTGCTGATAAAGAGAATCTAGCAACATAAATGCCATCCCTGCTGACAAAGGGAAACTGACGAAAGAAAATCTTGAAAACATTGTTGTCCTCTGCTGATAAAGAGAATCTAGCAACATACATGCCATCCTTGCTGACAAAGGGAAACTGACGAAAGAAAATCTTCAAAACATTGCCGTTCTCTGCTGATAAAGAGAATCTAGCAAAATAAATGCTATCCCTGCTGATAAAGGGAAACTGACGAAAGAAAATCTTCAAAACATTATTGTCCTCTGCTGATAAAGAGAATCTAGCAACATACATGCCATCCCTGCTGACAAAGGGAAACTGACGAAAGAAAATCTTCAAAACATTGCCGTTCTCTACTGATAAAGAGAATCTAGCAAAATAAATGCCATCCCTGCTGATAAAGGGAAACTGACGAAAGAAAATCTTCAAAACATTGCTGTCCTCTGCTGATAAAGAGAATCTAGCAACATACATGCCATCCCTGCTGACAAAGGGAAACTGACGAAAGAAAATCTTCAAAACATTGTTGTTCTCTGCTGATAAAGAGAATCTAGCAACATAAGTGCCATCCCTGCTGAAAAAGGGAAACTAACGAAAGAAAATCTTCAAAACATTGCTGTTCTCTGCTGATAAAGAGAATCTAGCAAAATAAATGGCAACTTCGCTGGGGATAACGTGAAATGAAACTTTTGGTTTTAAACCACCTCGTTTCAAAATCTACTGGGAAGATGACTCCGTTGGGGAAGGAGAAGTCTAAATAAAAGACTCTGTCGGGGAGCACAAGTATGAGGAACGCGTCTCTCCTAAAAAATCTCCTGCGTTATACCATCTCTGCTGAGAAAGAGAATTGGCAAAGAAAGTATCAAACCTGGCTTATGCTTCGTATAAAAATGAAAATGCTATGTGCTAGAGGATGCAATGCGGATGCTTATGATATGTAAAAAGGGTCCCTCCAGCAAAATAAATGCCGGAGAGAAAGACCAATAGCCGGGGATGACAAAATAAATTGTCCTCTGTACAGGAACTCTGTTGGGAAGAATCATAGTGACCGACTCTTTGGATCAACAACTTCTGCTGGGGATGAAACTCCAAAAGCACATCCGCTTTACTGGGGATTATACGTAACTCTTTGAAAAGGGAGGCCACGACCTGAATCAGAAGAGTGCCAGATATCACTTGGATTTAAAACCTGCTAGGGATGTCAACCCCTGTTGGACAAACTGTTGCGAGGATCACCACCAAACTCTGCTTGGGGGAACGGTAAATGTTGACATCTACCCTGCTAGTGGATAACATCAAGCTTACTTATCTGTTGAGGATCAGATTGCACCGTTGTTGCTGAGAAAAACATTCCCTGACTGGCTGAGGAAAATAAGCGTTTAGACTCTGTGGGGAAATATGTCTTAATCTGGAGAAAATACTTCTCAAGTCTCCTGCTGGGGAGGTCTGCTCTGCTGAGGGAAGTGCAATCTCAATGCTGGGGAGAGCAAGCTGCTGGGGAAGTGTGATCCTGTTTCCCTACAACCTGACTTGTCTTTATGGTCATAGGCGGCTCTTGGAACTTTTCACTTGCCCCAGACCAACAGGTCTAATGGAAGAGATCATCTCCAGAGGATTTTACAGAAGACCGGGCCTTCGCACTGCCCCGAGGTCTTCAAACTCTTGGAGAGATTTATCAGATCTCGACATAACTGCCCCAGAGACCATAATCTATGAAGTAACTTGCCTCGAAAGGATTTGCAATGACTTGAAATATTCTGCCTCAGTATTTTGTACCTTGAAGAGGCGCTTTCGATTAACCATTTTCAGGAATGGACAATTTCCCTCACTCTAGAGGTGGCCTCCTTTGAAGTGACTTTGCCCCTGATCTTAGAATGAATGCCCCAGAATAACTGAATTTCAGAGGGACTTCTCGACGTGACTGCCCCAGATTGGCTACATCTTAACACGACTTACTGGGAGAGCCCACTCTACACTGAGTCTCTTGGCAGCATGCCCCTCGATATGATTGTCCTTCAGAATTTTCAAGCAACCCAACTTGGCAGGATCAAGCTTCTTGACTGACTTTCACTATGTAAGCTACATTGATGCTTAGGCACATGTATGCAAACAGAATAAGTTATCTATGAGAATTCTAATGCAACACTCATGTTAACCTTGAAGTTTTTATTGAAAATGCGTCGCCCAACCTTGTGAACGAATCACTAGCTGGGATGCGACCTTGATTTTTGAATGGAAAAACAATGTGCACATGCAATACCAACAAATCTTATTAGCACAACTCATAGGAGTCAGGAACGCTATCCTGTTGAAGTACACTTTCGGAATAAACCCTGTTTCAATTAGGACTTTTAAGGGTTGTAACGTGGTTTGGTTCACGGTTTCAGAAAAAAGGGTTTATGGCTCAAAATTTATCGGTGCCCACCCACTCTTCGTGATGTTCTCCAGTCCTATGTTCAGTTAATCGGACACAACCGCTCATCTCTCAAAAGGTTTACGATCATGAAGGAACCCGTGAAACTAATGGTTTGACACCTAAGGAGGTTTTGGAGTGACAGTCATCCCTTTTTATCTTTTGTGTCTGTAACCGCACGAGTTTGTTCTTATCGGGGATTTTCTTTTGTAACACTTTTCGCTTTTTTTCTTTTGCCCCCTTTTTTTTTATCCCTAATTTTTGCCTAGGTCGTTTGTTCTCAAGTTTCGACTTAGCAGGATTTCTCTTTTTATTCCCCTTTTTGAACAAAGCGTGTGACACTGGTTGTCTTACTTGCTTGAAAGAGTTGTGACTGCCTCACTCCTTAGTTGTCGACGAATAACCATCGGGGTTTCATATCTCTTGCACATTCTCCTTGGAACTTGAGCGCTCGGTCAAACTAACTGACGCCTACCCTGCCCTTGGGTTAAGTATGAGGGTTTTTTCGTACGAAAGAAACTACTACTCCAAGGCTCAAAGGGGTTAACGAGGGTTTATCTCCTTATCTCTCCAGTGTTTATGGGTTTGAAACAATGCCTGTACATCCTTAACAGGGTTCTATCCTTGAACATACGACCAGAGATTCTGCGTTTTCGTCTCATCATCCTCCCTCGAGAGTTCTAAACAAGAAAATTGGTATTGCAGTGCATATAAACATTTAAGAGTGAATACGAATGGATTACTTCAAGGAAAACATACTCATTGCATTAATATCATCATAAAAAAAACAAACAAGTCTTGCATGCATACGATGCTTTTAACAAGAAATAAAACTACAAATGAAAATGAAGTAAAGAAGCTGAAGATTTCCATTTCTGAGGAAGCCTAATTCTGCCTGGGCGTACTTGCAGACTGGGTGTTCATTTGAGAGAGGAGGCTTCCATTGATGTACATACCATCTTCAGTGAATACAATGATCTCTAAGTCTACCAGGTCTTGCACCTTGTGCCTGAACACGTTGCAGTTTTCAATTGAATGACCCCGTGTGTCTGAGTGATACTCACATCTGGCATCCAGATCATAATCAGGGGGGATAGGGTCAGGCACAGGCTTGGCATCCCTTAGCTGAATCAGAGAGTTCTTGAGCAGGCGAGCAAGGACATCACCGTGAGGGATGGGGAGTGGATTGAAACTTCTCGCAGGCCTTCTTGGTCCAAACAGCCTCTGTTGCTGATAATCCTGCTGTTGAGGCTGACTTAGGTCTTTGTCTGGCTCAGGAGCTTTCCCCCTTAGACTTAATCGAGGAGTAGGTAGCAATTGCAGATGTGGGGTCTGCAAGAAATGCCCCTGGCTTGATGTAGCTTTGGGAGAGGCAACAGGGACATCCATTTCTTTTTCAACAGCTAGAGTAGGACTACCATGTATACTTATGCCGCTCGGCGCGAATTCAATTGCCTTTGAATCTATCAGATCCTGGACAACATGCTGAAACGCCCTACAATTTTCCACATTATGCCCCGGTGCACCAGAGTGAAAATCACAGTGGGCTCTTGCATCATAACCTGGTGGGGGAGTTCCAGAGGGAGGAGCCAAGGTCCTTTTCCGTACCAGTTGCAGCCGAAGAAGATGTTGGAATAACTGAGAATATGGCACTGGTGGAGCCTCAAAATGCCTATTCCGCTTAGGCGTAGATTGTGGCGGGCGCGAAGCACGATTCTGTCGTTGTTGAGGTACAGCCGGGGCAGTCACAGTGGCAATCTGCTCACCCTTCTCGAACACCGGGGGAGAGACAATTCCAGCCGCAGCTTCAGGCATGAGGGTATTACCTTTGCTTATCACACCTCTCACAACTTCCATAACCAGACTCATTTGAGTCTTTAGTTGGTTGACCTCTTCTTTCAGCACCTGCTGCTCTTGCATGAGGGTTTGCATGTTCCCCATAAACTGCTCCATCTGGCCTCGCATTTCCCTCAACTCAACTTGGATTCGTTCCATGATTCTCTTCTGATTTGGTCTGGTAGAATACCGGTGAATGTGCTGATCCAGCAATCCTGAGATGAGAACAAGATAAGGATACCGGAGATAAACACCTGTCATGCAAAATGATTATGCAAATGCAAATGGACATGTTTGAAAATTCACAAGGCGATCCACCCCTTGATTCCAGTTTAATAACAAGATATGACGGAACTTCTGCTCATATAATAAGAAAACCAGAGAAAAGTCAAATGTCAACAATTGCGAATCCAAGATAACAAATCTGAACATGAAAACCATAGGCCCCAACCAACAGGCCTGGTGGTGACCCACATACAATGAAAGAAGACAGAAAACTAAGGCATATCATCAAAGTTTACAAGAGTCAATCCTCCCCATCCACTATGCTTTCTGCACCAGTCTTGAACTTCCTTGAACAGCTTTCTGGTGTCGGGATGCTTCGGTCTCTGAATCAGTCCTTGAATAAGAAGGTCTCTCCTGTGTATGATCCCATCCAAGTATTGGCAATGTAACTCCCAAGCGTCTTCTCCAGAAACACCATCCATGCTAGGTCCCTCATGTCTAGGTTTCTTCACTTCAGCTTGGACTTTCAGTTCTTCCATGGAGGCTATGGCTTCATTGAGTCGACCCTCGACTACTTGTCTCTTGAATATTCCTGACAAGATCTCGGCGTCTTTTTTCTTGAGCGTTGACTTCAACTGATCAATCTTAGATAGGTAAGCGTCTTCCTTTCTTTTATTCTCAGCCACGACAGTCTCTTGGTGATCATTGAACCTGTGAATCTTCAACAAAGCTTTGCCTAATTCCTCCTCCTTGGACCGAGAACATTAATGATACCATCCAAAGCTTGTTTCATTCTTTCTCTGGATGCGACCATGTCAGCAAGCTCTTTTTCTGCTTTAGCAAGGAGCTCTGTTTTCAACTTGGTGGTGTGAACAGCTTTACCCCGCTCATGCTTCCACTGATAAATCTCTCTCTTTAGCTCACTATTTTCTTCCCTCAACCTTTCCTTTTCAGCGCATAACCTGTCATACTTCTCTATCTCAATCGTGGTAGGAGGCTCGATCACCAAAGGATACAAAGGTGGTTCCACCGGGAAAGGAAGAAGCTCCTCTTCTGCTCTCTTCTTGATCCATTCTTTATAGGGAGGAAAAGCCCGGTTATTACACTTTCCGAATGACATTTTACCCTTCTTGGTTACCTGTTTCCAAGCATTCACAACCTTCTTCATCATCTCTTGATCCTCAATACCATTGAAGAATAAGGACTCTCTGATGTCTCTCTCGTCAGGTGGACCTCTCAACGGATAACCAACTGCCTGATAGCTAGGGAGGGATTATAGTTAATTCCACCTTTCCTCCCTAACAAGGGAACGTTAGGGAATTCTCCGCACCTGTAAACAATATCCATTCCTAGCAAGTCATGATTGATCCAAACAATATTATCAGCAGTCAAGCCCATAACCCTCTTAGACCACTTCAGAGAATCTTTTGTATCAACGAAAGCGCCAGACTCAGGGAGATGACTCAGAAACCAAGTAGTTAAGAGCGATGCACAACAACTCACAATTTTCCCACGCCTATTCTCATTCTTGTAGTGAATTGAATGGTACACATCACCTAGCAAGGTAGGTATAGGATTCTTAGAAATAAAGATTCTGACGGCATGCATATCCACCAGATCAGGAATATTCGGAAACAAAACAATCCCGTAGATACACATGGCCAGAATAGCTTGGAAAGCAGTCCAGTTCTTCTCTTTGACATGTATGCAAGCCTGATCAAACAAGAACTTCAACAAGAAACCCTTAACTCCTTATTTTTCTGCAATATTACTGTTAAGAACAGATTCATCAATATGAAGAGCAACAGCCATATCTTTCACCCCGGGGTGTTCTTCAGAAAAGAAAACTATATCATGACTGATAGGAATTCCCAAAATAAATGAGAACTCCTCCAACGTTGGGGCTAGGATGTAGTCCGGGAAAGTGAAGCAACGCAGAGACGGATCGTAAAACTGAATGAGTGTGTGAATGGCATCCTTCTCATACTGGGAGATATTATAGACAAATTTCAGAAGTCTTCCATACCTTCCACTGAACTCTGTACGAACTCCAGAACCAGCCATATTAATCAATTTATGAATCAATGTCAAAGTCGGATCTGGGACCGAATAGGCAACAGTCTTCTTTCTTGGGATATCCATGCTGAAGTAACCTCAGAAAACCGGAATCAAGAGTAAGATGCAAGCCCTGAAAAATGTCAAACATGTCAGAATGCAAGAAAAATGATATGCTTATGCAAACATGGGGTCAAGGCACACTGTGGATGTGCTGTGCTGTTAACTGAACGAGAACCCAGAAAACCCGAACTTGAACCACTGAGATGACCCAAATAATCAGATATTGACGAGAAATCCAGAATAAGGGTAGGTTGAAGGTCTCGGTTACCTGCAAACCTGCAAACACCCATCCCCTCTCACGTGTAGGTACTAGGATGTTCAGTATCCCGGGCTCTCAGGTCGAGAAATGATGATACGTTCACCATTTCTGGTTTGGCATCATCACCAATCGAGGAGGCCTCAACTGATTCTCCAAAGCGGAAGGTCCTCAGCTTTGGCACTGAGGTCGAGAAACAATAGTACATTCATCCTTCGGGGTACAGTACTAAAGTCAATCGAGGAGTGCCTCCACTAATTCTCTTCAAAACGTAGGGGCCATCCTATGCGAGTTCCAAAGCGGGCCCTCGGGTGCGAATGGGTTTGCCACAGGATGTGGTCTGCCACTGTCACCACTAAAGAGGGATGTTTCCACTAAGGTCCTCAATGATCGGTCACCAGAGTCGACAGCTCTCTAGATCAACACCCCAACATGCGCAAGACACACACGTTAGAATGCGTCCCAAGATAGCCTCGTCTGGTTGTGAATTTCGTGAACACACAAACGTACCAAGCGGGCACGTAGGTCCCACTACTTTCCACTCTATCCTAGGGTATTCTCAAGCCTTGGTATTGGGCTTATCTCTCAGACCCACCCAACCTGCAAAACAAAGACAGCCAGCACAACACAGCAGCATGATAGTAATAAAAATGAAATGCAGAAAATGCGGTAAAAAATAAAAAAATAAAAATACAAATACAACACTTAAAGCAAATCAAAACCAAACACCCAAAGAGAACAAAGACAAGCAAGCGTTAGGACTGACTCGCTTAGGGATGGACCAGCATAGGTCAACCAGAGTCCCCAGCAGAGTCGCCAGCTGTCGCTCCCGGGATTTTCATCCAGGTACAAACGCGAGAGTGGCGCGGAAAAAACAGAGTCGCCAGCCGTGTAAATTTATCCCAAGAGAGGGAAAGGGAACACCGCATAAACCTTAGGAAGGGGGAAAGGAATGGTCATCGCAACCATAACCTGGGATCGGGAGTCGGTTATGCGAGGGGAAGGTGCTAGCACCCCACGCGTCCATCGTACTCGATGGGATCCACGCTTGTTGTCTATTCTAAGGGTGAGTCATACTATCATCTAGGGTTGTACTAAGACGGGGAAGGGAAAAACAAAGACAGACTCGGTAGGACGTCAACGTCCTAGGCCTACGTACCCCCTTTGTGCAATGGGGAATTCAGAGTCAACGTAGTTCGGACCAAGTTCTTTTTGTGTTTTTTATGAGCGACGTTAAGTTAGCGTCCGACAGTTAGGGTCGATGCCTGGTTGCGACTCAGACGGAAAGTAACGTGCCCTTTTTGAAAATAGCCTTTAAGTTGAAGGTCCCGAAGGACAAAAAGGTTTGAAGTTGGTTTGTGTTTTTTAGGACAGAAGTGGCTTAAGTAAGTTCCTAAGCTGCATTGCACCAAAGTCTAGGGCATATGGGCAAATACTCAACGCATCGTCCCAAGACAGGACGCTCGCTAAGCACTCTAAAAAGATGAGAGGAAGCCCCTCATTTCTCATTCCCCATACTTAAGGCTCGTGCGCAATGCACCCTATTCTTATTAAGTGTTTTAAAGAGATTTGAGATGAGAAGAGAGAAGACACAAGGGTAACTCTAAAGGGGACTATGAATCCTACAGTTATCATGCATGGGTGACCTACGGTTAGTGAGGTTTGAAGACAACCTAATCCTAAAGGAAAGTGAAGAAGATGGGAGAAGGAAAGAGTAAGGGTGACCATGGATACTTATCCATGCCCTTAAAGAACTTACCTTGGTCCCTGCATAAAAGGTTAGTGAGAAATAGACATAAACAAGAGAAATGAGGTGAATGAAAATCAAGCAATGGCAAACAATATTGATAATCATCCAAACATGAATCAAAGAAACAAAGAAACAACCCCAAAGCAAATGGCACAAGTGCCTTTTCAAACAGATAATCATATAAGGTCAAAGACGCGCCTGCAAGAAAATCTCAAGTGAAAACAAATCAGATAATTAGAAAAATAACTCCTAAAATTCCCAAATTAAACATTAAGGTTCCTCAACCATAGGTAAACAACATATCAAAAGTCCCTGCAAAAAATCAAGATATTAGTCATTCAAATAAATAGGCAAAGCTAGGTAGGAATTAGGGCTCAGTGTGCCAAAGGGAAGGACCTAAATGCAATATTAAATAAATTTAAAAAAAGAAAGGAAAATATTTTTATGCAATTTAGGATGTTAGTGAACAAATGAAAAAAGAACGGGTAAAAAATATTTTATGATTGCAGAGAAATAATATAAATAAATTGTGTATGCATGGTATGTATAATTCAAAAAGAAAATTGATTAAGCAATTAATTTAAATGATAAAAATAAAATAAAATAATAAAATAAAATTCACACGTGACCAGCACACTAAATTTTAATGCGTTGGCGTGGTAATGTCCATCAGATTCAATCAACGTTCCAGGATTACTCAACAAAAATCAAAAGTAATTAAGATGAAAGGCAATGATCTGATGGCACACGGTAGCAATCATGGGCGAGCAAACACACAAACACTAAATAAAAATTAGAAAAAAAATAAACGTGGCCAGCTGATGACCATTGGATCTGGCCAACGGACGACCAGGATTTCATCTTCTTCGCCCAAACCCTAACCTCGCCGGAAACCTTACCAGCCGCCGAAGCTAGGGTTCCGGTCATCCCTTTCGACCACCTGCAACCAAAAAGTCACCAGAACACGCAAACGAATATAACTTCTTGGCCAGAATTTCACCAGGATTAATAATATGCAATTAAAAATCACAAACAAACAATGCATAAGCCAAATCGAACGAAACAAGGTTAGATCACAAACTTTCAAACTCACAATATGCACATAATACACGTCCAATCTCAAAATAAAACATACCAGAATTATCAGTGGATATCATATATCATTATACACTCCAAAAAATTGAGTTCTAAGATCCTGAAAAATGCACTAACCTGAGGTCACGCAATCCGTACCCTTGTTGTTAGCTTCAAACGGTGATTGATTCGTGCTCTATGGAACCCAAGGATTCAGATTGTGAAAGTAGTTTGTGAAAAACTCTTGTGGATGATGAGATTCGAAGTAGAGAAGGATTAGGGTTTTTGGTTTTTTTTAGAATGAGTGAAGTTATGGAAAAATGAGAGAGAGTTTTGAATATATAGTGGAGTCTAAAATGAAGGGCAAAAGGTAGAATTTTAGCTTAAGTGAACATAACACCGTCTTCGGCAAGGAATTTCGACTCTGAGCCTTCCACAACATCGTCCGCCTCTGAATCACGGTCGCAACTCAAAAAGAACGGACATTATACGATCAAAATCGAGTGCGATCGATATGTTTAAGCTGCAAGACGTCACTGAATAAGTCGTTTTTTTCAGCTTATTTGGTGTCCGCTACTCGAAAACGTGACGAGGTCAACCTCTTCGGAGAATAATCTCGACTCGACTTTGTCAGCAAAGTTGTAGATCTATGAGTCAGTGAACTCGTGTCAAAAGATGAGCGCGATTGGACAAAAAACGAGTGAGATATGATTTTCCTGTGAAAAAACTTTCAGCCTTTTTCTTCGGTTCAGCACTTCCGTTTTGCGAAATAAACCAAAACGATGATCTTCGGAGCATCGTTCGAACTCGAGCTTGTCTTAGAACTTGTAGATGATAAAATTTTTGAACCAACGCTTCGAGAACGGACGCAATCCGATGAGAATTGACCGAGTTATGAATTTTACGAAATTTGACAGACAGTGCACTGCATCAAAGAACCCCACTGGTAATTCACATTTTCGGGGTGCTTCCGCTCGGACCTGACCCAAACTGAATTCACGGCACGAAGATAACATCTAAACGGAATTTTAGGCACCGGAACGACATCAATCTGATAAACGAGCTGAGAGTTATGAATTTTTTAGCGTCCGAAATACACCGGTTCAGCACTATTTTCAGTTGTTCTTCTGCTGTATCGACTCAAAGAATTCGCGTATTCGGAGATCTTCCTCAAAGAATTAGCTTTTGGCCAAAACACGAAAGTTGGAGAGGATATCCAGACAGAACTTTTGGCATAAGAATCGCTCAAAAATGATGATCCAATCAGAAGCTAAACCCTTTTGAATGCCACTGACGCAATTATCCAGCGAAACCGAAATTCCAGAAACAAATAATTTCTACCACTTTCCTTGATGAATTGACTTCCGAGCCGAACATAAAAGTTGTAGAGAATACCAAGACGGTTCTAACTGTTGAATATTCAGCCAAAACGAGTTCCAGACCAAGAGTTATGAATTTTGCAAATTTGCACAGCAAGCTGATTTTCTGCTCAAACTGTTCTGAATCGGCTGAAAACTTCGACTTTCTCTGAGATTCTTAACATGAAAAATTATCTTTGATAAGAGCTTTGTTGACCCGTTGATTACGTAACCCAGAGAAATGCTTTGCGCATATGTCGAGTGACGAAATAAACGTCTGTTGCAACCTGACGATGCTTGAACAGAGAATCTTGATCCCATGCTAGTGATATGCATACATGATAATGCGAAAAATGAAATGAAACATAAGCTAGTTAGTACTAAAGTAAGGAGGGCAAATTTTGGGGTGCAACACAAGGCCATTCAAGAAATGCCTTATCCGAAAACTGAAAAACAAGTCAGAGGATTCTTGTTACGTTTGAACTACATCTCCAGATTCATATTCCTTATGACCGCGACATGTGCGCCGATTTTCAAATTACTCAAAAAGAATCAGGACTGCATTTGGACAGAAGACTTCCAAACCGCCTTCGACAGTATCAAGGAATACCTGTCGAACCCGCCGATTCTATCACCTCCAGTAGGAAGACCGCTGATCATCTATTTAACAGTCCTAGAGGACTCAATGGGTTGTGTGCTTGGCCAACAAGACGAAACAAAAAGGAAAGAGGCTGCCATCTACTATTTGAGCAAGAAATTCACCGACTGCGAGACTCGGTACACTATGCCTGAGAAAACTTGCTGCGCTTTGGCTTGGGAAGCCAAACGTCTTCGCCAGTACATGATTCGTCACACTACTTGGTTGGTCTCCGAAATGGATCCAATCAAGTATGTATTTGAAAGGCCTGCTCTCACGGGAAGGATTGGCCATTGGCAGATGTTGTTATCAGAATACGACATCGAATACCACGCTCAAAAAGCCATTAAAGGGAGTATTTTAGCCGATCATTTGGCTCATCAACCGATTGACGATCAGGAATCAATCTGGTTTGACTTCCCAGACGAAGATATCATGTATCTAAAAATGAAAGACTGCGATGAACCACTACCCAGTGAAGGGCCAGAACCAGGATCCTAATGGGGATTAATTTTTGACGGAGCTGTCAACCATTACGGAAACGAAATTGGGGAAATCATCATAACACCTCAGGGTACCCACATTCCTTTCACCGCCAGTCTTACGTTCAAGTGTACAAATAATGAGGCCGAATACGAAGCTTGTATCATGGGTCTCGAGGAAGCGATGGATTTGAGGATCAAGAACTTGGATGTATATGGCGACTCAGCTTTGGTCGTCAATCAGATCAAAGGAGATTGGAACACATACCAATCAGGATTGATTCCGTACAAAGATTACGCAAGAAGGTTGTTACCCTTCTTCAACAGAGTCGAGTTTCATCATATCCCTCATGAGGAGAATCACATGGCTGATGCATTAGCCACTCTCTCTTCCATGATTAGTGTAGGTTAATGGAACGACTTACCTAAGATTGACATAATGCGCCTTGAACGGCCCGCTTACGTCTTTGTGATTGAAGCAGTCATAGATGACAAACCTTGGTATCACGATATCAAATGCTTCCTTCAGAAACAAGAGTACCCACCTGGGGCATCCAGTTAGGAGAGAAAAACCCTCAGAAGGCTGGCTGGCATGTTCTTCCTGAGCGGTGATACACTCTATAAGAGAAACTTTGACATGGTCTTGCTCCGATGCGTCGACAGACCAGAAGCAGACATGCTGATAAAAGAAATTCACGAAGGGTCCTTTGGTACTCATGCCAATGGACATACAATGGCGGGAAAAATTCTAAGAGCAGGGTACTATTAGTTGACAATGGAATCCGATTGCTACAAGTACATGAGGAAGTGTCACAAGTTTCAGATATCCTCCGACAAAATCCATGTACCGCCTACACATCTCAAAGTTCTTTCTGCCCCATGGGATTTTTCCATTTAGGGAATCGACACGATTGGCATGATTGAACCTAAATCTTTGAATGGACATAGGTTTATCCTGGTAGCCATTGATTACTTCACCAAGAGGGTCGAATCAGCGTCGTACGCTAATGTAACCCGACAAGTGGTAGTTTAATTTATCAAAAACAATATCATCTGCCATTATGGTATTCCAAGCCAGATCATTACGGATAATGGATCTAACTTTAACAACAAGATGATGAAAGAGTTGTGCACAGAGTTCAAGTTCGAACACCATAACTCATCTCCCTACCGACCCAAGATGAACGGCGCGGTAGAAGCGGCTAACCAAAACATCAAGAAGATTGTTCGAAAGATGGTCGTAACCTACAAAGATTGGCATGAGATGCTACTGTTTTCTCTTCACGTTTATCGCACATCTGTCCGCACTTCAACAGGGGCAACCCCTTTCTCTCAAATATATGGCATGGAAGCAGTGCTCCCCATCGAAGTAGAGATCCCATCAGTCCAGATATTGATGGAAGCTACGCTTACAGAAGCTGAATGGTGTCAAAGTCGATACGACGAACTGAACCTGATCGAAGAAAAGCGAATCACGACACTATGCCATGGTTAATTGTATCAGCAAAGGATGAAGAAGGCGTTCGACAAAAGGGTCCGACCTCGCGTCTTCAGGAAAGGAGACCGCGTGCTCAAGAAGATAAAATCATTCATCACTGACTCTCGGGGCAAGTGGACTCCGAATTATGACGGCCCCTATGTGGTCAAGAAAGCTTTCTCAGGCGGTGCCCTGAGACTTGCAACCATGGATGGAGACGAATTTGCCTACCCCACGAATGTTGACGTAGTCAAGAAATACTTCGCCTAAATAAATAAAAAAACGTCTTGGTGGATTGAAAACCCGAAAGGGCGGTACAGGCAAAAATTAGAGACATGATAAAAAATCATTCCGGTGGATTGGAAACCTCAAAGTACAATCCAGGCAAAAATTAGGGATAATGGCAAGTAATTACGTTCGACAAAGGGGCAAGTCCTTCGGCAGCAGTTACATCATCCGTCAGGAAAACTCCGGTCAAGGTCATCTTCGACAGAAGCTCAGGATGCCCCGAAGTCAAAGTTGGTAGAAGGATAGTGGTCGTTATGTTTCGATGTAGCCCTTTTCCCTTAAATTACCATTTTCTAACGTTGTAAATACTCTATGGAATCATGCGTTTGGCTGATTTCCATCCTATCAATAAAATTTGAGCCCTTGTGCTTTTGTTTGCAATTCTTATTTGTTTTAGCTTTACAGAACGACGTTTTAATATGATTAACGATTCTTGAAATAAAACAAAAATGAATTTACTTCTTAAACTTTTTTCTGCTTTTAAAATAAATATGGCAATTTCTTTTGACTGGTGAACATCGAAAGAACATCGGTTGCTTCTCCAAAAGTGTTCGAGCCTCAAAGTGCAGAATCAAAGTAATCCTTCTAAGCCAGTGCGCCTGAATGAAGGATCAGCTGTATCAAATGCGACTTTCCCATCTGATACCCCCGGCAGAGCTCTTATCTCCTAATCCCGACCAACATAGCTCCCGACAGGGACTATCTCTCCTATGCAAGGACGAATTGCTATCGTGAACCAGTGATACTTTTCATCCCCCACTGTGATCGAGTATCCAGTTGTGTTCATCTACTAGTCTATATGTCACGTCAGTTTTGTCAGCATATACATACATACACCATGCATTATTGATTCACATGCATAATCATATTGCATCACTATCACTCTCGTCGGTCTTATCCCCTAGTGATAACAGTCCTCTCAATCGAGTTGTCAGTCCTTTCCTCGTCAGGAAATGTTGCGTCTGCAATACCTCTCTCCTCCAATTTATTTATGGGATGAAGTCGGCCCTTGACCACTTTGATAACTTGAACCTCTAAAAAGCCAAAGAACCCTCATCCAGCATTATTCTTCGCCATTGAAAATGATTTCTTCGCTTTCCTGGATTAAGGAAAATCCCTAGAGAAAGCCTATCAACTAAGACTTTCAGCAACACATTGGTCCTTCTCTCCAGAATGTCAATGTCAACAAAGTCATCGGCACCTCAAAATTGGATCATATCATATGGCATTTCTCCGAGAAGATCTCCGAGAAAAGTATGATGAAATACCCCAAGCAAGAAACAGTCTTTCAAGAGACTCATTTTCCCCAGAAAGAGTCAACAAATGGCATCTCCAACAGAGAAGCTTGTACCCCTCTACAATTCAGACAGATGGGTTCCCCAGCAAGTCTGACATCAAAACTTTTTCCATCAAATGGCATCTTCCCAGGAAAATTCGGCGAGAAGTTTGAGGAGAACCGCTACAAATAGCGTCCCTTGTCAATAAAGTTTATTGACAAAAGAAACCAAGACCAGATCCTTGGTAGGAAACCAGGATCGAGGGGAGGTTTATATCGGAAACTGAGACCAGTTCCTTGGTAGGAAACCAGGATCGAGGGGAAGTTTAATTCGGAAACTGAGACCAGTTCCTTGGTTTTGTCGAGGGGAAGTTTACCTTTTCTAAGCATCATTGTTTAGCAAAAGAGGAAGGATACATGAACTTCCATTCATAACCACCATCAAAATTTCAGGTATTTCGATATTTAATCCTCTTGCACCCCGAATGCCCGAATACCTTAACCATTCACACCTTCGGGTCCAAGAAGATTACATAGGGGCATCTGTCATACCCCAAATTTTGACCACTAAGATTTCCCATCATTGTGCAAATCATCATCACAATATGGATGAACCATTAGTCTCCCCAAAGATGGGTGAGCATCCACTACAATCAAATTTAGGGTTTCAAGCCCTCTAAGAGCCTTAGACAAAGGATCAATCCAGGAATTACATGATATTCAACTTGTCTAACATCTCAAACATCCATAAAGGATCAAGAGGACTCCCACATCAAGAATCAAGCACAAGGTTGCAACATTCCAAGTGGATTAAGCCTCAAGATCGCTAGTGTCACCAAATTAGGGTTTTGGCGACCAGGGCCTCCAGATGGAAATTTTCCTCTGGGCATGAGCCAATGCTTCAAAGCATAACCTATGATGCTACAAGGGACATCATGAACCCAATCATCAAGTCAATTTGGCTTTAGGGGATGCATTCACTAAAAATCAGGAATTAGGGTTTCTTGACCTAATTCACCCCTGAGTTGACTTTTGGGACAAAAAATGAGCCAAGACCTCAAGAGGTGATTTGAGTGTCTCAAATACATCACATTGATCCATTTACAACAATGGATTGATCCAAGAAGCTTGAGTAACAAGTTTCGATTTCATCTGAACCACAATTAGGGTTTCGCGGGAAAAGTCAACTGTATCTTTGACTTTTGACCAGGACATGCTCCCAAACCCTAGGACATGATCCAATACACCCTATAACACCTATGGAATCAATCCATCAAGTTTGATTTAGGTTAAGGACTTGATTTCATAGAGGATCGCACAATTTTGAATTCATCTGATAAAAAGTCAACTGTGCACAAAAGTCAAACTTTGACTTTTTGAGATTTTTCACAATTATGGTTTTTTAACCCTAAAATGATTTTAATATGTGATTGTAATCATCATTAATCAAGAAAAATAAGAAAAGTGGGATAACTTGTAAAAGGGTTAACCATAAAAAACTTAGAAAATTTTCTAAGTTATGGAATAAAGTGGCTAGGGTACCAACTTTGGAGGATCATAACTCCTAAACCACAAGGCCATTTTTCCCATCCAAAGCTGGATTTGTAGCTCTCATTACCCTCTACAAAAACTTCAAACACCACTCATTCCAACTCCCCATGGATTTCAAGTTATGGAATGATCAAAATCAAGAAAAGTGAAAATGTCACTTTTTCCAACACTTAGTGAAATTTTCACTAAGTCAGAATCTGCCTTCACTTTTTTCCAAATGTAAGGGCATTTTTCACTTGGATCCAAAAAGTATCAAAACCAATTATGATCAAACAGTTGTTGTATCATATAAGGGCTTTCCAAAATGGCCAAGAACTCCATCAAATTCCACTTGAGCCATGAGAGATGACAATGGCAACATGCCTTGCTGAAAACTGTCAAGGCAAGGCAGATTTTGGATTTTTGCTCGATTTGCCAAATTTGTGCAATTCCAAGAAACTCTCTCCATATGAACACCTCAAGGGGGGACCAAGGAGGAACCAACTCTGATCCCAAGCCTCCTAAGTCTTTGGAACCAAAAATAGCATGCCAAACCTAGAATTGCCTAATAGAGGGACAAGACTCCAATTTTGGATTGGAGCATTCAATGCATACACCATGGTGGCATGGACTGAGCCATTGCCAACTAAATTCAGTCAAGACTTATCCAAGACCAAGGGAACTAGCAGCCTGTGCCCTAACCTCTAGTCAATGGCTAGAGGAGACTTGGATTCTCATTGCTCAACATTGGCCAAACCTATGCAGCAATTGCCATTCACTATTCCTTGCAAAACAAACTTGCTCTACTATAAATAGAGCTCATTTGTGATCAGTTTGAGTACACCAAAGCCATCAAACAGATGCTTTCCTCAAAATTACCTTCTCATTTCCAAATTTGCCTTCCAAAGCAAGCTACTATCAGGTTTTGAGTTTGAGAGCAATTCCAACCAAACCAATCACACACACACCTCATAAACATCATATAGAAGTGATCCAACCACTCACATAACATCTGGAACACCAAAATCACAAAATCACTAGCCAATTGCTCAAGCCTTTGACAGATTTGCAGTTGGGGTGCCATCTCAAGTTCCAGATCATTTCAATTTATTCCAAGCATCCAGACACACTCCATGACACCTAGGGAAGCTATCCAGATCATTGGAACCTAGTTGTAACACCTCTAACCCAAAACACGATCACCAGCTGCAAGTGGTAAGCATGAGCTCTTCTAACTCTATGATCCATGCAATTTTTGCTGCACAATAATTTGGCCATATGTTCATAATCAGGCATAAAGTGTTTACCCCCAATCAATAATTTTGCTGCAATTTTTGCTTTGTATGAATCGTGTATGGAATTTCTGAACGTTCATGCAGAATTTAGGGTTCTTGAGGTTTCTCTTTGATTTCTTATTCCATGCTTAAAATAAATGAAATTAAAGAACATAGACATGATCGTGAGGTGAAAACGAGAAAATTGATATATAGATTGCATGATATAATCAAGTATTCAGTGAGATTGGATAGAAAATGCAAATCTGGGAAATATAGAGCACGCGGGCAAGGCCAAGATGTTCTTGGGGGCCCTTTTTCAAATATTTGAATTTTTGAATTTTTGTGATTTTATTTAATTGATTCAAAAATTAATTTCTCTCTTAGTTTTAATGATTTTGAGTTGATTCTTTTTTTAATAATTCACAAAAATGTTAAAATATTTTATTTTACCAAAAAAGCATTAAAATATTATTTATTTCATATAATTGATATTTTTGCAAAGAAATAATATTTTAATTGTTTTTGACATTTAAAATATTTTTTCCTTCTTGATTTTGCAAATTTTAATGACTTCTAATCATTTTGTAGGTCAAAACTTGATTTTTGAAACATTAATCCAAGATCACAATTTGTTTTCCACATTTTAAACAATTTTGATCATTTTAATTAAATTTTTTATTCAATTAAAATACATTTTGGAAACAAATTAGGGTTTTGATTAATTCAACCCTCATCAAACCTTTTAAAAACACTTTGGGCCTCTAATAGAGTGTAAGACCCAATCCTTTGTAAATACACACCTATTTTGGGCCTCAAATGTTGTATAAGTCCCATTGTATTTCAAAAGTTCAGCGCGATTATCGCCCATTTAAAACAAACCATCTGGGCCTTTTCTCGAGCTATAAAACCCATTCAAAATCATTTTGGTCCTCTAATAGAGTGTAAGACCCAATCCCCTTTTGAAACCAAAAATTTTCGGGCCTCAGTCATTGTATAAGACCCACGGCGTTTTCAAAACCTCGGCGCGATCGTCGCCCTTTTCAAAATAAACCCTGGGATTCTCCTTGAGCTATAAGACCCATCTTTGTTCACTTTCAATCGTTTTGGGCCTCTTGAGAGAGTGTAAGACTCATCCCCTTGTACAGAAAACCTTTCTTGGGCCTCAGTCACTTGTATAAGTCCCTGTACAAAATGACAGTGTGATCATTGATTAAATCCTAGGCCTCTCCTTGAGCTGTAAGCCCCAATTTTCCTTTCAAAAGCACTTTCTCCTTTGATTTTGAATATAATATTGTTATCAATACTTTCTTTGTTGAACAAACTAAGCAAACAGCATGGAAGCTCTACAACCGAGTAAGTATTTGCCCGCTTTCATTTACTGCTTTCATATGTATATAACTGTATTGTGGGGTTGTTTCACTGTAAGTCTTCTTTCATAAACTCATATCGACTGTGTAATACTAGTATAGATATTTAGAGTTTCCCCGGCAACTACGTCTAGAACTAAGATAAAACCTCGTCTCCTTACATCCGACGTTATCCCGGATATTTCAACATAACCTAAACCATGAGAATTTTCTTTTGCAATAATTTTAGATAACTAGATCTAAGAAATATCCCCCTTGAACAGTTCATATACAGAAGGCCAATGTTCCAAGTGAAACCCCTTCTGGAACTGTTCATCAGCCTCCTCTTGGGCTTAGTGCAAGGACCCACAGGCTTCCTAAAAGCATCCCCGCCTCCTCTTAGGCGTTGTACAAGGACCCGTCGCCTTCTTAGAAGTTTTCACAGCCTCCTCTTAGGCTTCGTATAATGATTCTTCCTCCGGGAAGATAGCCTCCTCTTGGGCTTCGTACAAATTGTCCTGTCGGCTTCTTAAAAGTTTTTCTCGCCTCCTCTTGGGCTTCGTACAAATTGTCCCGACGACCTCTTAAAGGTATAGGAACATAAATTAGTCATCTTAATAGAACAGTCTTTCAAAGAGTCTAAATCTTTCTACCGCGAATGTACTGTCTCTTGATCTCTCTTAAGCATAATATAAAAGATAAAACTCTAGACTTGGACAGTCTAACCTCCTTGAGTCTCGAAGACATTCTCAAGTTCCTTTCCAAAATAGGAAAAATCACCCGTAGACTTGGGCAGTCTCAGTACCCTTTGGATTCCCCGTTTCCTTAAAGAACAGGGAATAATCCCGGTCCTCAGATCAAATCCATGAGTACAACATTACCCATATAAGAACTTATTTTCTCTTTCAACCAACATACTGGACCTGTCACTCAACCGAAACAGTAACCCTAGCCTCCTCTTGGGATTTGTACAATGATTCTCCCCAACGGAGCTAACCTTTTTTAGCCTCCGTCTCGGGTTTCGTATGAGATACCAAATCACTCTCTTGTTGAGCATAAAAGACTCTCTTGTCGAGTCAATCCTTTTTTAGCCTTCATCTCGGGCTTTGTACAAGATACAAAACACTCTCTTGTTGAGTATAAAAAGACTCTCTTGTTAAGTCGATCACCTTTAGCCTCCATCTCAGGCTTTGTACGAGATACAAATCACTCTCTTGGTGAGTATAAAAGACTCGCTTATTGAGTCAAACCCGTTTAGCCTCCGTCTTGGGCTTCGTATAAGACACATATAAAAACACTCTCTTGTTGAGTCAACCCTTTTAGCCTCTATCTCGGGCTTCGTACGAGATACAAAAGCATCCTCTTGTTGGGTCAATAGCCTCCTCTTAGGCTTTGTATAAAGAAATCCCCGTTTGATTCAATCAACCTTTTAGCATCAAATCATACTTTGGTCACAGCATACAAACATCAACATTTCCTTTTCCCTCATCTAATTGCTGTAAGCGGCAAGCCTCTGGATTGTTTACATCCACGCCACTGTCCCTCTTTTAGCATGGGAAATTCCTAAGGAAAGATGGCATTACTCTACACTGAGTTAAAGTCTTATCCTTCAGGTTAAAAATCCCCTATAAAGGAAATTATGGCATTGTTGGCTTCGCATATCCCAGTTAAAGTAATTCTCCATTATAATCAGTCACCCAACAGTTGTGATAAACAGACCCTCTTTAGAGATGAAAAATTCTCTCTAAAGTCAAACACCCTTTTAGCTTCACATCTTGGGCTTCGAACAATATACAAATAAACCCTTCAGCTTCACATCTCGGGCTTTGAACAAGATACAAACCACCTTTAGCTTCATGTCTTGGGCTTTGAACAAGACACCAAAACACCATTTCCTCCCATAGAATAGGAGGATCTACGATCGCTCTGATTTCCCTATCCCGGGAATACGTAGGCATAAGATTGAAAAAGAATCTTAGCGAGCACACTAATCAAAAAACCCCAAAGTCCCCTACCTCCAGCCAATCTAGCACAATATCCCAACAAATTCCCCATGAACAATCCCGGTATTTCGTTCTGAACAAAATAAGCAGAGAGACTCACGAACTAAAGTAGCATCTGTAAACCAACAGTTTTGACTGTTTAACCTCAGTTTGCAAGCAGGGTTAATTGGAGACATCTTTTTCCCTTCCTTCATCAGCTTTAATAGGATAAAAAATGATTCAAACTGTAGTACCAAAGCGATAGTGATTCGAAACAACGAAAACCGCGCTACAGCTCCACCATAAATCTAGACTCTTTTCAGAGACCCATTTATGTACCTGAGAATCCACTTTACAGCTTGCCAGTGTGCCTTTCCTGGATTGGCCATATACCTGCTCACAAGGCTCACTCCATATGCTATGTCTGGCCATGTATAGACCATAACATACATCAAAGAACCCACTACACTAGCATATGGGATGCTATTCATATAGATTCTTTCAGCTTCAGTACTCAGACTTTGAGTAGTACTAAGCTTAAACTGAGGATTTGTAGGTGTCACAACAGGCTTTGAATTCGACATACCAAACTTGTCGAGAAGCTTCCGTAGGTATGTCTCTTGAGATAACCACAACTTTGACTGCTTTCTATCTCTCTGGATGTCAATTCCAAGAATCCTGGCTGCAACTCCCAGATCCTTCATTTCGAACTCCTTACTGAGTTCAGCCTTCACCTTCGTTACATCCTCAACACTGTTGCTAGCTATGAGGATATCATCCACATACATCAGCAACATAACAAGTGAGTTTCCAGGTCAAAATCTGAAGTAAACACAGTGATCGAACTGACTTCTAATGAAACCAATGTGTGCCATGAACTTGTCGAATCTCCTGTTCCACTGTCGAGGAGATTGTTTCAGGCCATACAAAGACCTATTCAGCTTGCACACATAATCTTCTTTACCCTTTTTTGCATACCCTTCAGGTTGACGCATCTGGATCGTTTCATCTAGATCACCACACAGAAATGTTGTCTTCACATCCATTTGCTCAAGTTCCAAGTTAAACATTGCCACTATGGCCAATAGCATTCGAATGGATCTATGCTTTACAACAGGTGAGAACACATCATTGAATTCGACTCCTTCTTTATGAGTGAACCCCATAGCAACCAGCCCCGCCTTAAAGCGCTTCCACATCACTCATTCGATTCCTTCCTTGATCTTAAAAATCCACTTACAACTGACTAACCTTGCTCCTGCAGGTTTTTCAATCAGCTCCCAAGTGTTATTATCATGAAGAGATTTCATCTCGTCATTCATGGCTTTTCTCCTTTCAGTCTTGTCTCGACTTCTTATAGCTTCCTTGTAATCTCTAGGTTCTTCGTCAAGTACCTCACTTGCAAAGATTAAGGCAAAAGCTATAAGATCTGCATAACCAAGTCTTTGAGGTGCCTTGATGACTCTTCTCGACCTATCTCTTGCTAGTAGGTAGTCATCGACAGTTTCCTCAGCCTCTTCAGCATCTTGCTCTTCGACTTCATCAAGGCTATTCACTTCAGGATCACTATGCTCCACCTCAACAGGCATCTCTACATGTTCCAGCTCCTCTTCATAGATTTCTGCACTTCGACTAACATCACCAGGTTTCTTGAACGCCATTTCGACTTCATTGAAAACTACATCACGACTTGTGATACATCTTCTGTGACCTGGTTCTAGGCACCATAGCCTATAACCCTTGACTCCCTCAAGATATCTAAGGAACATGCATCTCAGAGCTCTAGGTTCAACCTTGTCTTGCCTAATGTGAGCATAGGCTAAACAGCCAAATACTCTCAGTTTGTCGAGATCTGGTGGATGACCCGACCAAACTTCTTCAGGTGTCTTCATTCCCAGCGCAGTCGAGGGACATCTATTTATCAGATAAGCTGCTGCCGAAATAGCCTTTGCCCAAAACACCTTCTTCAATCCAGCACTAACCAACATGCATCTAACCCTTTCAAGGATTATTCGATTGAATCTCTCAGCTAAGCCATTTTGTTGAGGAGTACTTGCTACAGTCTTATGCCTTGCAATCCCAGACTCAACACAGTAACTGTCGAACGCTTCGTTGCAGAACTCAAGGCCATTGTCGGTTCTCAACCTCTTAACCTTTCTGCCAGTTTGAGTTTCGACCAGAACCTTTCAACTTTTGAAAATATCAAAAGTGTCATCCTTCGTCTTCTGAATGAATACCCATAACTTTCTGGAATAGTCATCAACAATGGATAGAGAGTACCTTGCACCTGAGTGTGAAGGATTCCTTGCAGGCCCCCAAAGATCAGCATGAATGTAATCAAGGGATCCATGTGTTCTTTGCTTGCCTTTGTTGAACTTCTCCCTACAGGATTTACCAAATACACAAGATTCACAAAACTCCATCTTTTCGACTTTGTCACCATCTAGCAGGTTCTGCTTCCCCAATTCGACCAGGCCTCTTTCATTGACATGGCCCAATCTCATGTGCCAAAACTCTGTCTTCGACACAGGTTTCATGGATACAACATTTGTCGAACCACTTACAACCTCAGCCTCAAGGGTATACAAGCCTTGTTTCTTCACGCCTCTCAAGACTTCCTTCGACCCCTTCATGAATTTCAGGATACCTTGCTCTCCTTTGAAGACATATCCTTTCTTGTCGAATTCACCAAGAGAAATTAAATTCCTCTTAAGGCCAGGTACAAACCTAAACCCAGTCAATAACCGTATTGACTCATCATGGAGCTTGAATCTAACAGATCCAATACTTGCAATCTTGCAAGCTTTATTGTTCCCCTGCAGCACTGATCCTCCATCTTGATTACATAATTCTTCAAACACATTCTTGTTTGGAGTCATATGCCAAGTACATCTAGAATCGATAATCCATTCTTCGCAAGAGTTACTGCTCGACACCACAAGGACATTAGATGATTCATAACCATTTCGCACAATAGTTGCATTCCCATTGTCCTTACCTCCATGAATATTCAGGCGCTCAGGGCACACCTTTCTTGTGTGACCCTCCTTTTTACAGTGATAACATTTGATACCAGACATATCACCACCATAAAACTTCTGCTAAACCTTTCCTTTCTTCTTGCCAAACCTACCATCTTTCTTCAACGATCTTCCTTTCACGGATAACCCTTCACCAACTGATGAAGGTTTCTGCGCCTTTCTTTTTTTCAAGTCCTTCGAATACAAGGCTGCTTGAACTTCTTCAAAGGTCAGGGACTCTCTTCCATACAAGAGGGTTTCTTTGAAGTGAGCATGCGTTCTTGGCAAAGCACATAACAACAACAGCGCTTGATCTTCGTCATCAATCTTCACATCAATATTTTCAAGATTAAGAATCAGCTTATTGAACATATCCAACTGCTCAGCCAATGCTTTGTCTTCACTCATCTTGAATGAATACAAAGCTTGCTTCAGGTACAATCGATTTACCAACGATTTGGTCATGTACAAGCTTTCAAGCTTTACCCATAATCCTGATGCCGTCGTCTCTTTTGATACCTGCCGTAGAACCTTATCACCAAGTGAAATTCTGGTCTCAGACGTGTGATGTTAAGGTGCGATGTCACAACAACACACTCTGCACAATGGACAATAATAACAGTAACAAAGCAACACAAAGAATTGTTCACCCAGTTCGGTCTAACTACCTACATCTGGGGGCTACCAAGCCAGGGATGAAATTCACTACTTGTAGAATTAATTTACAGACTCAACAACTCAGTTGACAATCTCCTAAACTTAATCCCTACTAGTGACTTTCTACCTAAGAAACCACTTAGATATGAGAACACTACTCAATCCCTAAAACACTCAAAGAACAACCTCTTTGAGAACCCTTGATCTTACTTCACAGCTTTGATCAAGTTACAACTCTCTATTGCTTCACAGCTTCTAAGAGAGGACAGAATACGACACAGTAATTCACCCTAGAATTCTGGTTATACAACTCATACAAAATACTCCAGACACTCAGCCTATGCTCTTGATCTTCTCTCTGTATTTCTGTCCCTTTTTCCTTTGGTCTTGTGCGCTTTATATAGCTCCCTGAATTGGTCTTGGACTTGCTACAATATCTCCCAGATTTGTTATTTAAAACTGAATATTTTAAAACAGATTTTCTCCTAAAATCTTTTTAAATCTTCAACCTTTTAAATCTCCTACAAATCTGCACCAGATCTCCTATGCAGCAGAAAATATCTATCCCAAGATATTCGCTTCCAATGAGACAGCTTGCTCTCCACAATTCCAGCTAATACGCAACCCTAACAACATCACAACCTGATGTTATTAATTCTGGAGATCTAATGTCACAACATCGCCTATGTGACATCAGACATCCAACTTCAGCAATTAATTGCTTAACACAGCCCAGTGTTAAGACTCAATGTTGCAACATCAGTACCTTGACATCAACATTGAATATACTTTGTTTTACCAAAATTTCAGCCAATCCAAGAAGTAACAATCTCCCCCTTTGGCTAGTTTTGGCTAAAACAATCTCTGCACTCTGCATCTTCAGAGACTTCAGCAGCGGAAAAACACTTCAATTAATGATCTTGAAACTCCAAGCAGCAGCATCTTCAATTTTCTTCACAAACAGCTACACTTCACAATGCTTTCAGCATGCTGCACAAACACTCCAATACTCTGCTGTTCACAAACTTCAACACTAACCAGCGGCATGGAATAAATCTCCCCCTCAAGGCAAGAACCAGCATACAAGCTGTTAAACAACTCTCCCCCTCAATATCTGCACTTTTGCATCACAACTAGCAGCACTCATTGTCATTGCAGCACCTCTTGCATCTTGACTGACTCTTGACTATTTCTCCCCCTTTTTAGCCAGAATTGGACAAACCTCAACAAGTAAGTCCAAAACCATACTTCTTCTTTCAGCCAAATCCATATTTTGAAAATCCAGACATATTCTTTATCCATCCAGTTATGAAGGCTTCACACAATCATCCACAAGATCTGACATTATATCCTCATAAGAAGCAACCAATCTCCACAAGCTTGATAAATGCACCTTTGCTGCAAAATCCATAGACAAGTACTCCCCCTGTCATGATTAACAAATGCTCTAGATGGAGATGAACATTTGAGCACATTTTCTGAGTACATGCATTTTGGTACCACTGTCCCTTTCTCCAAAGGCTATCATACAATTCATCTTCACCATCCAAGGCAAACCTTCTACTTCATCATTCTCCCGTATGACTATGTAGATGCTCCTTAGATATAATGTAAGCACTAAGCTTCAGATCCAGAACAAAGACATCCTTCACCAAGGATACTCTTGACACTCTTGACACCAGGGTATTACATATGCTCCACTACTGGATTTACTATCAGCAAAATAATCCAAACTCAACACTGTGTCACAAACTCCACAAATTCTCAGTTTACTTATAAGCTTTACTGAGATCCAGTCTCTTCAAGAGATCACAATTCCTCCATCCTTACATCCACCAGTAGTTGTTAAAACTGGTGAAGTCTTCAAAGACAGTAGTCATGCTTTGCCAGAACAAGCTACTAAACACATGACCATAATCTCCACCTCTTCTGACCAAACATGCTAGAGCATCCAACTCCACATGTCCGATCTTAACCATCTTCCAGATATAACCACCAGCAAACATGATGCTATAACATCTTTTGAGACATCAACTTCTCATCACCATTCAAAGGACTCATTGCACAAAGAAGTCCTTTCAAGAAGCTCCCAATAAAACACAGTCAGAGCAACTTATTCATACACACCTGAATACCATAAGTTCCCACACCCTCTCTGAACCATATCCTAGCAAACTCAACCATATCCAGAGTATCTATACCAAATTCTTTTTCCAGAACATACTTCCACCATTTTATGAAAAGCACAGGAATGTTATCTAGTATGGCCTTTTGAATTTTCTCAGAAGTTCTAACAACAACGGCTTCCTTCATTTGAGAGATATCCTAGACATTATCATCAGACTTATCTCTGATCTTCCTATTTCTAGAAGAGATGAACACTTTACTCCTGGATTTTGTAGTACCATCCACATAGATCTTCTGCTTATCAGTTCTAATCTTTGGAGGTGACTCAATAACTTTCCTCTTCCTTGATTTCAGTCGTTTAGCAACACCAGGAACCACTTTTGCAATTAGTTCATCATCACTCTTCTTTATTTTAAGGCTAGAAGTACCTTTCTTGACTTAAGATGTTTTAACATCAGCTCTAGCATCTGCATCTTCCAACCTAAGGATTGTCAACTTGTGAAATTTTTCTTCTGAACTATAGGAGTCATTAGTCAGGTTGTCATCTTTCTTGGCCTTGCAAGTATTCAGCTCCCAACACTTCTTAAGGTCACAACTTTTGATCCTTCCATCAGCATTGTTGACTCCTTCATCTTGCTCACATAACTGACTACTCAAGTTGGCTTTTAACACATCATCCAACTTAGGAGTAACAGCACCATAAGTCATTAACCCAGGTTGACTTTTCACCATACTTTCACACTTGATGTCACCATCTGATGTTACAACATCAACCTTAGCATCACTAGATAAGCTGTCCACTTGAGGTATCCACTGATATCAATTATCTTTGGATCTTACTCCCTTCATCACTACCTCATTCTGCTCATCAGCTACCACACATTCATCTTTGGTGTAGCTTACCTTGTAACCTTCATCACAAAGTTGACTTATGCCAATTAAATTAGCACTCAACCCTTGGACAAGGAGCACATTATCAAGAGTAAGACCATCATGATTCTTCACTCTTCCAACTCCTTCTACTACTCCTTTTTCACCATTTCCAAAAATAACATCATTTGCATGGCAAGGATTGAACTCTACCAAATGCTTCTTGGATCCAGTCATGTGCTTTGAACATCCACTGTCAAAGTACCATGCATCCATAGCAAAATGTCCATCTGATGTGTGAGCCAATAGACATGTGACCTGAGCTTTAGGAACCCATTGTTTTACTACTTTGGGCCTGACCTCCTTCTGTCTAGGTTGAGGAGCAGAATTTGGATAACCATGAAGCTTGAAGCAAGAGGACTGCATATGTCCAAATCTGCCACAGTAGAAGCATCTAACTATGTCATCTCTAAAGTGGTTAAACCTTCTGCCACCATGATGATGATGTTGCTGGTGCTGCCATCCATAGTGTTGATTTCTTCTTCTATGATAAGGCTGTTGTCTTCTACTACCATAGTTTGACTGTCTTCTATGGTAAGGATACTGTCTTTTGAACTGTCTCCTATGGTGATGAGGATTCCTTCTTCCATAGTAATGAGGCACAACATTGTTGTATCCATATTCATACATGTTCCCCTGATGTTGATGAACCATGTTCTGATTGAACCTAGCAGCCTTCATGCTCTTGTGATATTGAGGTGGCATATACTGACTAGCTCCTTGTGGCTGCTTTCTCTTCTGATTAGGACCAATCTTCTTCTCAATCTTCTTAGGTTGTGAAACATCAGCTTTCTTAGGGGTAAGATCCTGCTTCGTTGGCTGATGTTGAGACAAAAGTTCTGACACTTCCTTCTTTGAACCTGAAGTGCTTTCTTCTAAAGTTCCCTTATCCTCAGCCACATAACCTATCCCAGCTTTGTCTCCAGCAGCTTTTTCTGACTGAAGGATCTTATCAAGTGTGTCTGTACCACAGCTCAGCATCCTAACAGACTTGGTCATTTGATCAAGGTGAGCTCTAACTAGTACAACTTCATTTTCCAGATCAGTCTTTTCATTCTCTAGCTGAGCAATCTGTTGCTTGTGGCACTTGTTTTCTTGACAAATCTCAGCACTTTTTAAACACAGCTCTTGATAGGTAGATGCTAACTCCTCATAGGTTATTTCTCCATCACTAGAATCATCATCAGAAACAACAGCTCCTGTTAAAGCTCTAACATGCTTTGCTGACTCACCTTCACTTTCACTATCAGAGTCAGACCAGGAAACTGTCATGCCCTTCTTCTGCTTTTTCAAGAAGGTGGGACATTCTTTCTTGACATGTCCATACCTTTCACACTCAAAGCACTGAACCCCTTTATCTTGGGCAGTTTTCTCTTCATCCTTCTCTTTTGACTTGCTTGTGTCAGAAGATATGTTCTTGACATTAGGCCTGGAGTTATTATTCATTCTCTTGAATACTTTGGTGAACTGTTTTCCCAACATAACTATGGCCTGAGATAGATCCTTCTGCGATTCAGAACTCTTTCCTTTTTCTTCTGCATCATTTGACACCAAGGCTATACTCTTTGGCTTCTTTTCTGGTTCTTCCTCATTCAACCCAAGCTCAAAAGTTTGAAGAGATCCAATGAGCTCATCAACTCTCATCTTGTTGATGTCTTGTGATTCTTCAATGGCAGTTACCTTCATCTTATACTTCTTAGGTAGGGACCTAAGGATCTTCCTAACAAGCTTTTCATCTGACATCTTCTCACCAAGAGCACTGGATGCATTAGCCAGCTCCAGAACATTCATGTGGAAGTCATGAATAGTCTCATCTTCCTTCATCTTCAGGCCTTCAAATTTTGATGTTAAGATCTGAAGTCTTAACATCTTAACTCTAGATGTTCCTTCATGTGTAGCCTGCAAAATATCCCACGCTTCCTTAGCAACTTCACAGGTATTGATTAACCTGAAGATATTCTTATCCACTCCATTGAAGATTGCATTTAGAGCTTTGGAATTTCCAAGGGCGAGCTCATCTTCTTCCTTGGTCCATTCTTCTTCAGGCTTTGGCTTTGAGGTGACTTCTTTGTCTTTGCCAGCATCATCTTTTTCACACACAACAGGTGTTTTCCACTCTTTAATAACAGCCTTCCAAGCCCTGCTATCCAAGGATTTTAAGAAAGTGGTCATCCTAGGCTTCCAATAGTCATAATTTGATCCATCCAAAATAAGGGGTCTGTTGACGAATCCTCCAACTTCTTTGTTCATCTTTACACCAGAAAGTAACTTCCCTAGATCTCACCCAGAGACAAACAGGATGCATGCTCTGATACCAATTGAAATTCTGGTATCAGACGTGTGATGTTAAGGTGCGATGTCACAACAACACACTCTGCACAATGGACAACAATAACAGTAACAAAGCAACACAAAGAATTGTTCACCCAGTTCGGTCTAACTACCTACGTCTGGGGGCTACCAAGCCAGGGATGAAATTCACTACTTGTAGAATTAATTTACAGACTCAACAACCCAGTTGACAATCTCCTAAACTTAATCCCTACTAGTGACTTTCTACCTAAGAAACCGCTTAGATATGAGAACACTACTCAATCCCTAAAACACTCAAAGAACAACCTCTTTGAGAACCCTTGATCTTACTTCACAGCTTTGATCAAGTTACAACTCTCTATTGCTTCACAGCTTCTAAGAGAGGACAGAATACGACACAGCAATTCACCCTAGAATTCTGGTTATACAACTCGTACAAAATACTCTAGACACTCAGCCTATGCTCTTGATCTTCTCTCTGTATTTCTGTCCCTTTTTCCTTTGGTCTTGTGCGCTTTATATAGCTCCTTGACTTGGTCTTGGACTTGCTACAATATCTCCCAGATTTGTTATTTAAAACTGAATATTTTAAAACAGATTTTCTCCTAAAATCTTTTTAAATCTTCAACCTTTTAAATCTCCTACAAATCTGCACCAGATCTCCTATGCAGCAGAAAATATCTATCCCAAGATATTCGCATCCAATGAGACAGCTTGCTCTCCACAATTCCAGCTAATATGCAACCCTAACAACATCACAACCTGATGTTATTAATTCTGTAGATCTAATGTCACAACATCGCCTATGTCACATTAGACATCCAACTTCAGCAATTAATTACTTAACACAGCCCAGTGTTAAGACTCAATGTTGCAACATCAGTACCTTGACATCAACATTGAATATACTTTGTTTTACCAAAATTCCAGCCAATCCCAAGAACTAACACCAAGGCTCAACAATATCGCGCTGTGTTATTTCTCGATCATTGCCGTCTTTTCTCTTTCCGTCAATGCAGCATCCATAGTTGCCTGTCCCTTCAACGCTTTCAAACATCCCTGCTGTACCCCTAGGGCTTTCATCTTCAAACGCCACAGACCGAAATCATTCACTCCGATGAACTTTTCAATTTCATACTTTGTTGAAGACATCTCCTCCACGCTCACCGCACCAATTTGTTGTGAAAACCGATATCTTTAAGCATAGTATAAAAACGGTTTCTTGATAATCAAGAACCAAAACAAGGGTTAGGGTTTAACGAAAAAGAAAACAAGAAGAAGAAGAATAAGGAACAACAAGGATTGGGCAAATATAAATTCTGTTTACTATTCACTTTCTCATTAAAGTCACAAATGATTACAAGTGAATATCACAACTTGCCACACTCAACAAACTGAGTGTACTAGCCTATTTATAGACTAACTAGGTAAATTGCAGCCCAAGAAACCTAAACAATTGGATCCTTAACACAAGGCTCAATTCGACAGTACATATTAGACCAGAATTCGACTACAATATGTAACAATCAGGCATCAGCATGTGAACAAGTTTCGACTGCATGCTTGCCTCCTGTCGTACCACGTGAAAGTTATCCTTCGACACAGCATGAGTTCGACCCAAATCTCACATATAGATCATGGAATTGTTGTGGGAATCTCTTATAATTTTACTACTACTATTGAATTCTACGATTGGCACTGTTTTGCTCTTTCTAGCATAAGGAAGTAGTGATGTGCATCGTGTTGGTTTTGTTTGAGCAATTATTTGAATTGCTTATTAAAAAAAATTTTAAGTTCAAACAAACACAAATTTGGAAAGGATTTGACTTCGAGCATGTAGAAGTTCCCCATCAAAATAGTAACCCACTAAAGTCAGTTCATTTCATACAACTAAATCAATAGAGTTTATTCCACACAAGTAAAAACTGAATAATAATCATTTTACTAAAGATTTCAACTCTTATTTAGGATACTAACCAACCAGGGATTTGAAATTTGTTAGGTATCTTTCTATGTATGTAAATAGTAATTGAGTTCTTTATATTACAAGTTAGTCTGAGTTCTGCTCAAAAATGTCATTTCAAGATCTGTTTACGTTATTAGTAACATCACTTTCATATTCACCAAATTTCTTCAAAGCAAAAGAACGCGCCTTGTGTGTTTTCTTAGCAAAGGTGTGTGTCACATGCTTTTAATATTTACATGTTTTATTTTTACCTATAAAAAGGATCTCTCCATGGTGCTATTCTTACAATAAAATTCAATACAGAATTAAGCAATACAACTCCAAATAACAATGCCTTTAATAAAGGGATGAAGGATTCAGGTCCATGTTCTGGGAGTGTAAGTCTAAAAACTTATACAAAATCTAAACCGTTAATAGTATTCGATCAAACGGTCATATAAATAGTCTATATTTTAGGAAAAAGAAAGGGTCACATATGTCCTTATATTTTTTATTTCATTTAATATGATTGTTTAATTGATCCTTTTTACGGTTGACATTTGGTGTCAATGGATCCTAACTCGAATTATATAGATAAAAAATTATTTTAAAAAGAAGGTTTAAATAATATTTTCGTCCCTGTAAGTTGGCGAATTTTTGGTTTTCGTCCCTAAATTTTTTTTCTTTCAGTTTTAGTCCCTATATCTTACTTTTTGTTGGTGTTTAGTCCCTACAGAGGTTTCCTGCAGATTTTCCTGCGATTTTTCCTATGGATTTTCCTGCGGATTTTGTTTTTAAGGAAAATCCGCATGAAAATCCAAAAGAAACCTTCAGATTTTCTTGCGAATTTTGGCTTTAGGGACTAAATACCAACAAAAAGGAAGATATAGAGACTAAAACCGAAAAAAAAAGATTCAGGGACGAAAACCAAAAACTCGTCAACTTACAGGGACGAAAATATTATTTAAGCCTAAAAAGAATTATAATATGTTATTAAAACCGATAGTTAGACATTTCCAATCTATCTCTCAAAAAAACATCCAAAAACACTAATAAAAAGTGAATCCCATTTACACTACTACAAATACTACATTTTCTAACAAAAATTTATCTCGGTGATCTAACTACCTGATATACAATCATCTTGGTTTTTTTTTAATTTATCTATTTCTAAAGATTATATCTTTTTTTTTTAATTTACCCAACTGAGAGAAAATATTAATTATATATTCAAAAATACATTTATCTCTTTTTTTTAATTTATTTATTCCCTCAGTTTGATTGTCCGACCGAGAGGTAACAAATTTTGCATCTATTTTTTCAGAATTAGACTCTAACTATTAATTTAGATTCCAACCCTCATTCATCTTCATTCTCTTGCGAAATTGGACATTTTTTTTATGAAAATATATGCTAGGTGATTTTCATCTTCATCTTCTCCATTTAAACGTCTTAACATCTATGCCTATATTTCAGAATAGTTTTGAAACTTCATCCCTTCCAACACACATAAGTGTTTGAACATCAACTCTTCCAACACACATGATTTCTCCCATCGAACGCTATAATGCCACTGAAGCTCAAGTGTAGCTTGAAACGAAGGAAAGATAACCAAACATCAATGAAGCTTCCTACACATTGTTTATCTTCTTCATCACATATTCGATACATATTTCTCTCACTTTATTCATGCACATAACTTAGAAATGTTAGTTTTTATTGTGTGAATTATATTATTATGTTTATATTGTTGAAAATAGAAATTAGTTTTACCTTTTTTGTGTTGATGTTGATAAAATTCTATATGTTTCATGAGTTAAGTAAAGTTCACATATACCATGAGTTAAGTAAAATTGATTTTTCCTTTTAGTGTAGATTTAGTTGATGTTATTTTAATTAGAATTTTTATGTTGCTATTCTAATGAAGTGTTGCTAGGAAAGTGTTAAGTAATATACCATATATGTATCATGAATCTCACATTATGTCTCTTTGTTGATGCCATTCTTGTGTTAAGCTAAATAATTATGAGGTTATACTGATGAGGTGTGTAACACCCTTCTACCCCACAATCAGTTTTAAAGAAATAAATCATATTATCAGAGTAAACTCCACAACTAAGGGTGTACATATTCAAAAACATCATATAATTCTCATAGTCCTGTCCCGTAACACGGGTTGCTCAAACATCGACAAAAGAAATCATAATCTCGCAGCGGAAATCAACTTGTCATATTAAATTCAATTAAACATTTCATAATTATCCAATCTAGAACAACATCATTAGTATAAAATTCCAACATGAATCAAAAGAACACGAAGTTCACAATTCATCCCAACCCGATGTTACATGACACAGAGCAGGACACCGCTAAACTTAAACAACATAAACGAGACACTCCAAAGCTACCTCCTTCGTCACCTCGAAGCTACTCTGGGTTATCTGCAAGTTACCCACATAAGAGGCAACATTTCCAAGCAGGCAGGGTGAGAAAACATAATTCAATATAGTAATAAAAGACATGGAAATTAAATAAATTAAGCAGCAACAACAACAGATTATCATCCACCTTCATTCACCTCATCATCAACTTAAAATTCATAATACGACTCATCACAATTACTTCATAAGAAAATGCAATGTCAACTTCAATGAAAATGCAACGTATGCAATGCGGGTACCGATTTTTCTCCATGTGATGGACACTGACCATCAACCCTCCACACTGGGAGCACAACATAACAACATATCACTCCAATCCGCACTATGGGATTGAAGCTACCAATAGGCCGAAGCCCCAACATAAAAATATGCCATGAAATGCAATGATGCTAAACTCCTCATTTCATCCAAATATCAACATGTGCATCATTCATTTCATCTTAACAATATTCATCATAAAAATCATGTTTCATCAATTATATATCATCAACACCTCGACCCCAAGGAAACAACACGAGAAAACATCGAAAAACTTGAAGAAAACAGCAAAAATATAAGATAGCCAGCAGTCTGACACGGCCGCCCGTGTCCTGTGACACGGCCCGTGTCAGGAAACCTGAGACACGATTTCAAAACATAAAAAAAAATTAACAAGTCAGCAGTCTGACACGGCCACCCGTGTCCTGTGACACGCCCCGTGTCAGAAAGTCTGGGACCAATTTCCAAAATTCAACTTTTTCATACACGACCAGAAAGCTGACACGAAATCTGATTTTCTGCAATTTTGATCCCCATATCCCCCAAAACCAGTGTTCTACACGAAATTTGATCAGAATACTCATAAGACACACATATATCAACACATACCAGTGAAGTTCAACATATTCTTATCATATCATACATTTCACATCGAAATCATCAAAATCAAACACAATTTCACACAATCCTAATCTATTAAATCCCCAATTTCATAAACTACAAGGAATTAAGAATTCTCCCCGTATCTTAGAGTAATCAGAAACCTTTCTTTTCCTTCTTCAAGATTCTTCTCGAAGTTCCTCAACCCCTTAGGTTTCCTCTTCCTCTTCTCTGCTTCAGTTTCCTTCACCAAAACACGATCAGTTAGAATGATCGTTCCTTTTCTCTTTTAGTCATATATTCCAGTTTATGAACTTCCCATCCTATCCTTACTTATTCTCCAATAAGACCACCTTGCCCTTTCTCATTTTATTTTAAAATTTTAATAATAACAATAATAACATAAATAATACATGATTATTCCTTTTATTAAAATTACTCAAATTGCATCTTTTAATCCATAATTCTCCAAAATAATCACAAACCCCCTTAATTCCTTCTAAATTAATTAAATAAATAATTTAGATTTTTCGGGTCGTTACCAGGTGCTCTTAGGAAGTGTTGTTATTGTGTTTAGTAAAATGTTTATTGTCATTGTTGTTATTTAAACAAATATGGATGATTTAACCATCACCTCTCCAACAACAACCACCTATTCTACAACCACATCAACTAAAACTAAAAGCAAAAGAAATTTTAGAATTTCCATAATGACGACCAAGTTGACAAAATCCCGCAACACTGGCATTACTTTGTCGGTCAATTTTTATTTACAAAGTAATAAGTGTTATGGTTAAAGTACTACGGATTTTAAGAGTTATGTGGCATTAATTGGTAGAAGCAAAGTAAGCATTTTGTACATGATTGGCGTTAGGTTTATGATGGCATGAAAAAGAGTATATGGATCGATAATGTTGTATTTATTTTAACTTTCATGATTTTCGCTCGCAAAACATACTCGAACGTGAGGAATGCTCAAAATACAACAGAGTTGCCACCAGACTTTATTTATTCCAGAGGAAAGGAGAAATATCGATATACTCACGAATAAAAAAAGAAAAGGAATGGTTGTCGCAACAAGAACGGTCCGGGAGTCAGTTATGCAAGCGGGAAGGTATTAGCAACCCTCACATGCGTTGTACTCATCGAGAAATGTTTTGATCATTTTGCGTATATGGGTGCTAACTAAAAGTTACTTGCGATTACTGATTTATTATCTGATATTTTATAAAGGGTTTTAATTAAGGGAGAAAAATAAGTTTTTAATTAATTTGCTCGCCAAGATTTTGAAATCTTGTGCCTACGTATTCTTATGGTGCAATAAGAAAATCAAAGCTTCATAGTTCGTGGTAGAAAATATGTGTTTGTTGGTAGATTTTATTTAACGATGTTAAGGTCGCGCTCTAACAGTAAAACATAGTTTGTTTGCTCACGCATGGGAGGCTTAAACGTTTGTTTGTATTGCGATAGAACAAACATGACATGTTCGATTTTGAGAAGTTTTTTTATTGACGTTCGCCCTAAGGCAAAAATAGAGTTTGATGTGTTGAGATTATTTATAGTTTGAAGATGAGTATTCACATAGGGAGCTCTACAGTAGTGCCTAAATAATCGGAGAAAGAGAAGGTCTGTACCCAATAAATCCTTTTTATTCTAAATTATTTGGAAAAATGTGCGGCGAATTAAGTCAAAGTTCGTTAACAGAAGACGATTATCTGCACATGGAGCTCTATAGCAGTGCCCAAATAATCAGAGAAAGAGAAGGTTTACACCTAATCAATCTTTTTTCTTCTATAAGAGAACCAACTTAATTCAATTGGTTATTGTATTTTAATATGGAAGACGAGGGTTTGAACATGGAGTTCTACAGCACTGTCCAAACAATCGGGAAGAGAGAAGGTCTACATCCAATCAAAACTTTTTCCTCCAAGTCTTATTTAGAAAAAAATTTAAAAGAGGGACAACTTGACATTAGGTCAAGTGATCGTTTTGTTATTTTGAAATGAATGGTTTCAATTGGATTCTTGAGCAAAAAACTATGCCTTGTAAAGTTGTCACCATGACCTGTAAGTAGAGGCCAGAATAATTCTAAGTTCAAAATGACCTATAATGTCTTCAAACGTTTCATGGCTTTCCAAGCATAATTGGCCTTTGATCCTTGAAACAAACTTGTATAAGGCATCAAGAATGATAATTGGCAAAACGAACCACTCTAAAAAGTTGAAAATTTAGAGAATTATGACCTTTGGAAGTTAGGCAAATATCACTTGAATTTAGGTTAAATTTCACTAACTCCACACAAGACCTCTAATGTTTCCAAACTTTTGATGATCTTCCAAGCATAATTGGCTATTGACTTGTAAAGAGAAGTTGGAGAGATGTCAAGAAGATTCATTTTCCTAAAGAAGCACTCAAAAATGTTGAAGTATGAAGAGTTTATGAAGTTTTGAACTTGGACTTGAAAAGCTGACTTTTTTGGTCAAACCTCTTGGAACAAACTTGCAACCTTGAAGTTTTTCTTGCATTTCCAGGTACATTGATGATCATATGAACTGAAAATTATGTACTTTTGATTTTCCTTTGATGAAACTTGGAATGGCTTGAGGAAACTTGTTGATGAAGGCATGGAAATAAACACATGAACCTTTGAAGTTTCTTGAGAAACAAGTTATCAAACTTTGAAACATCTTTGGTCAAATGAAGTTGAATGATGCTTGAGACCCTATGATTTGAGATTAGAGGTCATGCTTTGATCAATAGCATTTGAAAATCAATGGTTGACCACACTTTGACTTGAGGAATTCAAACCCTAGCTGAGGAGATAATCACTTGATGCTCTTGATTCCAAACTCTACCTAGCAAAAGAAATAAAAGGGACAAGGCATATTTTTAGTATTTTGGTGAATGGTTAGTGAATAATAAAGCATATAAGTACAAAAATGTAAAAAAAATACACAAAAATATGCTTGATGATCTCTACAAAGGCATACTTAAGATGAGAGGGCTAGGCAAAACCAAGTTTATGATCTTAATGCATTGCAAATATGTAAATGAGGTCGGATCTTAGGGGTAAAAATTAGGGTATGGCAGATGCTCCTATTTAAGTCTTTTCCATCCGGAGATATGAAGATTGACATCTTCATCTCAACGAGGTTGAAGAGACTTAAATACAGAAGGCCCAATTTTTGTCCCTAAGATGCCGCAAAATGTTCTTGATATGAATGCATACACAAGTCTTTGTGGGAAAAGGTGCCACAAGAGACAAACTACTGCTGGAGAAACATAGCAAAGGAAATAGAAACTCCGCGGGGAAAAACAAGAAGATGCCCAGCTAGGGAATATAAAATTCCACAAGAGATGGGAAAAATGCGTAGATGAAACTACTACTTGAAAATGCTGGAGATAAAGAGAAGAGAGGAGATTCGCCAGGAAAATAAATTATTAGGGAAAGACTCGACTCAGGAATAACTATGCGTGGAAATAAAACAAAACATGGTTAGAGTAGACAACAGAGTAAGATTCAACTGGGGAAATTTAACAATACAGTCAGCAAAAAGATATACCCACTCCACATGCGAATAAACCCAGAGAGGCAATGGATTACTGACTCTATTGGAGAAACTCAAAAGGAAAGTCATTTGCTCTACTGGAGAAGAACCTCCTAGGTAGACAATGAGAAAACTGAATCACTACCAACTTACTGTTGAAGGTAGTAAACAAAATAATACTGACTCAAAGAATGACGTTAAATAACGATTATTATGATAAAAAACTTCCACTCTTAGAATAGGAGTGCCTTTGTAGGATTTCATTTTTTGTAGTTGTTTTGGTGTTGATCATTGTAAATGGATTGGTGTACTCTTAGTATATTAATATGAATATATTGTTACTTATGAAAAAAAAAACAGTTGCAGCATTAAATAAAATTTGGTTTAAGAGAGAAATATGAATTTCTAAATGGAAAATAAATTTTATAGGAAAAAAATGAGTTAAATTTAAAGCAAAAGTGAAAGAACTTGATGCTTTATATATAAAACAGAATTTTTTTTTTAGTTTAAAATAAAAAAAATGTGTGTTTGTTCACTTTTAAAAAATGAATTATTTTCTGTAAATTACTTGAAACTAAAAAAAAAAGAGAAAAATAGAATATTAAAATTTCAAAAGAATCAGCAAATATAACAACTTTAAATATTTTTAAAGTCAAACGAACACAAACTTAGCAAAGATTTGACTTCGAGCATGTAGGAGTTCCTCATCAAAATAGTAACCCACTAAAATCAGTTCATTGCATACAAGCACTCCTAGATTGATGGATGACTTTATACTAAGTATTAGACAATGAGGTTACTTGCATCAACTAAATCTATAGAGTTCATTTCAACATAAGCAAAATTTGAACAATATTTAGGACACTAAGCAACCAGGCATTTGAAATTTGTTATGTTTACCAACATCTAACGACATTTATGTAAATAGTAATTGAGTTCTTAATATTACAAGTTAGTCTGAATTTGGTTATAAAATGTCATTTCAAGATCTGTTTACTTTATTAGTAACATCACTTTCATATTCACCAATTTTCTTCAAATCAAAAGAACGTTCCTTGTGTGTTTCCTTACCAAAGGCATTAATTTGTCACATGCTTTTAATATTTACAAGTTTTATTTTTAGCCTTTTTATAACCTATAAATAGGACCTCTCCATGATGCTATTTCAGCAATACAATTCAAAATAGAATTAAGCAATACAACTCCAAATAACAAAGCCTTTATTTTCATTTAACTTAATGTATACAACACTCAAATCTTCTCTCACTTTTATTCTTCTTGTTTCCTTGCTTATCTCTTTGGTTCCTAATGTATCAGAAGCTAGGCCATTGCTGAGTCCATTACGACCCAAAGATAGTGTCATTGGAGAGGTACATGGAGTCTTCAGGACATTGAAAGTATCTGGTCCATCCCCTGGAGTTGGACACAGGCTTATTGGAGGAATGAAGGATTCTGGTCCAAATCCAGGTGAAGGGCACAAGTACAAAACCAACAACGGCCACTCATAATATTTCCACATTTATTTAATTATTTGCATGACACTATACTGATATATTCTGTTACCATTTATAACTATAGTACATATGTTGTAACAAAAGAAAAAAGCTATAGTTCATATGAAATTAATCATATGCAAGCATTTGTCTACGTAATAATTAAAGATTAGTGGAAAGAATATGCACACTGTAATATGACTTATAAAGGAAATAAACTGTTTTTTATTGCTATCAATTGTTTTTATTATCTATATCTATATAATATATTAAATCTGAAGCGGTGGATTATATGACGACACATACTGACATTTCTATTTTATTTGTGCCATATCATCCCATAGTCCTATGTGGCACATCTAAGATCTTATTTTCATTTTTTAAATAGACAAATACTATATGTATTCTCTATTGGAGGTCACGAGTTCGAACCCTGGCAAAAACGAAAAAATCTCATTTTTTACAAAGTTGATCTAACAAGACAACTACTATTCCAACTATCTATATTCCCCTAAACATTAAAATTAAAATTATGTCTTATTTGAAATCATAAAGAATATGAACACTAAAAATACTTAAAATAATTGTTTTTAATCTCAAAGTAATTATAGTAAAAAATATATTAACATATTAACCTAACAATTAATTACTAACTTAGATAAATATATTATTTTCATAAATACATATTACCAAAGTGAGTTATGCTTTATCTTTTCTTTTATAATAGTGACCATAGAAAGTATGATAAAAATATTGAGAATAATATCTAAAAAAAGAACAATCATGTTTTAAAACTTATATATCATTATTTATTTTTCATGAAATAATTTTTGACTTATAAAAAATGTAAAAGTTGAAACAAATGTCTTTAGTGTCAAATTAGTTATTACACAAATTTTAAAGACTTATCACTATTTGTTAATATTGAAATATAATAGAGTATGCAAAACATTATAATCATATTTATATACTTTATTATTATCTATATCTATATAATATATTAAACCTGAAGCGGTGGATTATATGACGACACATACTGACATTTCTATTTCATTTGTGCCACATCATCCCATAGTCCTATGTGGCACATCTAAGATCTTATTTTCATTTTTTAAATAGACAAATACTATATGTATTCTCTATTGGAGGTCACGAGTTCGAACCTTGGCAAAAACGAAAAAATCTCATTTTTTACAAAGTTGATCTAACAAGACAACTACTATTCCAACTATCTATATTCCCCTAAACATTAAAATTAAAATTATGTCTTATTTGAAATCATAAAGTATATGAACACTAAAAATACTTAAAATAATTGTTTTTAATCTCAAAGTAATTATAGTAAAAAATATATTAACATATTAACCTAACAATTAATTACTAACTTAGATAAATATATTATTTTCATAAATACATATTACCAAAGTGAGTTATGCTTTATCTTTTCTTTTATAATAGTGACCATAGAAAGTATGATAAAAATATTGAGAATAATGTCTAAAAAAAGAACAATCATGTTTTAAAACTTATATATCATTATTTATTTTTTATGAAATAATTTTTGACTTATAAAAAATGTAAAAGTTGAAACAAATGTCTTTAGTGTCAAATTAGTTATTACACAAATTTTAAAGACTTATCACTATTTGTTAATATTGAAATATAATAGAGTATGCAAAACATTATAATCATATTTATATACTTTATTATTATATTCTTCATATTATGACATACCAGAAAATTAATGACAAATAATAATATTATTGATTTTTTACATATAATTGTCAAAAAGAATGAGGATAAAAATATTAAAAATGGCCACAAGAAATATATTTTAGAGTTTCATTAAAATTTGCAAAAACTAAATTCTTAATATCGTTGTCAACTTACAAATATACACTTTTTTTTTCAAGTAAAATGTTTCTTTTTCTATCATATTGTTTTCTATATTATAATCATTAATAAATTATTATAATATATCTTTTTAACCATATATTTAAAAATAATAATAATTAAAATTTAATATAAATCAAATAAAAATTAATTTGCAACCGCGCATCGCGCGGGTCTTAATCTAGTTATTATTATTATTATTATTATTATTATAGACAATAGGTGATACATTGACAGTGTAAAAAAATTTTACACTGTCAACCAATTACGACTATGAATCCCGCCAAGTCAGACTGTAATTTTTAAAAAATTTATATGACATGACAAAATATTATGTTTTTAATGGATGACAGTGTAAAATTTTTTTACATTGTCAGTGCGGTAGCATGCGATTTTTGTCGGTGACGTGACCACCTTATCGTGGAATTTGGGTTTTCTCCTCAATGAATAGGAGGGGGTGCTACTTTCTAATTTCTTTTTTATCCCATGAAGCTGGAAGAGAAAGGGAAGCTATCTAAAACTAACAGTGCACGTGAATCTTTAACTGAACAAACGCTTAAAGAGATTCGGGGAGTTCGGGGTCAGGTTATACAATGGGGAGTTGTCAATTACCCATCCTATATGTGGTTATCCACAGGTTGTTAGCTTTAGGTTGTGCTTTGTACTTGATGGTTTTTATCCGTTAATGGGTTGGGAATGTTTCTTGGGAAATATGAGAGAGAGAGTGTGAGTTTTTGTTGATGTTCGGGTTTTCTCGATGTTTTTGGTAAGGTACTGGACCTAATGTTTGATTGATGTGTGAAGGTACTGGACCTAGAGTTTTTTATTAGTATGCTCGCTAAGATTTCGCAATCTTATGCCTACGTATTCCCGTTTAAACGAAACAGGGAAATCAGAGCAATCGTAGTTCCTCATATTCTAAGGGAGGAAAAAAAGATATTTTGGTGTCTTGTTCAAAGCCCAAGATTGAAGCTAAATTGAGTATTTGTGTCTTGTTCAAAGCCCAAGATTGAAGCTAAAAGGTTTGACAGAGAGGGAATTTGTCATCTCTAAAGGGAGACATCTGGTCTGTTTATCACAGTTGTTAGGTGACGGATTATAAAGGAGGATTACTTTAACTTGGATATGCGAATCGAGCAATGCCATAATTTCCTTTATAGGGGTGTTATCCTGAAGGAGAAAACTTTAACTCAGTGTAGAGCAATGTCATTTTTCCTTAGGAATTTCTTATACTAAGAGAGAGACAGTGGCATGGATGTAAATAATCTAGAGGCTTGCCTCTTACAGCAATTAGATGAAAGACAGAATTTACCAGGATAACAGATGGACAACAACTTGGATATTTGTATCAACATGTGTGCCACTTACAACAATTATCTGGGGTTAGGGTTTGATTTGAGTTATCTGTTTTGATAACCAGAGAAATGACATCCTACAGAGAGATTTTGATTTCCTCTGAGGGGATGTGCCTTCACTACGCTAAAAAACACCTTTAGCAGCGCTTTTTTTGGCCTTTAGCAGCGCTTTTTTTGGCCTTTAGCAGCGCTTTAAAGCGTTGCCAAAGGTGGCGCTGCTAAAGGTAAAGACAACGCTTTTTTTCCTTTAAAAAGCGTTGTCAAAGGTCCCCCTATAGGACCCCCTTTAGCAGCGCTTTGAAAAGTGCTTTCGAATAACCCCCATATAGCAGCGCTTTTCCAAAGAAAAACGCTTTTGTATGACCCCCTTTAGCAGCACTTTTAAAAGCGCTGCTATAGGTCCCCCTTTAGGCAACTCTTTTTCAAAGAAAAACGCTTTCGTAGGACCCCCTTTAGCAGCGCTTTAAAAAGCGCTGCCTTATGTATACGCCATGACACCCTTTAGTAGCGTTTTTTTTAGAAAGCGCTGTCTTTTATAAAAGTGCTTTTTAAAAGCTTTTTTTTTTAAATTAATTATTAAACCTGTATAAACCTGTATAATTTATTAGAATTCATAATCATTCATCACATGGCCTTTGATACCATTATATTTCAACACATAGGCCTTATAGCATTATAATTCAGCAATAGGCCTTTATACGATTAAAATTCAAGACATAAATGGTAAAAACCATTATATATACAACACCAAAATAACCATTACATATATATATCTCAATACAAACTATACAACACGAATTCCATACACCAATTCGAAACCTTATACACCATATATCCATCACCTATATATACAACACCTTCCATAAACCTAACACAATTTCTAAAACTAACAAATTCTCATTTCAACCATGTATTGACACCAATCCTCCTCTATTTCTTCCAATTTGTCTTTTGTGTAGGTGGGACACTTGAATTCATCAAAATACTACATTTTACATAATATGCATGATTTAGTTAAAAGTAATTAATTAGATGAAATATCCGATAATAAATCTTAAAATAAATCATAACTTATATATAAATTCATACCATGGTTGGAATCTCTATGTGTTCCAAAAGAATAATTTCTTTCATGAATCTCAAGACAAAATAACCACAACCGATACCATTACGTTGCTGAGGACACTACACATGGAAAAAAAAGTATTAATAAGTATCATAGATGACTTGTCTTATCAAGTAGCATTACTATTATAATATCAAATCATACCTCCACTCTTAGCCATGTAATGTTGTTTGCTTTGCTCTTTGGTACCCGAACTTGTCGTTGTGATCGGAATATTTGTATGGATCTATCATAATATAAACGAATATTTAGAATAATCTCAGATAAATAAAGAAATACACACGCGAATATTTAGAACAATCGCATCACTTACGTATCAATCATGTTCTTCATCTCCGGGTATTTTGTTTGATCACCCTCTAGCAAATCCAGATAACACACTATTTCTTTTATCGGATTAATCGTAAGCAACAACCAGTGTCCACTGTAAAATTAAACAAAAGTATAGATGGAAATGTTATACACAACGTAAAAAAGCGAAAGATTATAATAAAGGAAGTTAGGATGAAAACCTACTAAGTGATTTTTTACCGCATCTGTAGTTCGATTGATCAAAGTTGCATTGACACAGTTGGGAGACATAAAGGAGTATCTTTCAGTCAACTGACGAGGGAGCATCAATTTTTTATACAAGAACATGAAATAAAAATGGATTATAATAAATATGTTATTATATTTAACATTCTAATATTCATTGAAATGAGTAAATAAATTGATCAATTAAATAAATAAAATCGATGGGTTACCTGATGTATGAATTCATAACACCGACGCCTAATTCAGAACGCGTAAATATCTGATCAAAGTCTTCTTTAGCAATTTTTTCTGAATAGGCAAACCCAAAAATACATGCTTCCATAGGTATTTCACGGATACCACCTTCCATCAAATCCGTTGTGCCTACAATTTTTTCAATGCACAACCGAAATCGAGAAATAGATGTTTTTTTTGCCTTGGCTACTACTGGCTTCTTGTTCTTGCTCCCTTGTTGCATCTCTTGTGTAGGAATCTGAAAATCATATAAGTCATAAACTTAGTAATGATGAAGCTTTTGAATTCGGATCACAGAATTAACATTTTCGATGCATATATATCATTGTACCTCTTTTTGTGATGCAACTGACTCAGTTTGCGCACCAATCCATTTATCTTTTGATTTGGATTTTGTAGGAGTCTAACAATGTCATGTAAATAAGAAGTGCATAAAAGTAAGCATAACATAACTTATGCAAGTAAAACATTTGAAAATTAAAAGGTTAATAATGGTTTTCAACATACTGAGTCATCTATGACGATGAGGTTTGACGGCCATGCAACATACGACTCTATTGCGTCCCCCACTAATGTTGCATCTGAAACTTTGTCAGGTATAGGTAGTAACACATCCCGCTCTAAAGCAATATCAATCGGAACCTTCAAAAATCCAGCAGGGAGCGGTCTAGTGTGAAGGACGTCTCCGGGAGTGTTTTGCAATTTTCCCTTGCCAACCATTCGATATGCCGGTGCCGATAAATATAGCTGACAAGGTGAAATGCCCTAAACAAAACAAAAATAATACGAAATTGTTATTGTGCAATGATGTCAATATCAAAAACTGTACTAATTTAATAAATATAATTACCTCCGGAATTTTTTGTTGACAATTGATACTGGCCTTGTCACTAGTATCTTTAAATTCTGAACCGCGCCTTTTCGACATATATCTTTCTTTATCCTGTTGCAGTTCAAGAACTTGAGCTCTCAATTCTTCCAACGTTTCCATCACCTTTCTATTGCTAGAATTTTTTGTCTTTGAACGCTTATAAAAGGAAGATGGAGTGACTCCAAATCCCTTACCCCTCACGCGACCAGAATACTCAGAAACATTTAATACTCGACTCAGTATGCTCCTGCAATCCTGGTCTTCTGTGGCAAGTAAGGACTGCGATAGAGTCTCCTGAAATTCAATATTAGAGCCATGAATAAATATATTAGATAAACAAGAGCTTTATATCTAATTAAACAAATAACGTTATACTTACACATTGTTCAAAAACTTGTTGAACACCTTCAGTAACAACTCCATCCTTTCCCACACGGGCAGACTTCCACAAAACATGCTCCGGAACAGATGTTTCTTCACTTTTCTCCTCTGCAAGCTACACATTAAGTCAAGAATTAGGATGAATAATAATACAAAAAGACCATAGCAATTATATATACTTATGATTTTTTGTTCCAAGCGTGCATATCCCAAACGTCCTTTCTTGTATGGATACGCGGGTTTCGAGGCTCTTTGATGATTAACGTCACTCACAACCTGCATAAACAATTAAAAGTCATATCAGAACACATGTAATAACTACATGAATATAATACAATGTTCATGATAAATTAAATAAAGATTACGTGGAATTCATCAGTTCTTTGTTTGGCGACAAAAGTGTCCCATTCTTCGGGTGCAATCAAGTCCGCATACTTCTTCGGGCATTCCGCTTCAACAAACTTTCCTTGGGCATCCCTCAGAAACTTGTTGGTTAAAAATTCTCGGAAACCTCTAAGTCTTTTTCCGGCTAATTGAAGACAATATTTTTGCTTCTCGTCACCAATGTTAAAAGATCTCTACAATAACAAATAAAGTGTGTTAGTATAATTAATTTAAAAATATAATCGTCAAAAATAACAAATAACATCACATATAGTACCTGTATCTCACTCCATATTTTATATTTGGCGGGTTTCAACTGTGGATTTCGCCAATTGTCACAAGTAATAGGAACTAGTGAACGGACAAGTGCACCAATGTAACTAGTCAACACTGCGCCATTAGGCTCAATTAGTTGACCTGTTTCATTCCAATGAAAGTCGTATTTTATTTCCTTGTCTCTAGCACTAATAACTCCCTTCATGATTGTAATTCCTCTTGAAATATCTCATTCAGCATCTTGAACTGATTCTTTTGGATCATTCTTGGAAGTATCAGACGAGTTCTCCTCATTAGTAGCCATTTTACCTATAATAAAGAAAAACAGATATAAATCCATAATCCATAATCAGTTGAACATAATATAATCCATAATCAAATATGAAATGACAAACACACGACAAACATATAAATCCATGATCCATAATCAAATATGAAATGACAAACACACGACAAACATATAAATCCATGATCCATAATCAAATATGACATGATAAACACATGACAAACATATAAGTCTATCATCTATAATACATAATCCATAATCATTCACAAATATGAAAAATACATAACAGAATATATAATTTTACTATTACCTCTTTATTAACGTCTCTTTCTTTTTTGGGTAGGAAGATGATCTACTTGTCTCTTAACAACACGGATGGATGGATTGATCCAAATTCCCTCATTATGATCATTTCTAATATATGAGTCACTCGCTCCAATAGTCTCATCTTGATCACTTATAATATATGATGCATTCGCTCTAACAATATCACCTTGATCTCCAATGTTATCGTTAATTACTTTGTTAGATAAAATCACTATAGACCATTTCGTACTTGTCGGGTCAGTGACATAGAACACTTGTCTAGCTTGAGAGGCTAGAATAAAAGACTCATCTTTGCACCCCACCCTATTAAGATCCACTTGCAAAAATCCTGACTTATTTATTCGTATGCCACTATTATTTTCAACCCACTTGCAACCAAAGATAGGAATCTGAAACTTCTCATAATCAAAAACCCAAATGCGCTCGATAACCCCAAAATATTACATATTTGCATACTTGGGGTTTAAGTCCTTCACACTTGAAATGTGCATTGATTCAGCTACCAAGGTGACACCACTATTTTGCATTGTACTTTTGTCATCTTGTTCTTTGGTATAAAATGTGTATCCATTAATTGCGTATGTGCTATAAGAAAACACATGCAAACTTGGACCATATGCTAAACATCTCAACCTTTCTGTTATTGAAGCGGGATCTACACAAAACTTTGAATAAATGTGATCCTTAAACCATGGTATGAAACTTCGATTATGCTCTCGTACTATCCAATTTTCATTTCTATTTGGATTTAAACCTCGGAGAAAATCCTTGTGCATTTTAACATACGGCTCAACCTCATTGTCATTGTGCAGAACATATAAATGCACTTGCTCCCGTTCAGCCCTTGATACGGTCACAATTTTATTTCTAATTAACTTTTTTCCTTCTTTTTTTCAACGATGTGAGATTTGGGAAGTCCAATGGATTGAACGTTGGAAAGGTATTCAGTACAAAACTCAATTGCTTCTTCAACAATGTATCGTTCAACAATACAACCCTCTGGTCGACTTCAATTTTTCACATACCCTTTTAATATTTTCATATACCGTTCAGCAGGGTACATCCATCTCATATATGCTGGTCCACATAATTGTGTCTCCTTTATAAGATGAACAACTAGATGTACCATTATGTCAAAAAACGAAGGAGGGAAAAACATTTCAAGCTCACACAATGTAATGACTATTTCTTTTTGCAATGTTGGTAAGATCGCAGGATCGATCACCTTACTACAAATTGACCTGAAGAAGAAACACAATTTAGTTATTGTGTGTCTTACTTTTTCTGGAAAAATAGAACGTATACCTATTGGTAGAAAATGTTCCATTATAACATGGAAATCATGCGTCTTTAAACTCTTTAATTTGAGGTATTTCATAGACACAAGTCTTCTAATATCTGAAGAGTATCCTTCTGGAACTTTAACTTCACTTAGAAACTTACACAATATTTTTTTTCTCCTTTCTAGATAGAGTATAGGCAGCAAGTGGTAGATGTGTTCGTTTTTCTTTCTTCAAGGGTCCTAATTCAGTTCTTATCCCCATCGCTATCAAGTCCTTTCTTGCTTTAAGGCCATCCTTAGACTTTCCTTGAATATTGAGTAACGTACCAATAACACTGTCAAATACATTTTTTTCAATTTGCATAACATCAACAAAATGTCTTACATACAACGACTTCCAATATGGAAATTCAAAAAAAATTGACCTCTTCTTCCACCCACTCTTGACAAGGGCATGTGCAAAAGGGTTGCCAAACTGAGTACTCACATATTTCACCTTTTTAAAAACTTGATCACCTATCAATATAGGTGGAGCTTTACCTTGTTCTGCCTCTCCATTGAAGGCTTTTCTCCACCCACGGTAGTGATGATTAGAATTTAAGAATCTACGATGACCGAGAAATACATTCTTCTGACCAAACTCCAATCACGTCCAATCTATTTTATCTTCACAAATAGAACACGCACATTGACCTTTTATGCTATACCCTGATCGATTTTCGTATGCTGGAAAATCATTTATTGTGCCAGACAACATCGCCCTCAACTTGAAACTTTCTTTCCTATATCCATCATAAACATCCACACCATTCTCCCACAAAATCTTTAAATCTTTGATTAAGGTTGTCAAGTATACATCTATGTCATTCCCTGGTTGTTTAGGCCCATAAATTAACATAGATAACATCATGTACTTACGCTTCATACATAGCCCTGGAGGTAGGTTATAAATCATAATAATCACAGGCCATGTGGTATGTGAGATACTTTGAAGACCGTGTGGGTTCATTCCATCAGTAGATAATGCCAAGCGAAGGTTTCTTGCTTCTTCTCCAAATTCAAGATAATCATTATCAATTTTCATCCATTGTGGTGAATCTGCCGGATGACGAAACTTTCCATCTATAATTCTTTCATCTGCATGCCAAGTCAAGTTTCTTGCATCGGTTTCACTACGGAACATGCGTCTGAATCTCGGAATTATAGGAAAATACCATAAGAATTTTGCTGGAGACAACTTTTTCTTATATCAAGAGACACCGCATTTAGGACACTCATTTAACGATGCATACTTATTTCGAAACAAAACGCAATCGTTTGGACAGGCATGTATCTTATCATAGCTCATCCCAATAGAGCACAACATCTTTTTGGCCTCATATGTTCGATTGGGAAGAACATTATCCTCCGGAAGCATATCTTTCATAAGGGCTAATAACTCTGTAAAACTTTTATCCGACCATCCATTACCCGCCTTTAAGTTGTACAACTTTAATACCGCAGATAATCTTGTGAATTTAGTGCAACCCTTATACAACGGTTTCTCTCCATCGCTTACCAACCTCTCAAATGTTTTGGGACAGTCCTGAAGATCTTCTTCAAGTGCTTCTGTAATCTCTTCGACTCGATCACAATCGTATGTATCTGTAGCATTGTCGTTTGAAGCATAGGTCTTATTATCCCCCGGCTCAACATTCCCGTTACTTTTCTCACCATGAAGTGTCCAACTTGTATAACTTCGATCAATTTCATGCCTCTTTAAATGCGACTCCATCTGACCGCCCAAAACAGCAACCCAAGCAAGGACATGTGATTCGACTGGGGTCTTTGGCATGCTCAACAACAAACTTAACGAATTCTGATACCCCATTCTTGTACTCTTTCGACAATCAATTGGACGATGTAACACCCCGATTTGTTTAATTGTATTTATTTATTTCATTTATGTGAATTTTGTGAAATGTGTGAATTTATTGTATTTTACCTTCTAATTGAGTTAATTGGTTAATTTCGCTGATAGGTAAAAAATATTTGCATTAAATTATATTTTTCTTTTTAACTTCTATTGCACGATATGTTTTTCATCGACATGTTTATGTTTTATCGCGTTTTGAGAGCGGTTGCGAGATATTTGAGCTGAGGGGTAAAATAGTCTTTTTAGGGGTTTAGATATTTGCTATTATAAGAGAGAAAAGAGAGAAAGGAAAAGAAAAGAAATAAAAGGAAAAGAAGAGAAAGAAAAGGAGAAGAAAGAAAGGGCGAAGAGGAGAAAGAGGAAAAATCGAGGAAACTTCGTTTCAATCGCGAATAATCGGGTAAGGGTGAGAAGTTTCGATTATATCCTGCTTGTATATGTATATGTATGTGTATGTTTGAATGTTTACTTGTTTCTCTTAGTTTTTCAAATATAGGTCGAAATGAGACAAACGAGTAGAAATCGATGTTTTCACGGTCGGAAATTGATATAGATTGCGTTGTATGATCACGCTGTGTTTATGAATAATCATTGATATTTGTTTTGATGTTAAAACTATTTTGGTGGGTAAAAGTTGGATTTTGGACCAAGGAAAACGCAGCAGAATTTTTCTGTTTCTGGTGTAGGGCGCCGGGCGGTGCTCAGAGCGCCGGGCAACACGGGCTTCCACCGGGTGATACCCAAGAGGCGCAGCTTGTCACGCTGCTGACTCTTTTAATGTTTTGGTTGGGGAATGTACGTTGCTGCTTCGCCGAGCAATGCAGAGGCGAAGGGAGCACCGCCGGGCGAAAATAGGTACCGCCGGGCGCTCCTGGGGATTTTCAATAAATGTTGTTTTCTTTAAAATTGCATAACTTTCGATCCGTAACTCGGATCGAGACGTTCTTGGTACCGTTAGAGAGCTAGTGAAATGTTTTTCCTTATTAAAATGGTTTTGAGATTGGTGGCCGATTTAATTATGTCGGGAATCGGGAAATGTGTCGTTTTGTCAACTTTTACCGTCTTAACTGTGTGTATTTGATGTGTTATCATTCAATATGCCTTTGATATATAACGTATGACTTGTGTACTGTTGTATGATGTGAGCATATGTGATGAAATGTTGTGATGATGGTTTATGGTCTTGCGGAGAAATAAATGCATTGTTTTGGGTGTGATTGCAATGCATGATTAATGATGTTGTTGTGTGGTAAAATGCATTGTTTGATTGAATATCAATGTATGTTGTTATGATGTTTGGTGGGATTGTTAAGTTTTGTGGATTATGATGAAATGCATTCTTTATGTGAAATTCAATGTGTGTTAATTGGTGGCCTTATGGCAAGTAAATGCATTGTTTGAATTAATTTCCAATGCATGAATAATGATGATGAGATAATCCATATTGTTGATTTGTGAAGATGCATTTGATTGTCATGAGTCCTTGTATTCCAAGCATCATGATATGCATCTTGTGATGTCATGTGCCTTAGTGGGTGTGAGCGATGAAACGGTTCCAGAGGGAATCCGCTATAACATCGTGAGCCTTATACCAAGAGGGCCTAAAGCGATGATTATAGACGATCGTGTTCCTTATACAAAGAGGTGTGAGCGATCGGGTCGTGTACCTTATACAAAGAGGTGTGAGTGATCCATAAATGTCGTGTGCCTTATACAAAGAGGTGTGAGCGACGGGGAACATCGTTTGCCCGACGGGGAGTTGCACTAAGTAACAAGCGATGGTTCCAATAGTTCCTGAGTGAACTGATGATGAGAATGATGGATGGATGGTACCGCATTTGAATAGAGTCTTTGTGTCAGTCTCTCTGCATTTGCATAAATCATGAATGGATTGATTATGTGAGGAAAATCATGAATGGATTGATTATGTGTGGGAAATTATGAATTGATTGAGTATGTGTTGAGATTTATGATTGGATTGGTGAATTGATGTGCATATGTGATAAATGCATTGGTTATGGATGATATGTTTTATGTATAGACATATGCTATGTGATGTGGTGGTGTGTTTCCATATGTTATATCTTTGGTATGCCTTATGTGTGAATATGTGGATATGTTGGTATAATTGATATATGCTATGTTGTCGGATTGTTAGAAATATGTTATGTATCTGTGGCTTGTTATATGTATTGGTATGTGATGCGTGTGGTGAGAATAGCTATGCATGTGAATTTTTATGTGTTTGCATATTATTATGCAATCTTGATTTAGTTGTTATTTCTCACCCTTCTGCTGTGGTTTGTTGCTCTATGAGGCAATTGCAGATTAGTGCCTTGGAGGCTTTTGTGAAGATTAGTCCTCCGTCCTTTGTCATCTGTCTGCTCTGATACGTAACACGGGAGTCGGGGAACGCTTTTATTATATATGTATACATTTGTTGAATATATTTTGTATTACTTTTGTATGTATATTTTGACGTTATAAAACAATATATTTTGCAAAACAAGTCCGTTATGGATCTTTCCGCTTTATTCCATAATTGACCTTTCCTTTTATGTGGAAAAAGTTTCCCTTTTACCTTTATTCCATTTTGTGTTATGTATCAAATAATTGAGCAGGGATTGTGTTTTCTTTCCTTAATTGTGGCATCCTTGTGTCTGTCGGAAAAATAAATTTTTATTTACTCTGATTTAATTATGTATTATGTATTCGCGATGGGAATTGGGGTGTTACAGACGACATTCATTTTTTATCCATGATTTTACTAAGTAACCAAAACAAAAACAAAAGAACAACTACGTACCTGTATATATAGAAGTCAACAACTTCTGGACTGAACCACAAAGTGTAAGATTCATGAAAATGATCCGAATTCACTCTTGACAAGTAACCCCTATAGCAAATGAACGTAAGTTAGTAACTGATGGTGTATACAACATATAACAAGACAAATTTAGTATGTAATATGACAAACAAGAAATATCGGAGGAACAAGTCAAAGTTTCAAGAAACAAATTTAGTAAACATCATCATTAAATCAAATAGCATGGTATAATTTAATTCGTCACAAATGACACATCAACACTTAATGTTTCAACTCAACATTGTCAAAAAAAACAACTTCAATGCTTAAGTTGAATTAATTTCAAAGTTCTATCATCAATTCAAATTCAATTAAAAATTCAATCACTATTTATCATTTTCAATCAACTATCAAAATAACAATTAACTTTATAATTATTTTCAATCAACTCTCAAAATAAATTCAATCTCTAGTTCAATTAACAACTAATTTAATTATCATTTTCAATCAACAACCAAATTCTTACATCACTAAAATTTTCCGATAAATATTCCTATTAACTTTACAAAGAGCCCTATAACAACCTCAACAATCTAACTGCAAAAACACTCTTAACTACCTTGACTTTTCTAATTAATCTAACTTCTACAACACCTATAACAACCTCAACTAATTAACTTCTAGTATTCTACAAATTAATCATTAAACTAACTTCTACAAACTAATCACATTTTACACAATAATCATTATACTAACTTCTACTAATTAATCACTTTTCTATTTAATCACTTTTCTAATTAATCACTAACTAACTTCTACAAATTAAAAAATGAAAACCTAACATCAACAACTAATAATACAACTTCTTTATCTCACAGAAACATCAGAGAAACAATACACAATGGAAAATATTAGACATTTCCATTATTGGAGAGAAAACCGAAAAAAAAGGAGAGTAAAAACCTCAAACGGCGGTATGACGGTAGCAGAAAGGACGGAGGGAAGCCATGAACGGATTGAAGCCACAAAAGGAGGGAGTTTCGTTTGCAGAAACGACGGAGGATGGAGGGAGTTTCGTTTGCAGAAGATGAAGATGATGATAAACAATCCCGAGAGGTAGGGCGAAATAGAAACGGTCAAAATGAAAATAGAGGGATATCAGAATCTGTTTTAATTTTAATATTTTAAAAGACCTTTAGCAGCGCTTTTAGAAATCACTTTCTTATGTTAGGCCTTTAGCAGCGCTTTGGAGGTAAAAACGCTTTCTAATGTGGGAAAAATGAAAGGCCTTTAGCAGCGCTTTCCAAAAGCGCTGGCTAAAACGTGTTGTACGAAAGGCCTTTAGCAGCGCTTTTCAAAAGTGCTGCCTTATAGTAATCCTTTAGCAGCGCTTTTCATGAAACAATTTCTAAAGTTCACCTGCCTTAGGGCTTTAGCAGCGCTTTTGAAAAGCATTGTTTTATGTCCCCCATATAGCAGCGCTTTTTTCTTTCGTTTTTTATTTTTTTTAGCGAAACATATAGTAGTGCTTCTGTCAAAAAGCGATGTCTTTGTTGTGCTGCGAAAAATTATTTTTGGTGTAGTGCTTGATCAAAGCCCAAGGTTGAAGCTAAGAGGTTGATTGACTCCACTAGGGAAGTCCTTATATAAAGCCTAAGAGGAGGATGGAAATCACTGACTCAACAAGAAAGTGTTTTTATATGTCTTGTACAAAGCCCAAGGTTGAGGCTAAAAGAGACTGACTCTTTGGGGATATCATTATACAAAGCCTAAGAGGATTCTAAAAGTTTGACTTTTCTGGGGAAAATGTTCTGTTTGTCTTGTACAAAGCCCAAGATTGAGGCTAAAAAAATTTTTGACTCTGTTGGGGAAGGTTTGTATGTGTCTTGTATAAAGCCCAAGATTGAGGATGAAAAGAAGACTGACTTTGTGGGAAAGAAATCTTTATCTGTCTTGTACAAAGCGCAAGATTGAGGCTAAAGAGACTTTACTGACTCAGCTGAGGGTATTTTAAGTGTCTTGTACAAAGCCCAAGACTGAGGCTGAAATGAGTTTGACTTTGCTGGAGAGTGTTATCTGTCTTGTACAAACCCCAAGATTGAGGCTGAAAAAGAGTTTGACTCTGCTTAGGAAAATTTATATGGTGTCTTGTACAAAGCCCAAGATTGAGGCTGAAAAGGGTTTGACTCAATAAGAGAGTGCTTTTATCTGTCCTGTACAAAGCCTGGGATTGTGGCTTAACAAGCTGGAGAAATCATTATACAAAGCCTAAGAGGAGGCTAACTTCTGCTAGGGGAAATCTTCATATACATCCTAAGAGGAGACTGGAAGATTGTCACAACAAGAGAACGGTTTTATCTGTCTTGTACAAAGCCCAAGATTGAGGCTAAATGGGTCGACTCAACAAGAGAGTACTGAAAGGTGATTGACTCAACAAGAGAGTCTGAAAAGGTTAGCTCCGATGGGGAGAATCATTGTACAAAGCCCAAGAGGAGGCTGGCTATGCTGAGGAACGGAAGGATCATTATACAAAGCCTAAGAGGAGGCTATCTTCTGCTGGGAATTATTGGGATCCCGAGGCAGGTCCAAATGGGGAATCAACTCTTGCTGAGGGTTATGTCATACCCCAAATTTTGACCACTAAGATTTCCCATCATTGTACAAATCATCATCACAACATGGATGAACCATCATACCTCATTAGTCTCCCCAAATATGGGTGAGCATCCACTACAATCAAATTTAGGGTTTCAAACTTGCTCAGAGCTCTTAGACAAAGGATCAATCAAGAAGTGACATGATCTTCAAACTTGTCTAACCTCTTAAAACATCCATAAAGGATCAAGAGGACTCCCACATCAAGGATCAAGCACAAAGTTGCAACATTCCAAGTGGATTAAGCCTCAAGATCGCCAGTGTCACCAAATTAGGGTTTTCGTCGACTAGGGCCTCCAGATGGAAATTTTTCTCTGGGCATGAGCCAATACTTCAAAGCACAACCTAAGATGCACCATGGGACATCATGAACCCAATCATCAAGTCAATTTTGCCTAAGGGGATGCATTCATAAAAAATCAAGAATTAGGGTTTCTTGACCTAATTCACCCCTAAGTTGACTTTTGGGACAAAACATGAGCCAAGACCTCAAGACATGATTTGAGGGTCTCCAATACACTACATTGATCCATTTGCAACAATGGGTTGATCCAAGAAGCTTGATCAACAAGTTTCAAGTTCATCAGAACCACAATTAGGGTTTTTGAAGAAAAAGTCAACAGTGCCTTTGACTTTTGACCAGGACATGCTCCCAAACCTTGGGACATGATTCAATACACCCTATAACACCTATGAAATCAATACATCAAGATTGATTTAGGTCAAGGACTTGATTTCATAGAGGATCGCACAGTTTGGAATTCATCTAACAAAAAGTCAACTATGCACAAAAGTCAACTTTGACTTTTTGAGATTTTTCACAATTATGGTTCTTTGACCCTAAAATGATGTTATTGTGTGATTTGAATCATCATTCATCAAGAAAAATCAAGAAAAGTGGGATAACTTGTAAAAGGGGTAACCATAAAAACTTAGAAATTTTCTAATTTATGAAACAAAGTGGCTAGGGTACCAACTTTGGAGGAGCATATCTCCTAAACCACAAGGCCATTTTTCCCCATTCAAAAATGGATTTGTAGCTCTCATGGCCCTTTACAAAAGCTTCAACTGCCACTCATTCTAATTCCTCATGGATTTTAAGCTATGGGATGATCAAAATGGCTGAAAACATGAAATGTCACTTTTTCCAACACTAAGTCAGAATTTACCTTCACTTTTTTCAAATGTACGGGCATTTTTCACTTGTATCCAAAAGGTATAAAAATAAACTATGATCGCACATGTGTTGTATCATATAAGAGCTTTCCAAAATGGCCAAGAACTCCATCAAATTCCATTTGAGCCATGAGATATGACCATGCCAATATGCCTTGCTGCAAACTGTCATGGCAAGTCAGATTTGTGCATTTTGCTCGATTGGCCAAATTTGTGCAAATGACAAACATGTCTATCCATATGAACACCTCAGGGGGAGACCAATGAGGGACAAACATTAATCCATCAGCCTCCTAAGTCCTTGGAACCAAAAGTAGCATGCTAAACCTAAAAATGCCTAAAAGAGGAACAAGACTCCAATTTTGGTTTGGAGCATTTAATGGATGCACCAAGGTGGCATGGACTGAGCCTTTTCCAACTGAATTCAGTCAAGACTTATCCAAGAACTAGGGAACCAGCAGCCTGTGCTCTAACCTCTAGTCAATGGCTAGAGGAGACTTGGATTCCTATTGATCAACATTGGCCAAACCTCTGCTACAGTTTCCATTCACTATTACTTGTAAAACAAACTTGCTCTTCTATAAATAGAGCTCATTTGTGCTCAGTTTGAGTACACCAAGGCACTACAACACTTGCTTTCCTCAAAATCTCTTTCTCTAGGCAAAAATACCTTCTTTAGCAAGGTAATTCTGAGTTTTTGAGTTAGAGAGCAATTTCATCACAACTCATGATCCGAACGCATCCAATATGTCATATCTAAGCTGTCCAAACTCTCACAAGTGACCTGTAACACCAAAATCACAAAGTCCCATCTCAAAACCTCAAAATAGGGCCTTTTTGCATTTTTCAAGCCATGTCTTGATTCAATCACTTTTAAAACCAGATAAAACCTCAAACACACTCCAAATATCATCCTTGAACTATCCCAAATGGTTCCACACATCTGGAACATCATTTGACAGAGTTGCTATATTGGCCACTTTTGCCCCTTTTGCAAGAAAGGGCCAACTTCCATTCCTGAGGTTTCCAACTGATTCCAATCATCCTAAAAGCTTCCAAGGGATCATTTGAGAGTGTTCAAAGCATCAAAACATTTCTGGAACAAGGCACTTGACAGATTGCCCAAAAAGCTCCTAAAGAGGTAAGCATCTCAACTTGAACTTTTTAAAATATGCATTGCTTTGAGGTCCACTGATCATGGACATCTCATACATGTTATATGTTTTATGTTTGAACCAATTCATCATGTAATTCATGCCAATAACGAGGGATAGCACAAAAAATGCAAATCATGGCCTATTTCAAAACAACTATCGGGTTTTGAGGTGGATTGATTTTCTAGAAAAACCACCACCACCATTGGATTCCTTGGGAAATTCTAGACTAGATGCATATAAATTTTGTCTCCATCCATGGAGAAATGAAGAAGTTATGACCTTCACGTTTCTGACCAAAAACCTTGCATTGCCTTGCCTTGGCCAGGCCAAGAACAAGGCAAGCCTTGTATATTTATGGCTGGGGTTTGATACACGGATGTATCACCACCCCAGTGGTAAGGCGCGCATCTTGCACACAAGATGTTTGGGGTTCGAATCCCCCTCGCCCCAGACCCTTTTTTAATGGTTTTTTCACTTTTTTATTATTTTTCATATTATTTTTAATGATTTGAAAAATTAATAACTTCCTCAATTTTAATTATTTTTTATTGGATCTTTTTGCAAAAAATCACAAAAATGTTGAAATATTTTATTCCACAAAAAAATCAAATTTATATTAGTTATTTAATATAACTAGTATTTTTGTGAATAAATTCATTTTTAATTGTTTTTAAACATTTAAAAGTGAATGTTTATTTTGAGCATCAAAACCAAATGAGTTCTAAATTGTCTTGTGATTAAAACCTCATTTTTCAAACCTTAAGTAAAAATCACAAGTGGTTTATTTAATCTTATTTGGTATTTTTATCATTTTAATTGATTTTCTTTAAATATTTACTTTTAAAGGAAAACAAAATTAGGGTTTCTTTGATTTTCACCCTTACAAATCTTTTTTTAACACTTTAAGGCCTCTAATAGAGTGTAAGACCCAATCCTTTTTGAAACCAAAATCTTTTGGGACTCAGTTATTGTATAAGACCCACTGCGATTTCAAAAATCTCGGCGCGATCGTCATTTCAAAACGAAAATCACCTTGGGCCTACCCTCACGTTATAAGCCCCATTTCTTTTCTTTAAAAAATCAATGGGCCTCTAATAGAGTGTAAGACCCAACCTTTTGAAAATACACCACCTTTTGGGCCTTGGTCATCGTATAAGACCCACTGTATTTTCAAACCTCGGCGCGATCGCCAATTTTCGAACAAATAATCACTCGGGCCTCTTCTTGAGCTGTAAGCCCCACCACTTGTACAAAAACAAACTATTGGTCCTCTAATAGAGTGTAAGACCCAATCCCCTTTTAACCAAAACCTTTTTGGGCCTCAGGCATTGTATAAGTCCCTTTGCTTTAAAAGAAAAACCTCAGCGCGATCGTCGTTGCCATGCAAATCATCTGGGCCTCCCATCGTGTTGTAAGCCCCACCTTTTATTTTAAAATAACTCTTGGGCCTCTAATAGAGTGTAAGACCCAATCCCCTTGAACATAAAACTTTGTGGGCCTCACATATTGTATAAGTCCCTCTGTACAGCTTCCAAAACAGCGGTGCGATCATCATTAAAACCTTGGGCCTCTCCTTGAGCTGTAAGCCCCAACGAACTTTTCAAAGCACTTTCTCCTTTGATTTTGAATATGATATTATTATCAAAGCTTTCTTTGTTGAACGACTAGCAAAACAGCATGGAAGCTCTACAACTGGTAAGTGTTTATCCGCTTTCATTTATAGCTTTCATATGTATATAACTGTATTGTGGGGATGCTTCACTGTAAGTCTTCTTTCACACCCTTTATATACTTGTCACATATCCACTGTGTAATACTAGTATAGTTATTTAGAGTTTTCCCCGGCAACTATGTCTAGCGCTAGGTAAAGCCTTGTTGGTCACTCTTAAATACAAACAAAACTAGATCCCCCATAGGATTACTAGATACAATCTTCCCTCCTCTTGGGGTTAAACAATATGGAACAAAGAGAAAGGCAACATTCTCAGTGAACCCTTTCTTAGACTGTCACTCTTAGAAATTGTCAAAGAAACTCTAACTCCCCAGAGATGATCTTTTCTCCGTGAATGGCATCTCTTGAGTTTCTTCCAAATCCTTGAACTTTCCTGGCTTGATCTATTCTCGGTGAATAGCATGTCTTGAACTTCTCTTGGTTTGGGAACCCACAGGCTTCCTAAAAGCATCCCCGTGTCCTCTTGGGCATTGTACAAGGACCCTTCGGCTTCTTAGAAGTTCTCATTCCTTCTCTTGGGCTTAATACAAGGACCCTGACGACCTCTTAAAGGTATAAGACAAAACTTAGGCATCCTTTGCTAGAGCAGTCTTTCCAGGATCAAAACTCCGACCATTGTAGGGTTGATACTCATCCCTTAAAGCCCGTGCCTCCTCTTGGGCATTGTACAAAAGATAAAACTCTAGACTCGGACAGTCTAAGACCCTTGAGTCTCAAAGACATTCTCAAGTTCCTTTCAAACATAGGAAGAAACCCCAGTCTCTCTCATGAGAGTTCCCCACACTTGGACCCACTTCAGGATCTCCAGAATCCATAGCGGTAAGGTAGCCTCCTCTTGGGCTTTGTACAAATAATGCTCCCCAGCAGAGCTAACCTTTTCAGACTCTCTTGTTGAGTAACCTCCCTTTTAGCCTCCATCTCGGATGTCGTACGAGATAGAATAACACTCTCTTGTTGAGTATAAAAGACTATATTGTTGAGTCAATCCCCTTTTTTAGCCTCTATCTCGGGCTTCGTATGAGATAGAAAAACACTCTCTTGTTGAGTATAAAGGAATCTCTTTTTGAGTCAAACCACTTTTAGCCCCTGTCTCGGGCTTTATACAAGACATAAAAACCCACTCTCTTGTTGAGTATAAAAGATTCTCTTGTTGAGTCAAACCCTTTTTTAGCCTCCATCTCGGGCTTTGTACAAGACATATAAATCACTCTCTTGTTGAGTATAAAGGACTCTCTTGTTGAGTCAAACCACTTTTTGCCTTCGTCTTGGGCTTTGTACAAGACATATAAAAACACTCTCTTCTTGAGTATAAAAGACTCTCTTGTTGAGTCAATCTTGGACAAATATATATACTATTTTTCCTAATTGATATCTGTGTTTATTTTTCTGCTAATGGGAATGCGTGTGATGCCGCATGTGGAAAGATTGAGTATACACCTAAGATAGGTGATGGAAATACGGGTAATCTTGCGAGGAGTGAATCCCAGTTAAGAGTCCCTAGTCGACCATCAAACTCAGTGGAGACTCCCTTTGCAGATACATTGCCTATACGACTTTGGTTGTTGAAAGTAGTGTGGTCGACTGGGTTATCTGAGAAGCTGAGATTTTTAGTAGACTGAAACCATTTTGTAGTGCGGAAGCAATTGGAAATAGTTGTCACACGATACTACCCTCATCTGAGATCACTCTAAGATGCATCAGCTCGCCGGCGATCCGCTTGCTGTTGTTATCCCAAGAGGGATCAATGATTTTGCGGACAGGTATAAAAAATCACCAGTATAAACCTTTGGGGGGGGGTAGAGCCTTGACTTCATGACACCGACCCTTTGACCCCATGTATTTTCTATGTTTTTGTGTGCTGCATTCATACATTCATTTAAAAAACATTCAAAAAAAGAAAAACCTTCTCTTCTAGTCTCTCTTTTTCAAATTAAACTAAGACAATGATTGCAAATGTCAGATAAAGAGATTGTTAATGGATTTCGGTAGAAGGAAAACTCATAAGTACACCTTCAAGGTTCCAAAACTAGAGGATTTAAGAGGTATGGCGAGAATGGTCACAAACCACGAGGCTTTCAGAGCTAAGTATGGAGGATTGTTGTCCTTGTTAAGGGTTCATGTAATTGAAGGAATCCTGTCCACACTAATCCAGTTCTACGATCCGGTCTATCACTGTTTCACCTTCCCGAATTATCAGCTAGCACCAACGTTGGAGGAGTACTCTCACCTGACTGGTTTGCATATTACTGATCAAGCTCCCTTTTCTGGACTGGAAGAAATTCCAAAGGATCAAACCATTGCAAGGGCAATTTATTTGGACGAGTCAGAGGTCAGGTCTCACATGACCACTAAGGGGGGAATCCAGGGTTTGCCAGCCTAGTTCTTGACAAAAAAAGCCTTGTACTTTGCTAGTATAGGGAACGTGGCCGCTTTTGAAAACATCGATAACTTTGTAGATACCAATGCCATTAAGGTTTTTCTGACTGGAAACCCTGTACCGACCTTGCTCGCAGATGCGTATTATTTTGTACACTTAAGGAATTTATACAACGGAGGAATAATCACATGCTGTGTATCCCTGCTATACAAATGGTTCACTTCCCACTTGCCCAAGTTTGCCAGATTTTGGGATCAAAAGAATACTTTATGTTGGTCGCATAGAATCATGTCTCTTACCAACTCTGACATCGATTGGTACAATCGAATCTATGGCAGGATCAGAATCATTGACCGTTGTGGAAACTTCCCAAATGTGCTCCTTATAGGAACTAAGGGAGGAATTAACTATCATCCAATTTTAGTTCGTCGTCAATTAGGATACCCGATGAGGCATGTCCCACATAATGCTCATCTGGAAGGTCTTTTCTTCAAGGAAGGAGAAAATGACAAAGCACTAAAGACAGAAATAGTGCACGCCTGGAAACACGTTCATAGGAATGGAAGAGAGTCTCTAGGAAAACCAGACTGTGTCTCGGTGGAGCCTCATCTCCATTGGGTCCAAACTAGAGCTCTCAAGCTGAGGATGCCTTACCCTCCTCAGGAAGTTCTTCCATTAAGGGACTCGGTACTTTATTTTATGTTTGAGACGGAAAAACTTCAGGTTACTCTCAACAAAGTTCAGCAGTAGAAGAGGTCTTTGAGGAACAAGTACCGTATTCTCAATGTATAGTGCAAGAAAATACAGCAACTATTGAAATATAAAGATGCTCTGATTGATATTTTAGAGCAACATGCTGTGGAAAATCAAGATGACCAAAGGAATTTGCTCACTTCTTTCACTTGGCAAAGGAATGACGACCCGACAACGGGCCAAGAGCCCCGGTCAAAGAAAAGGAAAATACCAGAACCAGCACCTGAGCTCTCCTCAGAGAGGACTCAAGATCCATTAGCTTAGATTTCCTTTTTACAGCACTTTGTAAATTAGTGTATTTCCGTTTCCGCAATCTTTAAATTCAATAAAACGGGGTTTCCCCATTGTTTGATATTTGCAATCCAATTTTTGAAGTTTACTTTGAATAACAAAAAACATATAATTAATATAACCATTGCATATCATTCATCATTCTTGCATAACGCATTCTTCTTACCCACGAATCTCACGTTTGCATCTCGATTCTAGAGTCAAACTGTCTATTTCGTACAATACTCGGGCCAATCGTCAGAAAAAGATGGATGAACTCGAGGAAGAGAACAGAGAGTTGAGAGAAGAGATTGACACTCTGAAAGAGGATCTGAGAAAGCTTCATAAAGACATGCAAGCTCTAGCAGAAGCTCAGATGCAACAACAAAGGACTGTGATCTCAGAGATCACATCAACGCCCATAGTGGAGAAGTATGATCCTAGGTACAAAATGCCGAAAGATCGTCCCTCGGGCATGCCACTCAACTATATACCGGAGGGATATATTCTGCCGATCACTGAAGATCCGGAAACTTCAGTAGGAGCCGCTGGGCCTGAAGGTTACAAACTTCGAGAAAGCGAAGATGCCAGGGGCATGACAACAACTCCTGAAGGTTACAAACTTCGGGAGGCACGTATAGTCTCGGCCATAATAACTATACCACACAGATACCTTTTGGTGGAAATGAAAGTATGTTCGACAGAATGAATGAGTTCCAGGAACAATTCCTGGAGATGTAGAAAGAACTGGAAGCCCTTCATGGTCAGGATCTATTTGGAAAAGACGCCGCAGACCTTTGTTTGGTCCCTAATGTGAAAGTTCTGCACAAATTCAAGGTGCCCGAATTTGAAAAGTACAAGGGTAACTCTTGCCCTCAAAGCCATTTGGTGATGTACGCTCGGCGAATGTCAACTCAGACAAAGAACCAAGAGCTGCTGATTCACTACTTTCAGGATAGTTTAACCGGTGCCGCACTCAAATGGTATATGGGTTTAAACCGCACTAAGATCGGCACTTTCAGAGATCTTGGCGCTACCTTTCTTCAACAATATACGTATAACCTGGACATGGCACCAGACAGAGATCAACTCAGATCGATGTCACAGAAGGACAAGGAAACCTTTAAGGAATATGCTCAGAGATGGCGTGAAATTGCCGCCCGGATTTGTCCATCTCTTGAGGAAAAAGAGATGACAAAGATCTTCTTAAAAACCTTAAGCTCATTTTACTATGACAGAATGGTTGCCAGTGCGCCCAGTGGCTTCACCGAGATGGTGGGCATGGGAGTTTGTCTTGAGGTAGCGGTCCGAGAAGGACGGTTAGTTAAAGACGATGGATCATCAAGTAGTACAAAACGATACGATAGTGCTCTCCCTAAGAAAAAAGAGCAAGATATTGGGAATATCTATCTCGGAAAGCAAAGGCGGCGATACCAACCAGTAGTATCTGTAACTCCTGCTATCAACCCCGCGCCTGTTCCATCGTATCAACCTCAGGTTGCGTAGAGCCAACCTATTCAACAACAATTTCAGCAAATGACACAACAGCCTCTTCAGCAGGCTCGTCCTTCGTATAACAACAATCGTACAACGCGACCGCCAGGGTTTGACCCTATGCCGGTGTTGTACGCAGAATTGTTTCCACTATTACTGGTCAAGGGGCACGTCCAAACCAGATCTCCTCTTACAGTACCGGAGAATCTGCTTTTTTGGTTCAAGGCGGATCAAACCTGTCCATACTAGCAAGGAGGACAAGGGTATAACATAGAAAACTGTCTCAGTTTCAAATTCGATGTGCAAAAGCTTGTTAGGAGCGGGGTCTTATCTTTCAAAGATACGAATCCGAATGTTCTCACAAACCCGCTGCCTCGACACGAGAAATCTACAGTCAATTTGATAGAGGGAAAGTCTAACGACAGCTGTCAAATTCATGATGTACTCTTATTAAGGGCCAACTTGGTTAAGATGCATTGTAGACAGAGTGGATAAGGCCATGTGCCACCTCATAATTATCACCAGTGTGATATCTGCTCTAAAAACAATCAGGGATGTTCTGTGGTCCAATCAGCTCTATAGGAACAGTTGGATCTCGGATGGATCCAAGAGCACCGAATTTGTGGGGTCAACATGACTTATATGAATTCCAACATCATTCAGAACCACGAAATCCATGCAATGACTGTTAACTTGGTGCCAATGCACTCAAGGCAAAGCCAGTATCATAATCTGCCACGGCATGATTACGATTCCTGTCTGACTTGCTCAGTAAACAAACGGGGATGCTCTTTCATACAAGAGGCCCTCCAGTGTCAGATGGATCTCGGATGGATCCAGGACTACCGTGATAAAATCCCTATCAGATCAACATGATTCAAATCTTCGTTATTCGTTTGATGAATAAAATCTTGGTGGAGTTACACCCCAAGCAAGTCCAACTCGGTTTTCTCACTTCACATGATTATCCGAGCTATAAAGTATGTTATGAGAGTAAACAAGGGTGCCCTCTCGTTCAAAGAACTTTGCAACACTTGTTAAACCATTGGTGGCTTCCGATCTATATGGATGAAGACACGCAACAAATCAGTGTGACAAATAGGAACCCTACTAGGCATCAAAGTCAGGATGTTCGATCTATGGAAATAGACCTAGTGAGGTTACACTGCATTCAAAGCGGACGTGGCCAAGTGCCCCCACATAACTACGAGCGCTGTAGAGTCTGCTCGGAATATAATCAAGGATGCTACCTCGTACGAGCAGCCCTTCAAAGTCAGTTGGACCGCAAAGAGATTCAACCGTGTCCAAGTTCTGGATCAATTAACTGGACGCCAGACTATTTTACTGATCAGATTAAGGATGTTGTTGTGATCTCTGATCGCGAAGGGACCAAAGATATTTGTACCATCATCCCTCTACTTGACGAATCAAAGGTTCCTAGCCAAGAATTGATTGAAGTTACCTACGACAGTCAGAAAAATCAGAAGGCTCCTGTAGTTATCTATTTTCCGGGACCAGTGCTGTATGAATCAACTAAGGCGATCCCTTACAAATACGGTGCAACAACAATTGAGAATGGAAAGGAAACTCCATTACCCTCTGTCGTGAATATTGCATACATCAGTTGAGTAATATGGAGCGGTCGAATCTTCAACAGAGGAGTTGGAGAACCTAACAGAGAAAAGGAACCTCAAACAGAAGTTCCCAATTCACCAGTCGGTCAATCCAGTGATCCCGACCTTTCAAAGAACGATGATGAGATACTGAAGCTCATCCAAAGGAGTGAATACAACATTGTTGATCAGCTGTTACAAACTCCTTCAAAGATCTCAGTGTTATCGCTTTTGCTCAGTTTCGAAGCCCACAGAGAGGCTCTACAGAAAGTCTTAGAACAAGCCTTTGTGGAACAGGATGAGTCAATACGACAGTTCGATAGCATCGTCACTAACATCACTTCCTGCAACAACTTGGGGTTTAGTGATGAGGAATTTCCAGAAGAGGGCCCAAGTCACAACATAGCTCTCAATATCACAGTCAACTGCCAGGACGATGCTTTAGCCAGCGTACTAGTAGACACCGGATTGGCTCTCAACGTCATGCCGAAGTCCAATCTAATGCGACTATCATTCAAAGGATCTCCAATGAGAGGCAGTGAGGTCGTCGTCAAAGCATTTGATGGGTCCAGAAAAATAGTTATCGGCGAAGTCGACCTTCCTATAACTATCGCTCCTCACACTTTCCTAGTCACTTTCCAGGTCATGGACATCCGGACAACATACCGTTGCTTATTAGGAAGACCTTGGATACACCAGGTTGGGGCAGTCACTTCGACACTTCACCAGAAGTTGAAGTTCATCAAGAACGACTAACTCGTCACGGTCTGCGGAGAACAAGCCTTGATCGTGAGTAACCTTTCATTGTCCACTTGTGTAGAACCCGAGGAGGTTGTTGGAACTCAGTTCCGGGCACTTTCGGTGAGTGATGAGAATCAATCAGAAAAAGTAACATCGAATTTCTCATACAAAGATGCTCTCAAAGTAATCGAAAGTAACAACACAAAAGGATGGGGACAACTTATCATTCCTACTGATAATAAAACAAAGAAGGGTCTTGGTTTTCCTGCAACCTGTACCCAGACTGCCGCTAACGGTGAAAGTCTTCATCCTATTCAGAACTTCTTCCATAGTGGAGGTTTCCTTCACCCAGTGTCTCAAGATGTACATACCATCAACGAGGGATATTCCTCCGACACAGATGAGGAATGGAAGTCCTATCTTAATAAGGCGGTTATATGTCTCATGAAGAGGTACCTACGCCCTTTTTCTATCCCGCACAGAGTCAGAGATTTATACCCAGGTCAGATGTTAGAATGATATACGGAGATTGTGATCCAGAAGGATGCCGTCCTCCGCCAAATTCATTAGAGGAGGACACTCCAATGAAATACAACTTTGACCACGACTATTATGGCCCAATGGATGGTCTGCCTATCTGGCAGCCGTACCCAGGAGACTTGGGGCAAGAAAATCAGTCGAACAATGAAAATCAGTTGAGCATCATTGAAAAGAATACCTGTGTCCCCACCATGTCATGGGATCAACACGCATGTCATTCAGAAAATGTCCAGTACGACGATGAATTTGCAAAGCTTACAGGACTGGAATTCATCAACTATGCTTTTCCCAAGGTCAACGTCATCGAGAGAGATGACTTCTCCAGTTCCAAAGAAGTGTGGGATACCCTGGGACAACCAAGTGGGAAGTATGACTTTATGGTCAAGTATACCACTCCCGAAAGCTGTCATATCAGGCTCGAAGACATCCGGCCAACTGGATGTGGAGATATACCTGAGAGCACAAATACTATGCAAAATACAACAGAGGAATCCTCCTACGACAACTCTGCCTGGGAGACAGATTCCAATGATCCTGCTCCACCAGAAATCAGCGTTATTTCCAAAGACAAATCAAGTAAGGTACCAAACTCTTTGATTCACTGAGGAGTTCGCCGCCAATGGGTCGCTGTCGATGTTCCGAAGATCGTTCAAAAGTCAAAGTAATGGTCATCTTTGTTTTAACCTTTCGCCCTGCCCAGGTGAAACAGATGTTTTGATAGGGCTCACCTTTCTGCAAATATCCCTCTTCGCTTCACCCAAAGTGACAAAGTTTTGTTTTATAGGGCTGCAGTTTCAAGAATTGGCAAGATCATAAATAAATAACGTCGTTCTGTAATTTCCGCATTAATTGTTGTTTTCTCTTTTCGTTTTTTCAGAAAATGGTAATCCTAAAAAACAACAAAAGCAGTAAAAAAAATACACTGCACACACTCTTGCATTTTCTCTATCTCTTCTAAACACGAATCATCACGTCATGCAGATTACTTGTTTTAAACCCCATTGAAACATATGATCCGATGCCTTCTCCCAATTTTGAATTCCCGGTATTTGGGGCTGAAGAAGAAGAAGACGGCGAAATTCCAGAAGAGTTCTCCCGATTACTCCGACAAGAGGAAATGTCCATTAAACCTCAGAAGGAGCCGTTGGAAATGGTCAAATTAGGTTCAAAAGAAGAGGGAAAAGATGTCAAGATTGGGGCATTGCTCAGTCCGATTGTCAAAGAAGATTTGATAAGGCTTCTCAAAGAATTTTCCGATGTATTCCCTTGGTCCTATCAGGATATGCCAGGGTTGGATACCAGGATTGTGGAACATCATCTACCGTTGAGATCGGAATGTCCGCCAATAAAACTGAGGTTGAGACGGACTCACCCAGACATGGCCATCAAAATCAAAGAGGAAGTACAGAAACAGATTGACGCGGGTTTCCTCGCCACATCAGAGTATCCTCAATGGTTAGCCAACATGGTACCAGTTCCGAAAAAGGACGGAAAAGTCAGAATGTGTGTAGACTACAGGGATCTGAACAAAGCAAGTCCGAAAGACTACTTTCCTTTACCACACATTGACATACTGGTAGACAGTACAACAAAGTTCAAAGTCTTCTCCTTCATGGATAGATTCTCAGGCTATAACCAAATCAAAATGGCGCCGAAAGACATGGAGAAAACTTCCTTCATCACCCCATGGGGTACTTTTTGTTACAAGGTAATGTCGTTCGGGTTGAAGAATGCCGAGGCAACCTATCAACGGGCCATGACTACTCTGTTTCATGACATGATACACAAAGAAATCGAGGTATATGTCGATGATATGATTGCCAAATCCAAAAGAGAGGAGGAGCATGTGACCCACCTGTCGAAACTATTTGAGCGGTTGAGAAAGTATAAACTCCGATTGAATCCCAATAAGTGCACATTCCGTGTCCGTTCAGGGAAACTTTTAGGGTTCATCGTCAGCCAGAAAGGAATTGAGGTTGATCCTGACAAGGTCAAGGCCATTCAAGAAATGCCTTCCCCAAAGACTGAAAAACAAGTCAGAGGATTCCTGGGATGTCTGAACTACATTTCCAGATTCATATTCCTCATGACCGCGACATGCGCGCCGATTTTCAAATTACTTAAAATGAATCAAGATTGCGTTTGGACGGAAGATTGCCAAACCGCCTTCGACAGTATCAAGGAATATCTGTTGAACCCACCGATTCTATCACCTCCAGTGGAAGGAAGACCACTGATCATCTACTTAACAGTCTTGGAAGACTCCATGGGGTGTATACTTAGCCAACAAGACGAAACAAAAAGGAAAGAATCTGCCATCTACTATTTGAGCAAGAAATTCACCGAGTGTGAAACTCGGTACACTATGCTCGAGAAAACTTGTTGTGCTTTGGCTTGGGCAGCCAAACATCTTCGCCAGTATATGATTCGTCACACTACTTGGTTAATCTCAGAAATGGATCCGATCAAGTACGTCTTTGAAAAACCTGCTCTCACGGGAAGAATTGCCCGTTGGCAGATGTTGTTATCAGAATACGACATCGAGTACCATGCTCAGAACGCCGTTAAGGGAAGTGTTTTAGCCGATCATTTAGCTCATCAACCGATTGACGATCAAGAATCAGTCGGGTTTGACTTCCCAAACGAAGATGTTATGTATCTAAAGATGAAAGATTGCGCTGAACCTCTACCCAGTGAAGGGCCAGAACCAGGTTCCCAATGGGGACTAATCTTTGACGGAGCTGTCAATCATTATGGAAATGGAATTGGGGAAATTATCATAACACCTCAAGGTACCCACATTCCTTTCACCGCCCGACTGACGTTCAAGTGTACAAACAATGAGGTCGAATACGAAGCTTGTATCATGGGTCTCGAAGAAGCGATCGACTTAAGGATCAAAAACTTGGATGTATATGGCGATTCAGCCCTGGTTATCAACCAGATCAAAGGAGGAGATTAGAACACATAACAATCAAGATTGATTCCTTACAAAGACTACGCAAGAAGGCTATTTTAATTGTTCATAATAATGTCTATTTTAATTATAAAAAGAAAATACCAAAAATAATCATTTTTCTCATAGTTATGAGTGATTAAAGTATGCGATGTTTTTAGGGTTTCTTAAGGAACTTCTTGATTCTTTTGAATAATTCCTTGCCTTTCCTTGCTCACAATGACTTGTTTGAACCATATACATCTTGTATGAACATTAAATGTTGTTCTGAATTTGTACATCCTTATCCTTACTTGATTTTAATCCATTTTTAAGTGTATGTTTTACCGGAGAGCGAATGACGAACTTTCAAACATACCATTAAATTTTTGCTTAATCCTTTGCCTTAACATGTTGATTTTCTTCCATGATTACATGATTATATGTTTATGTGCTCTTGTGTTGATCATACCATGTTTATATTCTCCTTAAACATTTGAACTTTGCCTTGAAAATGTTTTCATATACATGTTTATTTATGAACTGATGTTTCCACTTTATCCAGACCCATGTTTAAACCCTAACATGAATGCTTGATTTTTATCAACTTGTCTTAACATGTTTAATTGATATCCTTGCTTCAATGTTCAAGTTTTCCTTTCATAAACTTTCACCATGATAAAAACATCTCTATAAAATACACATCATCTTTCAAATAAACTTTCTTAAATCATCTTTTGATTTCAAAACTCTTGGGCCTCTATTAAAAGTGTAAGACCCATCACCTATCACTCATCACAACCAATTATTTTTACTTCTTGGGCCTCTATCCAGGATGTAAGTCCTTTCCCTCTACTTCTTTCAAAGTCATCCTCAATACTTCAAATCATTCATCAAAGTCATCACATTTTCAAAAACCAAAATAAACCTTGGGCCTCTATTAGAGTGTAAGTCCCTCCCCTCTTCCTCAAAACTTTCTTCAATTACTCAAAAGCTTTTCATCTATACAAATCTCAATCTTCAACTTTCACAACATTGGTGATGTACAAATCATTAAAATCCTTGGGCCTCTATCCAGAGTGTAAGTCCCATCTCTCTCTTTCAAAATCATCTTCTGTTTTTCAAACAAGAATAAATCTTGGGCCTCTGCTTAGAGTATAATACCCAACACCTTTGTATATAGAATAATCTTAGGCCTCTGTCAAGCGTGTAAGACCCACCACCTTTTCTTTTCTTTTCAATAAAACTTGGGCCTCTGCTTAGTGTGTAAGACCCAACACCTTTGTGAATAGAATAAAACACACAAATAAAACATTCAACACATCAACCTCTAAAGATGCCAAATCTTCCATGAATTCAAACATGTCATATCAATATCTATATTTGTTAATCTTCAATTATGTTTGTTCATATTCTGTTAAGTTTCTCTTAACATTTATTTCATCCTTAGTTTAGACATAGGTCAAACAATAAGATCCCTTCAACTACAACTTAGTTCAAACAACTAGTTCCCTGGCCTCCTCTTGGGCCTTATACAAGTATCATTGCCTCCTCTTGGGCATCATACAAAGAATCTCCCCAACAAGCTAGCCTCCTCTTGGGTTTCATACAAGGAGACTTAGGAAATGTCACTTAATCCACCACAACCTCCTCTTGGGCTTTATCCAAGTATCATAGCTTCCTCTTGGGCTTTATACAAGGACCTTCAAGCTTCTTAAAAGCACAAATAAAATCTTTTAGCCTCACCATCTGGGGCTTTGTACAGGATATAATAAAATCTTTTAGCCTCACCTTCCTGGGCTTTGTACTGGATACAATAAACTCTTTTAGCCTCATTTTTCCTAGGCTTTGTACAGGATATAAATAAAATCACCAAAAGAGTCAGTCAAACCCTCAGCATTGAGCTAGTCACTTCAAACTTCCTCAAAAAGTCATTAGCCTTCTCTCAGGCTCTTATACAAGATAATTTCTTCAGTCAATCAGCCTCAATCTAGGGCTTTGTACAAGACAGATAAAACTCCCCATTTGAGTCAATCTCTTTCAGCTTCATATATTGGGCTTCAATCAAGATACCCAAACAAATTCATCTCCTCGCAGATAAGACCTACAGCCATCTTTGTAGGAAGATATATCCTCTATTCACTGCAATTCAAGTCAAACAATCAAAAAACTGTTATCCAGATAATTGTTGTAAGTGACACACTTGTTGATTCAAGATCCAAGCTAAAGTCCCTCATTTATCATGGTTCAAAAACTTTTCATTCATCTAAATTGATATAAGTGGCACACTTGTTGATTCTATATCCAAGTTAAGGTCCCTCTTTTAGTTTGTAAAGAATTTATAAAGGAAAAAGTGGCATTGCTTAACACAATAAGTTTAAAATATTTCTTACCTTATGACATAACTCTCAAATGATTGTAGTGAATAGGTGAGATATCTCCCTTGAAGATGACAATTTGTCAAATCTTTCAAACACTCTTTTATCTTCATCATCTTCGGCTTTAAACAAGATATAAAATAAACTTTTTCCTCCCATAGATTAGGAGGAACAACAGACGCTCTGATTTCCCCAAGTCTCTTTATGGGAATACGTAGGCATAAGATTGTGAAATCTTAGCGAGCACACTAATCAAAAACCTTAGGTCAAGTACCTTCCAAAAACAATAGAAAACCCAAAAATAATAAAAACATTTTCCTCAAATTTTACAAAGGAGAAACTTTCCCAATTAAGCAGCAAATAAAGTAATTCAACAGTAGAAATTTATACAATAAAGGTTCCTATAGATTACTATAGATATTCAAGGTGTTAATAGCTTCCCTCGGTATAACCAACCCTCGATTCCAAATCCCTTAGCATTTGTAAGAAAAACATTTGCGAGCAGGATTAGTTTAAGTTATCTTCCCCTTCCTTTTAAGCATCATAGGATAAATATTAGAAATCAAAAAGTAGCACTAAATGCGGTCGCGTCACAACAACATTAATGTACCATGAGTAGTGATGTTTCACACACAAGATATGTGAAAAAGTTAAAAAACGATTTCGCTCTTTCCCTCTTGCAAGTATCGAATGAGAGGCCTAAAAACATATCATCTTTGTATTTTCTTGATTATTTGCGAATTATAGAAAATATGTATTTGGAGTTATGATATGATGGTGAGCGAGTTGAGGATGATAAGTGTTTAGGGTCATCGTTGTTAATGGAGGCGATAAACTTCATTACAGTTATGGGCATAATGTTTTAGGTAAGTGAGTCTGAAGATATCTACAAGTTTATATATATATATATATATATATATATATATATATATATATATATATATATATATATATATATTGTGAGATATTGGATCGAACTCTAGTTTAGTATGTCGTCGAAGTCTGCTCACATGTTGTTGTCAAAGACCTACATGATGTAGTCAAATTGTGTTCTAGTATGTAGCTGTCGGATTGGGTCATGTGTTAAGGATCCAAATTGAAATTCTGGCTTATGCAGACATCAGTTGTCTTAGCAGATGTCAAGACATTGTGCTGCATAATCTCTTAAACTTGGAGGCATAACTGCACACTGATACCTTGAAAATCAGAACTGCATACTCTCAGATGTCACGATATCTGATCCAACATGTCAGTCAAGAACACATACAACAAGACAGTAAAGTGCAGAATGTAAATAACATAGGAATTGTTAACCCAGTTTGGTGCAATTCACCTACATTTGGGGGATACCAATCCAGGATGAAGATTTCACTAACTGTAGACTGTTACAAAGTTAAACTCCCACGTTTACAACTTTATTCCTAACAACTACCCCATGAACATCTTTACCAAGGCTAAACGCAATGATTTACAACCCTGATATGAGATACCCCACTCACACCCTAATCACAATTTGTGATATCTATGTCATCTTCCAATTCAGAACTGTCGTGGTTTCTTGACCTATAAGTTATCTTGGACTTGCTTAAAAGCTTCATCCAAGAACAATACACCAACCATTACCTACAGGTTTCTGGTTGTGTACATGCACCTATGTCGTCCTCTCTGCATCTGATATTATAGAGGAGAACTACAATCCTAAGAGCCGCCGACACTCAAAACCTAAACCCTTATTTTTACAAGAGAGAACTAGGTTACAATTGTTACATCCGGCACATCGAACCCTAGGTCTAAGTCTTCATATATATAGTCTTCTATCTTGGGCTTTCTATTTTTGATCCTTGATCCAGTATTAAAAAGTGTAGCAAATCTTGGACAGATTTGTTACACATTTAAATCCTACTATATCAGTCCATGATGTCGCATCTTGCTGTTAGGACATCTTCTTCGACATCTTTGATCTTGGCAGTTTCTTCATCTTTATTATTGATATGTTTTACCAAAATTTAGTCAAACTCTAGGAGCTTTCAATCTCCCGCTTTTGACAAATTTTGGCTAAAACATCTTCTTCTGTATTCTGCCATCAGCAAGACTCCTCCATCTTGAGAATTGATTGGAGTTTGAAGAAATCTCCCCCTCAACACATTTCTTTTTCCTTCCACGAAAGATCTAGAACCAATGTAGAAGACTCCTCCAGAAAAGAAACACCAGTTGTAGCCTTTGTAAACCTGAGTACAAGAATTATGTAACTCAGGTCACAAGACACAACCTGTTTCACAAATCAGATCACAAGACACAAAAAAATAGAAATTAGTAGGTAGAGATGATAGAACATCTTCCCCTCAACATTCTTGCACTGCCACTGCTCGGATGAACCCAAACACCAGAACACTATTCTTCTCCCCCTTTTTAGCCAAAACTTGGCAAAGTTGACCAAGACAGCTTCATATCCAGACGCAACTCATCCAGATCTTGAAAAATGCCATCGAACACTCACTTGGAAAGAAGGAATTATGAGACCAATAAGTGTCACAACAATCCTATTTATAGCAGATAATTGCCTTTGAAAGTAACGAACCATCGAACAAAACGCTGGTCAATTCAAAGCACCAACAACTCTACTAAATGTGCACCGGCCAAGACTGTTGACTATTTCTCCTTTTAAGAACACCGACCAAAGAACCCATTACATGAAAACATGTTTTATAACAATGTCCTGACATCATGTCAGATATTGTCTATTCTTCTCAGACTCTTCTTCTGATTTGATAATACAGAGACTTCATCACAAATTTTGATACCACTCTGCAAAGAAAACGAATTCTTCCAGACTCAGTCAATGATTCTTAAGCATCCAATAAGAATCATTTAAATTTGCATTGCCAAGTTTCCCACAACTTGCAACAATACTCCAATGTCAAGACATCCTCCTTGACATCTCAGTTTTCTTGACGCACAAATGCAAACTGGAATTCCACAATAATGTCAAGCTATCCTCCTTGACATCTCAGTTTGCTTGACCCACAAATGCAAACTGGAACTTCAACAATAATGTCAAGCCATCTTGACATCTCAGTTTGCTTTACGCACAAATGTAAACTGGAACTTCATCTCAGATCAAGAGGCCACTCCCCCTGACTAAGGTAACTGGTGCTCCTCCACTGAACACCCAAGCTAATGACTGGAAAACATAAGACGCATCTTCATGTCTTCAAGAGCGCACCCTTTGTTCAACACACCTGCTGAACGCAACCATTAACTCATTATTGTTTCCTCTGACAAGAAACAATAATTACTCACAAATGATCAAAGTCATGCATCCCATGAGTACGTGTATACCAACCATAACAAACTCTTGGCTTGAGATCAAAGTCCCATTGATCCCCCTCATTCTACAACCATCTTATACACCACACGAACTCCTCTTGAATTCTCATGTATAGATATCCCGTTGCTTGAGGCACAAACCAATTGAATTAGAATGCTTCACATTCCTCAAAGAGACGCACAGGGCCCCTTAGTTTGTTACCACGATGTCAGCTATCGTATGTGTTGCGGTGAAAATCGGATAACAAATTATTAATTAATTTGCATCAGTTTCTTTTACAACCGACTTTGATTTATCCAAAGGAAAGGTTCAAGATCGTTAGGAAAAAACCTAAAGGGAAAGATCTAAGGTTCGGGGGTTGGTTACGCCTAGGGAAGGTATTAGCACCCTAAACGTCCGTAGTACTCTACGGGAGCCTCTTGTTAATGTTATCTTATGTTTGCTAAAGGTTCTATGCTAAAGGCTTGAAACCCTAGGGGTTAGTATCTAAGTATACTCGATAAAGCATCGCACTTTACGCCTACGTATCCTCGGGAGTAGAATCAGAGTATGCGTAGTTCTACTTCTACTGAATGATTGACTGTGGTCAATATCCAAAGGGGAAATGAGTACAAGCTCATTGTAGAGTTTAGGAACTCTCTAAATCTAGTTGAGATGGACCTATGTTGAAGTTAGTCAGTAGGGGAAAGTGATAAATTCATTATGATGAATATCACTAAGAGTTGAAGAACTCTTCCTAAAGCTAGTTATGATTTCTATGGCTCTGATGAGGCCAAGAAACAAAGTTTCTTCCTAAGAGGTTACTTAGGTTAAGATGGGGGCTATGACTTTAAGAGTCAACACTATTAACCTTCCTTTGGACTAGGGGAAAAACAGTTGATAATAACAAAAGATAAGACATGATAAAAGATAAGATATTGATATAATAGAGATAAAAACATAAGCATGAGGATGGCAATATGTTTCATGATAAAGTATGGATAAACATGATTAAAAGAGTACATCAATATGCTTCAATCTTTAGGAAGACAAACATAGAGAATGATATAAAAGAACACATCAATATGCTTTAATCTTTAGGAAGACAAACATATAGAATGATATTAAAGATGATAATTAAAGAAAGATGACATTCATATACAAGTCAAGGATATGACAAATCAACATGGATATATTAATTCAAGATTAAACAAATCAAAGATGTTTAAAAATGATATTGATAATTAAACCAAAAATTGATAATTAATTGACAAGGCAATTGAAATTAGCAATTAACAACACAAATTGGTAATTAAAAATTAACTACATATGGATAATTAACATTTAGAAATTAACAATTAACCATACATTGAAAATACAAATGACAAATCTCAAAATCAAGACACAAATTGATAATTTAAGAATTAACAACATGATTAAAAATAACAAATAGCACAATTAGAATTAATGATACACTTGAGATATAATTGATAATTAAATGAAAAGCTAATAAAACAATTAACAATTAATTAACAATTAACACAATTGGAAATTAACAATACAATTTAAGATGTAATTAATAATTAAGATTAAGAGCTAACAACACAATTAACCATTAATTAATAATTAATAAAACATAAAATTAACCACATGAATATTCAAGCATAACAAATAAAATAAAACAAAACACGCAGGGGGGTGCATGTAAGCATTTCTGATCAGTCAAAATAACAAAGGAAATTAATTGGGCCAGAACATGGGGTACGGGTAGCACAATGGGCCCAGGCGAAATGGAGGTAAGAAAAGCAAAGAAAAAAAACAAAAGGATGGTCTGGGCAGGATCGAACCCAAGACCTCCTTGATACACGCGCACGGTTTTACCACTGGGGTGGCTATACATCCATTGTATATGCCACCGCAAACAATATTTAAACCAAGGGCGAATGAATAAATGTCAATTAAAAACCAACAGGCGAAGGATTATGGTACCGGTACGAGATATTACGTGACTGATACATAATATCATGTACTCATCAATAGGTCACCTAAAAATTAAAAAATAGCAAACAGACAAACAAAGCACTCAACCATTCCCTATTTGCCACGTCCTCAACTGCTCCATGTATACATGCAAAAACCTTAAAGCTAAACGTGAAACACCAACAGGTCATGGTGATCGTCTCACTCGCTCACTCAACTACAAGCTCATTTTCTACCAAAACCAACCAAGTAAAATACCAAACCGCATGGCTCACAAAGCAGAACATCATCAAGTATTAAGATGCTCAAGATAGCAAATGGAAATTAAATTAAAATGGACATGAACATCCTAAAGGCTTGTAAACACGCAGAACTTAATGCCAGTAAGAAACGTTTTTATACACTTTTAATGAAGTACACAAAACACAAAACAAAATAGTAAGCACAACTTTCCATGGAACAAGTCACATAAAACGCAAGTTGGTACTACATGGCTACATTTGTTGGTTAAAGCCTCTTCCCATTCTCTTCTAAAACAAAGAAACGGGGCATCATTCCACAGTACTCAGAACGTAAGGCCACAAGAGCCTTAAATCAAAACCAAGTAATGACCAAAATATGGGGAGAAAATGAAAGGGAAAGGTGCATTCAACCCTGAACCAATGTTACACACCAAACCTAGCAACTATATGATTGTGTTAAAACCAACAAGTGTATGCTATATGAGTTTAAATAATGTGTTCATACAGTTAAGGTAAAAAACAAATGATAGGCGTCACCTGGTGGAGTAAGTCTTCTCACCTTGAGATCCTTGAAGCGACTAGAACAACCCTCCTCAATCCTATGCGTGTTTCACTTCTTACTAACACACTCCTTGCTTGAATGAATAACTCCTCTAAGAAATGTGATGAGATGTGTGGTTGTTAGCGATATTGGTTCGGTGCTCTTACAGTTTTCTTGGAGCAGTGGTGGTTTTGTTTTGGGACTTTTGGTGTCAATGGTTGGTGTTGCACACAGGGAACAAATTTATGGTGTTCCGCAAAGAGAGGTAGTGAGAGGTATTGTTGATGATGGTCCCTCCCCCCCCAAACGAAAATGGAGACCCTCTTATATAGGCCCATCAGATTGGATCCTCGCCTTGAAACTTAGTGGACCTCTTTTGAATTGCAAATAGAGTCGTTGAGTACATACTGCACGCATGGACTTCTTTGTTGATCAACCTTGAGCCAAGTGCCAAATGTTTTCTTGTTCTAATGGCTTTTGTCAGCAAAAGAAAAGAGCAAATATCTGAAGAAACCTTGATGTGGAAACTTTACACAATGGAATTTGTTTTTAACCTTTGATGTGTCAACCACAAAGTACAAAAGGCATGGTACCTTGATGTTGGTTTGCACGAGTTTGTGGCAAGTGATGTTGGGGACTGATGGAGTGGCAAGTTGAACAATGTACTTGGTGGTTTAGGTTTTTTTGGTTTAAATTGGAACAATAGTTGCAAAGAGGCTGAACCAAATGAGGTCCAAACATCAAATTCTTTGGTTTTTTTTTTGAAAAGGGAAACGTGTAATAGGGTTGGCAAATTGAGAATGGATTTGGTTTCTTTTAAATTAATTATGACATGCTAAATAAATTAATAACTATTAATTAAAAGGTTAATTAAATAAAATAAAAAAACCACATTAACAATTAGTCAAAATAAGTAAACTAATGCAAAAATTAAATTGTGATTAATTTAGACTAATAAAAAAAAGGTCAATAAAATATAAATAAAAAAATAAAATGAGCCATATACTAAAACAAATACTAAATTAAAATATAGAGGAAAATAAATAAAAAACAACAACTAGTAAAAAAGTGAGGGTAAAATTTGGGGTGCAACAGTTGCCCCTATTTAAATATCTTCACCTGATGACATGAGAGATGAAGATCCTCGTGTAATCAACAGTGAAAGATATTTAAATACAGATAACCGAAAATTTTACCCTCAGATACGCAAACATGCAATGCAACAAACATGATGCCAAGAAGATACAAAGATGCAGACACAACGACACCGAAGGACAAACAGGAAGCAAAAAAGATGAGCTTCGCTGGGGAAAGACGAAATCCAGTATCCATGAGAAAAACTCACTAGGGATACAGGCTAACCAACAAAGGAGACCCACCGGGGAGACTCCAAAGAAACACTGGGGTAAAGACCACAGACAATCTCCACTGGGGAAGGATCCGGGGAGATAGACAATTGGGGACACAACAAACCCACACTCTCCCTGGGCACGAAACCAGAAAGAAAAACCTGATCACTAGGGATCGGTCCAAAAGACAGACAACTAAGCAAAGACTTCCTGGTGATTCTATACCGAAGAGTTCAAAAGGGGATCTTCATAGAAAGGCCAGGAGGACAGAGACAAACCCTGCGCACCAGATATGAGTCTTATAAGGTTGAAGAAATTTGTTCCAAGAAGCTTAGCTTAAAGCAAGTTCTCAAAAATCCAAGGTAAGGGTTCAATGTTCGACACGATTCGAACAAGAACGGTTTTAAAACAAGAAGACAGTGCTTGACACGATTGAAACAAAGTCCAAGTTCAAGTTTGACACGATTCAAACGAGAACAAGTTTAAAAATCTTTAATGTTAAACTTCTTGGGGAACAGCAAAAGGTTTAAAGATTCAAATCTGGCGCGCAAAGGTTAAGACTGAATAAGCACGACACAAAGCAAACTGGGAATGTCTTTACTTCACTGGGGAGATAAAGACAGACACCAACAAAAGACCACAAGCAACACAAAGCACAAAGATGCGAAGATGCTAGGGTATGATGCGTATGCTTAGCTATATGCGAGAAACGACGTGAGCGACGCAAAAACAGAGAGGAGAAAAGATAACACAAGCCAACACCCTGAAATCCAAACATCAAGCATAACCGGGCAATCCTCTCTCATTGGAGGTGGCAGATCCATGCCAAAAATACAGTACTACCAACTCTTCATGTACCAACTTGATTTCATAAAACATCTTGATTCCAGAGTAAAACTTAGTTCATCTTTGAGTTTTCTTAAAACTTTCCGCTTCCAAGAATCAGATGAAAATGACGAAGTCATTGTATTCAAAGACCAATAACAACTCTTGTGACTAAGAATTCTGTCGTCTAACAGCTGACTTCTCTGGGGACTCTTGCATAAAGAGCTGGGGTTTAAACGGGAACAAGGTTAATGAGCCAAGAATAGACTCTGGTACTCAAATAAGAATTGGTTGAGATAACATATAACCCGCTTCATGAAGGAAAACCGGTAGGAGCCAGAAAGGTAACCTCATTAGAGATAGAACCAAGAAATGGATTCCAATAAAGGTATCTAGAATGATTGATCATCACGGCTAAACGCAACTAGATGACATTCTAGAAAGGATCCGCAATGAAGGTTAAACCGAAAAACGGTCTTCTCTGGGAAAAGATATCCAAAGTGATGGAACAACAGGATCAAGTATGACCGGTTGGTGCTTTAGAAGTAACCTCTAAAGTGATGGAACAACAGGTTCAAGTATGACCGGTTGGCGCTTTAGAAGTAACCTTGTTGGAGATAAAACCAAGAAATGGGCTCCAACAAAGTATCTAGAATGATTGATCATCAAGGGTAAACGCGACTAGATGACATTCTAGAAAGGATCCGCAATGAAGGTTGAACCGAAAAACGGTCTTCACTGGGAAAAGATATCCAAAGTGATGGAACAACAAGTTCAAGTATGACCGGTTGGCACTTTGGAAGTAACCTCTAAAGTGATGGAACAACAGGTTCAAGTATGACCGGTTGGCACTTTGGAAAAAGAAGAACCTTATTGGAGATTGAACCAAAAAATGAGCCCTAATAAAGGTATAGAATCTGATAGGTTAGTACCAGAGTTGCATAACTGAAGATAAGGCTTCCTGGGGAATACCCAATTACGGTTGCAAAAAGGTTGAATAATACCAAAGATAGATAAGCTGCTTATTAGAGACTGCCAAGCTTCTTCAAGAGATTACGGCTTCAAAGATATGTTGATATCACAATAATGCTGGAGTAATAATTATGTCCTGAATGAGGGTCTTGTAAGAGATTCTTCTTGCGAGAAACGGTGCAAAATAAATGCACGTTCAAAGATAGGTTTGAAAACCACACCTTCTAGGGATCAAAGTTCAATCTAGGAACAAGCTAGAAAGAAACGATCAAACAAGACTCCAATTGAGGAATGAACTCAAATGGGGATTTATCTAATCCACATGTGGAAAAGATAACTGAACCAACCATCATCCACGAGGATCAGACTCTGTGGGGAATTCAGAAAGAATGGGCACTTTATGCCTAGGGCTGACTTTCTATTGGAGAGAATAGACTAACCCAATCACTTGGGGAGATAAACACCCAAGTGAACAAAAACAGGAAAACACCAGAGAAAGAAGCAGAAATGCTAAGATGCTATGCATATGAGTGTTAATGCCATGCCTATGCTTATGCTGACAAAACAGACAAAAAGCGAAACTGGAGACGAACCAACATCTCGATAAGGGTACCCAGCCAAACTCGACAGGTTGGGTGAAGAAGAACCAACAACTTTACTGGTAAAAAGAGTATCCCACTTTAAGGAATAACATCAAAAGGATTGCCGTCATGAGCTTGATCTCTTTGTTGGTAGAGGATCCATGGAGAATGTCAAAATTAGCTGACGTGACAGCTTATTGGGGAGCTAACAAAGTAATTATGCATTCCACTGGCATAACTACCATCTTCAAATCTTATCTGCCCCAGGCTACATGGTCTTCCAGAAGACGATAACAAGAGGATTTTATAGAAGAATTGGCATACAAAGTGTTTCAATATCTTCAAACTCTTGGAGAGATCTTGACGTAACTGCCCCAGATTAACTGCATTCACATAACAAGGTCCTTGAACTCGCTTTAGACTGGTTGTTTGACAACTGGGGAAGAGATGCCCAGACTGATTGGCCTTTTAGAGATTTACTGAATCTCGACTTGACTGCCTCTGATTAACTGATAGGTGAGGGTAAGTTACCAAAAGGATTTCACAGAAGAATTGACGCACCAGATGCTTGAAAAGAAATAAACTTAGACATGATTGTCCCCCGTTCAACTGTATTCGTAATACTCTAGCTGTAGCAGAAACGACTGGGGGAATAAAGCTGCCCATGCTGATGGGTTACTGAAGATAAAACTTGTCATAAGATGATCTTAAGAATATTTGCCCCAATATTCTGAACTGTAGCGTTTTACCTCTGACTCACCAACTCTTGGGATAATAGGTTGGCAAACCTCACACTTGATTGCCCCTGACTGAGTCAAACTTCCTTTATCAAGTTCAATTCCTTGACTGATCGCAATTGTTGGGATTCCTTGACATTGAATGGTATTGCAAACAAGGGTTGTTCATTAAGATTGGCAAAGTTATGCAAAAAATCACGCATGGTTTTAAAAAAACTTTTGATGGAAGCACACGCTGATTGATTAAATCAGGAACAAAGGTGGATCTGATTATTTATGAAGAAGTGACTAACATACGCGAAATAGTAAAGATTATTAGGAGTCAGGTTACCCAACCTTGCTGTAGTATGCTTTTTTAAAACAACCTTACCTCAATTAGGTCTTTTAAGGGTTGTAACGGTATGGTTCATGGTTTATGAAACAAAAGATAAAGGCTCAAATCCTACGCTCAGTTAACTCAAGATATACGTTCAAATCTCCGAAAATAGGAAGTCACTTGATTTGAAAGCTAACTGGCGCCTTATGTGAAGCGCTCGTGTTTGAATGCATAACCGAGTTAAACTGAGAACTACCCTGCCCCAAGGTTGAGATTATGATTTTTTTCATTGTGTAAAAAACTCATACTTCTAGGCTCGAAGGGGTTAACGAGGGATGAACTGAAACAAATGCCTTACATCCTCGGCGAGGTTAATTTAAAAGCATACCACAACAATTATGAATATGAGGTTTTCATCATCCTCCCCAATCTTTGTTTAAACAAACAATTTGAAACACAGGGTGAAAAAATATATTTTTTGAAAATAACAGTAAATGAGTGAAACGAATGGATTTAATCTAAAAGATGCACAAACATTTCATCAATCTTGCCGAGTAAAACAAAGCTTATAAGCAAATACAAATTCAAAGTGCAAAGGAAATACAATAAATTTGCTGAAACAGCCAAAATATTGCCAGCTTTAGGGAATCAAATACAGAAAATCAGAGAGGAGACACCTAATCCCTTATCCTCCATAGCATCACTTATCTCATGAGCGGGTAAAGATTGTTCTTGATGATAGGCTGGGAGCCGTCGAAAGACAAAATGTTTCTCTCTACTAAGTCCTTCACAATATGTTTCAAAGCAAAACAACCTTCTAAGTTGTGGCCTGGTGCGCCTTCATGGAATGCACAATGAACATTGGGATTATAAGAAGGTGGGAGCGGATCAGGAGGTGGGCCTGATGACCTTGTAGTTATTAATCCTTGTTGCACCAAAACAGGATACAATGCTGTATACGTCATAGGAATGGGAGAAATCGGAGGCCTTCCACCCTTTCTTTTGCCTAGAATACTCTGGCGAAAAACTTGAGTCTGTTGGCGATAGGCAGGAGCATTGGGCGCTCGTTGATACGCTGGTGGTTGTGGAACCGGCTGATAAACAGAAGCTTGGTGGTTGAATGTTGGCACAATGGCGGCCATATAAGGTTGCTGAACAGGATAACACTGTTGTTGCTGCTGATGTTTCCAGTACTGATTCTTCCTCTTTTTGCTTGTCATCACTGCGCTAGTTTCTCCTTCCCATTTGAAGGATTTCTTGTCATCGTTGCTCGAACTATCAGTTTTCTTGGTCATTTTTCCACTCTTCAAACCAAGCTCTACTTTAATCCCCACAGCAACAATATCGGAAAAATTAGTAGATACGCTACTGATCATCCTTTCGTAGAATTCCGGTCTCACCGTGTCGACGAACCAATCAATTAACTCTTTTTCAGATAAAGGTGGCTCTACTTGTGAAGCCAACTCCCTCCATCTTTGTGCGTACTCTTTGAATGATTCAGTGTTCTTCTGAGTCATGGTCAATAGCTGCCTACGATCAGGTGCCAAGTCCAAGTTATACTTATAGTGCTTTATGAAGACATCCATAACATCTTGAAAACATTTAATCTGAGACTGGTCTAAGCTTAAATACCACTTTGCGGCAGCGCCCTTCAGGCTGTCCTGGAAACAATGGATCATCAACTTATCGTTATCCATATAGGCCGCCATCCTTCGGAGATACATGACCAAGTGTGCTTTAGGGCACGTAGCACCAGAGTACAATTCGAAGCTAGGTAAGTTGAATTTTGGTGGAATTACTAAGCCAGTGACCAGACACATATCCTTAAGGTCAGAGCTGAAGACATCATCTCCCTCCATGGCCTTCAGCTTTCTCTGCATAATCTCCATATTGGCTCTTAATTTCTCATTACTGTCATCCCCTTCCCTGGATATGTTGTCATTAATAAAATGATGCTGATTTTGAGAAACGGGTTGAAATTGGGTTTGAACCACAGGTGAAGTATAAGTTGGGATAGCTTGTTGGTTTTCACCAAACAAAGGTGCAGCTTGTTGGGTGGACTGAGGAGCTGTGGCCCGCATAAACTCAAATGACATCCCCAAAGTAGTGTCCACAACAGGTATGACTGGCGGCTCAACAGTTGTAGTGATGACTTCTGAGATTACAGTAGCCTGTGTATCCATTTTTGCTTGTATAACATGCAAAACCTCCATGATCTGCCCCATTCCTCCTCGGAGCTCACTCAATTCATTGTTGACTCTGTCTATTTCACAGTACTGTTCAGACATCTTTGTCGAGTTTGGCTCGGATGATGATTCAAAGACGATTCTGGTGGGAAAACAGTGACATGAGGCGAAGACAGAGAGGAAATGCACATGCTATGATGCAAATGAGATGCTAATACAAGCCAAATGGTTTCGAGAAACTCAAAGGCAAGTTGCAAAATTTTTGGAAAATTGAAAAGTTTTTGTTTTAAAATCCCTGATCTCTATTGATCTTTTGAAAAGGAAACAAACATTTGAGTTCCTCGAAATCAAAGGGCTAAGAATGCTTGAATGTAGAGATGCATAAAGCACACGAGCACAAACATATGTACACACAACAACACAAACAAACCCTAGGTTTATAGGTCTTATGAATGGAGTCATGGTCTACCCATCCCAATAAGTATGTACTACTGGTTTTCAGCTGCAGAACAGGGTTCTAAAAAGTTCCCAGAGTCGACAACCCATCTTTCGGATTTTATCAACTTTCCAATTGCTTGGTGATCGATAAAATTCTCAAGAGAGTCTCGTCTGAGTGTAGTATCGCGTAGCAACCATTTGGGATTACTCCCTCACAGTCATCGCACTACGTCCTAAATAGGCCAAGTGGGGTAAAAGGGTAACTAAAGGTCATCAGTATCTCTGGCTCCTAGGTCGAAAGTAGTAATGCATCCACGATTGCTCGTTCAACATTTACCACTTCAGAGAGGGCCTCAACTGAGTGTAGACTTCAAGTTCCCTCCTTTGGGATTTCTCCCTCGAAGTTCCCTTGACTATGTCCACGATTCTTAAGCATAGGTGTTCTCTCAAGTCCGGGTTAGGACTTATCTCACCCACTGATATCATGTTAACCCAAACCAAACAGGATAATATCAAGCATAGAACAAATATACAAGCATACAAGCAGATATGACATACAGGCAATCAAACAAGTAGATAAGCAAACATGAATAACATAAAACAAGATAGGCTTAACCCTCTTAGGAAAGGACCAGCAATAGGTCTAACTTTCCCCAGCAGAGTCGCCATTTCTGTTGCGGTGAAAATCGGATAACAAATTATTAATTAATTTGCATCAGTTTCTTTTACAACCGACTTTGATTTATCCAAAGGAAAGGTTCAAGATCGTTAGAAAAAAACCTAAAGGGAAAGATCTAAGGTTCGGGGGTTGGTTACGCCTAGGGAAGGTATTAGCACCCTAAACGTCTGTAGTACTCTACGGGAGCCTCTTGTTAATGTTATCTTATGTTTGCTAAAGGTTCTATGCTAAAGGCTTGAAACCCTAGGGGTTAGTATCTAAGTATACTCGATAAAGCATCGCACTTTACGCCTACGTATCCTCGGGAGTAGAATCAGAGTATGCGTAGTTCTACTTCTACTGAATGATTGACTGTGGTCAATATCCAGAGGGGAAATGAGTACAAGCTCATTATAGAGTTTAGGAACTCTCTAAATCTAGTTGAGATGGACCTATGTTGAAGTTAGTCAGTAGGGGAAAGTGATAAATTCATTATGATGAATATCACTAAGAGTTGAAGAACTCTTCCTAAAGCTAGTTATGATTTCTATGGCTCTGATGAGGCCAAGAAACAAAGTTTCTTCCTAAGAGGTTACTTAGGTTAAGATGGGGGCTATGACTTTAAGAGTCAACACTATTAACCTTCCTTTGGACTAGGGGAAAAACAGTTGATAATAACAAAAGATAAGACATGATAAAAGCTAAGATATTGATATAATAGAGATAAAAACATAAGCATGAGGATGGCAATATGTTTCATGATAAAGTATGGATAAACATGATTAAAAGAGTACATCAATATGCTTCAATCTTTAGGAAGACAAACATAAAGAATGATATAAAAGAACACATCAATATGCTTTAATCTTTAGGAAGACAAACATATAGAATGATATTAAAGATGATAATTAAAGAAAGATGACATTCATATACAAGTCAAGGATATGACAAATCAACATGGATATATTAATTCACGATTAAACAAATCAAAGATGTTTAAAAATGATATTGATAATTAAACCAAAAATTGATAATTAATTGACAAGGCAATTGAAATTAGCAATTAACAACACAAATTGGTAATTAAAAATTAACTACATATGGATAATTAACATTTAGAAATTAACAATTAACCATACATTGAAAATACAAATGACAAATCTCAAAATCAAGACACAAATTGATAATTTAAGAATTAACAACATGATTAAAAATAACAAATAGCACAATTAGAATTAATGATACACTTGAGATATAATTGATAATTAAATGAAAAGCTAATAAAACAATTAACAATTAATTAACAATTAACACAATTGGAAATTAACAATACAATTTAAGATGTAATTAATAATTAAGATTAAGAGCTAACAACACAATTAACCATTAATTAATAATTAATAAAACATAAAATTAACCACATGAATATTCAAGCATAACAAATAAAATAAAACAAAACACGCAGGGGGGATGCATGTAAGCATTTCTGATCAGTCAAAATAACAAAGGAAATTAATTGGGCCAGAACATGGGGTACGGGTAGCACAATGGGCCCAGGCGAAATGGAGGTAAGAAAAGCAAAGAAAAAAAACAAAAGGATGGTCTGGGCAGGATCGAACCCAAGACCTCCTTGATACACGCGCACGGTTTTACCACTGGGGTGGCTATACATCCATTGTATATGCCACCGCAAACAATATTTAAACCAAGGGCGAATGAATAAATGTCAATTAAAAACCAACAGGCGAAGGATTATGGTACCGGTACGAGATATTACGTGACTGATACATAATATCATGTACTCATCAATAGGTCACCTAAAAATTAAAAAATAGCAAACAGACAAACAAAGCACTCAACCATTCCCTATTTGCCACGTCCTCAACTGCTCCATGTATACATGCAAAAACCTTAAAGCTAAACGTGAAACACCAACAGGTCATGGTGATCGTCTCACTCGCTCACTCAACTACAAGCTCATTTTCTACCAAAACCAACCAAGTAAAATACCAAACCGCATGGCTCACAAAGCAGAACATCATCAAGTATTAAGCTGCTCAAGATAGCAAATGGAAATTAAATTAAAATGGACATGAACATCCTAAAGGCTTGTAAACACGCAGAACTTAATGCCAGTAAGAAACGTTTTTATACACTTTTAATGAAGTACACAAAACACAAAACAAAATAGTAAGCACAACTTTCCATGGAACAAGTCACATAAAACGCAAGTTGGTACTACATGGCTACATTTGTTGGTTAAAGCCTCTTCCCATTCTCTTCTAAAACAAAGAAACGGGGCATCATTCCACAGTACTCAGAACGTAAGGCCACAAGAGCCTTAAATCAAAACCAAGTAATGACCAAAATATGGGGAGAAAATGAAAGGGAAAGGTGCATTCAACCCTGAACCAATGTTACACACCAAACCTAGCAACTATATGATTGTGTTAAAACCAACAAGTGTATGCTATATGAGTTTAAATAATGTGTTCATACAGTTAAGGTAAAAAACAAATGATAGGCGTCACCTGGTGGAGTAAGTCTTCTCACCTTGAGATCCTTGAAGCGACTAGAACAACCCTCCTCAATCCTATGCGTGTTTCACTTCTTACTAACACACTCCTTGCTTGAATGAATAACTCCTCTAAGAAATGTGATGAGATGTGTGGTTGTTAGCGATATTGGTTCGGTGCTCTTACAGTTTTCTTGGAGCAGTGGTGGTTTTGTTTTGGGACTTTTGGTGTCAATGGTTGGTGTTGCACACAGGGAACAAATTTATGGTGTTCCGCAAAGAGAGGTAGTGAGAGGTATTGTTGATGATGGTCCCTCCCCCCCCCCCCCCCAAACGAAAATGGAGACCCTCTTATATAGGCCCATCAGATTGGATCCTCGCCTTGAAACTTAGTGGACCTCTTTTGAATTGCAAATAGAGTCGTTGAGTACATACTGCATGCATGGACTTCTTTGTTGATCAACCTTGAGCCAAGTGCCAAATGTTTTCTTGTTCTAATGGCTTTTGTCAGCAAAAGAAAAGAGCAAATATCCGAAGAAACCTTGATGTGGAAACTTTACACAATGGAATTTGTTTTTAACCTTTGATGTGTCAACCACAAAGTACAAAAGGCATGGTACCTTGATGTTGGTTTGCACGAGTTTGTGGCAAGTGATGTTGGGGACTGATGGACTGGCAAGTTGAATAATGTACTTGGTGGTTCAGGTTTTTTTGGTTTAAATTGGAACAATAGTTGCAAAGAGGCTGAACCAAATGAGGTCCAAACATCAAATTCTTTGGTTTTTTTTTTGAAAAAGGAAACATGTAATAGGGTTGGCAAATTGAGAATGGATTTGGTTTCTTTTAAATTAATTATGACATGCTAAATAAATTAATAACTATTAATTAAAAGGTTAATTAAATAAAATAAAAAAACCACATTAACAATTAGTCAAAATAAGTAAACTAATGCAAAAATTAAATTGTGATTAATTTAGACTAATAAAAAAAAGGTCAATAAAATATAAATAAAAAAATAAAATGAGCCATATACTAAAACAAATACTAAATTAAAATATAGAGGAAAATAAATAAAAAACAACAACTAGTAAAAAAGTGAGGGTAAAATTTAGGGTGCAACAGTATGCATGCTCCAGAACTTCACAGCTGCTAAACTCATCCACTACTAGCATGAATTGCTCCAAGGGCTCCAATGCCGTATGCAAGATTTTCCACTGACCTCACCCAGCCAGCAATAGAGATAAACCCCGCAATCCAAGACAGTCATTCCTATCATTCTTCCGTATGATAACCTGGAATACTTTTGATTTATGGTAAATCTCCACTTCTGAACGCATTCAGGAAATAGACTTCCATGCAATCAACACATGATCCACTTCAGTCTTCACAAATACTTACATCCTCCCTCCAAGGGACCCTTCTACTCCATCATTCTCCCGGATGATCATGTAGATACTTCTTGGACACGATGCAAGTAACCAGTTCATCACAGAACCTGAAATCCTTCACCAAGGATAACTAACCCAAAGATGTTCTAACATCAGTTAGGACATCCTCCACACATCACAGACACCACACACCATGGTTATTAATATGCTCCACTACTGGACTTACTATCAGCATAGTAATCCATACTGAAGATCTTCACACAACACTAACCCACCAGCTTGAACAAAGAAGCCTTCAGGAACCCAGGGAGAAATAAACTCTCAACCACCAAGAAGGTATGCTTCCATTCTCAACCCAGAACTTCTGCCACAAGCTCCCAGAGAACTAGAACCTTCAATAATTTCAACTAACTACTCTTCTACAAAAGAGCAATCAATTTTAAGCATCGTGCTTGAACGCACATTATGAAACCAATCAAATGCCACCTTTTGATTGACCTCACACATCCTCAGAACTCCCACAAGATACCCTGATCTACTAATGAAACCAGATCTTCAAGTCACATGAACTACTTGCCCTATAGCAAGACATCTTGGATCCACCAAGCCTCTTAGTCATGTAACATCTTCCCATCCACAGCTCCCGCAAACTGTATGAGATAGACCTTTTTGAAGCATCCATAACTTTCATTCTCCTGTAGATCGCCTTATCTTAAGCTGATGTGCCACATCACCAGCTGAGACTTCTGATGTTAAGCTAGATGTCAAAACATTATGACATCCAGCTGTTGAATTTAGTTCTTCCTTTTGCCACTTAGAAGAACCTCCTTCCTTTGCAGAAACAGATTTCCATGCTCTCACAGACTTGATTCAACAACCAAGTTTTGAGTAGAAAACCTCCATTCTGCTTTGAAACTCCAAAGAATTCAAACCTGCCACGTCTGAATCTTCAGAAAATAAGTAGTCCAAGACTACCCCATAGCTATACTAAAGAATGCCACTTCCCTTAGTAGAGCCGCTAGTAGAAAGCTAGAGATAACTGCCACTTATCCTCGACCTTCACAACTAGAGCAAACACTATGCTCCAAAGCACCTGGATCAGAAATAAACAGACCCAAGCTGTAACCATCAATATTATGATGTCTTCATAGTCTTCCATCTCCATCTTCAACAGCATCACCATCTGGACAAGTAATTCACAATACTTTCCAAGAAACAGATGCTAAGCCAATAATCCCAGGTCAACACCTAGGAGACTTTTGAGCGAATGCAGAACCCCTCCCATGATTCTCCAAGCCTCTGATGAAAAGATGTTAGAACATCTGACAGAACATCCTCAATCTTGACTTTCAAGGATAATCAATTAAATACTTGTGGATTCCACAAGTAGCAATTGATCTTAAATCCTTGTACAATAACCCTTATCCAAATCCAGCATATTCTGAATATCCCAAGATATTCCTCATCATGTTGTCTTCTTCAGTTTGTGCAAGTTGTTAAGATATCAAGGCTGCCCCTTGACTCAAGCTCTTAAGATTCTCTCTGAACGAATCCTAATTGCCTCAACTATGAGAACTCATTCTTAGGGTTGAAAGTATGAGTTCTTCCTTGCACGTTTTTGTGAATGCTGAAAATAAATCACCTCCACGGTCTTCACTTTGTGTGTCAAGGAAACACCTTCTAGTCAGAAGAGTAACTAGAAGACTTCAGATACACAACATAAATGTCTTTATGAGTGGACATGAGAGAATTCTCAAGCATCTTTGACAACCTTGCTATTCAAACATCTATCAAACTCCTAGAGCAAGAACCTGATAATCTTTACACCTCAACACATCTCCTCTTCAACTGACTCCAAGTTGTACCAGGAAACAAGCTTCCAAGTACCAAGTCATCATACTAGATATCTGACCACAAGTTCCTTCACTCCATCGATCCCGACTCTGGAATTAAAGAATGCAGATACGTTTAAGATTATAGAGGCCGACTATTGAGACCTTCCACCAACTGTCTTCAGTAACAACTCCAAAATCCCATAATTCTATAGCTCTTCCATCAGAAACATATGCAGCGGAACCACCAAGGAACAGATCCTGCTTGCCCTTATAAGATGTCATAACATCTTATAAGACACACCAACAAGAGAATTAGCCGCTTCTCCTATAGTTGTTGTAGAATCTCCGCAACAACATGAACAACCTTCGGGTTGCTCCCTTCGATCTAGAACATTCATCTCATCCATTAATACCCTTGGGTATGTTTGAGTTGATTGATCTGATCTCCATAACTCCTCCTTGTTTAAACGCCAGAAAGTATCTCCCAAAGATCTCATCCAGAACCAGACAGGATGCCTGCTCTGATACCAATTGAAATTCTGGCCTATGCAGACATCTGATGTCTTAGAAAATGTCAAGACATTGTGCTGAATAATCTCTTAAACTTGGAGGCTCAACTGCACACTGATACCTTGAAAATCAATATTGCACACTCTCAGATGTCATGACATCTGATCCAACATGTCAATCAAGAACACATACAACAAGACAGTAAAGTGCAGAATGTAAATAACACAGTAATTGTTAACCCAGTTCGATGCAATTGACCTACATCTGGGGGATTCCAATCCAAGATGAAGATTTCACTAACTTTAGAATGTTACAAAGCTAAACTCCCACGTTTACAAATTTATTCCTAACATCTACCCCATGAATATCTTTTCCAAGGCTAAACTCAATGATATACAACCCTGATATGAGATACCCCACTCACACCCTAATAACAATTTGTGCTATCTCTATCTGTCATATCCCAAATTTTGACCACTAATATTACCCATCGTTGTGCAAATCATCATCATAATATAGATGAACCATTAGTTTCCCCAAAGATGGGTGAGCATCCACTACAATCAGACTTAGGGTTTCAAGCCTTCTCAGAGCTCTTAGACAAAGGATCAATCAAGGAATGACATGATCTTCAACTTGTCTAGCCTCTCAAACATCCTAAATAGATCAAGAGGACTCCCACATCAAGGATCAAGCACAAGGTTGCAACATTCCAAGTGGATTAAGCCTCGAGATCGCCAGTGTCACCAAATTAGGGTTTGGTCAACCAGGGCCTCTAGATGGAAATTTTCCTCTGGGCATGAGCCAATACTTCAAATCATAACCTATGATGCTCCAAGGGACATCTTGGACTCAATCATCAAGTCAATTTAACCTCTGGGGATGCATTCACAAAAAATCAGGAATTAGGGTTATTTGACCTAATTCACCCCTAAGTTGTCTTTTGGGGAAAAACATTAGCCAAGACCTCAAGACATGATTTAAAGGTATCTAATACACCACATTGATCCATTTGCAACAATGGAATGATCCAAGAAGCTTGAGCAACAAGTTTCAATTTCATCAGAACCACAATTAGGGTTTCGCGAGAAAAGTCAACTGTATCTTTGACTTTTGACCAGGACATGCTCCCAAACCCTAGGACATGATTCAATACACCCTATAACACCTATTAAATCAATCCTTCAAGTTTGATTTAGGTCAAGGACTTGATTTCATAGAGGATCGCACAGTTTGGAATTCATCTGATAAAAAGTCAATTGTGCCCAAAAGTCAAACTTTGACTTTTTGAGATTTTTCACAATTATGGTTTTTTAACCCTAAAATGATGTTAATGTATGAATGGAATCATCATTCATCAAGAAAAATTAAGAAAAGTGGGATAACTTGTAAAAGGGGTAACCATAAAAACTTAGAAATTTTTCTAAGTTATGGAACAAAGTGGCTTGGGTACCAACTTTGGAGGATCATAACTCCTAAACCACAAGGCCATTTTTCCCCATCCAAAGCTAGATTGTAGCTGTCATGGAACTCTACAAAAGCTTCAAACATAACTCATTCCAATTCCTCATGGATTTTAAGTTATGGAATAATCAAAATCACAAAAAGTGAAAATGTCACTTTTTTCCAACACTTAGAGAAATTTTCACTAAGTCAGAATCTGCCTTCACTTTTTTCCAAATATAGGGGCATTTTTCACTTGGATCCAAAAAGTATCAAAACCAATTATGATCAAACAATTGTTGTATCATATGAGGGCTTTCCAAAATGGCTAAGAACTCCATCAAAGTCCACTTGAGCCATGAGATATGACAATGCCAATATGCCTTGCTGCCAATTGTCATGGCAAGGCAGATTTTGGAACCAACACTGATCCCAAGCCTCCCAAGTCTTTGGAACCAAAAATAACATGCCAAACCTAAAAATGCCTAAAAGAGGGACAAGACTCCAATTTTGGATTAGAGCATTCAATGCATACACCAAGGTGGCATGGACTGACCCATTTCCAACTGAATTCACTCAAGACTTATCCAAGACCAAGGGGACCAGTAGCATGTGGCCTAACCTCTAGTCAATGGCTAGAGGAGACTTGGATTCTCATTGCTCAACATTGGCCAAACCTCTGCTGTAGTTGCCATTCACTATTGCAGCCAAAACAAACTTGCTCTTCTATAAATAGAGCTCAATTGTGTTCCGTTTGAATACACCAAAGCACTTCAACACTTGCTTTCCTCAAAATCTCTTTCTCTAGGCAAAAATACCTTCTTTAGCAAGGTAACTCTGAGTTTTTGAGTTACAAAGCATTTCCACCACAGCTTATGATCCAAACACATCCAATATATCATATCTAAGTTGTCCAAACTCTCACAAATGACCTGTAACACCAAAATCACAAAGTCACCTCTCAAAACCTCAAAATAGGAATTTTGTGCATTTTTCAAGCCATGTCTTGATTCAGTCACTTTCCAAACCAGATAAAACCTCAAACACACTCCAAATATCATTCTTGAACTGTCCCAAATGGTTCCCCCCATCTGGAACACCATTTGAGAGAGTTTCTATTTTGGCCACTTTTGCCCCTTTTGCAAGAAAGAACTCAAACTTGTTCCTGAGGTTTCCAGCTGATTCCAACCATCCTAAAAGCTTCTAAGAGATCATTTGAAGTTGTTCAAAGCATCAAATCATTTCTGGAACAAGTGGCTTGGCAGATTGCACAAAAGCTCCAAAAAGAGGTAAGCATCACAACTTGTGTAACACCCCTCTTTCCCATTTATGAAAAATACATAAAATTCTATGAAAATAATCAGAGTTTTTACACCAAAATAAAGTAGGATGCCACATTTGCAAAACCAACATCGAAACTCCTTTTATTAATCGAAATAAAACAGCGGAAATAATTCATTTAATTAAATCACGGCCACATGCCAACAACAAATAAAATTCACATCAACTAGTGGTTCACCGGGAAGGTTCAACAGAATAAAGATACGTAACAAAATCTCAAGTAAATTGATAAATAAAAAAATCTCCCAAAATATCCCTGTGTTACGTATCAGAGCACTCCTAAGACTCGAACAAGCAACACGCATATCCACGCATCCTAAGTACCTGGATTATCTGTACTTCCGAAGAAGCACAGACACAACAACAACAGAGGGGTGAGAACTACATTCAATATTAAAAGTGAATAATACATATAAGAAGTAGCATCTCACATAAATAAACAACATGCAATCACGACCTACGGTCATATTCAATCACCATCAGTCAACAAATAACAAATGAAATGCGACACGACACGGACACAATGCATGTGGTACCAACGACAAGGTTCATTCAATCGAACCCAGATAGATCACATACACCTCTACTTGGTAATGATTTATCCCCACCATTCTCCATATCGAAGTACGGATGAATCACATACACTCCTCCTAAGCAATGATTCATCCCACCATCACCATGAAATGCATGACACAGAACGCATATTAAAACACATGTATTATAACATAGATACATGCTCACGATCCTCCTGATCACACCATCAAACACATCATCATCATTCAATACCATAAGATTATTTCACATCACCTAACCCACTTAATTATTAATTAATCCTCCAAAAATTATTAAATTAATTAATTTCATAACCATTGTTACATCCCTCTACACCTGGCATCTATCCTCATCCTATCAATCCAAGAGGAACCAATTTCGATGCGAAAACGGGAAAGAAATCGCAAAACGGGGAATTTCTGCACTCACGATGTCCATACGCATATTGACCTGGGTCATACGCGTAATGACCAGCTCCCTCGCCCTTCCTGCGCGTACCAGACGCATAAGGCGTCCTGCCTCGCCCCACCATACGCGTACTGACTAGCTTCATACTCGTATGGGCAGAGACCCATTTTTCTTCCAAAATCCAACTTCCAGATCTGCTTACGCATACGGCTACTCTCATTCGCGTATTGCCTTGCCACCATACGCGTACCCTTACGCATATGGGCAGAGGGCTGTGTCAATCCTTCCTTGTGCCCTTCTCGTACGCGTAACGCTTCCCATCCTGCCTAGCCTTACGCGTAACGCCCTCCCCAATACGCGTACGGCCAGATCTATTACACAAACCTGTTTTCTCCACACCAGATTATGTTTTGCTACGAATTTCACTAATTTTCATTCCAAACCAGTCCTAAAATTGATTCTACATTGATTTTAGGTCCTATTTTTCATCTTCTCTCTTGTACTTATTATTACTAATCAAGATTTACAGGTCTTAGAGTTAATTTCTTCTCCCTAAGCTGTACCAAAATTAGGGTCTACACAGTCAAGATCAAACAGCATCAACAACATCAATATATCAACGATTCGACAGTTCAACAACACGAAAATCAACATAGATTCACAAGTATACACCTCAATCATACAACAACATATAATCAAATAATTTCTTACGGGGTTAAGGACTCCCCACTACCCTTATACGATCAATTCACCAAATATTAAACAATTTTCCCCCCTTTACCTCGAATTTGTTCAGAAATCTGCAAAGGAATTGAGAAGAAAACTTGCCCTAGCCCTTGTTCTTCCTCTTCTTAGTTTTTCTCCTTCTATCACTCAAAATTTCTGATTATGGCTAATCCCTTACCAATTCCCACTAATTAGTCTCAAATTACTAAACTGCCTTCACCAATTCTATTATCCCATTATCTAATTAATTAAATCAGCTTTTATTTTACTAAATAATAATAATAGTAATGATAATAATAACCATAATAATAATATGAAATAATACTATTAATAATAATAATAATAATAATAATAATAATAATAATAATAATAATAATAATAATAATAATAAACTCCATATTGCTATTAAAGGACACACCCCCTAAACAAGGCCAAGCAATTAAAAATAAAACTAGGCGATTAAATAATTAAAAATGGGGTGTTACAACTCTCCCCCACTTAAATTATTTTCGTCCTCGAAAATGTACCTGATGGAAACAGTTCTGGATACGACTCCCGCATCCTACTCTCTAATTCCCAAGTCACACTTCTGCCAGCAGCTCCTCCCCAAGCTACTCTCATCAGAGGTATCTCCTTTCCTATGAGTTGCTTCATCTTGCGATCCTCGATCCTTAAAGGCATCACCTCCACTGTAAGATTCTCCCTGATTTGTACTTCATCCCTCTGAATAACATGAGACGAATCTGAAACATACTTCCGAAGTTGCGACACGTGAAACACAAAATGCAAGTTCGAAAGTTTCGGTGCAACGCCACTTTGTAAGCAACTGCACCAACTCTCTACAAGATCTGATACGGTCCAATAAACTTAGGATCCGACTTCTTAGATTTCAAAGCACGACCCACACCGGTCACTGGGTTAACTCTTAGGAACATGTGATCCCCTTCACTGAATTCTAATTATTTCTTCCGATTATCATAATAACTTTTCTTCCTACTCTGAGACGCCTTCATCTTTTCACAGATCATTTGAATCGTCTCAGTAGTCTGTTGCACAATTTCAGGTCCAAGCACCACATTCTCACCTGTTTCATACCAACACAGAGGTGTCCTACACCTCCTACCATACAAAGCTTCGAAAGGTGTCATTCCAATGCTAGAATGGTGACTGTTATTATACGTGAACTCAATCAATGCCAAATGAGTATCCCACGCACCACCTTTCTCCAACACACAGGCTCTCAGCAAATCTTCCAACGACTGGATAGTCCGCTCTGACTGACCATCGGTCTGTGGATGATAAGCCGAGCTCAACTTCAACTTAGAACCCAAGCCTTCCTACAGACTCCTCCAAATTTTTGAAGTAACCCTCAGATCTCTATCCGACACTATGCTCGACGGAACACCATGTAACATCACAATTATCCTGATGTAAATCTATGCCAGTTTTGACAACAGAAAACTGATGTTAATCGGTATAAAATGTGCGGACTTCGTATGTCGATCCACCACTACCCAAATAGCATGAAAGTCCCTTGCCGTATTCGGCAAACCAGTCACAAAATCCATAGCAATACTGTCCCGTTTCCATTCAGGAATCTCCAACATTTGCATCAATCCCGAAGGCTTCTGGTGCTCTACTTTTGACTTCTGACATGTCAAACAAGCATAAACAAACTGAGCTATGTCCCTCTTCATACCGGACCACCAAAACAACTTCCTCAAATCATGGTACATCTTTGTAGCTCCCGGATGAATACTCAAGCTACTCCGATGACTTTCTTCTAAGATTGCTTTCTTTAATTCCACATTATCCGGCACACAAATCTTGCCCCAGAATCTCAACACACCAACATTATCCACTTTAAAGTCACTATTAGGATCATCTCCTCCCGTAGGCATCAAGTCCACTAACTTCACATCCAGTTTCTGATTTTCCTTAATTACATCCAAAAAGTCATTATTCACCTTCAGCATACCCAATTTGATACTTCCAGGTGTAGTTTCACAAACCATACTCAAATCTCTGAACTCTTCAATCAATTCCATTTCCTTCACCATTAATGCCGACATATGGATTGTCTTCCGACTCAGAGCATCTGCCACAACATTAGCTTTTCCCGGATGGTAACTCCAATTGAAATCATAATCCTTTAAGAACTCTAACCACCTTCTCTGCCTCATATTCAATTCTTTCTGATCGAATAGATACTTCAGACTCTTGTGATAACTGAATACTTCAAATCTTGATCCAACAAATAATGTCTCCGGATTTTTAACACGAACACCACTGCAGCTAATTCCAGACCATGAGTAGGATAGTTTCTCTCATGCACCCTCAACTGTCTTGAAGCATAAGCCACTACCTTGCCACCTTGCATAAACACACCGCCTAATCCCATCTTAGACGCATCAAAATACACTACGAAAGAATCATTTGGACTTGGTAAAATTAACGCTGGTGTTGTAGTTAATTTCTTCTTCAGTTCCTCAAAACTCTCCTCACAGGCAGCATCCCAGACAAAAACTTGATTCTTCCTGGTCAACTGAGTCAATGGGAACGCCAATTTAGAAAACCCTTCAATGAATCTTCTATAGTAACCTGCCAAACCCAAAAAGCTTCTAATCTCCGTTGCGGTCTTCAGAGTTTCCCACTGAAGTACTGCACTTACTTTAGAGGGATCCACTACTTTACCATCACCAGAAATAACATGACCCAAGAAACTCACAGTCTTTAACCAGAGCTCACACTTCGAGAACTTTGCCAACAATTTATTATCTTTCAACACTTGCAATGCAATTCTCAAGTGACCTGCATGTTCTTCGTCAGACTTAGAATAAATCAGTATATCATCAATAAATACCACGATAAACTGATCCAGATAAGAGTGAAAAATTCGATTCATATATTCCTTAAATACACCCGACGCATTAGACACTCCGAATTCCATAAAGATAGGTCTGGTACCGGGTACAAGATCAATAGCGAATTCAACTTCCCTTGTCGGAGGCAATTCTGTGATGTCGTCTGGAAATACTTCAGGAAATTCATTCACTACTGGTAATTCATTAACTAAAGTTTTGCTTTCAACAGATAACGAGGAAAACACCGCAAACAGCTTCGCTTCGTCCTCCAACAACGCCCTTAACTCCTTGCTAGATAGTGAATCTGCTAATGCTTCCTCTTCAGGAGTAAGAAACGGTAACATCTTCCTGAAACAATCAATATACACCCGGTTGAACTCCAACCAGTTCATTCCCAAAATAACATCAAGATTACCGAGTGGCAAACAAATCAAGTCCACTCTGAAATCTCTACCAAACATGGTCAGCGGACACTTCAAACACACCAAAGAAGTAACCACGGAACCAATAGATAGAGTTTCAATTGTCATCCTCTGCTCTAGAGTAGATGGCACGATCCCTAATCTCTTCACACAGTCAACAGAAATAAACGAGTGCGTTTCACCCGTGTCAATGATAACAATCAAAGAAACATCAGTAATAAAGCAAGTACCTTTGACAGAACACTCCTCCTCAGTGGATTGGGCTCCCACCAAGGCAAACACTTTCCCACCAGCTTGAGACGCCTGAGACTTCTTCGGCTTCTCACAGTGAGTGCTGATGTGACCCTTCTCTCCACAATTATATCAAGTAGGCATAGTGGCTCTGCAATCAGCTATAACATGACCTGCTTTGCCACACTTGAAACACTTCTTCACCTCATTCTGACGGTTGTTAGCACGGTGACCCGCACCACCACATCGGAAACACTTGAGAGTATCAGCACCTGCTCCCTTCTCCTTTGGTTTCTTCCCCACATAAGCTTTCTGTTTCCCCTTATCAGCTGGAGCACTGTAAGGAGTACCTCCAAATCTCTACTTACCCTTCTTCTCATTCACAACCTTGTAATGAGCGATTCTGGCTCTGTTGTAATTATCATAAATTCTGCTTCTGCTTACCAGCTCTGGATAGTTTCTTATCTTCTGACAAGCAATACCCAATTTGATCTCGGGACGCAGCCCATTCTCAAACTTAAAACACTTCGAAGTCATAGCTTCTTCAGTATTGTAATTAGCACAATAATGAACCAGCTCCTCAAACTTAGCGGCATACTCAGCAACTGTCTTATCACCCTGTTTCAGCTCCAGAAATTCAACTTCTTTTGCACTACGAATGTCTTCTGGAAAATACTTTTCCAGAAACTCAGCTTGAAACACAGCCCAAGTAATCTCAGTACCTGCAGCTTCCAATCTCTGACGACTATTGTCCCACCAAGCCTCAGCCTCTCCTTCCAGCATATGCGTATCAAACCGTACCTTCTGAGCATCACTGCATCCCATGGTCCTGAAGATCTTCTCCAGAGCCTTCAGCCATTTCTGTGCAGCCTCTGGATCCAAGATACCTCCCTCATAAGTAGGCGGCTTATTGCTCTGGAACTGTGCTAAGTCGCGAAACTGAGCACCTCCAGCCTGATTGGCGTTCTCTACAGCCTGTCCCATGGCTTGCATAACAGCAGCAAGAGCAGCATCATTCCTTCCTGCCATACTGTTCAACAATCAACATAAGGTCAGAACACCAAATCAACTCCTATTCTAAGGACAGACTCAACTATAACACCTGGCCGGACGGACCGACCTGCTCTGATACCAATTGTAACACCCCACTTTCCCATTTATGAAAAATACATAAAATTGTAACACTCCATTCTACTTTGAAACTCCAAAGAATTCAAACCTGCCACGTCTGAATCTTCAGAAAATAAGTAGTCCAAGACTACCCCATAGCTATACTAAAGAATGCCACTTCCCTTAGTAGAGCCGTTAGTAGAAAGCTAGAGATAACTGCCACTTATCCTCGACCTTCATAACTAGAGCAAACACTATGCTCCAAAGCACCTGGATCAGAAATAAACAGACCCAAGCTGTAACCATCAATATTATGATGTCTTCATAGTCTTCCATCTCCATCTTCAACAGCATCACCATCTGGACAAGTCATTCACAATACTTTCCAGGAAACAGATGCTAAGCCAATAATCCCAGGTCAGCACCTAGGAGACTTTTGAGCGAATGCAGAACCCCTCCCATGATTCTCCAAGCCTCTGATGAAAAGATGTTAGAACATCTGACAGAACATCCTCAATCTTGACTTTCAAGGATAATCAATTAAATACTTGTGGATTCCACAAGTAGCAATTGATCTTAAATCCTTGTGCAATAACCCTTATCCAAATCCAGCATATTTTGAATATCCCAAGATATTCCTCATCATACTGTCTTCTTCAGTTTTTGCAAGTTGTTAAGATATCAAGGCTGCCCCCTTGACTCAAGCTCTTAAGATTCTCTCTGAACGAATCCTAACTGCCTCAACTGTGAGAACTCATTCTTAGGGTTGAAAGTATGAGTTCTTCCTTGCACGTTTTTGTGAATGGTGAAAATAAATCACCTCCACGGTCTTCACTTTGTGTCTCAAGGAAACACCTTCTAGTCTGAAGAGTAACTAGAAGACTCGAGATACATGACATAGATGTCTTTATGAGTGGACATGAGAGAATTCTCAAGTATCTTTGACAACCTTGCCGTTCAAACATCTATCAAACTCCTAGAGCAAGAACCTGATAAACTTTACACCTCAACACATCTCCTCTTCAACTGACTCCAAGTTGTACCAGGAAACAAGCTTCCAAGTACCAAGTCATCATACTAGATATCTGACCACAAGTTCCTTCACTCCATGCTCCCGACTCTGGAATTAAAGAATGCAGATACCTTTAAGATTATAGAGGCTGACTATTGAGACCTTCCACCAACCGTCTTTAGTAACAACTCCAGAATCCCATAACTCTAGAGCTCTTCCATCAGAAACACATGCAGTGGAACCACCAAGGAACATATCTTGCTTGCCCTATTAAGATGTCATAACATCTTATAAGACACACCAACAAGAGAATTAGCCGCTTCTCCTGTAGTTGTTGTAGAATCTCCTCAGCAACATGAACAACCTTCGGGTTGCTCCCTTCGATCCAGAACATTCATCTCATCCATTAATACCCTTGGGTATGTTGGAGTTGATTGATCTGATCTCCATAACTCCTCTTTGTTTAAATGCCAGAAAGTATCTCCCAAAGATCTCATCCAGAACCAGACAGGATGCCTGCTCTGATACCAATTGAAATTCTAGCCTATGCAGACATCAGATGTCTTAGAAAATGTCAAGGCATTGTGCTACATAATCTCTTAAACTTGGAGGCGCAACTGCACACTGATACCTTGAAAATCAGAACTGCACACTCTCAGATGTCATGATATCTGATCCAACATGTCAGTCAAGAACACATACAACAAGACAGTAAAGTGCAGAATGTAAATAACACAGTAATTGTTAACCCAGTTCGGTGCAATTCGCCTACATCTGGGGGATTCCAATCCTGGATGAAGATTTCACTAACTGTAGATTGTTACAAAGCTAAACTCCCACATTTACAAATTTAGTCCTAACATCTATCTCATGAATATCTTTACCAAGGCTAAACTCAATGATTTACAACCCTGATATGAGATACCCCATTCACACCCTAATAACAATTTGTGCTATCTCTGTCTTTCATACCCCAAATTTTGACCACTAAGATTTCCCATCATTGTGCAAATCATCATCACAATATGGATGAACCATTAGTCTCCCCAAAGATGGGTGAGCATCCACTACAATCAGACTTAGGGTTTCAAGCCCTCTCAGAGCTCTTAGACAAAGGATCAATCAAGGAATGACATGATCTTCAACTTGTCTAGCCTCTCAAACATCCTCAATGGATCAAGAGGACGCCCACATCAAGGATCAAGCACAAGGTTGCAGCATTCCAAGTGGATTAACCCTCGAGATGGCCAGTGTCACCAAATTAGGGTTTGGTCAACCAGGGCCTCCAGATGGAAATTTTCCTCTGGGCATGAGCCAATGCTTCAAAGCATAACCTACGATGCTCCAAGGGACATCTTGGACCCAATCATCAAGTCAATTTAACCTCAGGGGATGCATTCACAAAAAATCAGGAATTAGGGTTTCTTGACCTAATTCACCCCTAAGTTGACTTTTGGGGAAAAGCATGAGCCAAGACCTCAAGACATGATTTAAGGGTATCAAATACACCACATTGATCCATTTGTAACAATGTATTGATCCAAGAAGCTTAAGCAACAAGTTTCAATTTCATCAGAACCACAATTAGGGTTTCGCGAGAAAAGGCAACTGTATCTTTGACTTTTGACCAGGACATGCTCCCAAGCCCTAGGACATGATTCAATACACCCTATAACACATATGAAATCAATCCATCAAGTTTGATTTAGGTCAAGGACTTGATTTCATAGAGGATCGCACAGTTTGGAATTCATCTGATAAAAAGTCAACTGTGCCCAAAAGTCAAACTTTGACTTTTTGAGATTTTTCATAATTAGGGTTTTTTAACCCTAAAATGATGTTAATGTGTGATTGGAATCATCATTCATCAAGAAAAATCAAGAAAAGTGGGATAACTTGTAAAAGGGGTAACCATAAAAACTTAGAAATTATTCTAAGTTATGGAACAAAGTGGCTAGGGTACCAACTTTGGAGGATCATAACTCCTAAACCACAAGGCCATTTTTCCCCATCCAAAGTTGGATTTGTAGCACTCATGGCACTCTACAAAAGCTTCAAACACAACTCATTCCAATTCCTCATGGATTTTAAGTTATGGAATGATCAAAATCACAAAAAGTGAAAATGTCACTTTTTTCCAACACTTAGAGAATTTTTCACTAAGTCAGAATCTGCCTTCACTTTTTTCCAAATATAGGGGCATTTTTCACTTGGATCCAAAGAGTATCAAAACCAATTATGATCAAACAGTTGTTGTATCATATGAGGGCTTTCCAAAATGGCCAAGAACTCCATCAAAGTCCACTTGAGCCATGAGATATGACAATGCAAATATGCCTTGCTGCAAATTGTCATGGCAAGGAAAATTTTGGAACCAACACTGATCCCAAGCCTCCCAAGTCTTTGGAACCAAAAATAGCATGCCAAACCTAGAAATGCCTAAAAAGAGGGACAAGACTCCAATTTTGGATTAGAGCATTCAATGCATACACCAAGGTGGCATGGACTGAGCCATTTCCAACTAAATTCAGTCAAGACTTATCCAAGACCAAGGGGACCAGTAGCATGTGCCCTAACCTCTAGTCAATGGCTAGAGGAGACTTGGATTCTCATTGCTCAACATTGGCCAAACCTCTACTGCAGTTGCCATTCACTATTGCAGCCAAAACAAACTTGCTCTTCTATAAATAGAGCTCAAATGTGATCTGTTTGAGTACACCAAAGCACTACAACACTTGCTATCCTCAAAATCTCTTTCTCTAGGCAAAAATACCTTCTTTAGCAAGGTAACTCTGAGTTTTTGAGTTAAAAAGCAATTCCACCATAGCTTATGATCCAAACACATCCAATATATCATATCTAAGTTGTCCAAACTCTCACAAGTGACCTGTAACACCAAAATCACAAAGTCGCCTTTCAAAACCTCAAAATAGGACTTTTGTGCATTTTTCAAGCCATGTCTTGATTTAGTCACTTTCCAAACCAGATAAAACCTCAAACACACTCCAAATATCATCCTTGAACTATCCCAAATGGTTCCCCCCATCTGGAACACCATTTGAGAGAGTTTTTATTTCGGCCACTTTTGCCCCTTATGCAAGAAAGAACTCAAACTTGTTCCTAAGGTTTCCAGCTAATTCCAACCATCCTAAAAGCTTCTAAGAGATCATTTGAGGTTGTTCAAAGCATCAAATCATTTCTGGAACAAGTGGCTTGGCAGATTGTACAAAAGCTCCAAAAAGAGGTAAGCATCACAACTTGTGTAACACCCCACTTTCCCATTTATGAAAAATACATAAAATTCTATGAAAATAATCAGAGTTTTTACACCAAAATAAAGTTGGATGCCACATTTGCAAAACCAACATCGAAACTCCTTTTATTAATCGAAATAAAACAGCGAAAATAATTCATTTAATTAAATCACGGCCACATGCCAACAACAAATAAAATTCCACATCAACTAGTGGTTCACCAGGAAGGTTAAACAGAATAAAGATACGTAACAAAATCTCAAGTAAATTGATAAATAACAAAATCTTCCAAATTATCCTCGTGTTACGTATCAGAGCACTCCTAAGACTCGAACAAGCAACACGCATATCCACACATCCTAAGTACCTGGATTATCTGTACTTCCGAAGAAGCACAGACACAACAACAACAGAGGGGTGAGAACTACATTCAATATAAAAAGTGAATAATACATATAAGAAGTAGCATCTCACATAAATCAACAACATGCATTCACGACCTACTGTCATATTCAATCACCATCAATCAACAAATAACAAATGCAATGCGACACGACACGGACACAATGCATGTGGTACCAATGACACGGTTCATTCAATCAAACCCGGATAGATCACATACACCTCTACTTGGCAATGATCTATACCCACCATTCTCCATATCGGAGTACGGATGAATCACATACACTCCTCCTGAGCAATGATTCATCCCACGATCACCATGAAATGCATGACACAGAATGCATATTAAAACACATGTATTATAACATAGATACATGCTCACGATCCTCCTGATCACACCATCAAACACATCATCATCATTCAACACCATAAGATTATTTCACATCACCTAACCCACTTAATTATTAATTAATCCTCTAAAAATTATTAAATTAATTAATTTCATAACCATTGTAACATCCCTCTACACCTGGCATCTATCCTCATCCTATTAATCCAAGAGGAACCAATTCCGATGCGAAAACGAGAAAGAAATCGCAAAACGGGGAATTTCTGCACTCACGCTATCCATACGCATATTGACCTGGGTCATACGCGTAATGATCAGCTCCCTCGCCCTTCCTGCGCGTACCAGACGCGTAAGGCGTCCTGCCTCGCCCCACCATACGCGTACTGACTAGCTTTATACGCGTATGGGCAGAGACCCATTTTTCTTCCAAAATCCAATTTCCAGATCTGCTTACGCGTACGGCTACTCTCATTCGCGTATTGCCTTGCCACCATACGCATGCCCTTAAGCGTATGGGCAGAGGGCCGTGTCAATCCTTCCTTGTGCCCTTCTCGTATGCGTAACGCCTCCCATCCTGCCTAGCCATACGCGTAACGCCCTCCCCAATACGCGTACGACCAGATCTATTACGCAAACCTGTTTTCTCTACACCAGATTATGTTCTGCTACGAATTTCACTAGTTTTCACTCCAAACCAGTCCTAAAATTGATTCTACATTGATTTTAGGTCCTATTGTTCATCTTCTCTCTTGTACTTATTATTACTAATCAAGATTTACAGGTCTTACAGTTAATTTCTTCTCCCTAAGTTGTACCAAAATTAGGGTCTACTCAATCAAGATCAAACAACATCAATATATCAACAATTCGACAGTTCAACAACACGAAAATCAACATAGATTCACAAGTATACACCTCAATCATACAACAACATATAATCAAATAATTTCTTACGGGGTTAAGGACTCCCCACTACCCTTATACGATCAATTCACCAAATATTAAACAATTCTCCCCCCTTACCTCGAATTTGTTCAGAAATCTGCAAAGGAATTGAGAAGAAAACTTGCCCTAGCCCTTGTTCTTCCTCATCTTAGTTTTTCTCCTTCTATCACTCAAAATTTCTGATTATGGCTAATCCATTACCAATTCCCACAAATTAGTCTCTAATTACTAAACTGCCCTCACCAATTATATTATCCTGTTATCTAATTAATTAAATCAGCTTTTATTTTACTAAATAATAATAATAGTAATGATAATAATAACCATAATAATAATAATATGAAATAATACTATTAATAATAATAATAATAATAATAATAATAATAATAATAAAGAATAATAATAATAATAATAAACTCCATATTGCTATTAAAGAACACACCCCCTAAACAAGGCCAAGCAATTAAAAATAAAACTAGACGATAAAATAATTAAAAATGGGGTGTTACAACTTGGATTCTTTGAACCATACTTTCTTTTGATGTCCACTGATCATACATCTCTTATACATGTTATATGTGTTGTGTTTGCACCAATTTATCATATAATTCATGCTTGTACCAAGAGATGGCATAGAAAATGCAAATCATGGCCTATTTCAAAACCACTATCGGGTCTTTCAATAGGAGCATGATCTGAAAAAAATACCACCACCATTGGATTCCTTGTGAAACTCTAGGCAGGATAGACCTAAAGTTTGTCCCAATCCATGGAGAAATGAGAAAGTTATGGCCTTCACGTTTTCAACCAAAATCTTGCCTTGCCTTGCCTTGGTCCAGGCCAAAAACAAGGCAAGCCTTGTATATTTGTGGTTGTGTTTCTATCAACGGATGTATCACCACCCCAGTGGTAAGACGCGCGCCCTATACACAAGAGGTCTGGGGTTCGAATCCCCCTCGCCCCAGATCCTCTTTTTCCTATTTTCTCCACTTTTCTACTGTTTTTCTTATTATTTTTTAATGATTTGAAAAATTAATAACTCCCTCAATTTTAATTATTTTTGATTGGTTCTTTTTGCAAAAAATCAGAAAAATGTTGAAATATTTTATTTCACAAAAAAATTAAATTTATATTAGTTATTTAATATATTTTGTATTTTTGTGAATAAATTCCTTTTTAATTGTTTTTAAGCATTTAAAAGTGAATATTTACTATGAAAATCAAAACTAAATGAGTTTTAATTTATCTTGTGATTAAAACCTCATTTTTCAAACCATCAACAAAAATCACAAGTGGTTTATTCAAATTTATTTGGTATTTTTATCATTTTTATTTGATTTTCTTTAAATATTTCCTTTTATAAGAAAACAAATTTAGGGTTTCCTTGATTTTCACTCAAACAAAACTTTTAAACACTCATGGGCCTCTAATAGAGTGTAAGACCCAATCCCCTTTTAACCAAAACAATTTTGGGCCTCAGATATTGTATAAGTCCCTCTGCGTTAAAAGAAAATCTCGGCGCGATCGCCAGTTCAAAAATCAAACCTTTGGGCCTACCCTCGTGTTATAAGCCTCATTCTTTAAAAATCATTGGGCCTCTAGTAGAGTGTAAGGCCCAAACATTTTTGAAAACCAAAATAATTTGGGCCGCAGTGTATTGTATAAGTCTCGATACCATCAAAAAGTTCGTCGCGATCGTCGCCCTTTTAAACAAAACTTTTGGGTCTCTCCTTGAGCTGTAAGCCCCAGCTCTTGTACAAAAGAAAACCTTTGGGCCTCTTGAGAGAGTATAAGACCCATCCCTTTATACAGAAAACCTTTTTGGGCCTCACTCACTTGTATAAGTCCCTCTGTACAAATTCACAACCACAATGCAATCACTGATAAGACCTTGGGCCTCTCCTTGAGCTGTAAGCCCCAAACAATCTTTTCAAAGCACTTTCTCCTTTGATTTTGAATATAATATTATTATCAAAGCTTTCTTAGTTGAACAAACTAACCAAACAGCATGGAAGCTCTATAATCGAGTAAGTGTTTACCCGTTTTCTTTATCCGCTTTCATATATATAAACTGTATTGTGGGGCTGCTCACTGTAAGTATTCTTTCACAAACTTTTATATACTTGTCAAATATCAACTGTGTAATACTAGTATAGTTATTTAGAGTTTTCCCCAACAACTACATCTAGCACTAGGCAAAGCCCTGTTGGTCACTCTTAAATACAAAGAAAACTAGATCCCCATCAGATTACCAAACACAGTCTTCCCTCCTCTTGGGGTTAAACAATATGGAGACGTGAAAGGCAGCACTCTCAGTGAACCCTTTCTCAGACTATCACCCTTAGAAATCGTCAAAGAGACTCTACTCCCCAGAGATGATCTTTTCTCTGTGAATGGCATCTCTTGAGTTTCTTACAAATTCTCGGACTTTCCTGGCTTGATATATTCTTGGTGAATGGCATGTCTTGAACTTCTCAGGGTTTGGGGACCCACAGGCTTCTTAAAAGCATCCCCGCCTCCTCTTGGGCGTTGTACAAGGACCCTTTGGCTTCTTAAAAGCTCTCATGCCTTCTCTTGGGCTTAGTACAAGGACCCAGAGACCTCTACAGGTATAGGAACAGAACCTAGTCATCAATTTGCTAGAGCTGTCTTTCTGAGTCAAGTGTCAGACCAGTTAATGGGTTGACCTTCATCCCTTAACATACCAGCCTTCTCTTGGGCATCATACAACGATCATTCACTACCTGAGAATCGATTTCTCAAAACACCCGTAGACTTGGACAATCTCAATACCCTCTGGATTTTCCATTTCCTAAAAGAACAGGAAATCTCCCTGATTCTCTGATCAATCTCAAAGTACAACATTACCCATATAGGAACTGATTTTCTCTTTTAACCAACATACTGGACCTGTCAATAAACTAAAATAGTCACCAGCACCCTAGCCTCCTCTTGGGCTTTGTACAATGATTCTCCCCAGCGGAGCTAACCTTTCTAGCCTCCATCTCGGGCTTCGTACGAGATACCAAATCACTCTCTTGTTGAGTATAAAAGGCTCTCTTGTTGAGTCAACCCCCTTTTAGCCTCCATATCGGGCTTCGTACGAGATACAAAAACACTCTCTTGTTGAGTATAAAAGACTCTCTTGTTGAGTCAAACATTTTTAGCCTCCATCTCGGGCTTCGTACGAGGTACAAAGACTCTCTTGTTGAGTCAAGCGCCTTTAGCCTCCATCTTGGGCTTTGTACAAGAAACATACAAAAGCACTCTCTTGTTGAGTCAACCCTTTTAGCCTCTCTCTCGGGCTTTTGATGACACTGAATTTCACCGTATTTTTGACTCCGATTTCGCATGCATTCTTAGTCTTTTAATGTCATTTTATTATGTTATTATTATGTTTTTCTTTGTTTTCAGGTTTTTAGTCTAATCGGAGCCCCGAGCGAGAAAAGGAGCGAAAAGGAAGTCGAAATGAGCTAAAATAGAGAAAATCAGCATTTTACACTTATGGCATCCACTATGGCGGCCGCCACAGGGTCTTCCATGACGTGGCCATGTCTCAAACTCCTCCCAACTGTTTTTCCCCACGATCTCCAACTGCCCAAGCAAGTTTACACTCATGGCGGGCGCCATGGTGTTGTGGCGGGCGCCACAAGAACAAAGCGAGTTCCCTCCCAAATTCAAATGCTAGGGGCATCCTTGTCTTTTCCACATGTTTCCTTGCCTATAAATAGGACTTTAGATTTTCGTTTTTCTTCATCCAAGTTTAGTTGTTCATAAGCATATATCAGTGTAATAGTGGTAATCGCTTCACATCGAGGTGTTACTACATTCGAGAGATCGAGTCTGTAAGAGCCTGTGAGACTAAGTCTTGGAGCACTCTGAAAGGAAGTTAATCCTGCCGCCATTTTACTTTCAGTTCGCATTGTATTCAACCACTCCGATTGGAGCAGGTTTTTATTACTTTACCTTTTGTCAACTTTATTTCTTGCATTGTCTTTTAATTTCGTTTATTTTCCGCACTCGCATTACTTTCGTTTATTTTCTGTACTCGCATTACTTTCGTTTACTTACCGCACTCGCACTACTTTCATTTACTTTCCGCACTCACACTTAAATACTTTTTTATGAAAAATATAAAAATGAACTTTTACTTTACCATGTCTGGCTAATTTTATAAAGGTTAGAATGTGAAGATCATAACCGAACCGATAATCTGTACAATTGTTAGTAGAAACACTTAAGGGCTATTTTAACTTTCAATATAAGTTTTCCTGTTCTTAAATTCCGTTGGGTAAGATCGAAAGCCGTCCAACGCCTATCTAAACTTAATTGTTTTTAAACTATTTCAAAAACAGCGAAAGCGCTTTGTTTAGTTTATTAGGAGTTTTTAATTTAAAAAGAAAAGAGATTTTAAAACCATTTTCGGACGCGTTAAGAAGTTTAAAGTCTGGTTCGTAAGGACCTCTTTTTTTTAGAAAATCCAGGTTAAAATACTTTTCAACTTGGTCAAGATACTATATTTCTTAAAAATAGGTTTACTACTCTAACGCAATGCGCGCCTTTTTATCCGTGACAATAAGAGGGTTTGATTAGGGGGTACAACTCGGTTCTGAATACGCGAAAGCGACAGTTCCTGTCAAATTAGTTCTTTTCAAAGTAGAAAACATTGCCCGTAAGTAGTTCTATTAGCAAGTACTTGGATTATCAATTGGTTGTGTGAATTGCATTCGAACCTGTCTTTATCAATTAATTTTAATTACTTTATTTACTACCGTGCACTCTTCAAAACTACTATTTTCAATCACCTTAGATACACACCTTAACAATAGATAGCGATAGATTGACACTTGGTCTCTGTGGATACGATAATCTTTTATATTACTCTGACGCGTTCGTACACTTGCGAAAAAAACACGCATCAAGTTTTTGGCGCCGTTGCCGGGGACCAATTTCGTCAAATTTCGTACCCTGTTGTTATACCGTTTAGACTAAGGAAGTTACCCGCCGGTCAATGCGAAAAACTCGTAGTACCGGAAGTTTAGTAGACCCTCTAGCTGAACCAGAACGTTACGCTCGCACATGTTTATATTTCCGTAAACTTAGGAAAGCTATGGCCGAAGATCAAAATCAAAGACCTCTTAAGGATTTCGCCCAACCATCCAACGAGGAACCTAGTTCTAGTATAGTAAATCCAGCCATACCAGCTAACAATTTTGAACTTAAACCATCCCTGCTGCAGTTAGTACAGCAGAGACAATTCGCAGGTCTTGCTACAGAGAACCCAAACCAACATTTGAAAAACTTTCTCCAACTAGCAGACACCTTTAAAACCAATGGAGCCCCTCCTGAGGCGATTCGCTTAAGATTATTTCCTTTTTCCCTCAGAGATAAGGCCCTATCTTGGTTAGATTCCCTTCCACCAAATTCCATAACAAGTTGGGAAGACCTTAGAAAAGTATTCCTTGCCAGATATTTTCCCCCGAGTAAGACCGCTGTTCTTCGAGACCAAATAACTAGATTTACCCAAAACCAAGGAGAATCGTTGTTCGAAGCCTGGGAGAGATATAAAGAGCTGTTAAGAGCATGCCCACATCATGGTTTAGAAAATTGGTTAATCATTCAAACCTTCTATAATGGACTTCATTATAACACTAAGATGACCATCGACACCGCCGCAGGTGGCGCACTGATGAACAAACCTTACCCTGAAGCTAGTGCCCTTATCGAAGATATGGCCCAAAACCATCAATCGTGGGGAGTAGAACGAGCGACAGTGGAAAAGAAGGAAGCCCAAGGAGGAATACATGAGTTAAGCTCTATAGACATGATGCAAGCTAAAATGGACGCATTAGCCCTAAAAGTTGAGCATATGTGTACAACCCCGAATACTGCAGCCGCAGTTTCGTCAGATTGGGAGATATGTGGGACGAAAGGACACCAATCCGCAGAATGCAGTCTGTTAAACGAGACCAGCTCTGAACAAGTGAACTACACCCAAGGAAACCCATTTTCAAATACCTATAACCCTGGATGGAGGAATCACCCAAACTTTTCCTATAAGAATAATAACCCTATCCAAAATACTGCCCCTCCGAGACAATCAAGTTATCAAGCCCCAAGATCAAATCAACCTATGCAACCTGTACCACCAAAACCGAGCCTTGAGAAAATCGTGGATAATTTTGTCGCTGCTCAAATCCAACAAAACAAGGAGTTCATGAACCAAAACGTTCATGTTAACGAACTAATTACCCAGTTAGGAACCAAGGTTGACCAAATAATCACTCACAATAAGATGCTTGAAACCCAAATCTCGCAGGTAGCTTTAAACCAAGCCCCTCAGACCACACCTGGAGGATAATTCCCTGGACAACCTCAACAAAACCCGAAAGGACAAGCAAATGCCATTACCCTACGAAGTGGGACCGCTTATGATGAACCTTGTAACCCGAGGTTGAGTGATCCCAAAACTTCTAAGGAAGATGACAACATCCCAGATAAAAAGAAGAAACCAGAGGAATCTGTAAACCAAGAAAGTCAAGAAAAAGGAGAAGAACCCAAAAACAAAACCTATATACCACCCCCGCCATACAAACCACCAATACCATATCCGCAAAGACTTAAACAAACCCAGATCAATAATCAGTATCAGAAATTCATTAAAGTTATAGAAAAACTTCACGTAGAAATCCCGTTCACAGAAGCCATTACCCAAATACCATCCTACGCAAAGTTTCTCAAAGACATCCTTACCAATAAACGTAGACTTGATGATCCGAAACCCTTGGAATGTAATTCTATTGCCGAAAATAAATTAGCAAAAAAGGATAAAGATCCTGGAAACTTTTCCATTCCTTGTACTTTGGGGAGTCATGTCATCGAAAAAGCTTTTCTAGACTTAGGAGCTAGTGTGAGCTTAATGCCCTTAGCGGTTTGCGAAAGGTTAAATTTAGGAGAGTTGCAACCTACCAAGATGTCACTTCAATTAGCCGATAGATCTGTTAAATATCCGATAGGCATACTTGAAGACGTCCCTGTTAGGATAGGTCAGCTGTTTATCCCTACTGATTTTGTTGTCATGGACATTAAAGAAGATGATGACATACCAATTCTTCTAGGTAGACCATTCTTATCGACTGCTGGAGCCATAATAGATGTCAAAAAGGGGAAGCTAACCTTTGAGGTAGGGAACGAGGAGATAGAATTTATACTTTCAAAATTTCTTATGGCACTTGTGATAGGAGATGCGTGTTATGCGATAGATATCATTGATGAATGTGTTAGGGAGTTAGAGCAAGAAGAAGTCATTGAAACAATTAAGCTGCCATCAACTCTTATTTTGGAAGATGACAATTATAAGAAACCCTACATCGATGATAACCTTTACGAATGTTTATCCCTTACCCCAGATCCTATGCCTTGCCCTATTAAACCAGCCTTGGAACTTAAGGAACTACCTAAGAACCTGAGATATGAGTTTCTTGATGAAGAAATGAATCGTCCGGTTATAGTTAGTGCTGCCTTGAGACAAAAAGAAACAGATCAACTCTTGGACGTTTTACGAAGATATCCCTCAGCCTTAGGATATAATATCTCTGATCTGAAAGGTATAAGTCCATCCGTATGCATGCATCGGATTTCGCTCGAAGTAGATTCAAAACCTTCCAGAGAGCACCAGAGAAGGATAAACCCTATACTGAGTGATGTTGTCAAAAAGGAAGTTCTGAAGTTGCTTGAAGCAGGTATAATATATCAGATCTCGGACAGTAAGTGGGTGAGCCCTGTGCATGTGGTACCCAAGAAGGGAGGCATCACAGTTGTGCAAAATGAGAAAGGTGAACAAATAGCAAAGCGGATAGAAGGAGGTTGGCGTATGTGCATAGACTATAGAAAGTTAAATAAAGCAACTAGGAAGGATCATTTCCCTTTACCGTTCATAGACCAGATGTTAGAACGTCTTGCCAGACACTCTTACTTCTGCTATCTAGACGGGTATTCGGGATTCTTTCAAATACCTATACATCCAGAAGATCAAGAAAAAACTACCTTTACATGCCCTTTTGGAACTTTTGCCTACAGACGAATGCCTTTTGGACTCTGTAATGCCCCTGCTACTTTCCAACGTTGCATGATGTCAATCTTTGCAGATTATCTAGATGGAATCATGGAAGTATTTATGGATGATTTCTCGGTTTGCGGTTTTGATTTCCAAAATTGTCTTATCAACCTTGAGAAAATCCTGGAAAGATGTGTGGAGGTGAACCTTGTGCTGAATTGGGAAAAATGCCATTTCATGGTGACTGAAGGAATTGTTTTAGGACATATAATCTCCGAAAGAGGTATAGAGGTAGATAAAGCAAAAATAGAAGTTATAGAGAACCTAAAACCCCCCAAGACTATCAGGGAAGTTAGAAGTTTCCTTGGACACGCTGGATTCTACCGCCGTTTCATCAAGGACTTCTCCAAAATAACAAAACCTTTAACTGGCCTGTTAATGAAAGATGCTGAATTCATCTTTGATGAAAAATGCAATGAAGCATTCAACCTTTTGAAGCAAGCATTGATTTCAGCACCCATTATGAAACCCCCTGATTGGTCTGAACCGTTTGAGATAATGTGTGACGCCAGTGATTACGCTGTAGGAGCCGTTCTAGGTCAGAGAAAAGATAAAAGATTACATGCAATATATTATGCCAGTAGAACCCTAGACGCCGCCCAGCTCAATTACGCAACAACCGAGAAAGAACTCCTAGCTGTAGTTTTCGCTATAGACAAATTTAGATCATATCTAGTAGGAGCCAAAATTATAGTTTACACCGATCATGCTGCCATCCGTTACCTACTAAGTAAAAAAGATGCTAAACCCAGGTTACTTCGATGGATTTTGTTGCTACAAGAGTTCGACTTAGATATCCGAGATAAAAAAGGCACAGAAAATGTAGTAGCCGATCACCTATCTAGGCTAGAATACCTGAATCCTGAATTAGTACCCATAAATGATGATTTTGCCTATGATAGATTGATAGCCCAGTTGGAAACCATTGAAGATAAAGAACCAGACCCTCATGAGCACTTCCAAAAATCCTTAGCTGTAAGTAACGTGCCCTGGTACGCTAATTTTGTTAATTACCTAGCCGCTGATATCATACCCCCTGATCTCGATTACCACAAGAAGAAGAAGTTCTTAAGTGATGTTAGAAATTTCTATTGGGATGAGCCACTTCTTTTCAAGAGAGGTAAAGATGGCATTTTCCGCCGTTGCGTTCCAGAAGACGAGGTAGAAAGTATAATTCAGCATTGTCACTCTGCACCTTATGGTGGACATGCAAGCACCTCTAAGACCTACGCCAAGATTCTTCAAGCTGGCCTATTCTGGCCTACCATGTGGCGTGATGTCCATGCTTACATTGTCAAATGTGATAGATGCCAACGCACAGGAAATATATCAAGACGCGACGAAATGCCTTTAAGAAACATCCAAGAAGTAGAACTCTTCGACGTATGGGGTATAGATTTCATGGGACCATTCCCACCATCTTTAGGAAACAAGTATATCTTAGTTGCAGTAGACTACGTGTCTAAATGGATTGAAGCGATAGCTGCACCCACAAACGACACTAGAGTAGTAATTAAATTATTTAAAAATTATATATTCCCCAGATTTGGAACACCCCGTTTAGTTATAAGTGATGGAGGATCTCACTTCATATCAAGAATATTTGATAAGCTTTTAAGCAAGTATGGAGTTAAGCATAGAGTAGCAACACCATATCACCCACAGACTAGTGGCCAAGTGGAAGTATCTAATAGGGAGATTAAACAAATTTTAGAAAAAACTGTCTCTGTATCCAGAAAAGATTGGTCGCAAAAGCTTCAAGAGGCTTTATGGGCCTACAAAACCGCTTTCAAAACCCCTATAGGAACAACCCCCTACCAACTAGTCTATGGAAAATCTTGTCATTTACCTTTTGAGTTAGAGCATAAGGCCTATTGGGCCATTAAAACTTTGAATTTGGATTACCTAACTGTTGGTGAGAAACATATCCTTGACATCCACAAATTGGAAGAACTCAGACAGCAAGCCTACGAGAATGCCATAATATACAAAGAAAGAACAAAAGCTTGGCACGACAAAAGAATCGTAAGAAAAGACTTCAACTTAGGCGACCCTGTTCTCCTGTTCAATTCTAGGCTACGACTCTTCCCAGGAAAGCTCCGTTCAAGATGGACTGGCCCCTTCAAAGTATCAAAAATTCTGAGGTCTGGAGCTGTTGAAATCAAAAACGAGACATGTAAACCATTCATCGTCAATGGACAAAGACTGAAGCTCTACGAAGGAGGAGACATTCCAACAACCTACTCCAGCCACACTCTAAGTGATCCACCAATCCCGACAAGAGATGTATAAGTTCCAGTCGTCAAGCTAACGACGTTAAACAAGCGCTGCATGGGAGGCAACCCATGATTTTCTTACCTTATTTACTCTTTCTACATTTTGTTTTATTTTATTTCTTGTTATATTTTTGTCAGGACTAATGTTTAAAATGTTTGTGTTTTACAGGACTTTCTTCCTAACTCTGTGCAGAATGCAGAACTTTGACGACATGCATGTGACTTTCAGGAATGACGCCCAGAGAGAGCGTTACTTTGTCCACTTCAGACGTCCTATGGCACCTACGAGGTACCCAGATCAGGCTTGCATGGAGGCTTTAGGCATTGAGCCTAGTGTCAGATTCTTATGCCACCAGCTTCAATGGGACCAGTTCGACGACCTGAACAACACCTATAGGAACCTCACTTTGGAGTTCCTCAGCTCGTTTTCTTATGACCCCTGGGCCGGACCAGATGGATGTGCTATTTTCAGGTTATTTGGGACTGAGTACTCCTTCACTCATAAGGAGTTTGGTGATTTATTAGGTTTTCAGACGACCCCTGATGCTATTCCTGAGACACCTATGGGATACTTTCTGAGTAGGGAAGTGGAGAAGTTCTGGAGTGATATCTCTGGTGGAGGGAGTCAGGATCCTTCCACCCAGTTCTCACATGTTATCCACAACCCTGCATTGAGGTATTTTCAGATGATCATAGCACACTCTTTCTTTGGATTGCCAGATGCTGAGACCTTGCTTAGTGAGGAGGAGATCTTTCTACTGTTTTGTGCGACCCAGTCACGTCCTGTGGCATGTGGGAACTTTCTGCTGAAAGGTCTTAGCAGTATTTCCAGGTCATCAGTAGGTATTATTCATGTGGGAGGTATTGTTACCCAGATTGCTGCTGCTTTAGGCCTTTCGCGTAAGTTGTTACATCCCAGGGTTTTCTGTGAATACACCACCATGGACGTTGATTTCTGCCTAGACAGAGGGTTGATAAGGAGAGCCTCTGCAAACCCCAACCAGTTCAGATTGTTGATCGACAACGAGGCTGTTCATTACTTTTTGCTGCCTGATCCGATGATGACCAGTGTTCATGACCCAGCTAATTGGAGATATGCTTTGGAGGGTTATGGAGAGACTATTGAGGAGCCTAGATCGCCTCCTATTGCTGAGTACACCCCTACACCCCCGTCTCCCAAAATCACTGTATTATCTAATAATTTGTCTTTGCAGCCACCCGATTTATACACCCAGGTTGTTGAGCTCCGCAGAGAGACTGCCAAGCTCAAGCAGGAGGTAGCTGATCTTGCTTTGCAGATTGAGGTATCTGATCTCACTCATGCTACTGAGGCAGACTCTTTATACCAGGAGATCGGAGACCTTCGTCGCGAGATCGCTGAGCTTCGTGGATCCAGCCAGGCAGAGGAGCCAGCTGATTGATCATATTGCCCTGACTTACTACTCTATTATTTACTATTCAGTATTTCTGCGTTTTCTTTACTTTTTAGCATATCTGGACACATTTCGTATTTTCGCATTTCCTATATTTCCTATGTACTTTGATTTTATATATATATATATATATTATGTGTGTTTTTATTTTTCCTTTTATATATATATATATATCCAATAATAATGTTATTTTTCTTAATATTTGATTTTTATTTCCACAAAAATTGTGCAAGTCCCGTGTTGAAGAAGAAAGCAAATGAGAACGCTATCGGGACCCCCGAGACGCAAAAGGTAAGAGAGGCCCATTCCAAAATTCAAAATTTTGGCCCAGGTCCGAAAATGACCTTATGGCGCCCGCCATAGCCTTATGGCGCCCGCCACGGCGTCCTGGTAAATACGAGGGAGAACTACATCTTCCACCATTTTTGAACCCCTAAACTCCCAAAACCCATTTTTCTCCTTTTCCAAAACTCCATTAAAACTCACAAAAGCTCCCACATTTATTTAATACCCACTATCCATTAACCCTTTCAAACATCCATTTGAAATTCCACCAATTAAATTCCATAAAAATCTCACCTTTACCAACTTATATTTAAACCCATCTTCACTATCTTCAAATCAATTCAAGGAGCAAGCTATGGAGTTCGAAGGATATATTTTGCGAGAAGGAAAACCCGGGGATAGGCAGAGGAGGAATATTCAAAGGCTTCAAGGTCGAGAAATTCTCTCGACGAGGTACGTGGACGACAACTGTCTCTATACCTTGGGTATTTATCATAGTGTTTATCATTTACTTGATTTTTTGGGACTGCACTCTATTTTTGAAAACCGAGAACCAACCTTTGAGAAACTGACAGTTGAGTTTTTAAGTTCTTTGATCTACACTGTCCACCCTAACACTGCTAGCACAGTCGGTACTGTCCAATTTAGAATGTTTGGAATAGAATATAAGTACAGTACCGACGAACTAACAAGTCTGTTAGGGATTCCTCTTTGGGAAGGTGCTATTTGTGAAACCCCTTTGGATGACGGATGGTCGGTCGATGCATTTTCTTTTTGGCAGAGATTGTCAAATAATTTAATAACTTCTTTTGAAGGAATTCTTGCATCGACCATCCACAACCCGGCCATCAGAGTTTTTAGATACCTGTTGGCATGTACTATTTTTGGCCGGGATAATCCAAATAAGGTTAATGCTAAAGAGCTTCAGTTTTTACAAGGAAGTCTCACTAATAGAAGAATCAATCCGGTCCCGTTTATGCTTTCTCACATGTCTGTTACTATTAATAAAGCAGGACCGATTGTTTTTGGAGGACTGATTACGTCTATTGCTCGGACCCTTAACTTGAACAATAAGATAGCCACACTAGAGCCCTTAACTCCTCGCACAATCAACCTAAAATTTCTAAAAGATATGAAATTGTGCCGAGCGAGAAGAGAGGGTGGTTTTGTATTGATGATCCATGGTGTAGCTATCCCATCTGTTGCCTTGCCCTGCAGTAGACGTACCGATGTACGTAATGAAAGGAACTGGACCTATGATTTAAATGCTCCACCTGTTCTAGGTCCACTTCCTCCTAATATTCCTGATACGGAGGGACACGACACTGACGAAGAATTTGAGCGGAGAGATCAGTCTCCCATACCTCATGTGTCCCCCCATCATCCTTCACCACCACACACCGCACCCTCTTCCTCTAACCCTTTTGCAGGTTTAGTCCCTGGATCCTATGTCACTGAGGAGATGTGGCGTGACCTTATAGCTAGAGAAGAAAGGCGAGATGACCTTCTGTCTACCATTCAGCAACAACTGACGGATAATATGAGCTTCATGGAAGAATCACGGCGGAGGACAGATCGATCCTTCGAGTCCGTTTCTCACACCTTGCTTGCGATAGCAAACGAGCAATCCCGTCAGCAAGACTTCAACCGCCGGCATTACGAGCTTATGGAGGCTACTCAAGGTTCCGTTCTAGGTAACCTTCGACAGGTCAGAGATGCCCAGGCAGCCTTATCAGCCCGATTGGACCGGAGAGACCAGCATCGTAGCAGATCCCGTCGTCCCAGGCATTCCCAGCAGGACGACGAGGGCACCAGTGGTCCACATCAGTAGTTTTACAGGTTACTCTCCTTATCTTATTTCGAAACATTGGGGACAATGTTCGATTTAAGTGTGGGAGGGGATTTTATTGCTTTCTATTTTATTGCTTTCTATTTCCATTTTTTTTAGTTAGTTGTTTATTTCTTGTTTTTGTCTATGTCTTTTTTCTAGAAAATGCATGAGTCTGACGAGTCACCAGTACAGTGTATCCCTAGTGCACCCTCATTTTTTCCCCATTTCTTTAGCCCTAAAAAAAAAAAAAAAAAAATTTTTGTAAAAAGAAAACATTGTTGTTCTACACGTTTTTTGGGCTTTAAGACAGGTTTGGATTAGGATGTGGTGACTTAGGTGAACTTTTTGAAACATTAGTATCGTTTTAGCACCATAGACTTCACGAATATAGGAATCATTCCAAAACCCCATGTACCATGGCCTTAATTATCATTTCCAAATTTGTCCTAAGTAGTTTATTTCAGCAGTCAGCTCCGGCCTAAGCATGTTCTACGTAGGGGACCGATGAACATAAGTGAATGATCCAGTAAAATAAATAAAGAATAAGGCAAACTCCGGATAGATGACCCTCACAAGGTCGTTTAACCCAAAAAGTTGAATTGTTGCCACACAAAAAAATATAATTTTAGCTCACCCATTGTTAGTTGGTTCAGAGGTTTCTGGCGCTGAACTCGGTAGGGCGGATTACGATCCGATCCCCCACAACTGCATTTGGGTTAAATAAAAGGGTTTACACAGTCTTATGTGCCAGAAACCCTATGTTTTGGATCAGAATCACTAACAGGTCACTCTACTATGAAACATGTACGGATAACGGGCTTAATGTGATTGCGCCTGAATGAAAAGGACCCAAAAAAGAGATGAAGAGGTAGGCCTAGTTATTGTGGGATGGTACGGTTGATTAATATAAGAATGGAGTTTATGTACGCCTCTGCGGATAAGTGTCATTACGATACCCTTGGTTCACTTAGTACCTGTCACTGCATCCTGACTTGAACTTAGAAACCCTTTTTGCCCGAATCACGTGTCAGCACTAGTTTTCTTACTTTGAGCTTTAAATGTTTTGCTTGAGGACAAGCAAAGGTCTAAGTGTGGGAGAATTTGATGACACTGAATTTCACCGTATTTTTGACTCTGATTTCGCATGCATTCTTAGTCTTTTAATGTCATTTTATTATGTTATTATTATGTTTTTCTTTGTTTTCAGGTTTTTAGTCTAATCGGAGCCCCGAGCGAGAAAAGGAGCGAAAAGGAAGTCGAAATGAGCTAAAATAGAGAAAATCAGCATTTTACACTTATGGCATCCACTATGGCGGCCGCCACAGGGTCTTCCATGACGTGGCCATGTCTCAAACTCCTCCCAACTGTTTTTCCCCACGATCTCCAACTGCCCAAGCAAGTTTACACTCATGGCGGGCGCCATGGTGTTGTGGCGGGCGCCACAAGAACAAAGCGAGTTCCCTCCCAAATTCAAATGCTAGGGGCATCCTTGTCTTTTCCACATGTTTCCTTGCCTATAAATAGGACTTTAGATTTTCGTTTTTCTTCATCCAAGTTTAGTTGTTCATAAGCATATATCAGTGTAATAGTGGTAATCGCTTCACATCGAGGTGTTACTACATTCGAGAGATCGAGTCTGTAAGAGCCTGTGAGACTAAGTCTTGGAGCACTCTGAAAGGAAGTTAATCCTGCCGCCATTTTACTTTCAGTTCGCATTGTATTCAACCACTCCGATTGGAGCAGGTTTTTATTACTTTACCTTTTGTCAACTTTATTTCTTGCATTGTCTTTTAATTTCGTTTATTTTCCGCACTCGCATTACTTTCGTTTATTTTCTGTACTCGCATTACTTTCGTTTACTTACCGCACTCGCACTACTTTCATTTACTTTCCGCACTCACACTTAAATACTTTTTTATGAAAAATATAAAAATGAACTTTTACTTTACCATGTCTGGCTAATTTTATAAAGGTTAGAATGTGAAGATCATAACCGAACCGATAATCTATACAATTGTTAGTAGAAACACTTAAGGGCTATTTTAACTTTCAATATAAGTTTTCCTGTTCTTAAATTCCGTTGGGTAAGATCGAAAGCCGTCCAATGCCTATCTAAACTTAATTGTTTTTAAACTATTTCAAAAACAGCGAAAGCGCTTTGTTTAGTTTATTAGGAGTTTTTAATTTAAAAAGAAAAGAGATTTTAAAACCATTTTCGGACGCGTTAAGAAGTTTAAAGTCTGGTTCGTAAGGACCTCTTTTTTTTAGAAAATCCAGGTTAAAATACTTTTCAACTTGGTCAAGATACTATATTTCTTAAAAATAGGTTTACTACTTAACGCAATGCGCGCCTTTTTATCCGTGACAATAAGAGGGTTTGATTAGGGGGTACAACTCGGTTCTGAATACTCGAAAGCGACAGTTCCTGTCAAATTAGTTCTTTTCAAAGTAGAAAACATTGCCCGTAAGTAGTTCTATTAGCAAGTACTTGGATTATCAATTGGTTGTGTGAATTGCATTCGAACCTGTCTTTATCAATTAATTTTAATTACTTTATTTACTACCGTGCACTCTTCAAAACTACTATTTTCAATCACCTTAGATACACACCTTAACAATAGATAGCGATAGATTGACACTTGGTCTCTGTGGATACGATAATCTTTTATATTACTCTGACGCGTTCGTACACTTGCGAAAAAAACATGCATCAGCTTTGTACGAGACACATAAAAACACCCTCTTGTTGGGTGAGTAGCCTCCTCTTAGGCTTTGTATAAGGAAACCCCGGTTGAGTCAATCAACCTTTTAGCATCAAAATTTGTCCCTCGTTCACAGTATACAAACATCAATAACTCCTTTTCCCCCATCTAATTGCTGTAAGCGGCAAGCCTCTGGTTAATTTACATCCATGCCACTGTCCCTCTTTTAGCATGAGAAATTCCAAAGGAAAGATGGCATTGCTCTATTAGCCTCTGGGAGTGAATTCCAGTTAAGAGCCTCTGGGAGTGAATTCCAGTTAAGAGCCCCTGATCGACCATCAAACTCAGTGGAGACTCCCTTTGCAGATACATTGCCTATACGACTTCAGTTGTTGAAAGTAGTGTGGTCGACTGGGTTATTTGAGAAGCTGAGGTTTTTAGCAGACTTAAGCCATTTTGTAGTACGGAAGCTATCGGAAATAGTTGTCACGCGATACTACCCTCATCTGAGATTGCTCTAAGATACATCACATAGCACGGTTCGCGGCCCGCTGATGTTATCTCTAAGGGAATCAATGATTTTGAGAGACAGGTACAAAAAATCACTAGTATAAACCTTGGGGGGGGGGGGTAGAGCCTTGACTTCATGACACCGACCCTTTGACCCAATGTTTTTTCTATGTTTTTGTGTGCTGCATTCATACATTCATTTAAAAAACATTAAGACAGAGAAAATCTTCTCTTCTAGTCTCTCTTTTTCAAATTAAACTAAGACAATGATTGCAAATATCAAAGAAAGGAGATTGCGCTAATGGATTTCGGTAGAAGGAAAACTCATAAGTATACCTTCAAGGTCCCAAAGTTAGAGGATTTTAGAGGTTTGGCGAGAATGATCACCAACTATGAGGCTTTCAGAGCCAAGTAGGGAGGACTGCTGTCCTTGTTAAGGGTTCATGTAATCAAAGGAATCATGTCCATGTTAATCCAGTTCTACGATCCGGTCTATCACTGTTTCACATTCCCGGATTATCAGCTTGCACCAACGCTGGAGGAGTATTCTCACCTAACTGATTTACATATTACTGATCAAGCTCCCTTTTCTGGACTGGAAGAAATTCCAAAGGATCAAACCATTGCAAGAGCAATTTATTTGGACGAGTCAGAAGTCAGGACTCACATAACCACTAAGGGTGGCATCCAGGGTTTGCCAGCCCAGTTCTTAACAAAGAAAGCCCTGTACTTTGCTAGTATAGGGAACGTGGCCGCTTTTGAGAGCGTCTTTGTTTTGCTAGTATCAACGCCATTAAGATTTTTCTGATCGGAAACCCCGTACCGACCTTACTCGCAGATGCGTATCATTCGGTATATTTAAGGAATTTATACAGTGGAGGAATGATCATGTGTTGTGTACCCTTGCTTTACAAATGGTTCACTTCCCATTTGCCCAAGTCTGCTGCATTTTGGGATAAAAAAAATACTTTACGTTGGTCGCAGAGAATCATGTCTCTTACCAACTCTGAGATCGATTGGTACAATTGAATCTACGACGGGATCAGGATCATTGACCGTTGTGGAAACTTCCCAAATGTACCACTTATAGGAACTAAGGGGGGAATCAACTATCACCTAATTCTCGTTCGTCGTCAATTTGGATACACGATGAGGCACATCCCACGGAATGCTCATCTGGAGGGTCCTTTCTTCAAGGAAGGAGAAAATGACAGGGCACTAAAGACGGAAATAGTGCCCGCTTGGAAACACGTTCACAGGAAAGGACGAGAATCTCTAGGAAAACCAGATTGTGTCTCAGTGGAGCCTTATCTCCACTGGGTACAAACTAGAGCTCTCAAGCTGAGGATTCCTTACCCTCGTCAGGAAGTTCTTCCATTAAGGGACTCTGCCCTTTATTTTATGTCTAAGACGGAAAAACTTCAGGTTACTCTCAGCAAAGTTCAGCAGGAGAAGAGGTCTTGGAGGAACAAGTACCGTATTCTCAATGTGGAGTGCAGGAAAATACAACAACTATTAAGAGAAAAAGATGCACTGATTAGGATTTTAGAGCAACATGCTGTAGAGAATCAGGATGACCAAAGGAATTTGCTCGCTCCTTTCACTTGGCAGAGGAATGACAACCCGACAACGACCCAAAAGCCCCGGTCAAAGAAAAGGAAAGCACCCGAACCAGCACTTGAGCTCTCTTCAGAGAGGACTTAGGATCCATTAGTTTAGATTTCCTTTTCCAGCACTTTGTAATCTACTGTATTTCCATTTCCGCAATCCTTTGAATTCAATAAAACGGGGTTTCCCCACTGTTTGATATTTGCAATCTAATTGTCGAAGTTTACTTTGAATAAACAAAAATAATTAATAATCATTGCATTCATCATTCTCATAAACGCATTCTTCTTACCTACGAATCTCACGTTTGCGTCTCGATTCTAGAGTCAAATTGTCTCATTCATATAATACTCTGGCCAATTGCCAGAAAAAGATGGATGATCTCGAGGAAGAGAACGGAGAGTTGAGAGAAGAGATCGACACTCTGAAAGAGGATATGAGAAAGCTTCATAACGACATGCAAGCTCTAGTAGAAGCTCAGATGCAACAATAAAGGACTGTGATCTCGGAGATCACATCTATGCCCATAGTGGAGAAGTATGATCCTAGGTACAAGATGCCGAAAGATCGCCCCTGGGGCATGCCACTTAACTATATCCCGGAAGGATATGTTTCGCCGATCGCTGAGGATCAGGGAACCACAGTAGGAGCCGTTGGGCCTGAAGGTTACAAACTTCGAGAAAGCGAAGATGCTAGGGGCATGACAGCAACTCCTGAAGGTTACAAACTTTGGGAGGCACCGAGGGTCTCAGCCATAATGACTATACCACCGCCCATGGTACACACTGTCCCGGAAAGACAGATTCCCCAGATACCTTCTGGTGGAAACAACAGCATGTTCGACAAAATGAATGAATTCCAGGAACAATTCCTGGAAATGCAGAAAGAACTGCAAGCCCTTCGCGGGCAGGATCTATTTGGAAAAGACACCGCAGACCTCTGCTTGGTCCCCAATGTGAAATTCACACACAAGTTCCAAGTGCCCGACTTTGAAAAATACAAGGGTAACTCTTGCCCTCAGAGTCATTTAGTGATGTACGCTCGGCGAATGTCAGCTCAGACAAAGAACCAGGTGAAGAAGGTTGGTTTCTACCTGAGTGAATCGTACACTCAAAGATACAAAAGAGTCGCCACCGAACTTTATTTAGTCCCAAAGGACAAGGAAAATATCAATAAAACCCAAAGGGAAAAGAAACGGGAACGGGGGGTCGGTTATGCGAAAGGAAGGTATTAGCACCTAACGCATCCGTCGTACTCGACGAGAACCATTTCGCTTGCTTCTAGGCTTGGATGAGTTATCTATCTAAAGGCTTCTAGCTAAAAGAAAGAGGAGAGAGAGAGAGAGAAAGGGGAAAAAGAAAAGAAAGAAAGAAAGTGCTCTCGGAGGAACAAAGTCCTCGTGCCTACGTACCCTCATAGTGCAATGAGGAAATCAGAGCGTCGTAGTTCATGGAACTAGAGGACGAAGAAAAGGAAAGAACGGAGGAAGACAGAGGAGAGGTGGAAGTGTGCTTGCCGAGACATTGCGTCTCATGCCTACGTATCATACATCCAAAAGGATACAGAATCAGAGCTTCCGTAGTTCGGGGAATTGAATGGAAAACAACAAAAAAGAAACAAGAAGATGAAAGAGGTGGTGTCAAAACCAAGAACAAGAATAAAGGAAAAACTCTACTAGGGAAGGCTGCACAGTAAGAGCGTTTGCACAAGAGACTAGGAAAAGAATGGTGTCGAAACCAAGAATGAAAGAAACTCCGCTGGGGATAACAAAGAGAATTGGTGTCGAAACCAAGAAAGTAGAAGCAAAGAGAATAGGAAGGACTCCTCTAGGGATCCAAACAAAGGGATGGTGTCATAACCAAGAGAAAAGGATACTCAGTATATTAATTGGCTAGCAGTGGTTAACCGCAGAAAGAGAGTAGACCCTGACGGGGAGAAGAAAGCTGGTGTCAACAGACGGACTGTGATAAACCCAGAGGGTGAGTGCTGAACCAAGAAAATGTGTATGACTCTGAAGGGGCCTCGGTATATTAACTGATGAACATTGGTTAACCGAAGAAAGAAAAGACTGCAACTCAGTGGGGATAGAGAAGCATTAGTTTTAACAGAGAAACTGTGATAAACCAAAGAACGGGTGTAGGACCGAGCGAAGGTCGTAACCCAAAAGGGATGTTGGCAACGACTGAATAAACAGCATTTGACCAACGAAGAAAAGGCATTGAACCAAAAGAGGTTACTAGCCCAAGGGTCCAAGTATTTGAACCAAGAAAGGTTGCCAACTGCAAGGGATTTGGTGTTTACAGACGGACTGTGATTAACCGAAAGAAGCGAGTGATTAACCAAAAGAAGGTGATTAACTCGAAAAAGGGTTCAGTATTAACAGACGGACTGTGATTAACTGAAGAAAAGCAAGTGATTAATCCCGAGAAGGTGATTAACACGAGAAGAACTCAACATTAACAGACGAACTGTGATTAACTGAAGAAAACGGGTGATTAATCAAGAGAATGTGATTAACCCAAGAGAAGCTCAGTGATTAACAGACGGACTGTGATTAACTGGGGAAACAGGTGATGAACCAAGAAAAGGTGATTAACCCAAAAGGTGCCCGGTATTAACAGACGGACTGTGATTAACTGAGAAGGAGGGGAAAATTGGTGTTTTAACTGACAAGCAGTGGTTAACCAAACAAAGGGAGAAGAAACAAGAATAGATTGCGAACTCCAGGGGATTTACGGTTTTAACAGACAGACTGTGATTAACCGCAGAAAAGATTGAGATTCTTCAGGGCAATCAAAAGGCAATGATTGAGAAGAAAGCAGTAATGAAACAAAGGGAGATTGCTAGCGCCAGAATAATGATCTTAACCAAGAAGGATGGTGATTGATCAAAAGGAGAGATTGAGAAGAGATAGGAGTGATCAAGGATCGAATCTGACTGGGGAAGGAGCAACACTACAGCTTGAGGATAGAGGTGACTATTCTCGAAAGAGATGGCCAAATGCCATTACCCAAGAAATAGTCAGAATGAGGGTAGGACAACCATCCTCATTCCTTCTCTAACACTCAAAGTATAGTGCGGAAATTGAAACGGACAGTGCAACAGCTCCAATGTTGTACAGTGCTCCTGCGGAGAGAAACGAACAGCGTAACGGCGTCAAATTGTACCTAAAAGTTATATCTCGCTTATTTATTGACAGATATGAAAGTTTTAACATAAAATATATTATTTTTAGTGTGAAACTATTTTTAAATTTAATAATCGTCATCAATTCAAACTACATACACATAGATGTTTTTCCTATAGAATGAGAAAAAATCCTACAACTTATAAAAAATTAAGAATAATACATTTAAAAAGTATAAAAAAATAATAATAACAACGTCGACACCACAAATGTTTGCTAAAAAAAATTGATATTCTAATTTTTTTTCCAATAACCAAATGCGTGTTTTGTTTCTATTTTTTATTAAATAGATAAATTGGTAATAACTATTAAAAATATTATAGTATAATTTTTTTTAATATTTCTCAACTAAATAATTATTTATCTTTGAATTATTATTAGATTGAAGAAATAGTAATAAACATTATAAATTAACTCTAAAATTAAATATTTGGTGATGGTATCCAAGCAGCAAATAATTTTCTAATTATTTCCAGAAAGTACTAATAATTATTTTTGTTTATTTACAAGAACTAATTGTATATTACGGGTTTTTTTTTTTCTAATACTTAAGTAACTATTTATTTTAGAAAGAAAAACTAATATGTCGGATTTAGAAGAACAAACTCTAAAATGTCTGCAAACACGTGATGCAAAGAATGAATGTTCACAATGTGATGTTTCTTTTTATTTTTTTGTCAAATCATTGCAAGTTAGGAAACTATTACCCTCACGAACCAAACTTTATGGGCAGGTACCAAGTACCAAGTACCAAGTACCAAGTAGTATCCAATTGGGAATCACTGATGCCTGGTATTTAATTCTATCAGTGGGTTAGATATGTGACAAAATGAATAGTTTCGATAAAAGAAGTATGCAAAAATAAAAATTTTATTTTTTTATTTGTATTGAGTAAAAGAAATTCCTTCACTTATACATCGTTGTCAAAGAAACTAACGTGTGTTTGGTGTGTGTAACTGTCAGTTTTTTCTTACCAGTGAAAAAATGAAAAGAAAAAAGGAAATTATTTAAAAAATAAAGTTTTCATAGCATCAATTAACAAGAGGGCGGTGATTTCGTTATGAGATTTCGGAAAAGACCAGTACACCATATCATTATCAGTCTTATGTTTTGTTTGAAAATCAGCATGAGCGTTCCCCTCTCTAGGATTATGCAATATTTGAATTAGTCATTTCCGAGAGATAAAATCTATAATATTGTGAAGAATCTAAACATAGTGATGACAAACATTAATAAACTTTTAGATAAGCTTGATAAGAGAGTTTGAGTCAGATTAACACATAAAGTCTTTGATGTCAAGTTCATAGGCCATACGCAAACCATGATATAGCCCCATCAGTTCAGCATGAAGGATGTTGGAAAAACCAATATCACTAGCAAAATCATGAACCTAAACCATTAGCATTTCGAATGAATCCACCAAAACCCGAAGCACCAGGATTATCGACGCTACTTCCATCAACATTCAAATTCATATTACTTCTTTTGTATGAATTCCATGTGATCTTTCTCGTTGGATGAGGCATATTGTGCTTGAGAAAACATTTAGTTAACATATTGAATTATTTTACTGTGATGATTTTCGAAGTATAGGAAGATACCACTTCATTCGCAAGACGTTGTTTGTTCCTAGCGCGCCACAACCATCAGAGAGAAAGCCAAAATGATAAAGTCACATCGATTCATATTGTCTATATATCAGCGTGGGATCAATTTGATTCTCACATAATGCTAAATATTATTACATGGTGCTATTCTCGGGAACAAAAAACTAAATACAATAAGAGAAATTGATGATGATTCATAATTACTATTAAAGAATTGATGGAGTCACTCCAAATTTGTTTCTTACACTTAGAGAATTGAATTTTGAATGAGTGAGAGGTTAATTTAAAAACATACAATCTAACCACCATTAGGTACATAAACTATTGTGATTTTATCTTGCATCACTTGATCTCTTATGTATTGAACATCAATTTCAATGTGTTTTGAACGAGCATGTTATAACGCGATTGGATGCAAGTGTCTCAAAACTCAAGTTATCATACCATAAGATTGGTTTTCTTAGAAGAGGTAGTTTTAATTCATTTAGAAGTGATCTAACCCATATTATCTTAGCTGCCTAATCAGATAGGGCCCTATACTCAAACTCAGTACTAGATATTGACACTATTATTTGTTTTCTTAGGAACCACAAAATTAGCGTTTTACCACAAAAGACACGTTGTCGAACTATAGATTTTCTATCATTTATACTTATAGCCAACTCAGCATCATAAAATCCAATAATATCCAAGTCAGTTGATGTTTTGATGTGAAAATAGTAGTTTGTTGCACCTTGTAAATGAAGGGAAATTGCGATATTAAACGCAGCAGTACACAAAATTTTCCCTTAAGTCAATCTTTATGAATGAGCATGATCACTAATAAAAATGGTAATCTCTTGTAGCGATTAAAACTTTTCATACATAATTGGATGAACGATCATGAGCGTTAAATGAAGAATAACACCTCTAGTCAATTCACACAAACAGAGTATCTTCAATCTCAGTCTTAGATGCTGCGAATGAATATATATATATATATATATATATATAGAGAGAGAGAGAGAGAGAGAGAGAGAGTGCACTATGCCAAAAAAGAGTTTAGGTAGCACCCTCTTTTTTTTTAATCAATAAAAATTGGATTAATTAAAAAAACAGATAACACAATGGTGATCACTAAGGATTCAACCGCACAAAGGACTATTACATCAATAGTAAAGTTATGTACTTTCTAATCTTTTTTGTATTTCCACCCCCTCTGAAATATCTTTTCTACTATGTTATTTACAATACTATCATGGTCTATGCTTTTTTCCTTATCAAAACAATGAGTATTCCTATGCTGCCAGCAGTGGTAAATTGTCTCAGCCAGGGAAATCTTCATCAGTCCCACTTTGCTGCCCTTGCCCTTGCAGAAATTGCTCAACCAAATCAACTCATCACTCCACTGCATGGGGTTATGACAGACTTGCATCCATTGAAGCACCTTCCTCCAGATATTTTTCATCATGCTGCAATCAAAGAATAAATGGTCGATAATCTCAATTTTTTGACAGGAACAGCAGAGATTGTTACCCAATAGCCCTAGTTAGCCAGCCTATCCTTTGTAGCTAACTTTTGTGACACGCAAGCCAAAGACACAAAGTCGCCCTAGGTCTGGCCCTATTTCCAGCAATGATGGAGTACCAACTAATACTTGCTTCATGAGAGAATATTTCTTTGTAAGCAGCCCCAATTTTGAACTTATCATCAATGATACTACTGTTCCAATACCTCTAAAACATTTTTTAATAAAAATGTTGTTAAAAAACAATAGAGGACTTTAGACAAAGCTTTTGATAATAAGTGTTCGCATAAGGTATCTACATAGGCAACCCTTTATAATATTAGTGTTGTTGTATGTTCAACAAAAAGTAATAATTTTATAAAATTATATATTAGATAGCGCTTAAATCATAAAGTGATGTTTTAAGCTATACATTAGGCAACAATTATTATTAGATAAGCATAGCCTTAAGTAGTACATTAGACAACGCCCTAAAATAAATAAAAAGTGTTTCCATAAGTGATTAAGCGATATTTTTATAGAGAGTTTTAGAAAGTGTGCCAACGCTTTTGATAATAAGTGTGCATATAAGGTATCTACATAGGCATCGCTTTATAATATTAGTGTTGTTGTATGTTCAACAAAATGTAATAATTTTACAAAATTATATATTAGATAACGCTTAAATCAAAAACCGTTGTCTTAAAATATACATTAGGCAGCAGTTATTAATAAATAAGTGTTGCCTTAAGTAGTACATTAGACAACGTCCGAAAATAAATAAAAAGCATTGTCATAAGTGATTAAGCAATATTTTTGTAGAGAGTTTTAAAAAGCGCTCAAATAAAAAAGCATTGTCGAACCCCAGACAATTTGATTTGGGCAACCTATTTTACCAACTCGGCCACTTTTCTTTTAATGTTATATATATATATATATATATATATATATATATATATATATATATATATATATATATATATATATATATATATATATATATATATATATATATATATATATATAATCATAAATCCGTAAAAAACTATAATACATAAGGATCAAACCTTGTTCTTTCGGTGAAAGACAAACAACTTTACCACATGGCTAATGTGTCTTTCATGATATATTCCCCTTATTTGATATTTAATAAATATTTTAAAAAGAATTTTAAAAAATTATAAAATTATTTCTCTTTTAACTCAATTATTTCTCTTATTTTTTATCTCATTCTTTTTATGGTTAGTCACTTCTTTTCTTTCATTTTGTAGAATTTATGTTTCTTTTTTTTTCTCTTTAAGGTTTGTGAATTTTCTTGATTCATTGTCTTTGTTCCTACAATGAAATATTTATAATTTGATTCTTTAGAGTTTACTTTTTAATTTTGTGGGGTTTTAGTGAAATATATGTTTAATTACAAATAACCATAATGAGTCTAGAAATTTATTTTTAATAATTGTTTAAATTGAGCTATGTTAACAAAGTATACAAAAGATTTTTAATTATATTTATATAAAGTGAAAGTAAGAATTGTAAGGAAGAATTGAAACATGACAATGGGAGCAATCTTTGGTATTGTATGATTGATTGTTAAATTGGTAGTTTTTGATCAAATTCAATAACTAAAATTTCATTTTCCCTAATTCAAAAGAAAGGATGTTGGAAGCATTGTGGCATTTTCTTCATTGAGATAAGAGAGGGGTTATAGTGATTCGCTTAATCGTTAGATACCTTTAGTAATAAGAAATTTTAATTTGATGTTCGTTTTTGTTTGTAAATGGAAATGTTTCAATATAAACAAAATAGTGGAATGCTATCGATAGGAGCTCAAGTACCAAAGACTAAATCAAACAACAGTATATGGATCAGAGTACATAGTGAGTATCATATTCTAAAAATGGTATGGATTTATAATTTAATTATTAATTAAATACTTGAAATTTTTTTATCTAACTAGTTTTAACTCAATCATATTAAGTTATATTATGTATACTTTGATGAGTTCAAGTGTTTTATTTACTCGGAAGATAAGTTGAATGAAATTAAAGAGCATTGAAGTGAATACATATATGTCATAAAATAGTTATTTAGAGAAGTTTGTAAATTATCATTTGTGATCATAGGAGTTAGAGATTAATTAATAGATTTTTTCAAAACATATGATACATATATAATATCTGAGTGTCATTTTGGCTTACTTTCACATGACTTATCTCACCACTTCAAGTGGAACCTTGAAAATATGCATTTTGGTGAACCAAATTTTTTAATTTGTATAGATATAAATATAATACTCATTAGTTTTAAAATTTCTTTATCACATATGATGATTGGTCACTAAAATGTTGACTGAAATATAATTAATATGATATATATGACATAAGTTGATTGGTCACATAAATGTTTTATGTGTAAGTTATATAAAATGAAAGATTTGAATGAAGACATTATTGAACTAATTAAATATAATATTATAAAAAAAGGAATTATACTTCAATATAACATGGGAATTATATAATTTTGAATAAATATATGATATCATTTTTCTCCATATATGTACTTTTGAATTTGGATTGGAGAGATTATGCAATTTATGCAAATTCAAATTAGTTTACTTGTGGTTCTTATTGATCATAATATAATACTGATCTATGATTATGAGAATTGTAGAATTTATGATATTTGAATTGAAGACAAAAATTGTATATTGAAAAAAAATATTATGAATATTCACATGTGTTGTTTTATAATTATATATTTTAGGAGAATATATCTTAGGCTTTAATGCAAAAAAAAAAGCTTCATAAAGATGGCTTGAGATAATACTTATCAATAAAAATGTTTCCTAATTAGAGGTGACTTGAGCTAAATAAAATCATTGTGTAAAGTATATATAAAACTATGCATATTAGCATAAAGTGTTGTCTAATGATAACTTACGCTAGTGTTTTCAACCAAAAATGTTGTCTAGGGTATACTTAAGCCAACTCTTTTAACAAAAAGTGTTGGCTTAAGTGCACTTAAGTCAGCGCTTTTAACAAAAAATGTTGGCTTAAGTACACTTAAGCCAGCGATTTTAAGAAAACGTGTTGCCTAAATTGCACTTAAGCCAATGCTTTTAAATGAAAAATGCTGCCTAAAGTACAATTAAGTCAACGCTTTTAACAGAAAGCGCTTCCTGAAGTGAACTTAAGTCAGTGCTTTTAACAAAATACGCTTCCTAAAGTGCACTTAAGCCAACGCTATTACTTTAAAATAATAGCAGTGCCAAAATAGACAACGCTTAAAAGCGTTGCCTGAAGTCAAAAAATCGCTGCCTAAGGTCTTATTTGGCATAGTGGAGAGAGAGAGAGAGAGAGAGAGAGAGAGAGAGAGAGAGAGAGAGAGAGAGAAAGGGTTTAACAAAATGAATTTCACCATCACAAAAAACTCTGCACAATGGTTTTGTATATAGAACCGCTTGTGTGTGCTACCAGCTAAAAAAGCCCACTTAAGTGGATCATACCTTATAGTGTAATATGTTTCTCTGAAGCTCATGGTACCTTACTATATTCCATATTCCACTTAAATGCGTTGTACCTTACTGTTGGAACAAGTTTGATTCTACAACTATCCATGAGTTTTTATGATATCAAAGTGTGGAGAATAGTTTTGTAGTCTAACTATTTTGCTTAGTGTGCGAAAAATAGAAAACAAATTCTAACTCTGAAGACGTTCACACTCTGAACCAAAGGATAAAATTAAAAGTGTTTTTACAAAGAAGTCAATTCTGATCTATTAAATCAACTCTGAAATGTCAAGTAAATGTATATGAATAAAAACCATCTAGATAGAATCTGATAATTATATGACTACCAGCTTCTAAAAGTCTTAGAACCTTGCTCTCGAAAGACTCTGAATGTCTCGCCAAATTCTAAAGACAAACTCTAAACTCTACTCAAGCTTCATCATCTTATGTAAGAAGCCTGTTATTAGAAGATTTAAATTAAAAGGTCAATGACTAATTGATGTGACAGATGTACAAAAGTGTAACACCCCAAAATTTGCTCTTTTGTTTTGAAGCTAACTGGCTTATGTTTCTTTGCATTTCTTGCATTAGCATTTATGCATGGAATTGGTTCTTAGCATGGGATCAAGGTACTTGGTTCATCTTAAAGGAGTCTCAAGCCTCAAGGTGTTTTGTGGAGGTCATCATATCTTCATAAGATCAAGAATGGCAAAGGATTTCAAGTGAATCTTTCCCTCCTAACCAGAGGGACCAAATTAGGGTTCTTGGGTTCAAAGAGCTTCTTGAGAAAACTTTGTGGATTCAAGCATGCTCTCATGGGTTCCATATGCTCCAAAACACTCATAGAGGAAGGCTTGGCTAGTGGTTCATTGTGGAAGATGTTCAGTGGATCAGTTGCTTGTGAACCAAGAAAAGTCAACTGTAAGGAGGAAAGTCAACCATGGAATTTTTAGGTCCTCTTCATGATTTTTAAGGTCTTATGCCCTCATATGGTCCTCAAAGGCTAGGATTCATACCATTCATCAAGAGTCAAGAGTTTGTGCAAAAGTTACTATTTTTGGAAAATGACCTATAATGTGAAACTTCCATTTTTGGCAACTTTTCAAACCATCTTCAACTTGACTTTTCATCATCAAAGAGTACTAGATTATCTCCATACCGTTTATGAAAATGAAGATATGACCAAAAGAAGGCAAGGTGCTTTTTAGGGTTTTCACATGTATCAATTTTTCCACCTTTTGCATTTTGGTTCAAAATGACTTGTAATTATTTCTAATGACTCAAGTCACATTGCCATATTCAAGTACTCTCCATGAGGACCAGATTTGGCCTTTGAACCAATTCATTTCATGCCATATACCTCACTTTTTTCACAATGTGCAAAATGACAAGATGGATCATATCTCATAAATCAAGTCATTACAAAGCCCAAGTCCATTCTATTTGTGATCAGCAGAAGAAACGTGAGTGAATCATGCTTTTACCTTGACCTTGGCACGTGCGATTAAGTGTGTACGTCACAACTTGCAAGTTTGTAAAACACTTTCAATAGCCTTAATCAAGGGTTTAACAATGCTTTAATCATGATCAGAGGGCTAACCAAGTCTATATAAGAAGATTCACACGTTCATTCACACCTCATGCACTCTCATTTGCTCTGATTTCAAATTTTCACTCAAACTTTCTCTACTTCGAAGCTCTCACCTCACAAGGTTTCCTTGAGAATTCTTTGCATATTCTTGATCAGTGAAGAGAATAGAGTAAGAATCCACCATTGATTCAAGCTTAGGGTGAGGTTTTCACCAGATTCGAGTTTGAGTTGCTCATCATAAAATCTCAAGATCCAGTTTGATTCAAGCTTCTATTTGCATTTATTATGCAAATAGAGCCCAAAAGAGGAAGATCTGCACTCTTACATTGGGTTTCTAGGAGTATTTTGCTTGTTTCAAGTTTCAGGTTAGTGTGAATTTCATGATCTTATAACTTGATTTTCTTGTGTGCATAATGTTCCTCATGCTTTGCTGATCATCCTGATGTGATTTGTTTTGATTTTGGACGTGTATTATGGCTGAATCGTGGATCTGAAGTTTTTGAGTTCAAACTTTTTGTCTTCGATTTGTTTAATCTATGCATGATCTGTTGATTTGAGTGTGATATTCATGATCCTTGTTGAATTCTGAGTTGAATGGTGGTGGAGATGTGAATTTCTGATAAATTTTGATGTTGAGGTCGCCGGAGAAGACGACCGGAGCTAGAGCTCCGGCGTCTGGTCATGTTTTAGGCCGGTGAGGGTTTAAAGGAAGAAGATGAAATCTGGACCGTTGGTGGTCCAGATCTGATGGTTCACGTTCAGCCAGATCATTTAAAATCCTCACGTGTTTTATTGATTGTGTGTGTATATTCCATGGTTGTTATTATGCACACACAGATCTGACCACTCATCTTGCTTGATTTTGTGATTTGTTGACTCATTTGTACACGTTGATTGGATCTGATGGTGTTGATTTTGCCAACGCATTAAAAAAAACATGTGATGTTCACGTGACTTTCTATGGAGGCTAGGTTAATCATCATGCTTGCTTGCTCATCATTGTTAACGTGTGTGCATAGATCTGAGCCTTTCATCATGTGTACTTTTGGATTATTGACTACGTGTGGATCTTTGGATCAATCCTGTGGCAATGATTGAGTCAATATTGTTGAATCAGAGTCTATGGTAGGAAGTGCTTTGGACCTATTTCTATTCACACCCCTCTCCTTTGGTCCAGCCCAGTTTTTAACATGATTTTATTGCTTGTGGCACCCCTCTGCTTATTTTCATTTTATTTTCATTTTATTTGATTGATACATTTTGCATTTTAATTTATAAAATTAGTTTAATGCATCAGAAAATTATGAAAAAATTCATGGATCATATTTAGGATTTTATAAAATTTTTTCAAATTTTATTTTCCATTTTTCTTCTATTTTTCGCACCTGAATTAATTGTTTGATGAATTTCTTTGTGAATTTCTTCACTTGTGCACACTTGATCTTGTTGATTTTATTTCTTATCATTGGTACATAGTTTGCATCCCATTCTTTTTGCATACTTTAGAGGACACTTTGAGGTTCCTAAAAACATTTTTCTCATATTTTTAATCTCAATTCATATTGCATTTTAGTCCCTTTATTTGTGCATTGTTCTTCTTTGTTCTTATGCAACTTTGAAGCATTGTTTGAGGTACTTAACCTGTGAATTTTTGTGTGATATTTTGGCATGTTGCTAGCTTCTGACTTAGGTCACTTGGGTTTTAATTCCACAATTTTTTAATGTTATTTGATATATGTTTGATTATTTATGCTTAAGTGAATTATGCATGATCATCTCTTGACATCTCTTAACCCTAATTGTTTTGCCATGCCTAATTGTTTGAATTTCTTCTGGATTCTTTACATGAGTATTTGATATGATGTTTACCCCTGGTAGAGGTCCCTAATGACCAAATTTTGCAATTTGTGGATCATGTTTGGGTATGCTTTAAGTGCTTGTACTTTGACTTCCTTTTGTGGACTTTCTTTGGTGCATAATGTTTCATGTTTTGATCTTCTCTTGCATATGAGAATTGTTGATGATGGTATGATCTTGATTATGACTTGCTTTCATCTTCATCTTATTTTTCTCATTTCATCTTGATATGAAGTTCATTGGTGCTTAATTGTGCAATTCATATAAGTATGCTTGCATTTTTTCATGATTACCTTTGCATGCTTACTTGAGATGTTTTGCATGATCTTTGAGACTTGCTTATTGATGTAAGTTGGATATACTTGATATGATGTGCTTGCTGCCCTATCTTGTTTCTTATCTCATCCTTCTCTTTCTCATTCTTCTCTATCACTTTCTTTCTCCCATGAATCTCAAGACTTGTTTAAGTCTTGGATTCTCTCCCTTTAGAGCTACCTAGTCCAACTTAATTTTTGATTAAGCTTGGAGTAGGATTAGCATTAGGTTTTAGGTAGTTGTCCCTCCTAAGCCTCACTAACCATAGGTCACCCATGCATGATAACATTAGGACTCTTAGTTTCCCTTTAGAGTTTCCTTTGGGTCTTCTCTCTTCTCATTTCAAAACTTCTTGAAAACACTTAATAAAGATAAAGTGTATTGTGCACGAGCCTTAAGCGTGGGGAATGAAAAATGAGGGGCTTCCTCTCATCTTTCTAGAGTGCTTAGCGGGCGTCCTGTCTTGGGACGATTCGTTAAGTATTCATCCCTGTGCCCTAGACTTTGGTGCAATGCAAGTTATGAACTAACTTAAAAAGAAAACACTTCTGTCTAAAAAACACAAAAACAAATTCAAATCTTTTTATCCTTCAGAATTTTTGGGTTTCAAATTTCATTTTCAAAAAAGAGCTCGTCGCTCACGTAAAAGACACTTACCCATCTGTGGTCGTACCCACGAACTACATTAGCTCTGATTCCTCTCTCTCGTCCGATTGAGGATATGTAGGCACAAGACTGCAATTGTCTTGGCAAGAAACCTTCCCCCACAGTTCCCGTCCGAACTACGTTGACTCTGACTTTCCCATTGCACTGTGGGAGTACGTAGGCCTAGGGCATCGAATATGTCCTACTGAGTCTGTCTTAGTCACCCTCATCCCCGTTTTTTTTTGCACAGCCATAGATAGTAGGACAGCTCACCCTCCGTTTAGATAACAAGGTGGATCACATCGAGTACGATGGATGCGTGGGGTGCTAACACCTTCCCCTCGCATAACCGACTCCCGAACCTAGACTATGGTTGCGATGACCATGTCTTTCCCCCTTTCTCTTCAGGTTTATGCAGTGTTTCCTTTCCCTCTCTCGGGATAAATACACATTGCTGGCGACTCTATATTTTCTGCGCCACTCTCGCGTTTGTACCGTTGGATGCTAATCTTTCAGGAGCGACAGCTAGCGACTCTGCTGGGGAACTCTGGTTGACCTCTTGCTGGTCCATCCCCTTTAGCAAGTCGATCCTAGCGCTTGTTTGTTTTTTTCGTTGGGTGTTTATTTGTTGTGCTTTATTATGTTGTATATTACTATTTTACAGCTTTTATTGCATTGCGTTTCATTTTATTACTGTCATACTGGATATTGCTGTGTTGTGATGCCTGGTTTCTGTTTGGCAGGTTGGGTTGTTCTGAGAGATAAGCCCAATACCCAGGCTTGAGTACACCCTAGGACTAGAGTGGAGAGTAGTGGGACCTACGTGCCATCTTGGTGCGTTTGTGTGTTCACGAAATTCATAACCAGACGAGGCTATCGTGGGACGCATTCTGACGTGTGTGTCTTACGCATTTCAGGGTGTTGATCTAGAGAGCTGTCGACTCTGGTGACCGTTTCTCCGAGGACTCAGCAACGCCTCTCCTCCCAACATGTGATAATGGCAAACCAAAAATGGCAAACCCATTACACTTGTCGATCCGAGGACCCAATGCTAGGAAATCGCATATGATGACCTTATTTTTTAGGGGAATCAGTTGAGGCCTTCTCGATTGATGATGATGCCAAACCAGAAATGGTGAACGTATCATCATTTCTTGACCTGAGAGCCCGTGATATTGAAGATCCTCGATTTTCTAGAACCCTCATGAGAGATGGGATGGGTGTTTACAGGCTTGCAGGAAACCGAAACCTTCAACCTACCCGGTTTTCTGGATTTCTCAGCAGTGTTTGATTATCTGGGTTTCTAGTTATCTCAGTTGTTCGGTATTCTAGAATTCTGGTTTTCTGGGTTGTGGTTCTCGTTCAGTTAACAGCACATCACATCCAGCAGTGATGCCTTGATCCCATGCTTGCATGTGCATATCATTTTTCTTGCATTCTAACATGTTTGACATTTTTCAGGGCTTGCATCTTACTCTTGATTCCGGTTTTTTGAAGTTGCCTTAACATGGATGTCCAGAGAAAGAAGACTGTTGCTTATTCGTTCCCAGACCCGACCTTGATGTTGATTCACAAGCTTATTAGTATGGCTGGTCCCGGAGTTCGTACAGAGTTCGGTGGAGAGTATGGGAGACTTCTGAAGTTTGTCTACAGTATCTCCAAGTATGAGAAGGATGCCATTCATACACTTCTTCAGTTCTATGATCCGTCTTTGTGTTGCTTCACTTTCCCAGACTATATCTTGGCTCCAACGTTGGAGGAGTTCTCATTTATTTTGGGAATCCCCATCAGGCATGACAAAGTATTCTTTTCTGAAGAACGCCCCGGGATAGAAGAAATGGCCATTGCTCTTCATATTGGTGAATCCGCTCTGAGATGTAATATTGTGGAGAAACAAGGAGCTAAGGGTTTCTTATTGAAGTTCTTGTTTGATCAAGCTTGCATACATGTTAAGGAGAGGAATTGGACTGCTTTCCAAGCTATTCTGGCTATGTGCATCTATGGGATTGTCATGTTTCCCAATGTTCCTGATCTGGTGGATATGCATGCTGTCAGAATCTTTATTTCAAAGAATCCTATACCTACCTTGCTAGGTGATGTGTATCACTCAGTCCACTACAAGAATGAAAATACGCATGGAAAAACTGTGAGTTGCTGTGCCCCACTCTTATCTACTTTGTTTCTGAGTCATCTCCCCGAAGCTGGCACTTTCGTTGATACGAGAGATTCTCTGAAGTGGTCAAAGAGGTTAATGGGCTTGACTACTGACAACATTGTTTGGTTCAACCATGACTTCCTAGGGATGTAGATTATTTGCAAGTGCGGAGAATTCCCTAATGTACCCTTGATAAGGAGAAAAGGTGGAATTAACTATAATCCTTCCCTTGTTATCAGGCAGTTTGGTTATCCTTTGAGAGGTCCACCCAAAGAGCGAGATATCAGAGAGTCCTTATTCTTCAATGGTACTGGGGATCAAGAGATGATAAGGAAGATTGTGAATGCTTGGAAGCAGGTGACCAAGAAGGGAAAAACTTCATTCGGGAAATGTAATAATCAGGCTTTTCCTTCCTATGAAGAGTGGATTAAGAAAAGAGCAGAAGATGAGCTTCTTCCTTTCCCGGTGGAACCACCTTTGTATCCTTTGATGATCGAGGCTCCCACGACTGTTGATATAGAGAAGTATGATACGTTATGGGCTGAGAAGGAGAAACTCTGAGAGGAGAATCGTGAGCTGGCCAGAGAGGTTGGTCAGTTGAAGCACGAAAAAGGCGAAGCTATCCATGTTGCCAGGTTAAAATCAGAACTTTTGGCTGTGAAGGAGAAAGAATTGTCTAAAGAAGCCACATCCAGAGAGAAAGTGGCTCAAGCGTTGAAAAGTGTTAGCAAGGTCCTTTCATCCAAAAAGAAAGAGTTGGCTTATGCTATGTCAAGAATTCACAGGTTTCGTGACCATCGGAATACAGCAATTACTGCCAACAGGTTGAAAGAGGACAAGTATCTGGAGCATATTGAAGGTTTGAAGACAAAGCTTCGGAAAAAGGATAAGGAGATTTTATCAGGGATCTTTGAGAGGAGAGCAATTAAGGAAAAGCTCAAGGAAACCATGGCAGATATGGAACAGCTGAAGATCCAAGCCGAAGTGAAAAGAGCCAGAAGCGAAGGTCCAAGTTCAGGTGGAGCATCTGGAGAAGATGATTGGGAATTGCATAGTCGTTATTTAACAGGGATCTTGCACAGGAGGGATCTTTTGATTCAGGAGTTGATTCAGAGACTAGAGCATCCTAATACCAAGAAGCTTCTCAAGGAAGTGCAGAATTGGTGCAAAAAGAATGACGAATGGGGAATTCTAGCACGGCTGAGTCTTGATGACATGCCTTAGTTTCCTGGCTGCAGTTTTCTTTGTATTTCTGGGATCACCGCCAGGCTTGTTGGTCGGGGTCTTTGTTTTTGCTTATTCAGACTTGTGTTGTAACAGATGCTTATTCTCTTTATTGATCAGGAATTCAGTTCTCTTCTGTTGTTAAAACTGGAATCAAGGGATAGATCGCCTAGATAATGTTCATACATGTTTGCATTTGCATTTGCATAATCATCTCATTTTGCATAGCAGGTTATCTCGGATTCTCTGGATTTCTTATGCTCTCTCTTTTTGACAGTCAGGATTGATCAACCTGCTCATCGGTATTCTACCAGGCTTAATCAAAGCAGAGTGATGGACAAAGTTCAGGCAGACATGGCAGTTATGCAAGCTCGCATCGATCAATTCATGGAGATAATGCAAGGTGTGGTGCAGAGCCAGAATGAATTCAGAACTCTAGTTCAGCCTTTGGTGGCGCAGGTTGATGAAAATGGTATCTTACACGGTGGTCTTCTCAATCGTGTTATTCCTCCGGGCGGAGGTGGTGCTGGTACCAACATTCCTATCCCTGGTACTGGTGGACAGGGTGGGATTCTTTTAGTGGTTGGAGAAGGAAGCACTATTCGAGCTATCCATGGCCATCGTTTTGATGATCAACAAGATGATGTTTTTTCAGTCAGAAGCTTGGACGCTGACCCTCCTGTGGTCAGTGATGAGAGGATCCGTTTAATCGAGGCGCAACTGAAAGGGGTTGTGAAGCAGGATGATCTGGGAATAGATTTGGACGACCTAGGGTTGGTCCCTGATATTGTCATTCCGCACAAGATTCTGATTCCTACACTTGAGAAGTATAATGGTTCTACCTGCCTGAGAACTCATGTAAAGGCGTATACCAGGAAGATGGCTGCCCATGCCAAGGACGAAAAGCTAATGATGCACTTTTTCGAAGATAGCTTGTTTGACGCGTCTTTAGAATGGTATATGGCACTGGAAAGTAGAGATGTTAGTACTTGGAGAGAGTTAGCTGCAGCTTTTATCAAGCATTACCAATACAACACAGACATGGCTCCCAACAGAACTCAGTTGTTGAGCATGTCCCAGAAAAATAATGAAAGTTTCAAAGAATATGCGCAAAGGTGGTGTGAATTGGAGGCTAGGGTACAACCACCAATGCTGGAGAAGGAGATGTTGGATATGTTTATGGACACACTGCCTAAGCACTATTATGAAAAGTTATTGCCTTGTTCACTAGGCAAGTTTGCAGATGTGATTGCGATCGGACAGAAGGTAGAGGTTGGAATTAAGGCTGGAAAAGTTTCTAGTGGTGACGGATAGTCCTCCAGGCATGGAAAGAAGCCTTTTGATGGTTATAAGAAGAAAGGAGAGGCCAATGTTGTATCATCTTACAAGGGAAAAGGGAAACAATGCCAAAACAATAATCAACAAGTAGCATCAGTAACTATCCCAGCAACGTTACCTCCACCACAGCAACAAAGGAATAATGCTAATTAGAACAGGCAGCAGGGCCAGTATCAGAATAGACAAAGAAATGCAGAGAGGCATTTTGAGCAACCACCAATATCGTATGCACAGTTGTTGCAACATTTGTTGCAATTGCGTCTAGTTGAGCTCCGTATCCTGGCTCCACCAACAAGGGAACTCCCACGAGGCTATGATGCTAACGCACACTGCGATTTTCACTCTGGTGCTCTGGGGCATACTATGGAGAAAGGTAGGGCGTTTCATCACAAGGTGCAAGACCTTGTAGACTCCAAGGCTATCAATTTCTCGAATGATGGGCCCAATGTTATTCAAAACCCGATGCCTGATCACAATGGACCGAGGGTGAATGCGATAATTGAGGAATATGAAGCTTTGACTTTGATCATGGATGTTGAGGAGCTGAAGACTCCGCTGGCTGTGGTTAAAAATAGGTTACTAAAGGGTGGCGTCTATCCGGGTTGTGATGATAACTGTTCAGATTATTTGGCGAAGGATAATGGTTGTGATTAGTTGAAGATGGGTCCCCAGAATCTGATTAATGAGGACTATTTACAGTTTGATCGGTGTAATCAACAAGAAGAAGTCGTCAGTGAGAAGGTTGCTACCATCACCATTCCTTTCAAGATGATTACTATTTCAGGTCCGGTAAGACCACCACCGGTTATTATCACAAGGGCTGGACCCATTCCGTATGAAAGTACTAAAGCTATTCCCTGGAATTATGGCGCAGAGGTGTTTGTCAATGGGCAAAAGGAAGAATTAATGGCAACTTCATCAGTGTGTTCTAGTCCTGAGGTTAAGGTTGAGACCGATGCTATAACAAGAAGTGGTAGAGTCCTTACTCCTGTTAATGATCAACCCGGTACTTCTAGGCAAGATAGGGGAAAACAGGTAGCTGATGATTCTGTGCACCCTCCAGTGATTATTGATTCTACAGTAAAGCCGGTTGATGATGCTTTTTCTAAAAATGTAGAGGAGTTTATGAGGCTCATCCGAAAGAGTGATTACAAGATCGTGGACTAACTACATCAAACCCCAACGAAGATTTCCATTCTGTCTTTGCTGTTATGTTCTGAAGCTCACAGAAATGCGCTTCTGAAGGTCTTGAATGGGGCCTATGTTCCTCAAGAGATTTCTGTTAATCAACTTGAAGGGGATGTAGCGCACGTGTATGCGGGTAATGGCTTGGGCTTTACGGATCTTGATTTGACTCCCGCTGGGAGGAATCATAACAATGCCCTGCATATTTCGATTGAGTGCCGTGGTTCACTAATGTCACATGTGTTGGTTGATACTGGATCATCGTTGAATGTATTCCCAAAGAAAGCATTAATGAAGTTAGATACCAGGGGACTTATTTGTAAACCAAGAGACTTGGTGGTTCGAGCTTTTGATGGCTCGAAGAGATCTGTCTTTGGTGAGATTGTGCTTCCGATCAAGGTTGGGCCAGAAATCTTTGATGCAACATTTTATATAATGGATATTCAGCCAGCATACAGCTGTCTGTTGGGTCGTCCTTGGATCCATGGTGCAGGCGTTGTAACCTCCACTTTGCATCAAAAGCTGAAATACATGGTAGATGGTCACGTGGTGACAGTGTGCGGAGAGGAGGACATAATGATTAGTCAGCTATCAACCTTTAAATACGTGGAAGTGGATGGTGAAATCCATGAGACTCTGTGTCAGGGGTTTGAAAAAGTGAAGGTGTCTGAAGAGGTTATTCAGTTTAAGGATCAGTCCGAGACCACAGAGCATCCCGCAGTGGCAGATCAACCTGAGGTTTCTATGTCTTCGTTTAAAGACGCCAAGGCTATAGTCGAAGCTGGTAGCTCAAAGAAGTGGGGCCAAGTGATTAATGTTCAGCCGAAAGGGAATACCTATGGATTGGGATACAAGCCACCCAGGAGAGCCATGGATCCTCCCAAGTTCTATGGCCCAGCCCGTTTCACCAGTGCCGGTGTTTTCTTCGACAGAGTTAATGCCATTGAGGAAGAAGGGGACAGTGATTGTGATATGGATAGCTGGATCCGCCCTTGCGTCCCAGGAGAAACTCTGTGCAACTGGTCTTCTGAAAAAGTCATTCAAGTGACTAGCTTCGAGTAATTATTCTGTTTTCTTGCTATGTTAATCCTGCGTTCTACCCAAGACGTAGTGATTTTATTTGTAGGGCTTTTAACTGTTGTATGCTTTGCTTTATCATCAATAAAGGACTTTTCACACTCAAATATTTTGATCTTTGTCTTTCGGTTTTATTTTTATGCATTAAAAACCCACATCAAAATGGCAATGTGTTTCTTTTGTTGCATACATAATAAAACATACCTTATCAATCATGCAGGTCTCTTTGTTCAGATGACACCGATCATGACTCAGCTATAGCTCGGTATGACTTTGACAATCCAATCTATCAGGCTGAAGAAGAGACTGACGAAGATTGTGAACTGCCCGAAGAGTTGGCCAGATTGTTAAAGCAAGAGGAGAAGGTCATCCTACCTCATTAGGAGGAAATTGAGATTGTGAATCTGGGAACCGAGGACTCCAGAAAGGAAGTAAGGATAGGGGCTGCATTGGAAGACAGTGTCAAGGGAAGATTGATTGAAATGCTCCGTGAGTATGTGGACATCTTCGCCTGGTCTTACCAAGACATGCCTGGGCTCGATACTGATATTGTTGTACACCGGCTACCACTTAAAGAAAGTTGTGCTCCGGTCAAACAAAAGTTGAGAAGAACTAAACCAGAGATGTCTGTCAAAATCAAGGAAGAGGTTCAGAAACAGCTAGATGTCGGTTTTCGTGTCGTAACAAATTATCCTCCATGGGTTGCTAACATCGTGCCTGTACCTAAGAAGGATGGGAAGGTCAGGATGTGTGTTGATTACAGGGATTTGAACAGAGCAAGCCCAAAGGATGATTTCCCACTCCCTCACATTGACGTGTTAGTTGACAATACTGCTCAGTATTCGGTGTTTTCCTTCATGGATGGCTTCTCTGGGTATAACCAAATCAAGATGGCCCCAGAGGACATGGAGAAAACAACGTTCATAACACCGTGGGGAACATTCTGCAACAAAGTGATGCCCTTTGGATTGAAAAATGCAGGGGAAACCTATCAGCGGGCGATGGTGACTCTCTTTCATGATATGAGTCACAAAGAGATTGAGGTCTATGTTGATGACATGATTGCGAAGTCACAGACGGAGGAAGAACATCTGGTGAATCTTTGGAAGCTATTTGAAAGATTGAGAAAAATTTAGACTGAGGTTGAATCGAAACAAATGCACCTTCGGGGTGAGATCAGGAAAATTGCTGGGGTTTATTGTTAGTGAAAAAGGTATCGAGGTTAATCCTGCAAAGGCAAAAGCCATAGAAGAAATGCATGTGCTGAGAACAGAAAAAGAGGTTCGTGGTTTCTTGGGGAGATTAAACTACATTGCTAGGTTCATCTCGCATCTCACAGCCACGTGTGAACCAATCTTCAAGTTGCTAAGAAAAGTTCAAGCGGTCAGGTGGAATGAAAATTGTCAAAAGGCGTTTGAAAAGATTAAAGAATACTTGCAGGAACCTCCGGTCTTTATACCACCAGTGCCAGGACAACCTTTGATTATGTATCTCACGGTTCTTGAGAATTCAATGGGTTGTGTGCTCGGTCAACAAGACGAGTCAGGTAGAAAGGAGCACGCCATCTACTACCTGAGTAAAAAGTTTACTGATTGCGAGTCAAGGTACTCGATGCTGGAGAAAACATGTTGTGCACTCGCTTGGGCCGCTAAGCGTTTGAGGCAGTATATGTTAAACCACACAACCCTCTTGATTTCAAAGATGGATCCGATCAAGTATGTGTTTGAGAAGCAAGCACTTTCTGGTAGAATAGCCCGTTGGCAGATGGTTCTGACAGAATACGATATTCAGTATGTTTCCCAAAAGGCCATTAAGGGAAGTGTTTTGTCAGAATATCTTGCCGAACAACCAATTGAGGATTATCAACCGATGAAGTTTGAATTTCCAGATGAGCATATCATGTATCTGAAGATGAAGGATTGTGAAGAACCTTTGCCTGATGAAGGACCTGAGATTGGATCTCAGTGGAAGATGGTTTTTCATGGGGCTGTTAATTCATATGGTAACGGAATCGGGGCAATCATTACGACTCCAAAGGGCTCTCATATATCCTTCACTTCCCGATTGGAGTTCGTATGCACCAACAACGAGGCAGAATATGAAGCATGCTTCATGGGGTTAAAAGAAGCGATTGATTTGAGAATCAAGAACCTCGATGTTTTGGTGATTCTACGTTGGTAGTTAATCAGATTACAGGTGAATGGGAGACTCGTCAAGCGAATCTTGTTCCGTATAACAACTATGCCAGAAGGTTGTTACCTTTCTTTGACAGAGTGGACTTCCATCACATTCCCCGGATAGAGAATCAGATGGCTGATGCGTTGGCAACGTTGTCATTGATGTATCAAGTGAATCATTGGAATGAAACTCCTTCAATCAGAATCATGCGCTTGGACAGACCTGCTTTTGTATTTGCGGTTGAAGGTGTATCAGATGGCAAGCCTTGGTATCATGATATCAAAGTCTTTTTGAAGAGTCAGGAATACCCAGCTGGGACATCTTCCAAGGATAAGAAGACATTGAGGAGGTTATCAGGAAACTTCTTTTTGAACAAAGACGATGTCTTATACACGAGAAACTTTGACATGGTCTTGCTACGTTGTGTTGATGAACACGAGGCAGGCCTGTTAATGGAAGAAGTTCACGAAGGTTCCTTTGGTACTCATGCCAACGGGCATGCTATGGCAAGAAAATTGTTAAGAGCGGGGTATTATTGGATGACTATGGAGTCTGATTGTTTTAAATACGCCCGAAAATGTCATAAATGCCAGATTTATGCTGATAAGGTGCACGTACCGCCTACTCCTCTGAATGTTTTGTCGTTACCTTGGCCTTTTGCCATGTGGGGCATTGACATGATTGGGAAGATCGAGCCGACTGCTTTGAATGGACATCGTTTTATCCTGGTGGCTATTGATTATTTCACGAAGTGGGTGGAAGCAGCATCGTATGCCAACGTCACCAGACAAGTGGTAGCCCGGTTTATTAAGAAGGACATCATCTGCTGGTATGGAGTCTCGGAGAGGATCATTACTGACAATGGTTCAAATTTGAACAATAAGATGATGAAGGAGCTATGCCAGAGCTTTAAGATTGAACATCACAATTCTTCTCCCTATCGCCCGAAGATGAATGGGGTTGTTGAAGCGGCTAATAAGAACATAAAGAAGATTGTGCAGAAGATGGTAGTGACGTACAAGGACTGGCATGAGATGTTGCCTTACGCGTTGGACGGATATCGTACTTCAGTACGCACCTCAACTGGGGCAACCCCTTTCTCACTGGTGTATGGTATGGAAGCAGTTCTGCCATTAGAAGTTGAGATTCCTTCTTTGAGAATTCTGACAGACGTGAAACTTGATGAAGCAAAATGGGTGCGTTCCCGGCTGAATGAACTGAACCTCATTGAAGAGAAGAGATTGAAAGCCATTGCGCATGGCCGGTTGTATCAAAGCAGGATGAAAAAAGCATTTGATTAGAAAGTGCGTCCTCGGTGTTTCCAAACTGGTGAATTAGTCCTAAAAAGGAACACTCCTCCTCAAACAGATCACAGGGGCAAGTGGACTCCAAATTACGAAGTGCCATATGTAGTAAGACAGGTTTTCTCTGGTGGAGCCTTATTACTCTCAACTATGGATGACAAAGATTTTATGTCCCCTGTGAACGCGGATGTAGTCAAAAAATACTTTGCATAAAAAAGACCCGCTGGACATAAAAAGAAGGTTCAGGCAAAAATGGGGCATCCTGGCGAACCATAAAAAGAAAAGGTTAAGGCAAAAATTAGGGATAAAAAGGAAGAAGAAATAAACCCGCAAGGTTGAAAACCTGAAAAGGCAACTTTGGCAAAAATGGGTATCCCGGTGGATTGAAAACCCGAAAAGGGCGATCCAGGAAAAAGTTAGGGATTTAAAAGCAAAGACTACGATCCGCGTTCGATCTGTGATCACTACTCACACTTGGAAAATTCGAAGGAAAGGAATCAGTCCAGTCAGTCATTTTCAAAGGCCAAAGTATCTGCGGATAAACAAGTCATATGGGTTATAGCTGAGTCGAGTCATGGTGGATGTCTGTTCCCCACATTGCCGACATGTGTATTTTCTTTTACTTTTTGCGCAATTACCTCTTTCCAGGAATTGCTTCCAAATGTAAATGCCTATTTACAGGCTGATCATTCAATAAAGTTTGCATTTCAGTCAAATAGCTTTTGTTTATTGTTTTACCTGTTTTGTTTGTGAAAATGTCCGATATTTTTGATAAACATTACATGCTAAAATGTTGAGCTTTGTGAAACAAGTTGGAAAACAGTGGCAATTGCTTAGACGACAGTCACTATGATGATAATCAAAGTAATCATTTTTGCACGTAGACCTTTCTGTTGGTTTTGCAGAATGACAGGTGTACTTCTCCAGTAGATTTGCTCCCCAACTTCGGAGTCTGATCATCCTCAGCAGTTTGCTGCTCTCCCCAGTCAGAGTATCCGGGATCGTCTTCCTCAACAGAGTATAAAGAAGTAATTCCCCAAGTGGAGACGTTGAGGATCGTACCCCTCATCCTGATATAAGAGGTTTACCCCTAGCCAGAGTTGTGATTTGGCTCATCTTTCCTCAGCAGGTAGCAAGAAGTTGTTATTTTTACAGCCTTTTCTGCAAGAGTCTGATAGAGTGTCCTCGTTGATTAAAGATAGTGTTTCCCCACTAAGCATGGGGCAATCTATTTTCCTCAAAGTTTCTTTCAGTTTATCCCCAAGTAGAGTTTGTTGGCAGTTAGTATCCCCAGCAGGTTTTGAATCCAGGTTCTGAAACATTTGGTCATCCCCGGCGGAGGAGTTTCCATCTTCAGTTTTCAGTTCCTCCCCGATTGAGTGGGTTTTCTCTCGGAGATTCATCCATCTCCACCAGAATTGGTGATTGTGATCTTCCCTAGCAGGGTGAAGTTTTCCTCAACATGTTCTTTGGTTTAATGACAATGTAGTTTGTCGTCCTCAGTGGAGCTGCTTCTGTTCTCAGCATTTATTTCGCTGGGACGATCTTTTTGCATTGCATAAGCATTTTTTTACATGGCATCCTCCTAAATGCGTAGCATTTCCACTTCGTGTGGAGCATTACGGCAAAATTCAAACATATGCATCTGAAGCATAAGCTAGGTTTGAGTTTTCCTTCGTCAGGAAAACCGGATTTTAGGAAAATATCATTCGACTTTACTCCACAAGTGTTGGGTTTAGTCATTCAAAGCAATATTTGACAGTCCCACGGCAGAGTGTTTTGCCAGGATTGTGAACCCATGATCTCTTTTCACCCCTTTCGTCCAGGTGGTCTTTTGATTCATCCCTTCAAGGTTTTTACCTTGACACCCGTCCGTGTATCTTTTCGATACCCGTCCGTATTGAACCTCTTTACACCCGTCCGTGTATCTTTTCGATACCCGTCCGTATTGAACCTCTTTACACTCGTCCGTGTATTTTTTCGATACCCGTCCATATTGAATCTCTTTACACCCGTCCGTGTATCCTTTCGATACCCGTCCGTATTGAACCTCTTTACACCCGTCCATGTATCTTTTCGATACCCGTCTGTATTGAACCTCTTTACACCCGTCCGTGTATTTTTTCGATACCCGTCCGTATTGAATCTCTTTACACCCTTCCGTGTAACTTTTCGATACCCGTCCGTATTGAACCTCTTTACACCCGTCCGTGTATCTTTTCGATACCCGTCCGTATTTAACCTCTTCACACCCGTCAGTGTATTTTTTCGATACCCGTCCGTGTATCTTTTCGATACCCGTCCGTATTGAACCTCTTTACACCCGTCCGTGTATCTTTTCGATACCCGTCCGTATTGAACCTCTTTACACCCGTTCGTGTATTTTTTTCGATACCCGTCCGTATTGAATCTCTTTACACCCGTCCGTGTATCTTTTTGATACCCGTCCGTATTGAACCTCTTTACACCCGTCCGTGTATCTTTTCGATACTCGTCCGTATTGAACCTTTTTACACCTGTCCGTGTATCTTTTCGATACCCGTCCGTATTGAAACTCTTTACACCCGTCCGTGTATCTTTTCGATACCCGTCCGTATTGAACCCTTTTACACCCGTTTGTATATCTTTTCGATACCCGTTCGTATCTGATATCTTTGATTCCTTGACACCCGTCCGTGTTTATCCCCAGCATAGCTAACACTCGTCCGTGTTGTGACAGTGCAACATTTATTGCTTGTTCCTCAGCGGAGTCGTCCTTCCTTTGAGGATTGCAAATTTTAGGTTTCTTTTGGTATTCAATCTCCGTGAATCCTTTGAATGCATGACAGTCGTTGCTATCATACGTTCAGGACCAAGTTGATTGAATAGGGGCAGCTGTAACACCCCAAAATTTGCTCTTTTATTTTGAAGCTAACTGGCTTATGTTTCTTTGCATTTCTTGCATTAGCATTTGTGCATAGCATGGGTTCTTAGCATGGGATCAAGGTACTTGGTTTATCTCAAAGGAGTCTCAAGCCTCAAGGTGTTTTGTGGAGGTCATCATATCTTCATATGATCAAGAATGGCAAAGGATTTCAAGTGAATCTTTCCCTTCTAACCAGAGGGACCAATTTAGGGTTCTTGGGTTCAAAGAGCTTCTTGAGAAAACTTTGTGGATTCAAGCATGCTCTCATGGGTTCCATATGCTCCCAAACACTCATAGAGGAAGGCTTGGCTAGTGGTTCATTGTGGAAGATGTTTAGTGGAACAGTTGCTTGTGAACCAAGAAAAGTCAACTGTAAGGAGGAAAGTCAACCATGGAATTTTGAGGTCCTCTTCATGATTTTTAAGGTCTTATGCCCTCATATGGTCCTCAAAGGCTAGGATTCATACCATTCATCAAGAGTCAAGAGTTTGTGCAAAAGTTACTATTTTTGGAAAATGACCTATAATGTGAAACTTCCATTTTTGGCAACTTTTCAAACCATCTTCAACTTGTCTTTTCATCATCAAAGAAGCTTCAAATGAATTTTCCTCAAACATGAAAGTTGAAGATCTCTCTCTCCCCTTTCCGAAAAGTACTAGACTATCTCCATACTATTTGTGAAACTCAAGATATGACCAAAAGAAGGCAAGGTGCTTTTTAGGGTTTTCACATGTATCCATTTTTCCACCTTTTGCATTTTGGTTCAAAATGACTTGTAATTGTTTCTAATGACTCAAGTCACATTGCCATATTCAAGTACACTCCATGAGGACCAGATTTGGCCTTTGAATCAATTCATTTCATGCCATATACCTCACTTTTTTCACAATGTGCAAAATGGCAAGATGGATCATATCTCATAAATCAAGTCATTACAAAGCCCAAGTCCATTCTATTTGTGATCAGCAGAAGAAATGTGAGTGAGTCATGCTTTTACCATGACCTTGGCACGTGTGATTAAGTGTGTACATCACAACTTGCAATTTTGCAAAACACTTTCAATAGCCTTAATCAAGGGTTGAACAAAGCTTTAATCATGATCATAGGGCTAACCAAGTCTATATAAGAAGATTCACACGTTCATTCACACCTCATGCACTCTCATTTGCTCCGATTTCAAATTTTCACTCAATCTTTCTCTCCTTCGAAACTCTCTCCTCACAAGGTTTCCTTGAGAATTCTTTGCATATTCTTGATCAGTGAAGAGAATAGAGTAAGAATCCACCATTGATTCAAGCTTAGAGTGTGGTTTTCACCAGATTTGAGTTTGAGTTGCTCATCATCAAATCTCAAGATCCAGCCTGATTCAAGCTTCTATTTGCATTTATTTTGCAAATAGAGCTCAAAAGAGGAAGATCTGCACTCTTACACTGGGTTTCTAGGAGTATTTTGCTTGTTTCAAGTTTCAGGTTAGTGTGAATTTCATTATCTTATAACTTGATTTTCTTGTGTTCATAATGTTCCTCATGCTTTTCTGATCATCCTGATGTGATTTGTTTTGATTTTGGACGTGTATTATTGCTGAATCGTGGATCTGAAGTTTTTGAGTTCAAACTTTTTGTCTTCGATTTGTTTAATCTATGCATGATTTGTTGATTTGAGTGTGACATTCATGATCCTTGTTGAATTCTGAGTTAAATGGTGGTGGAGTTGTGAATTTCTGAAAAAATTTTGATGTTGAGCTCGCCGGAGAAGACTACCAGAGTTAGGGCTCCGGCGTCTGGTCATGTTTCAGGCCAGTGAGGGTTTAAAGGAAGAAGATGAAATCTTGACCGTTGGTGGTCCAGATCTGACGGTTCACATTCAGCCAGATCATTTAAAATCCTCACGTGTTTTATTGATTGTGTGTGTATATTCCATGGTTGTTATTATGCACACACAGATCTGTCCACTCATCTTGCTTGATTTTGTGATTTGTTGACTCATTTGTACACATTGATTGGATCTGATGGTGTTAATTTTGCCAACGCATTAAAAAAAACAGGTGTTGTTCACGTGACTTTCTACGGAGGCTAGGTTAATCATCATGCTTGCTTGCTCATCATTGTTAACGTGTGTGCATAGATCTGAGCCTTTCATCATGTGTACTTTTGGATTATTGACTACGTGTGGATCTTTGGATCAATCCTGTGGCAATGATTGAGTCAATATTGTTGACTCAGAGCCTATGGTAGGAATCGCTTTGGGCTTCTTTCTATTCACACCCCCCTCATTTGGTCCAGCCCAGTTTTTAACATGATTTTCTTGCTTGTGGCACCCCTCTGCTTATTTTCATTTTATTTTCATTTTATTTGATTGATACATTTTGCATTTTAATTTTTAAAATTAGTTTAATGCATCAGAAAATTATGAAAAAATTCATGGATCATCTTTAGGATTTTATAAAATTCTGTCAAATTTTATTTTCCATTTTTCTTCTATTTTTCGCACCTGAATTAATTGTTTGATGAATTTCTTTGTGAATTTCTTCACTTGTGCACACTTGATCTTGTTGATTTTATTTCTCATCATTGGTACATAGTATGCATCCCATTCTTTTTGCATACTTCAGAGGAAAATTTGAGGTTCCTAAAAACATTTTTGTCATATTTTTAAACTCATTTCATATTGAATTTTAGTCCCTCTATTTGTACATTGTTCTTCTTTGTTCTTATGCAACTTTGAAGCATTGTTTGAGGTACTTAACCTGTGAATTTTTGTGTGATCTTTTGGCATGTTGCTAGCTTCTGACTTAGGTCACTTGGGTTTTAATTCCAAAATTTTTGAATGTCATTTGATATATGTTTGATTATTTGTGCTTAAGTGAATTATGCATGATCATCTCTTGACATCTCTTAACCCTAATTGTTTTGCCATGCCTAATTGTTTGAATTTCTTCTGGATTCTTTGCATGAGTATTTGATATGATGTTTACCCCTGGTTGAGGTCCCTTATGACCAAATTTTGCAATTTTTGGATCATGTTTGGGTATGCTTTAAGTGCTTGTACTTTGACTTCCTTTTGTGGACTTTCTTTGGTGCATAATGTTTCATGTTTTGATCTTCTCTTGCACATGAGAATTATTGATGATGGTATGATCTTGATTCTGGCTTGCTTTCATCTTCATATTATTTTTCTCATTTCATCTTGATATGAAGTTCATTGGTGCTTAATTGTGCAATTCATATAAGTATGCTTGCATTTTTTCATGATTACCTTTGCATGCTTACTTGAGATGTTTTGCATGATCTTTGAGACTTGCTTATTGATGTAAGTTGGATATACTTGATATGATGTGCTTTCTGCCCTATCTTGTTTCTTATCTCATCCTTCTCTTTCTCATTCTTCTCTTTCACTTTCTTTATCCCATGAATCTCAAGACTTGTTTAAGTCTTGGATTCTCTCCCTTTAGAGCTACCTAGTCCAACTTAATTTTTGATTAAGCTTGGAGTAGGATTAGCATTAGGTTTTAGGTAGTTGTCCCTCCTAAGCCTCACTAACCATAGGTCACCCATGCATGATAACATTAGGACTCTTAGTTTCCCTTTAGAGTTTCCTTTAGGTCTTCTCTCTTCTCATCTTAAAACTTCTTGAAAACACTTAATAAAGATAAAGTGTATTGCGCACGAGCCTTAAGCGTGGGGAATGAGAAATGAGGGGCTTCCTCTCATCTTTCTAGAGTGCTTAGTGGGCGTCCTGTCTTGGGACGATTCGTTAAGTATTCGTCCCTGTGCCCTAGACTTTGGTGCGATGCAAGTTATGAACTAACTTAAAAAGAAAACACTTCTGTCTAAAAAACACAAAAACAAATTCAAATATTTTTATCCTTCGGGATTGTTGGGTTTCAAATTTCATTTTCAGAAAAGAGCTCGTCGCTCACGTAAAAGACACTTACCCATCCGTGGTCGTACCCACGAACTACATTAGCTATGATTCCTCTCTCTCGTCCGATTGAGGATATGTAGGCACAAGACTGCGATTGTCTTGGCGAGCAACCTTCCCCTATAGTTCCCGTCTGAACTACGTTGACTCTGACTTTCCCATTGTATTGAGGGAGTACGTAGGCCTAGGGCATCGAATATGTCCTACCGAGTCCGTCTTAGTCACCCCTATCCCCGTTTTCTTTTGCACAGCCATAGATAGTAGGACAGCTCACCCTCCGTTTAGATAACAAGCGTGGATCCCATCGAGTACGATGGATGCGTGGGGTACTAACACCTTCCACTCGCATAACCGACTCCCGAACCTGGACTATGGTTGCGATGACCATGTCTATCCCCCTTTCTCTTCAGGTTTATGCAGTGTTTCCTTTCCCTCTCTCGGGATAAATACACATTGCTGGCGACTCTGTGTTTTCTGCGCCACTCTCGCGTTTATACCGTTGGATGCGAATCTTTCGGGAGCGACAACAAAAGCAAATCTAATTTCTATGTAAAGTATTGTAATTTGTACAAAAGAAGTTTCTCATGTCCCATAACCCTCACTAACTCTATGCTGCAAGTACCACTCTAATGTTTCAATATGAAGTGACCTTCATACAACGATTACATTAAGAATATTTCAACTTTATCCTCTAACGGATCTATTTCTTCCTATACAATGAGGTATTTGAAGATTGAAAAAGTAGGGAACTGATTGTTTATCAACGTATACACTCAAAGAGCATATATAAAAGAGAAAGATAAAAGAAGTTTTACTACACTTATACACTTAAAATATTTTTGTTGAATATCTTTGTTAAGTGTAAAATTAGATTTAAAATTGTGTATCTACTTGTTGAAGTATCCTATAAACACAAAACCTGTTTATCTTAACCTTTAATTAATTTTCTTGGGAGACTAAGTGTAGTCTGAATTCTTAAGAAGTCAATAACTGTTAGTCTTTGAGTTGCTTTCCTTGAGAGACTTGGGTATAGACATAATTTCTCAAGTATTCTAAGATTGTGTGTCTTTGAATTTTTTGTAATCAGATTTATTATTAGATTAAGTCCTTATTGAGAAGGAAAAATCACTCAGACGGCTGGACTGGACGTAGCTTAGTTAATAACGAACCAAGATAAAAAATACTTGTCTTATCATATTTGTCGTTATTTCTGCTATTTGAGTTATTGGGTTACACAAATTTTTAAATCAAGAAACCCAATTCACACCCCCTTTTGGGTTTCTTTTACCTTCACTTACGGTGTTTTAAAATTTAATTTAGTGCATTGTATCTTACGGTGTTCCGTAATTTTCTCATGTTTATCATACCTTACGGTGTTCCTTATATCACTTAATTATTGAATATCTTATAAATCTTTCCTTTTGTGTGTTACCTTAGAGGTTCTCGTGATATTGGCAATTATTTAAAATCACATATTTAATATAATAATTAGTGAGCGGTATCTAGCAACACATCACTACTATCCAAGTCAGGAAAATGTCATGTGATTTGACAAAATCTTTTCGTTATAATTCTTGTGTTTACAATTATTCTTTTGCGCTAATGTCTATATTGAACATAAGGCATATATAGTGACACCTTTGTCTAGTTCAATATTGGACCTGTAATACCCTGTATTATTTAAATGCTCAATTGGATATCAGATGAGATCAGATGAGTATCTATGTACTCTATCTTGGTTAATAGGATTTATGGAATCCTATAAGTACTTTAAGTATTATCAATTGGGATCAATAGAGCAACTAATGAGCTCTGAAGAGATCAATTATTTAATGAAAGAAACAAATTGATATTTGTTAGTTCAAGAGGGAATTTTAAAGTAACTCTAATAATTGATCAATCGGGTTGAGATGACAAAATATCAATTGGAGATATTTTACCCTATTGGATTATATTATATAATATTGGTTTATATATATATTTGTTAGAAAAGAGAAAGAAAAAGAAGATAGTAAGAAGAAGAAGAAGAAGAAATAAGGAAGAGAAAGAGGAAAAGTGGAGAAAGAGGAAGAAGAGAGAAAAGCTTGGATCATCACCATTTATTCATCATATTCTTCAACCACCACTTCGATTATCAGGTGCATTCTAGATAAAGACTTTAGTTGTAGGAATTCTTGAGTTTTAGAGTTAGGTTAGATTTGTGAGAAAATAAATAATCGTGCTAAAATCATGAATCTAACGGTTGAAAATTGATATAAATTGCGTAGAATAATCGTAATATGCATATGAACATTGTTGATACTTGTTTTGGTTTGGGAGAAGTTTGATTTTGAGATTGGGAACCATACGGAACGCAGGAAAAGAATTTTGGTTCTGGTGCAATTCGCCAGGCGAATCAGGTCTCGCCACTGGCGAAGAGGGATTAGCCAGGCGAAATTCTAAGTCGCCAGGCGAAAATGGGGAGACAGAAATGTGTTAGCTGCTAGAACTCTTGAGTTTTTCTAAAATTGTGTTTCGCCATAGGTTTGCCAGGCGAAGTACTGGCGAAGGGGGATTCGCCAAGCGAAATCCTAAGTCGCCAGGCGAATCTGGCTGTTTCTCAATAAATTCATTTTCTTTGAAAATCCATAACTTTTGATCCGTAACTCGGATCGAGACGTTCTTGGTACCGTTGGAAAGCTATGATAATTAGGGGTATGATGTGGGATTAATTATTTAGGAATGAATGAAAATAATGTTATGTGTTATGTTGAAATCCATATCTTTTGGATCGTGAATTCGATCGAGGCATAATTATAGTCGATGTAAAGGTGTGAAAATATGCTATGGGATAAAAGTGAAAAGTATTGATTTTGGTACCCGATTAAATGAATCGGAGGGAACCCAAAGGTGATGTTTTGTGCGATGAATCGTTATATGTGATTCTCTTATGCTTGTGTATAACTTGTGATGAAATTATTATATGTGCAATTGTAATATGCTTTGCCTAATATCGTTGTTAAACATTATCGAGAGAGTATGCATGTTAAAAATATGGAATAGGTAGAGTGAGGAAACCTTACCATGAAACTTAGATTGGAACCTAGTAATGAGCTAGGAAATTGATGAATAATTTAATGACAACGCTCATGGAGAAGAGGCCGAGGCGGGTGTCCATTACCAAATGATATAGAAAAGAGTGAAACACTAGTATGGAACATGTGTGTAACCCATGGTGGTTTTGTGAAAAGGCGAATGTGGCCTTAAGGCATTGTGGCCTTGTAATTGTCGAATACAATCTCGTTGTGTATATGATCATGTAATCGAAACCGTTTTGATCCCTTAATAAATATCTGTGACCTGTGTCCATAACTCTTGAGAAGGGCTGGTCGGGGAAAATGTTTATTAAGTAAGTGACCGTGACCCATGTTGAAGTGCCTCTTGTGTAGGCTGGCCGGGGAAAGATACTTAGTGGGTGGTATTAGTGACCCATGTTGAAGTGCCTCTTGTGTAGGCTGGCCGGGCAAAGTACCATGTGTAGGTAACCGTGACCCGTGTTGAAGTGCCCTTGTGTGGCTGGCCGGGGAAAGTTATCTATGTTAGCTTCCGGGACCCGTGTCCATAATCCTTTGGAAGAACTGGCCGGGAATGGATGTCTATGCTTTTAAGGATCCATGACCCGAGTTGAACTTTTTTGTAGGGTTGGCCGGGGAAAGATGCCTTGGTTTGTGATACCGATTAGTGATAATATTTTGAGTGGGTGAACTCATGACATGTTTCCATATAGTGTGAGATTGCGAACTCAAGGTCACTTACCTTCCCTTTTGACTTGAGTTTGGATTGGCTAGAACCTTGTAAAGTCGAGAGAATCCAAAAGATAGAGAACTCAATCAGATTTGTTGTATCTCACCCCACTATTGTTGAATATTTCAGGTACTTCAGGTTCCGCGAAGGGTAAGGATAAGGTCGTGTGATTATCCTTACTTGCCTGATGGCGTAGCTTCCGTTGTGGAGTTTTTTGAGATCGTTGTCGATCTAGTTCTTAGTATTTATCTTTGGAACATCTTGTACATATATTTATGCCATAGTTTTTTTGTATTAGGTATGGTGGGCATGCATATGTATAATGTGTTTACTAGGGACTTATTGGTTTTCAGTACCAAATGTGGAATTAATGTATAATATATGCTTTGATGTATGTATTTATATATGGGCGTTACAGTTGGTATCAGAGCAGGTCGTATCCTCGACCTAGCCATGAAATAGTATAAGTATTTCTTTCCGTTTCATATGCGTGGTGTCGCCATTGGTCTTAAGTTTTATATTTATGGTATTGAGCCTGATCAACTTAATCCTGTCTGTATGACATTTAGGAACATGGCTGAAGGACGCAGAAATAATCGTAGTAGACCCAGGACCACTCAGGCAGGGACGAATCCGCCAGGCGGTGAGGAGCAGGTCCCATGGCCTCAGTTTTTGCAGCAGATACAACAGCAACAGAATCAGTTCCTGCAACATATGGTACAACAAATGAATGGGGGTCTTCACCCTCCAGTGGTTGTTCCAGAAGCTGCAGGTGGAAGCTTTCGGGATTTCATCCGCACGAATCCTTCGAAATTTCATGGCAGCTTAGATCCTGTAAGAGCTCACGAATGGATAACTGGCATGGAGAGAATTTTCTTGATAGTCCAGTGTAGCGAGGAGAACAAGATGGTATTCGCTTCTCATTTATTGAAGGGTCCTGCCATGAAATGGTGGGAGAGTGCCTCAACCTTGATGACTATTCAAGAGGTACCTAAGTTCTGGGAATGATTTAAGAATAATTTTATGGAGAATTATTTCCCTAGTTCCTTAAGGACCCAAAAGGAATTTGAGTTTCAACAGTTGAGACAGGGTACTTTGACTGTGGCTGCTTATGCTGAGAGGTTTGAGATTATGGCTGCTTATTCTAGGCAGGCCATGTATGCTCCAGACGAGAGGTGGAAATTTACCAGTTTCTTTTTGGGTTGAAGGCTGATATTTCTCATAGTGTGTCTTAGAGAGAGTTCACTAGTTATGCTAAATTGCTAAGACAATGTTATGTGGCAAAGAATAGTTTAATGAAAGTTCAGGCAGAAGGAGTTTTGGGTAGGTCTAATCAGAGTGATCGTGGGAGATCAAATCAACCACTTAGGCCTAGACAACAAGCCTTTAAAGGGGAGTAAGTGCAAAGTGTTAGACCTAACACTCCTCTGTTGTGCCGGTTGTGCAACAAGTATCACTACGAGAAGTGCGTCGATGGAACTTTTAGGTGTTATCATTGTGATGGAATGGGAGAAATGGCCAGAGGTTGTCCTCAAAATAGGAATAAGGCACAAGGAAGGAGTATCGGCCGAGTTTATACTTTGGATACGAAGAAACCAAAGGGGGATAACTCCTTGATTGCAGGTACATTTTTCGTTAATGGGAATTTTTGTTTTTTTTATTATTTTTATTCTTTTGATTGTGGAGCAACACACTCTTTTGTGACGATGCAATGTGTGAAGTGACTTGGGTTGCAAGCTATTCCGTTGTCTCTACCCATGGTGGTTACTACTGCCATGGATGAGATTGTTGAAACACCTTTAATGGGTGAATTGGGTTTTATTTGTGGATGTATCAAGTATGAGTTGTGGCAAAAACCTTAGAATGTCGTCATTTTTGACTTTCCGCTAGTGTAGTGGGTTGAGCAGAAAATGAACTATCCCGCTGAAGTTTGGTGGTGTGACCGTGTCAGAATTAGAATGTCTACCTTGTCGCTGGGGTAGGGTGTGTCGTCTGCATGTTTTGACCTTGTCGGTTTTACCTTGAGTGGATCATGGTTAATGAATGTTATACAAATTGAGGAGCCACGAGTTGAGAATGATATTTCAAGTTAGAACAAATCAGATTGATGGTTTGAGTAGGGATGGTTTTGAATTAAAAGAAATTGTGTATTTTTCGGTTCCTGCGGCAGTGTTAACCAATTAACACGTGCATGGAAGGTGTTTTACGTTGAATTTTGAGAAGTTAACCGATTAGCTCAGACAGGTAGTCTATTAACACGTGTGTAAATTGTGAAATCCCTTAGGAACCATCATCTGTGTTTTGTTACCTTATGTTGCTCCGATTGGAGAGTATTGTATGGATGGAAAACTAGATTTGTGAGTAAATGAAAGGTGGATTTGTGTTTTGAAATCGGAACTCCTGGAAAGGTGTTGCGTAGTTGACCAATTGTTCAAACGACGAGAGGGTTGACGTTTGGGGAGGTAATCTTGCGAATTGTGTTGAGTATGAGAAAGTCTTAAGTGTATTTCTGTTGAAAGACTTAAGGACGAAGTTAGAGAATATTCCCGAAGGATTGATCTCACAAGGATCTTTTCGATATTCTAATTATGGTGTTAATAAGGTTTGAGCAGTTGATCAGAGTTTAGCAGTTGTTATTTTCCGCGAGTTCATGGAATCGGATTTAGACCCCGTGAGAGTGGTCTCAGATGTGTACTGTTGTACTTACCCAGAGGATGAAATTTGAAAGTTATCTTTCCAAGTACAAGTAAGAATTGGATGTTCCGAAGTTAAGCATATAACTTGGATCATTTATGGAACAAAACGATTGAGAGAAGTGGATTCAACTAAGAAGTGTAGTATGGACTTCGAAGGTGTGGGTGTATGTGGAGTGTTGTATGTGAATTGGTGAGTGGCGTGGAAACTCACAATTGTGCCTTGGATGGTTTGAGTTTTGATAAGTGGTGATTCATATATGTTTGAAGTTCTGGGATGGTGTTACATGTGATTGATTGTGATCTCGTGTCGCCACGGAATCTTAAGTAAGTTGGAAACCGTAAGAATAATCGATTAGGAAATTGTTTTACCATAGGACGTCAGTAAGTTTCTTGTACCATTGGTTAGTAAGGACCCCAGTGGATAAGTGTGTTTCTCCGCATACTGTTAGCTACTTGGTAATGCTTAAGAATTCGTGGTGTTCTACTGTTAGAGGTTGGGTTGAGTAGTGGAATGTGATAGATGAAAGATTTGGTTAGAATAATAAGGATTTGAAATTGTCACTTATAAGTATAGAAATAAGGAGATCTTGTTTTGACTGTGTGATACGAAAGAGACGAACTATCAGATTAAGTGGAACTGGTGAGAAGTCATTTGAAGAATTACACAGTGGTTTTGAACGTTAAGAAATTATGAAAGGATAGTTGTCGGTAATTGCATGAAGTTAAGGAATCATTGAATTACCTCGAGAGGATGTGATGAGTGTTTGTTCTCATGAACCAAGATAAGGTGTTACGATTTGTTGTGTGACTCAGCAGAGGAATGTAGAATGGTACATTCTTTCCGAAGTAAGATGCGACTAAGTGTTTTGTATGGAACAGCAGATGAGGGATGGAAAAAAAAAGCAAAGTTAGAAGGTAACTCGATATTGGAATAAGAGTAGGACTAAGGAAGTGGAGTTTGATCAATTGAGAAGACAATGATTTTGTCTGTGGAATCAAGTTGGAACTGGAAGACGTCAGAATTTTAACGGGAGTAAAGATAAGTGTGAATCTAAGACAATGATACAAGCTGTAGTTAGTGTCGAATAGAGGAAATTTGGGGGCAAATTTCAATTTAAGGGGGGGAGAGTGTAATACCCTGTATTATTTAAATGCTCAATTAGATATCAGATAAGATCAAATGAGTATCTATGTATTCTATCTTGGATTAATAGGATTTATGGAATCATATAAGTACTTTAAGTATTATCAATTGGGATCAATAGAGCAACTAATGAGCTCTGAAGAGATCAATTATTTAATGAAAGAGACATATTGATATTTATTAGTTCAAGAGGGAATTTTAAGGTAACTCTAATAATTGATCAATCAGGTTGAGATGACAAAATATCAATTGGAGATATTTTACCCTGTTGGATTATATTATATAATATTGGTTTATATATATATTTGTTAGAAAAGAGAAAGAAAAAGAAGATAGTAAGAAGAAGAAGAAGAAATAAGGAAGAGAAAGAGAAAAAGTGGAGAAAGAGGAAGAAGAGAGAAAAGCTTGGATCATCACCATTTGTTCATCATCTTCTTCAACCCAGCTTCGATTATCAGGTGGGTTCTAGATAGAGACTTTAGTTGTTGGAATTCTTGAGTTTTAGAGTTAGGTTAGATTTGTGAGAAAATGGATAATCGTGCTAAAATCATGAATCTAACGGTTGAAAATTGATATAAATTGCGTAGAATAATCATAATATGCATATGAACATTGTTGATACTTGTTTTGGTTTGGGAAAAGTTTGATTTTGAGGTTGGGAACCATATGGAACGCAGGAAAAGAATTCTAGTTCTGGTGCATTCGCCGGGCGAATCAGAACTCGCCAGGCGAATCAGGTCCCGCCATTGTCTCGCCAGGCGAAGTACTGGCGAATAGGGATTCGCCAGGCGAAATTCTAAGTCACCAGGAGAAAATGGGGAGATAGAAATGTGTTAGCTGCTGGAACTCTTGAGTTTTTCTAAAATTGTGTTTCGCCACAGGTTCGCCAGGCGAAGTACTGGCGAAGGGGGATTCACCAAGCGAAATCCTAAGTCGCCAGGCGAATCTGGCTGTTTCTCAATAAATTCCCTTTCTTTGAAAATCCATAATTTTTGATCCGTAACTCGGATCGAGACATTCTTGGTACCGTTGGAAAGCTATGATGTGGGATTAATTATTTAGTGGGAATGAATGAAAATAATGTTATGTGTTAAGTTGAAATCCATAACTTTTGGATCGTGAATTCAATTGAGGCATAATTATAGCCCATGTAAAGCTGTGAAAATATCCTACGGAATTGTTATTTCCTTGGTTTTATGGTTGACATTATTTTGCTAAAACTCATGTAGCAGCAGATGTTGAACGAAGATTACTCTCTGTTCAACATGTCGAATGAAGATGTTCCACGACTGCTCATAGGACATCACGCTGTGAAGTCAGGTTTTATTGCAGATTCTGTTACAATGATTTGTAACTGAATATTCTGTGAATAATTGGTTATCCTATGTGGCATCCAAAGCATTTTTGGATTAGGGTTATTTATTGGTTTTCGGATTTGCTGCTGTTTCTAATTATGGAGACATAATAGGAAACTTTGGAGTGAAGACCTATTTTATTGGAGTTATTTTTGCAGATTTGTGAGCAGTCTAATTGCTGCGTCTTTGAAGCCCAAATTCAGTCCAGATTTCAAGCTATAAATAGACTGATGTAAACCTAGTTTTGAGTGTCGAACTTACATGCATTTTTAGGGTTGTGTGCTTGTGTTTTGTGAGCCTAACTGGTATCTTATGATAACAGTATAAGGACTGTAGTGTAAGTTGTGTAAGGTTGCTCATAAGCTTTTAAGCATTGAGTAGCTGTGTGTTAATTCTCATAAGCTGTGAAGTATTGAGAATTTGTGTTTCGACCATTGTTATTTATCTTGTAAGGAACCAGTCACGGTTTGTGATTGAAGAGGGATTTGAGGAGGGCCTCATACCTAGGGGAGTCTTAGGTAGAAGTCATAGGAAGGGTAGTGATTAAGTGAGCTTATTGAACCGGGTGTGGTTATCAGTGAATTGATACTATCGAATATTGATTTCATCCCTGGCTTGGTAGCCCCCAGATGTAGGATAGTTAGATCCGAACTGGGTTAACAATTTCTGGTGTTCTTTACATTTTATGCACACTTTTGTATTGAACTTGTTCATTGTTGTTGTATATCAGTGTCTCGACATCTCGATAGGACATCTGATATACAGGCCAGAATTTCAATTGGCATCAAGAGCTGGCACCCTTTGTTGTTTCTGGGTGAGATTCAAGGAAGGTACTTTCTGGTACAATGGACAAGGATGGAGGAGCTCTGAATAAACCACCTTTGCTGGATGGCTCTAACTATGAGTATTGGAAACCTAGGATGATAGCCTTCATCAAGTCCATGGATGATCAAGCATGGAAAGCAGTTATCAAAGGTTGGGAGCCTCCAAAGGTAAGAGATGGAGAAGGAAATCTTACTGATGTTCTGAAGGAAGAAGAGGACTGGGATGATGCTGACTACAAAGGATCTGTTGGAAATTCTAAAGCCATGAATGCATTGTTCAATGGTGTCAACAGAAATATCTTCAGGCTGATTGAGCATTGTACTATTGCCAAAGAGGCTTGGCAGGTCCTGAAAGTTGCTCATGAAGGGACCTCAAAGGTGAAAATGTCAAAGCTTCAGCTTCTCACTAGCAAGTTTGAGAGTTTGAAGATGAAAGAGGATGAGAGCATTCATGATTTTCATATGAACATTATTGAGATAGTTAATGCCTCTAGTGCCTTAGGAGAAAAGATGTCTGACAGCAAGCTGGTCAGGAAGATTCTCAGGTCTCTTCCTAAGAGATTTGATATGAAGGTTACTGCTATAGAGGAAGCTCAGGACATTGACAAGATGAAGGTGGATGAGCTTATGGGATCTCTCCAAACTTTCGAGTTAGGACTCGGTGAAAAAGCTAAAAAGAAGAAGAGTATAGCATTTGTGTCGAATGCTGATGACTCAGATGATGAAGGAGAACTAGTTAAAGATGAAGATGTGTCCAAAGAGCTAGTGTTGCTTGGAAGACAATTTAATAAAGTGTTGAAAAGGATGGACTGGAAGTCAAGAGAAAATGTTCGGAACAAGTCTCTCGACATCAACAAAGACCAGGATGGAGGCAGAAGATCCAGAACTGAAGAAGACTCTAATCAAGGGAAGAGAGTTTAATGCTTTGAATGTGAAGGATTTGGGCACGTAAAAACTGAGTGTCCCACTTATCTCAAAAGACAGAAGAAGGGATTATCTGTGACATGGTCAGAAGATGATTCTGAAACTGACGCTGATGAGAAATCTGCAAAGTTGGTGACAGCTTTAACAGGAGTATGTGAATCAGATGAAGAATCTGAAGATCTTACTTTTGAAGAGCTGGCTATCTCTTATAAGAAGTTGTGCATTGAACATGAAGAAGTATGTCAGCAGAAAGAAGAACAAGCATGTGCCATTATTCATTTAGAAGCTGAGAATACTGAGCATATGTCTACTATAGCTGATCTACAAAGTGAAGTAAATGTTTTGAATTCAAAACTGGACAACATGATCAAAAATGTCAGAATGTTAAATAGGAGTTCGGATGTACTTGATGAAATTCTGAAGTTAGGAAGAGATGCTAGAAATATCAGTGGTATTGGATTTGAAGTTACAAATGAATTAAATGAAGGAAAGAAATCTGAGGGAGTACCCGTTCAAGATAAGAGAAGTTTGAAGATGTTGAATAACATGTTGCAACAGCCTCCTAGACATCAGAAGAAATTCATAAAGAAGAAGAATCAAAGATGGACATGCTACCATTGTGGGAAGTTTGGTCATATAAAAGCTTTTTGCTACAAGCTACATGGTTATCCCAAACCCATGCAACAGTATAGTAGAAAAAAGAGCTGGGTTGAAACAAAAATGATATGGACTTCAAAGGATAGTGTAAAAGAACATAGGGACTACAAGTCTTTCAGAGTCTCTACAGATGAAAAATGGTTCTTTGATAGTGGATGTTCTCGACATATGACTAGTGCTAGTGGATATATGTCACATGTTAAGTACCATGCTCCTAATGAGGTGATTTTTGGTAATGGATCAAAAATAGAAGTGCTTGGTGTTGGAAGAGTGGATTGTCCAGGACAGCCAATTCTGGAAGAAGTATTGCTTGTTGAAGGATTAGATACTAACCTAATAAGCATAAGCCAGTTGTGTGATCAAGGTCTTAAAGTCATCTTTACCACCCATGAATGCTTAATAATGGATGAAAAGAATGATGTTGTTATGAGAGGTGAAAGAACCTCAGAGGATTGCTATCTGTGGAAAGACGAAAGCACAATTGTGGAAGTGTTAAACCAAAGAACTTGTGAGTGGCATGCGTATAAGGACCCATTTCCAAAACTTATAAATAGCCCAGCTAACCCATTCCAACTTCAATCCTACAGTGTAAAAACTTCATCTAACCTACTCTCTCAAAACTCTTCTTCGCTAGGGTTTGCTCTTACTCTCTTCAATAGTGCATTTTGTGAGCAACAAAAAATGTCTCAACATCATGATGCTCATGCTGATTCAAGAACTTCCCAAGTTAATGATGAAGACTATGATCCTCACCGATTGATCAAACTCACAGATCTTGTCCTTGATATCGCCCCGTTGAATGTTGTTCCTGCTGACACTAGAGGTGAACAACCAGTTTCCCACTCTGTAAATGAGAGTATGTCAAGTAAGAAGTCTAAACCCCTTTCATCTAGGAAGAAAGACAAAATGATTACTAGGTTTTATTCTGATAAGATAAACCCTAGAAAAAATGTCACTGAAAAGAATTCGAATAGGAGGGTGGATGAAACTAAGAATGATAGTAGAACTCTTGATGGTAGTGTTTTCAGTAGAGATCAGAGTCTTAGAAGATTTTCCACCCTTGATGTTAGTGAAGCTGATAAAGATGTCGGGTCTGACGTCCCAACATCCATGGCTGGAAAAACAAATAACAGTCCTATTGATCGGACTGAGAATTGTATACCAGTTCAGGTGGCTAGGGAAAGAAGAAGCAAGAAGAGGGTTGAGATGTGTAGTAGCATTGCTGAGAAAAACTCTGATGAGGAACCAATAGCTGACATACTACAAGGAATCAAGAGTAGCAAAGAGAATACCATTAGGAAATCTGCTAATGTGGAGAGTAACAAAAGAAAGGCTGGAGCAGGTCCCTCTAAGCAATGGAGTAAAGTTGTGGTTCCAATCAAGAAAAGAAGGGTCACAGGCCTGAATGAGTCAAATGCTGGAACTGATGTCCAGGACATCGGTGGGAGAAGGGAGGATCAAACTGTCAGGCAAACTGATAGGTTGAAAATTGCCAACCAAAGAAGGGTAGCTTTAGAGAGGGAACTGGGAAAAGACTTCAACAAGTATAAGGAAGTGGTTGATCTTATTGAAGCTGCTGGGTTGATGAAGACGGTGTCTAACATAGGACCATGTTATGAGAAGTTGCTTAAGGAGTTTGTTGTAAGTATCCCTGAAGATTGTAATATCAAACTCAGAAAAGTCTATGTAAGAGGCAAAGCTGTGAAATTTTCTTCCAAAGTGATTAATAACTTTCTGGGGAGACCTACGGACCATCAGGATGAGTTAGGAGCAACAGATGATGAAATCAGTGAGGAGATAACAGGTGGGTGCATCAAATTTTGGCCAGATGAAGGAAAGCTCTCTTCTGGGAAGCTAAGTGTCAAATATACTATCCCTCACAGAATTGCAGTGGTAAACTGGGTTTCTACCAATCATACTTCCACCATCTCATCCATGCTTGGAAAGTTCATTTATGCTATTGGAAAGAAGGTCCCTTTCAACTTTGGAGCACATATCTTTGAACAAGTTTTGAAGCAAGCTAGCTCATCCGCTGTTAAGCTACCCATATGCTTTCCATCCTTAATCTGTGGAATAATCCTGGATCAATTTCCTGACTGCTTAGTAAGAAGTGACAAGGTCAGCAAGAGAAAACCTCTAATGACTTTGCATTATAGGCTGCTAGGTGGAGTCCATGTGTCTGATGTTGTTGAGACATCCTTCTCAACTTCACGACCTGCTAATCTTGATGATGAAGCCATTGCTCAGTTGCAAGAAACCTGCAAGGAGCTGGAAGAATCTATCAGGAGAGATACAGCAAGGAAGACAAAGCTCGAGCAACTGATTAAAGCCTTGGTTGAAAAGAGAAATGTTGCTAAAGAGCAAGAGCTGGCTGAAGATGATGGACAAGGTGAATCTACTGAGTCTGATAGAAGAAGTGTCCAACAGTCTGATGATTCTGGTTCTGAGAAGGGTGCTTCTGAATCTGAAGGTGAAAGTGATGAGGTGGTTGAAGAGGATAGTGCTGAATAGCTATAGGCTATCTGCATGTTTACTTTCTTTTTTTGTTTTGTTTTTTTTTTTCTTTCTTCTTTTAGGACAACTTAATTCTGTTTTAGTTTTGAACATTATACTGCTATGTGATTTGGTGACGTTTGTCTATGACCTCTCTTTGTCATATTTGTGGCTAAAAAGGGGGAGTAGTAAGTGTGAGGGGGAGCAGCATTGTTATGTGCTTGTGCTGTTGCAGGTAGTGTGTGTGCTGCAGGTGCAGCTGAGGTTGCTGCTGTTGAGGGGGAGTTGCTATGATGAGATGTTTGCTGGACTGTGTGTGTATGCAGCTGAGGGGGAATGCAGCTGAGGGGGAGTTTTTTTGCTGCTATTAATGGTGTTTTCTTCCGCTGCTGATACTGATGGTATTTAAGTGTGTGTGGAGTTTTAGCCAAAAATAGGCCAAAGAGGGAGATTGTTATTTTCTTGGTTTTATGGTTGGCATTATTTTGCTAAAACTCATGTAGCAGCAGATGTTGAACAAAGATTACTCTCTGTTCAACATGTCGAATGAAGATGTTCCATGACTGCTCATAGGACATCACGCTGTGAAGTCAGGTTTTATTGCAGATTCTATTACAATGATTTCTAACTGAATATTCTGTGAATAATTGGTTATCCTATGTGGCATCCAAAGCCTTTTTGGATTAGGGTTATTTGTTGGTTTTCGGATTTGCTGCTGTTTCTAATTATGGAGACATAATAGGAAACTTTGGAGTGAATACCTATTTTATTGGAGTTATTTTTGCAGATTTGTGAGCAGTCTAATTGCTGCGTCTTTGAAGCCCAAATTCAGTCCAGATTTCAAGCTATAAATAGACTGATGTAAACCTAGTTTTGAGTGTCGAACTTACATGTATTTTTAGGGTTGTGTGCTTGTGTTTTGTGAGCCTAACTGGTATCTTATGATAACAGTATAAGGACTGTAGTGTAAGTTGTGTAAGGTTGCTCATAAGCATTTAAGCATTGAGTAGTTGTGTGTTAATTCTCATAAGCTGTGAAGTATTGAGAATTTGTGTTTCGACCATTGTTATTTATCTTGTAAGGAACCAGTCACGGGTTGTGATTGAAGAGGGATTTGAGGAGGGCCTCATACCTAGGGGAGTCTTAGGTAGAAGTCATAAGAAGGGTAGTGATTAAGTGAGCTGATTGAACCGGTTGTGGTTATCAGTGAATTGATACTATCGAATATTAATTTCATTCCTGGCTTGGTAGCCCCCAGATGTAGGATAGTTAGATCCGAACTGGGTTAACAATTTCTGGTGTTCTTTACATTTTATGCACACTTTTGTATTGAACTTGTTCATTGTTGTTGTATATCAGTGTCTCGACATCTCGATAGGACATCTGATATACAGGCCAGAATTTCAGGAATAAAAGTGAAAAGTACTGATTTTAGTACCCGATTAAATGAATCGGAGGGATCCCGAAGGTGATGTTTTATGCGATGAATCGCTATATGTGATTCTCTTATGCTTGTGTATAACTCGTGATGAAATTAATATATGTGCAATTGTAATATGCTTTGCCTAATATCGTTGTAAAACATTATCGAGAGAGTATGCATGTTAAAAATATGGAATAGGTAGAGTGAGGAAACCTTACCATGAAACTTAGATTGGAACCTAGTAATGAGCTAGGAAATTGATGAATAATTTAATGACAATGCTCGTGCAGAAGAGGCCGAGGCGGGTGTCCATTACCAAATGATATAGAAAAGAGTGAAACACTAGTATTGAACATGTGTGTAAACCATGGTGGTTTTGTGAAAAGGTGAATGTGGCCTTAAGGCATTGTGGCCTTGTAATTGTCGAATACAATCCCGTTGTGTATATGATCACGTAATCGAAACTGTTTTGATCCCTTAATAAATATCCGTGACCCGTGTCCATAACTCTTGAGAAGGGCTGGCCGGGGAAAGTATTTATTAAGTAAGTGACTGTGACCCGTGTTGAAGTGCCTCTTGTGTAGGATGGCCGGGGAAAGTTACTTAGTGGGTGGTATTAGTGACCCGTGTTGAAGTGCCTCTTGTGTAGGCTGGTCGGGGAAAGTACTATGTGTAGGTAACCGTGACCCGTGTTAAAGTGCCCTAGTGTGGCTGGTCGGGGAAAGTTATCTATGTTAGCTTCCGGGATCCGTGTCCATAATCCTTTGGAAGGACTGGCCGGGAATAGATGTCTATGCTTTTAAGGATCCGTTACCCTAGTTGAACTCTCTTGTATGGTTGGCCAGGGAAAGATGCCTTGGTTTGTGATACCGATTAGTGATAATATTTTGAGTGGGTGAACTCATGACATGTTTCCATATAGTGTGAGATTGTGAACTCAAGGTCACTTCCCTTCCCTTTTGACTTGAGTTATGATTGGCTAGAACCTTGTAAGGCCGAGAGAATCCATAAGATAGAGAACTCAATGAGATTTGATGTTTCTCACCCCACTATTGTTGAATATTTCAGGTACTTCAGGTTCCGCGAAGGGTAAGGATAAGGTCGTGTGATTATCCTTACTTGCCTGATGGCGTAGCTTCCGTTGTGGAGTTTTTTGAGATCGTTGTCGATCTAGTTCTTAGTATTTATCTTTGGAACATATTGTACATATATTTATGCCATAGTTTTTTTGTATTAGGTATGGTCGGCATATATGTGTATAATGTGTTTACTAGGGACTTATTGGTTTTCAGTACCAAACGTGGAATTCATGTTTAATATATGCTTTGATGTATGTATTTATATAAGGGCGTTACAGGACCCTTAGACATATATCATGTTATGCAAGATGGCAAAATTCCATATATGTCTCTCAACATAATTTATGGAGTATCCATCGACCACCTTTATGTTCATCCTACTGCAGAAAATGTTTGGTTGATAATAAAGTACTTGACTCCACCTCTAGGGTCAACAGTGGTTTCAGGCCGAAGGGTGGTATACACCATTATCACCATGAGAATAACTTATGACCATTTAAATAAAATTTTATGTTGTATTCTCATAGTGGAGTATTATAGTATAAATATTTCTCCTAATATTTATACCTATGTGAAGACTTGATAACTCTTTATCCATGATCCATGAGATGTGATCATCAGTCTATTCACATAATAGTCTCAATGCTTTAATGTTATCTCACTTCAAGATAAAGCTTGCCTATGTATAATTTAAGAATATTGTCCTTATGTTTATGTGATCTCATGATTAAGTCACACTTAATGTTTCATTAAATGGACTAGCTATTCTCGGGACATTGTTTTTTTAGAAAAATAAACATAACAAATAAATGCCTTTTATTATTAATAAATAATCTGATACAAGTACCAAGTTCTAATAAAACTATTGGCATGTAGGACTTACACTAACAATCTCACACTAGAACTAGAGGGAATTAAGCATACATCTACTACCCATTTAACTAGTATGGCCATCATACTTCATCTACATCGGAGGCTTTGTTAGTGGGTCAGCGACGTTGTCAAGTGTTTGTAATCTACATATATTCACATCTCTTATATCTATTGTCTCTTGAATGAGGTGATATCTCCTAAGTGTGTGTTTGTATCATTGGTGAGATCTAGGCTTCTTAGCGTAAGCAATGGAACCATTATTATCACAATAGACATCTATGGTATCCACGATTCTAGGGACTATGCCAATTTCACTAATGAACTTCTGGATCCAAACAACTTCCTTTGCTCCCTTTGAGAAAACAATATACTTAGTCTCAGTTGTAGAAGTAGCATTTTTATATTGCTTTGAACTTTTCCATCTCACAATGCCACCATTTATGCAAAACACATAACCAAATTGCGATTTAAGTTATCCTTATCCATCTGGATGCTAGCATCAGTGTATCCAATTACAATGAGCTCTTCCTGACCTTTATATATAAAGAACGAGTCCATATTTCTTCTCAAGTAATTAAGGATATTCTTGACAGCAACAAATGAGCATCACTGAGATCACATTGGTATCTACACATTGCACTTAAAGCATCCGAGACAAATCTTCAAGTACATAACATGACATACATGATAGATCCTATTGTAGATCCATATGGAATCTTATTCATTTGATCCCTTTCTTCCTTATTTGTAAGGGATTATGTTTTTTATTGACACAAGTGATGTTGCATAGGTATGAATTCGATCTTGGAATCATGCTTATTAAAGCGTCTCAACACCTTGTCTATGTATGTACCCTAACTCAAGTCAGACAGTTTTTGTGATCTATCTCTATATATCCTAATTCCTAATATATATATAAGCTTATTCACTATTCATAGAAAAGCATTTCCCTAGCTATGTTTTCACTTGCTTAAAGGTAGGGACATCGTTTCCAATGAGTAATATGTCATCTACATATAATATCAGGAAAATAATCATGATCTCACTAACCTTCTTGTAGATACAAGGCTCGCCTTCATTTATAATGAATCCATATTGTTTTAATGTTTCATCAAAACAAAGAGTCTAACTTCTGGAAGCATGCTTCAATCCATACATTCATGACTATAACTTGCATATCTTTTGGGCTTCTTGTGGTACATTAAATCTTTCAGGTTGTGTCATGTCAACATCCGTTACAAGATTCCCATTAAGGAAATCAGTCTTGACATCCATATGTCATATTTAATAATCTTGATATGCAGCAAGAGTAAGTAAAATCCCAATAGATTTGAGCATCGCAACTGGTGAAAATGTTTCATCATAGTCTACACCATGAATTTGCTTATAACCCTTACCAACCAGTTGTTGTGGTGAGAATCGGATATCAAGCTATTAATTAACTTGAATCGCACATCTTTGAATTCACCACCGAGCTTTGATTTATCCAAAGGAAAGGGTAAAGATCGAAGAAAACCCTAATTGCGCTATGTGAAGACAAAGCTAAGAGATCGGGAATCGGGGGTTACTTATACTAAGGGAAGGTATTAGCACCTTAAGTATCTGTAGTACTCTACATGAACCTCTTATTTGTATTGTGTTATGTTATATTTGCTTGCTAACGGATCTGCTAAAGGTAAAGTAAAGACCTATGGGTATATACACTAAGTTTGCTCGCCAAGACGTCGTATCTTGTGCCTACGTATCTTACTAAAGAGTTAGAGCAACTGTAGTTCACCTAACTAAGGGTGAGAGAGGAATCATTGACTATGGCCAAAGTTCTAAGGGGAATGAGTGTAACACTCATATAGAATTTAAGAAACTCTCTAAGTCTAAGTTATGATGGGGAAAGTGAATACTAAAGGTGATGAGTCCCACATAGAGTCCAAGAACTCTAACTTAATTCTAAGTTGTAAGATTGAATGGCTATGAGGCCAAGAGTAAGGATGTCCCATGACTATGAGATTAAGGAGGGAAATGGCTCTTAGGAGGCCAAGGATGGACCCTATGAGGTCAAAGGTGAGAGGTGGCTCTTAGGAGGCCAAGGTAATGAGCTATCTATGACTTTGAGGTCAATAGAGAGGCTTTACTTTGGAAGGAATGAGAGGATAACAACTTCTTATGAACAAGAATTGAAAGGGATTAAAGTATGGTGAACAATGTAAGTTCAAGAATCTTAAAGGGAATGTACAACAATTAAGCAAGATCCATCTCAAAATTATGATTCAAACATTCATGTATGGCAAGAGATAGTGAGATAATTCACAATAATCATAAACAAATGAGCACACATACATATCATTTTCAAGTTTGAAATCAAAGGCAAAATGTCCAAGATAAGGGACTTAGCAACAAAGTTAGAAGGTACAAACAAAATCTTAATGGAAAAACTTTATCCAAGGTCAAAGAACCTTCTCAAACAACCCTCTCATGAATCAAGAACAAACCCAAAGAACTCTCACAAAACTCTAAAGAATTAAGTGGTTTTTTACAGGAAGTTCATGATTAAATGAAAAATGTTTACTCATGTTTTTTGTAAATTTAAAAATTATTATGAAAATACAATAAAAGTGAAAATAAAAATCATGGAAAATTAAATTAAACATTAAAGGATGTTTACGATTTTTTGGGAATATTTTGGTTAAAGAAAATATTCTTAACTAATTGAAATGAAGGCAAAATAAAAAAAAGAAATAAAAATGAGATGATAGAATAAAGGGAGGTGTGTAAGTAATTTGGACTAAACTAATAACTCTCCTCACCAGGCGCATAGGCCTGTGAATAGGGTTCCAGTAGCAAATACGTAAGGCCCAAGTTGGAAAAAAAGAGAAAACAAAATAAAACAACCAAAAGGGTGTCTGGGGCGAGGTGGATTCGAACCCCAGACCCCTTGGTTACAGGGTGCGTCCTATACCACTGGGGTGGCTATACATCCATTGTATATGCCACCCCTAACACTACTTAAACCACACAAGTTGGAATAAAATGCTAGTTGCAAAAACCCAAGTGAGGAAAAAATATGTGACCGTGTAAAAAAAGAGAATAGTGCATGACATTTAATCAACCGGTCACATTATTTTTTAGTTACTAAAAGACAAAACATCTTTCCACCATTCTCATGCTGCCACGCAAGTCTCTTTCTCATGCAACATGCAATAAAACTTATGAGTTCATCGTGAAAAGAAAAAAAAGACAACAACACATATGGTTTCTTCCCAACTTGCCCAACCAATATCCTCATCAAATCTCAATCAAAATTAGTGAAATAAAGTGCCATTTTATACTACTCACAACAAGGAACCTTAATGAACTTCACATAACGTAAAACAGAAACATGATCATTGTGAAAAACGACCTCGAAAGGGTGCATTCAGAAATGAGATCACACATCTACCATGCCAATCAAACCCAAGCAGTGCTCTCACATTATTTAATCTAAATTGACACTTGACAGATAGCCTGAGAGTAACCTCAAGCTTCAAACAACAGCATGAAAACAATAACCTTTCATGCTCCAAACCATCAACAAAACATGGTATGTGTCACAACAACAATCAAACTCACGCATTATTATTTACAATATCATTCAAACAAAATTGACTTAAGAATCATATATCACATGGTATTAGCTGAAGAGATGATTATGGCATATCGAATATGGAGGAAAAAGAATGAGAGTTACCTAGTGGAATAAGTCCACAACACCTTCTTAAGTATGAACTTCTAAAGACTCCAAGGGTTGAGCTTCTTCCTCTTCAAACTAACAGCTGCTGCAAAGTGTCCCTCTCCTTCTTCTCACTTGCCAAGAAAAGCTTACAAGTTACTTAGAGCTTGGAATCGTGTGTATACTGATATTGAGTTTTTTGTTGGTGTTGTGTGGATTCTTGGTGTCTTAATAAGTGAGAATGCCTCTCCTTTTATAGTAGAAGCAGCTGGATAATGATCTCAAAAACTCAGAGGCTAAAAGCTTTGTTTAGGAGAGAAAAATCATGGATATGATCTTTTACGCATGCCTAGATTCTGAAATTATTATCTTGAGCCAAGTGAGCTTTGGTTGCTTGAACTAGGGCATGAGTCAGAAAATAAAAAAGCATGAACCAAGGGATATGAAGCATTACACAGTGGGTCTTGTTATTGGCTTTTGTGTGATTACTTGCAAGTACAAAGTTGTTGTACTTGGAAAGCTTCTTCTTGCACGGTTTTGTGGGAAAGAGACCATTGGGAAGTGATGATGAAAAGTCAGTAGGTTGTACTTGTTTGGCTGAGATTTTATCAACATGGAAGGCATGGTTTGGTGTGGAACCAAATTCGTGTCATGGACTTTGCTACATTACAACTCTTTGTCAAGTGCACCAATTGAAATGATTCCTAAACTCTTTGAAAGTTGGCATGTAGTAGAACAATTTTGATGTTGTGACAAATTAAAATAGTGCCTAGGAACATATAAAAAACGTGACAAGGTTTGGTGATCACAAGGGAATGAAATATGAATTTTCTAAGTTTGAAACATCATGCAACATAGCCACTTTGGTGCACCATTTCTTAATGATCAATGCTCCAATTTGTGAGTTCTTTGGCTCTTTGAAAAGTAGGCATGTGATAGAGTAAATTTCTTGTGGAATGTGATTTGAGATGGAGCCTGTGTCAATGAGAAAAAATACCACAAAGTCATGCACATGGGCTGTCCAAAAGGAAACTTGGAAAATTTTCTATGTTATGGAAATTTCATCATTTGAAACACCTAACTTTAAAACATCATAACTTGAGATTGGTTTATCCAAATGAGGAGTTCTACACATGCTTGGAAAGCTTGAAGAACAAGGAATAACTTTCATGTCCAAAGATTTTTGATTTTAGGCTTGGTGATATATGAAAAATTGAGTTAAAGTTGTATGAAAATTAGGGTGAAAATGACCAAAATTTCACTAAGTCATGGAGGCATATTAACTTCAAAGTCTCATAACTTAAAAATCATGCATTTTTTGAAGAAAGGTCCTCTAATACACTTTGAAGTTCATGGAAAGAGATTCCATTTGAGCTTTGAGTCACTCAATTTGGATGTCTGGTTTGAAAGTTATGGCATTCCCAATTTTGCACAAGGAGTGAACTTTTCACACTTAGAAAAACTTAAGGATCAAGCATTGCCCTCTTTGTAAGAAACCTCTCAAAACTTGACTTCTCATTCCCTAACTCAACAATTAGACATATCTTGATGGAGAAAGACTTGAATGCTTCATAATTAGCCTCCAAGACTAAAATGACTGCATTTAGGAGCCTCAGTTGGCCTTCTTGAACAGATGACTTCATATACCACTCTCAATCAACTAGTGAACACTTGGGATGGTTATATGGAATCAGAGAATGTCTTAGGAGACCTTGAATCATGTGAGAGCCTGGATTAGGAGACCCTGCCCTCTTTCTTGTGTAAACCCTATTTTTCATACAAAAGAAACAAACTTGCAAGATGAAGTGGTTAGTTAACAATGCATAGATGATTGAATCCCTACATGTAAGTGCAAGATGATATGACATCTAAAGGGTAAAATTTGGGGTACAACACCAGTCTTTCCTTATAGGTATGTACCTTACCATCCATGTCAGTCTTCTTTTTAAAGACCCTCTTGCATCCTATAGAATTAACTCCTACAAAATGCTCTGCCAAAGTCCAAACCTTGTTTGTGTACATGGAATCCATTTCAAATTTCATGGATTTTAGCCACTTCTCAGACTCAGAACCAGTGATTGTCTCTTGGTAGGTCACAAGCCAATCTTGATCCATGAGTAATACATCACCTTAATCAGTTACGAGATAACCATATCTATCAGGTTGGTTACATATGCTGTTTGACCTACACTAGTCTTGTTCAACTTGTGGAGGTTGCTCTTTCATAATTGCTTGTGTTTCCTTCTCTAGTTCCTTAGTATGTGTATTAATACTTTGTGATTCTTGAATTTCATCATGATTTGTATTTCTCTCACTGATTCATTTAGAAATAAAATCCTTTTCTAGGAATACTCCAGTCTGAGCGCTAGACATTTTGCCCTCAGAAGTATTATAGATGTAATTACCTCTAGCTTCGTAAGGATACCCCACAAAGAAGCATTTATCAGATTTGGGCTCAAGCTTATTTAAAATCTATCGTTTCAGATAAACTTCACAACCCCAAATCTTCATGAAAGACATATGTGGTCTCTTGTCACTTCATATCTCGTATTTGTGTCTTCTCAACTGTTTTTTATTGAACAAGGTAAAATTTGTAAGGATCTATGTGCTTGCAGGTACAAAGCTGAAAATATCACTGAAGATTTATCTAAAGTTTTAATGACAACAACGATGCTTAATGTCGGTGGCAATAACTCTCAACCTTGATGAGGGTGATCTATCCAAAGAAACATTTCATTCCTCATCAACAAAAAGAGATTCAAGATCGAAATTCTTATATAATTATAAGAAATCTAGAAAAAATCTTGAAGCCTCAAATAAAGTGTGAAAGCTTGCCAGGTAATATCTGTTTGCCTGCCAGAGTGACCCGAGTTTTATCAAAGTAAGGAAGTAACATTGAATTACTAAGGCCACACACACACACACACACACACACACACCCCTAAAATATTTTTCAAATGATTTTATATTGAAAACTCACTACTACAAATAATACATTTCATGACAAAGCTTCCACTTTAGTTATTGTAAAACCGAGGTATAATTCCTAGATGTATCCTGTTTTAAAAATATATATATTCAGTATATTTCATCGGTTATTATGAAAACTGAGGGGTAAACCTATTTTGTGTACACGCTTCGAAACCCATTAGACAGAGTTTATGTTTTTATCTCATTAAAATTTTTTGCTTTCTTGAATATTTTATTTTTAATCTTAAAATACGGTACTTTACACCTCGATTTTCTTTTCAACCGAGGAGACAATGTTTCTCTAATATATATAGCTTTAACTAGTAGCACATTAATTCTTGAATATTTTATTTTTAATCTAAAAATGTGCTTTTTACTTTTCACCTCGATTTTCTTTCCAACCGAGGTGAATATATATATATATATATATATATATATATATATATATATATATATAACTTTAGTTAGTAGCATTTAGTTTCATTTGTCTAAACAACACAAACGGTACCCTAATGAAGACCCCTAAACAACGACAACCATAAACACATACCCTCTTCAATACGAAGATGTTATGTATTTAGTGCTCTCGTTTTGTAACAACTCGTATAATATAAATCTAGAATAATATCATACAAGTGTTAATTTTGGTACCGACACAACATAAGAGCCTAATGACATCATTATATACACATGTCCAAACTATATATATATATGGCCCATGTTATACAACAAAGCCTAAAAATAAAAATCAAAGGATTATGTACAATGTCTTCAATTAAAACCTACCCACAACGGAAGCTCACAATAATCAAGATCCCTTGAAACATCAATAGACAGCTTCCCTTGCATATAACCTTCAAACAACACTTGAAAAGCAACAATAATATTGGGGTGAGATAATAATCTTAGTGAGTTCTCCTATCCTATGAGTTTACTTGGCTCTACAGGGTTTATAATCAATTTCATAACTCAAGTCTTCAAAAGATAAAAGACTTAATCAACTAGGGGTTTTTTGCATTGTATGGAAATATGTACCCTTGAGTCACAAACTCAAAACAATCATTATTCGAAAACCTACTAAGGAATTTTTCCCAGACCAACCCTACGTCTAGGATTATTGACACGGATCACGGATCCTTGTATTATACTTTAACTTATGGATTTCGGATTCCAGGTGATAACAATCCACTTCAAGAACCATTGCTCCCTATGGGACTTCAAACTCATTTCGAGCCTTTTACTTGTATGGGACTCTAACCTACTTTGAGATCCACGTTTTATGGGATTCAAACCCATTTAGCTGAGTTAAGTATTAGTGCATATATCCTAAGTCTAACTTTTCATAAGCATCAAACTTTAGGACGGTACAACAATGGGGTTGTTTTTGAATACATGACTAGTTCATCAAATGCAACGTGATTGTATTTTCCAATCACTAAGTGATTTTACTCTCTAATTCCTATCATCTACTCATGTTCCATACAAATCGTATTAGTTCGTAACTAAACTATAGTTCTAGAAACCACTCGTCCATGTCACACATCAAGGTACCCTTGCGTCCAAGCATCCCCACATAACTTTATTTCCATAACCTAGATTATCTTTCAAAGAAATTCTCCAAGTTATACTCCTAGGTTTCCTCACTCATCTTCATAAGGCTTGAATCATGTTATTTCACAATCATAACATCCAACCAATTCATATCACACATATTAGCATATCACAATGTCATACATGAAACACACATAGTAGCATAATATGTCACAATAGACTTGTCATACCCCAAATTTTGACCACTAAGATTTCCCATCATTGTGCAAATCATCATCACAATATGGATGAACCATTAGCCTCCCCAAAGATGGGTGAGCATCCACTACAATCAAACTTAGGGTTTCAAGCCCTCTCAGAGCCTTAGACAAAGGATCAATCAAGGAATGACATGATCTTTAACTTGTATAGCCTCTCAAACATCCATAATGGATTAAGAGGACTCCCATATCAAGGATCAAGCACAAGGTTGCAGCATTTCAAGTGGATTAAGCCTCAAGATCGCCAGTGTCACCAAATTAGGGTTTTGGTTGACCAGGGCCTCTAGATGGAAATTTTCCTCTGGGCATGAGCCAATACTTCAAAGCATAACCTATGATGCTCCAAGGGACATCATGAACCCAATCATCAAGTCAATTTAACCTTAGGGGATGCATTCACAAAAAATCAGGAATTAGGGTTTCTTGACCTAATTCACCCCTAAGTTGACTTTTGGGGCAAAGCATGAGCCAAGATCTCAAGACATGATTTGAGGGTCTCTAATAAATCACATTGATCCATCTACAACAATGGATTGATCTAGGAAGCTTGAGCAACAAGTTTCAAGTTCATCAGAACCACAATTAGGGTTTCGCGAGAAAAGTCAACTGTATCTTTGACTTTTAACCAGGACATGCTCCCAAACCCTAGGACATGATTCAATACACCCTATAACACTTATGAAATTAATCCATCAAGTTTGATTTAAGTCAAGGACTTAATTTCATAGAGGATCGCACATTTTGGAATTCATCTGATAAAAAGTCAACTGTGCACAAAAGTCAAACTTTGACTTTTTGAGATTTTTCACAATTATGGTTTTATAACCCTAAAATGATGTTAATGTGTGATTGGAATCATCATTCATCAATAAAAATCAAGAAAAGTGGGATAACTTGTAAAAGGGGTAACAAAAAAAAAAGAAATTTTCTAAGTTATGGAACAAAGTGGCTAGGGTACCAACTTTGGAGGATCATATCTCCTAAACAACGAGGCCATTTTTCCCCATCCAAAGCTAGATTTGTAGCTATCACGGCCCTCTACAAAAGCTTCAAACACAACTCATTCCAAGTCCTCATGGATTTTAAGTTATAGAATGATCAAAATCACAAAAAGTGAAAATGTCACTTTTTTCTAACACAATGAAATTTTCACTAAGTCAGAATCTGCCTTCACTTTTTTCCAAATGTAGGGGCATTTTTCACATGGATCCAAAAAGTATCAAAACCAATTATGATCAAACAGTTGTTGTATCATATGAGGGCTTTCCAAAATGGCCAAGAACTCCATCAAAGTCCACTTGAGCCATGAGATATGACAATGCCAATATGCCTTGCTGCAAACTGTCATGGCAAGGAAGATTTGGGAGTTTTGCTCGATTTGCTCAAATTTTGCAAAGGGGAAGCAACTCTATCCATCTGAACACCTCAAGGGGGGACCAAGGAGGGACAAACACTGATCCATCAGCCTCCCAAGTCTTTGGAACCAAAAATTGCATGCCAAACCTAGAAATGCCTAAAAGAGGGACAAGACTCCAATTTTGTTTTGGAGCATTCAATGGAAGCACCAAGGTGGCATGGACTGAGCCATTTCCAACTGAATTCAGTCAAGACTTATCCAAGACCAAGGGAACCAACAACCTGTGCCCTAACCTCTAGTCAATGGCTAGAGGAGACTTGGATTCTCATTTCTCAACATTGGCCAAACCTCTGCTGCAGTTGCCATTCACTATTGCAGCCAAAACAAACTTGCTCTACTATAAATAGAGCTCAATTGTGTTCAGTTTGAGTACACCAAAGCACTACAACATTTGCTTTCCTCAAAATCTCTTTCTCTAGGCAAAAATACATTCTTTAGCAAGATAACTCTGAGTTTCTGAGTTAGAGAGCAATTCCACCACAGCTTATGATCCAAACACATCAGATATATCATATCTAAGCTGTCCAAACTCTCACAAGTGACCTGTAACACCAAAATCACAAAGTCACCTCTCAAAACCTAAAAAATAGGACTTTTGTGCATTTTTCAAGCCATGTCTTGATTCAGTCACTTTCCAAACCAGATAAAACCTTAAATACACTCCAAATATCATCCTTGAACTGTTCCAAATGGTTTCCCCCATCTGGAACACCATTTGAGAGAGTTGCTATTTTGGTCACTTTTGTCCCTTTTGCAAGAAAGAGCTCAAACTTGTTCCTGAGGTTTCCAGCTGATTCCAACCATCCTAAAAGCTTCTAAGAGATCATTTGAGGTTGTTCAAAGCATCAAATCATTTCTGGAACAAGTGGCTTGGCATATTGCACAAAAGCTCCAAAAAGAGGTAAGCATCACAACTTGGATTCTTCGAATCATGCTTTCTTTTGATGTCCACTGATCATGCATCCCTTATACATGTTATATGTGTTGTGTTTGCACCAAATTGTCATGTAATTCATGCTTGTACCAAGAGATGGTACATAAAATGCAAATCATGGCCTATTTCAAAACCACTATCGGGTTTTTCAATAGGAGCATGATCTAAAAAAAATACCGCCACGATTGGATTCCTTGTGAAATTCTAGGTAGGATAGACCTAAATTTTGTCCCAATCCATGGAAAAATGAGAAAGTTATGGCCTTCACGTTTTCAACCAAAATCTTGCTTGCCTTGCCTTGGGCCAGGCCAAAAACAAGGCAAGCCTTATATATTTGTGGTTGTGATTCAATCAACGGATGTATCACCACCCCAGTGGTAAGGCGCACACCCTATACACAAGAGGTCTGGGGTTCGAATCCCCCTCGCCCCAGATCCTCTTTTTGCTATTTTCTCCACTTTTTTTATTGTTTTTCTAATTATTTTTAATGATTTGAAAAACTAATAACTCCCTTAATTTTAATTATTTTTTATTGGTTCTTTTTGCAAAAAATCACAAAAATGTTGAAAAATTTTATTCCACAAAAAAATTAAATTTATATTAGTTATTTAATATAATTAGTATTTTTGTGAATAAATTCCTTTTTTATTGTTTTTAAACATTTAAAAGTGAATATATACTTTGAAAATCAAAACCAAATGAGTTTTAATTTATCTTGTGATTAAAACCTCATTTTTCAAACCCTCAACAAAAATCACAAGTTGTTTATTCTAACTTATTTGGTATTTTTATCATTTTATTTGATTTTCTTTAAATATTTCCTTTTAAAAGAAAACAAATTTAGGGTTTTCTTGATTTTCACTCAAACAAAACTTTTAAACACTTTGGGCCTCTAATAGAGTGTAAGACCCAATCCCCTTTTAACCAAAACAATTTTGGGCCTCAGATATTGTATAAGTTCCTCTGCGTTAAAAGAAAATCTTGGCGCGATCGCCAGTTCAAAAATCAAACCCTTAGGCCTACCCTCGTATTATAAGCCCCATTCTTTAAAATTTATTCGGCCTCTAGTAGAGTGTAAGACCCAACCCTTTTTGAAGACCAAAATAATTTGGGCCTCACTTATTGTATAAGTCCCGATACCGTCAAAAAGTTCGGCGCGATCGTCGCCTTTTAAAATAAAACTTTTGGGCCTCTCCTTGAGCTGTAAGCCCCACCACTTGTACAAAAATAAATCTTTGGGCCTCTTGAGAGAGTGTAAGACCCACCCCCTTGTACAGAAAACCTTTTTGGGCCTCAGTCACTTGTATAAGTCCCACTGTACAACTTCAACAGTGCAATCAATGATAAAACCTTGGGCCTCTCCTTGAGCTGTAAGCCCCAACAATCTTTTCAAAGCACTTTCTCCTTTGATTTTGAATATAATATTGTTATCAAAGATTTCTTTGTTGAACAAACTAACCAAACTGCATGGAAGCTCTACAACCGAGTAAGTGTTTACCCGTTTTCTTTATCCTCTTTCAAATATATATAACTGTATTGTGGGGCTGCTCACTGTAAGTCTTCTTTCACAAACTTTTATATACTTGTCAAATATCAAATATGTAATACTAGTATAGTTATTTAGAGTTTTCCCCGGCAACTACGCCTAGTACTAGGTAAAGCCCTGTTGGTCACTCTTAAATACAAACAAAACTAGATCCCTATAGGATTACCAGACACAGTCTTCCCTCCTCTTGGGGTTAAACAATATAGAGACGTGAAAGGCAGCATTCTGGCGAACCCTTTCTCAGACTGTCACCCTTAGAAATTGTCAAAGAAACTCTACTCCCCAGAGATGATCTTTTATCCGTGAATGGCATCTCTTGAGTTTCTTTCAAATTCTCGGACTTTCCTGGCTTGATCTATTCTCGGTGAATGGGTTGTCTTAAACATCTCAGGGTTTGGGGACCCACAGGCTTCTTAAAAGCATCCCCGCCTTCTCCTGGGCGTTGTACAAGGACCCTTCGGCTTCTTAAAAGCTCTCATGCCTCCTCTTGGGCTTAGTACAAGGACCCAGAGACCTCTATAAGTATAGGAACAAAACCTAGTCATCAATTTGCTAGAGCTGTTTTTCTGAGTCAAGTGTCAGACCTATTAATGGATTGACCTTCATCCCTTAACATGCCAGCCTTCTCTTGGGCATTATACAAAGATCATTCACTACTTGAGAATCAATTTCTCAAAACACTAGTAGACTTAGACAGTCTCAATACCCTTTAGATTTCCCATTTCCTTAAAGAACGGGAAATAACCCTGATCCTCCGATCAATCCCTGAGCACAACATTACCCATATAAGAACTTATTTTCTCTTTTATCCAACATCCTGGACCTGTCACTCAACTTAAACAGTTACCAGCACCAATAGCCTCCTCTTGGGCTTTGTACAATGATTCTCCCCACACTCTCTTGTTGAGTATAAAAGACTCTCTTGTTGAGTCAATCCACTTTTAGCCTCCATCTCGGGCTACGTACGAGATACTAAAAACACTCTCTTGTTGAGTATAAAAGACTCTCTTGTTGAGTTAATCCACTTTTAGCCTCCATCTCGGGCTTCGTACGAGATACTAAAAACACTCTCTTGTTGAGTATAAAAGACTCTCTTGTTGAGTCAACCACACTTTTAGCCTCCATCTCGGGCTTCGTATGAGATAGAAAAACACTCACTTGTAGAGTATAAAAGACTCTCTTGTTGAGTCAATAACCCTTTAAACCTCTATCTCGGGCTTTGTACGAGATCCAAAAACACTTTCTTGTTGAGTATAAAAGACTCTCTTGTTGAGTCAATCTCTTTTTAGCCTCCATCTCGGGCTTCATACGGGATACAAATCACTCTCTTATTGAGTATAAAAGACTCTCTTGTTGAGTCAAACCTTTAACCTCCATCTTGGGCTTCGTACAAAACACATAAAAACACCCTCTTGTTGGGCCAATAGCCTCCTCTTAGGCTTTGTATAAGGAAAACCCTGGTTGAGTCAATCAACCTTTTAGCATCAAAATCTGTGCCTTGCTCATAGGATACAAACATCAACAACTCCTTTTCCTTCATCTAATTACTGTAAGCGACAAGCCTCTGGATTATTTACATCCACGCCACTGTTCCTCTTTTAGCATGAGAAATTCCTAAGGAAAGATGGCATTGCTCTAAACCGAGTTAAAGTCTTCCTCTTCAGGTTAAAAAACCCCTATAAAGGAAATTATGGCATTACTGGATTCACATATCCCAGTTAAAGTAATTCTCCTTTATAATCAGCCACCCAACAGTTGTGACAAACAGACCAAATATCCCCCTTTAGAGATGACAAATTCTCTCTAAAGTCAAAACCCTTTAGCTTCACATCTTGGGCTTCGAACAAGATACAACTAGAACCTTCAGCTTCACATCCTGGGCTTTGAACAAGATACAAACTAGCTTTAGCTTCACGTCTTGGGCTTTGAACAAGACACCAAAACACCCCTTTTTCCTCCCATAGAATAGGAGGAACTACGATCGCTCTGATTTCCCTGTTTCATTAAACGGGAATACGTAGGCATAAGATTGAAAAATCTTAGCGAGCACACTAACAAAAACCCAAAAATCCCGTACCTTCACACATCAATCGAAAAGCATCAGTCCTAAACATCCTCACAAATGGTCCCGTCATTTCATTCTTAGCAAAATATGCAGAGAAAGGCCCACAATCTAAATCGCATCTGTAAACCAACAGTCATCTGTTTAAACTCGGTATGCAAGTAGGGTTAATTAGAGACTTCTATTTCCCTTCCTTAATCTGCTTCAATAGGATAAAAAATGAATCGACCTGTAGTACCCCAGAGCGACAGTGCTTAAGAACCACGTCCAAAATCGCTCGCTACAGAAAAATGGCACCCACCGTGGGGCCCCGCAGGGTATCCTGTCCCTCTTATCTCTCTGGTTGAAACCCTAAATCATGTCACAGAAATGACAGCTCTGCTGGGGAGTCATTGTCTGTATAGGATCATAAGACTAGAGGTCTAGGATGATTAAGACAAATATATATATTATTTTTCCTAATTGATATCTGTGTTTATTTTTCTGCTAATGGGAATGCGTGTGATGCCGCATGTGGAAAGATTGAGTATACACCTAAGATAGGTGATGGCAATGCGGGTAATCTTACTGGAAGTGAATTCCAGTTAAGAGCCCCCGATCGACCATCAAACTCAGTGGAGACTCCCTTTGCAGATACATTGCCTATACGACTTCGGTTGTTGAAAGTAGTGTGGTCGACTGGGTTATCTGAGAAGATGAGGTTATTAGTAGACTTAAGCCATTTTGTAGTGCGGAAGCTATCGAAAATAGTTGTCACGCGATACTACCCTCATTTGGGATCACTCTAGGATACATCAGCTCGCTGGCGATCCGCTTGTTGTTGTTATCCCAGAGGGGTCAATGATTTTGTGGATAGGTACAAAAAATCACCAGTATAAACCTTTGGGGGGGGGGGGGGGGTAGAGCCTTGACTTCATGACACCGACCCTTTGACCCCATGATTTTTCTATGTTTTTGTGTGCTACATTCATGCATTCATTTAAAAAACATTAAAACATTCAAAAAAAAATCTTCTCTTCTAATCTCTCTTTTTCAAATTAAACTGAGACAATGATTGCAAATATCAGAGAAAGGAGATTGCGCTAATGGATTTCGGTAGAAGGAAAACTCACAAGTACACCTTCAAGGTTCCAAAACTAGAGGATTTAAGAGGTCTGGCGAGAATGGTTACCAACCACGAGGCTTTCAGAGCCAAGTATGGAGGATTGTTGTCCTTGTTAAGAGTTCATGTAATCGAAGGAATCTTATCCACATTAATCCAGTTCTACGATCCGGTCTATCACTGTTTCACATTCCCGGATTATCAGCTTACACCAACACTGGAGAAGTATCTCACCTGACCGATTTACATATTACTGATCAAGCTCCCTTTTCTGGACTGGAAGAGATTCCAAAGGATCAGACCATTGCAAGAGCAATTTATTTGGATGAGTCAGAAGTCCGATCTATGGAAACAAACCTGGTAAGGTTGCACTGCATTCAAAGCAGGCGTGGCCAGGTGCCACCACACAACTATGAATGTTGTAGAGTCTGCTCGGAGAATGACCAAGGTCAGTTGGATGGTAGGGAGGTTCACCCATACCTGGCTTCGGGGTCCATTGACTGGACGCCAGACTACTTCTCAGATCAAATTAGAGACGTGGTTGTAATCTCTGACCCTGAGTAACATGGAGCGGTCGAATCTTCAACCGAGGAGTTGGAGAACCCAGAGAAAAGGAACCTCACACGGAAGTTCTCAATCAACCGGTCGGTTAGTCCTATGAGCCCGACCTTTTAAACAACAATGATGAGATGCTAAAAATCATCCAGAGGAGTGAATACAACATTGTTGATCAACTATTACAAACTCCTTCAAAGATCTCAGTGCTATCACTTTTACTCAGTTCCAAAGCCCACAGGGAGGCTCTACAGAAAGTCTTAGAGCAAGCCTTTGTGGAACAGGATGTGTCAATACGACAGTTCGATAGCATCATCTCTAACATCACTTCCTGCAACAACTTAGGATTCAGTGATGAGGACTTGCTAGAGGGGGGCAAAGGTCACAACATGGCACTCAATATCACAGTTAATTGCCAGGACGACGCTTTAACCAACCCCCGTTCCCGTTTCTCTTCTCCTTGGGTTTTATCGATATTTTTCCTGTCCTTCTGGACTAAATAAAGTTCGGTGGTGCCTCTGTTGTATCTCTGAGTGTGCGATTCACTCAGGATGTAAACCAGCCATCTTCAGTTGGCGACTGTGCTGGGGAAATGGCTTGCTTGCAAGTAGGGGTCTCGCCTAGTTTTGTTTGCCTTTCTTGCTTGCTTGGGTGTTTATCTTTTGCGCTTTACTAGTTTTATCTTTACGCTTTATTTGCCTTATGTTTATTTATTGCATTTCTTTACTGCTTTAAATATTCATATGTTGTACATTTTGGACATCTGCTATTTTCTTTGCTGTTGTCGGTTGGGTTGCTACTTGAGAGATAAGCCCAATACACAGGCTTGAGTATACACCTAGGATTATAGTGGAAAGTAGTGGGACCTACGTGCCATCTTGGTGCGTTTGGTGTTCACAAAATTCACATCCAGACGAGGTTTTCTTGGGATATGCTCTGATGTACGTGTCTTGCGCATTTCAGGGTGTTAATCTAGAGAGTTGTCGACTCTGGCGACCAGTCCCGAGGACTCAGTTGAGGCACTCCTCCCAAGGAGCGATAATGGCAGACCAGAAATGGCAAACCCATTACGCTTCTTGATCCGAGGACCCAAAGCTGGGAACTTGCCATATGATGACCTTTTTGGGGGAATCAGTGGACGACCTCTTTGTTTAGCGATAGTATTGTACCCCGAGGGATGAATATACTATTGCTTCTCAAATCGAGAATCCGAAACTGAGAATCCCGCTTTCTATATCATTCCTGTGAGGGGGATATTGGGTTTTTCTGCAGGAAACAAGCCACTTCATACCTTTGTTCTCTCACGCACGTCAGATCTTCCCATCTACAAAGAGCTACATGGGCAGATTATCCAGAAGATATTGCATTCCTAATTTACATTATTGCATTATGTTATCGCATAATGTTATTGCATCATCATGTATTCTTAACCTTTTGAACCTGAGTTATTGCATCATCATATGTATGTTGGACTTTTGCATCATCTAACCTTTGCATCATTGGCTGTTGCATAGCTCATTTGCATTCCGCTTGCATAAACAACATATGCATACATCCTTTGTATTGCATACCTTCAAACTAGAGAAAGCTCACTTTCTTCCCTTCATCAGCCCAAAGACAACGATTCTCCGACGTCGAAAACCAAAGAATCATGGAACAGGTTGGGTATGAGAGCACGGTTCGCAAGGAAGGCAAGGTTGACATGGTAGTGGAACTACTTCTGGACAGTATGACAATGAACCCCTATGATCAAGTCGTGATTGATGAGCAAGCCCAGAATAGACCAAAAGTGGATAAGGTCATGAATATGGATGCAAGCAATCTGCCTGTTCACCCCTTGTCTAATCAGAAGACCACTCAAGGCAATCAGAAACAAAAAGCGTAAGCAAATCAGCAAAGGGAATAACAATCAAAGGAGGAGACGTCCTCGTCATGATCTAATTCTCGTGACTTACACGCATCTACTGCCTGTTTTGATTCATGCTGGGGCAATTGTTCCTAAAGAAACAAGCCGACCAAGTTTCCTTATCATCCTAAGCATGATCCTAATGCCACATGTTGATACCATGCTGGATATGTGGGGCATTCTACAGAAGTCTGTGTTGTCTTTAAGAACAAAGTCCAAGAGCTCCTCGATCAGAAATTGCTTTGCTTTATAGAGAAGCCTTGCCAGAAGTCTTCACCTATGATTGCTGAAACATCTGCCGAAGCTTAGAATAGAGGTCCTCCTGTTCATGTACAGATTCCTCCAGCTATTCAACCTGTTGGGCAATACCCCTATCAAAGTTTTTAGTCTGCTACGTATGGAATGTCTTTTGCTTATCCTGGGGCACCCTCTGCTGTCGCACCTCCAGTTGCTTATCCTGGGGTACCCTATACTCAGTATGGGATCCATTTTGGTCAAACTGTTTATCGAATAGGTAATCCTGGTTTGATGCACCCTGCTCAAGTGTTCCCGCCATATGCTACTCATCAGGTTCATTCTCAAGCACCCCTGGCTCCTACGCCATACTATTCATTCTCGCATTTTGCCGCAACCCAACATCAACAGCCTCCTCAGAATCATAATCAGCACGCCCAAGGCCGAGAGCGCCAAAATCAGCGCAAGCCCTGGAACAATCTAGAACGAAGGAATGCTCCTCTAGATCCAATTCCTGTGACATACAGTCAACTTCTCCCACATCTAGTTGAGAACTCTTTGGTGGTTCCCAAAGCTCTGAAGCCTCCTACAAAACCATTCCCACCTGGATATGATCCCAAGGTGCAGTGCGGATATCATGCTGGGTCGGTTAGTCATTTGACTGAGGATTGTAACGCTTTCAAAGCTAAGGTCCAACAGTTGATTGACAAGAAGCACTTAACCGTTCAAGGCGAGAAACTGTGGTTGAACGGGAATCCTTTGTCCGTGGTCCAGATTGCAAAAGAACCCCTTGAATAAGCCTGAGAGCACTTCTTCAACATCGGCAATCATCATGACATTCCATCTTTTCCATTTCTTTTGTAATCTTTTTGTTTGTCAAGCATTGTTCAATTGTAAAACTTGTTTGTTTTCGGATGACAATAACAATGAAATGAATATGCATGTTTTGAATAAATCCATTCGTGTTCACTCACACTTTTTATCTGTATCACACATTTGATCAAGCCAAATCAAAAAGAGAATAATGATATCAAAAAGACGAGATCACTATCTGTATGCTTTGAATAAAACTTTGCTGAGGATGTAAGGCATTTGTTCAAATCCCCAAACATTGGAGTCATAAGGAAGACAATCCCTAGTCAACCCCTTTGGGCCTTGAAATAGGAGTTTATTTCTGTACAAAAAAAAAAAACCCTCAATCTTAACTAGGGGCAGGGTAGTCTTCAGTTAGTTTGACCATGTGTTCAAATTTCAAAAGAGGAGCATCCCATCTGTGGATCAACCACATCCTATCCCTCGCAAGAGGTCGAAAAATCACAAATCCACATTGGTTGTCCCTCGCCAACCAAAGGAATAAGGCAATCACAACTCACCTCCACAAATCAAATAAACACGTGTCACACGATTTTGTTCGAGGAAAAAAAAAGAATAAAAGCCCGCTAAGTCAAAAACTTAAAAGCAAATGACTTAGGCAAAAATCTGGGCATCCCGGTAGACTGCAAGTTCAAAATAATTAGTCTACGCAAAAATTAGGGAACACAAAAAAGGACAAAACAGAGAATCAAAAGAGAAAAATCCTCAATAAGAACAAGTTCGTGTGATCACATGTGACAAAAACAAAAGGTGAGTGACTGCCGCTCCAAAACTCTCGTCGGTTCCTCTACCATTACGTCTACTGTTAAAATCTTTTTTTGAAAGGTGAACGCTTGTGTCAAACTAGCTGAACGTAGGACTGGAGAACATCAAGGAGATTGGGTGGGTTAAAATAAATTTTGAGCCTTATATCCTTTCTTTATTAAACCATGAACCAGGCCACGTTACAACCCTGAAAAGACCTAATTGAAGCAGGGTTTATTTGGAAAGCATACGACAGTAAAATTGTGTCAAAGCTGACTCCCAAAGATTTGCTTATCATTTGTGCTGATACTGACATGGCATTCAAAATGGTGATTCATTCACTATATGTCATAATCTTAGTGAACATGCTTAGATCTCAAAACTGACATATGCATGGCATTAGCATTATCATTTTTCAAAACAAACACCTTTTACCTGCAAACAAGCACTTGACATCAAGAAAGTTTCCACAATGGAAAGTGTGATCACCTCAAGGGGTAAAACGTCTGGAAAACTCCATTGAGCTTAGCCACTTCGAGATACAGTCAATCCGAGTCAATCACGACGAGATTCGACAAATCTCTCCATGTTCATATGGTCAGGGGCATTCCTCCAAAGATCGATCAGCCAGGGGCAAAATCACTTCAGAGCTCACATTGGGGCAGGCCACCTCAAGAGCACAATAAGACGACCTCTCCAAGAGAAGACTAATCAGGGGCATACTATTCCAATACACTAGGGAAATCCACCAACAAACTGGGGCAGAGACATACTACCAAGGTACAAGTTATTTCCCTGCTTTGAGACAAGAGCAATGGGTGCATCAACAACTATTGATCCTGAAGTTGGTGTTGGGGAATCACGTCTTTATGGCTTACACCCTAACCTCAACTCTTTTCCGTCTCCCACAATAAAACATCTGAACCATTGCATAGATATTTCTCATGCTTTGATCACGTCGCTTCACTCATGCTCATTTATTCATTTAGCATAGCATGAAACCTTGACATAAGCCCGGTCACGCTTGACATTCTTTTCAAAAACCAATTACCGACATTCTGCATCGCATATCATTGCATCCTCAAACGTATAGCATAATCATCAACATGGAGCATTACACCTTGCAAGTTCAAACATGCATCCCAATCAAAATCCAGTTTTCGTCTGGCAAGCCTCTCCAGAACCTTTTCAATTCCTTGTTCCGTCCAAAACCTTTCTGGTCCGTCCAGCACCTACAAACTTGCGACATTGTACCTTAACCTGCATCCTTTGCATTGCATGATACCAAGCATCATGTAGAATCACACATCACATAGCATGTGCATCATAGCATAATCCTTTTCTTGTTGCTTGACTTATCTCCCAGCAGATTTTTATCAACCTTCAAACACACTCAAAACTCTTCTTTTGTCACCGTCGGCCAAATTTTCGAGCTACTCTATTATTTAATCCCCTTTTACCTCGAATCATCGAAAAGCTAGCGCAATTCGTACATTCAGGTCCAAGCGGATTAAATAGGGGCAGCTGTCGTAACCCAAAATTTGACCTCCCTGTTTGCTTTTTGCATAAGCATGTGCACTCGCATCGCTAGCATACGCATTCGCATTTTTTCTGTATGATTTTGTTGCAGGAATATTCAGGTTTTTCAAGCCCGATTAATCGCATCCTCACAAAGTCATCACATCATCAACACAAGCACAAAACAAGGGTTTTTATGCCTATTTATCAAAGCAAGAGGTCAGAAATCAGAACCACGGTCATAGCACCCTTTTCAAGCAAAATTGGGCAAGTTTTTGAATGGTTAACCGGTTAACCATTTGGTTAATCGATTAACACCCTTTTACAGCGGCAAATTCAGCTTTTTAACAGCTGTTAATCGATTAACCTGTTGGTTAATCGATTAACACCTGCTATTTCAGCAAAAAATCAACATTTCCATCATATTTCAGCAACTCTCTCCATTCTCTTTTGGTCTATTCAATTCTAGTATTGTATGGAACATTCTAGACAGTTCAAGACCATTCAATACATTTCCCTTACATTTATTCTATGCATCACTTTAAATCAAGTGCACCATGTTCCTTGTTTTCCAAGTTATGTGGATCTTTGGATGATGGAGTGCACCTTGGGATTGTTACCGAGTTGATCCTAACTAATCGAGTTAACTACCTTAACTCGGTGAGTCAAGTGTAACTAACTCCAAACCTAACTCCAAACCTCCCAAAGCTAAGTCCAAACCAAAGTCCAAAGCTCTCACACTCCATACCTAAATTATATTTAAGCCAAGCTTCACCATTTCACAACTCCTCCACAATCATTCACACAAATTCACACTTTCTTCACTCTCAATTCTCTCATTCTCCTCTGCATTTTTCTGCAACTTCTACACATTCCTCTTCATCTTCTTCACCAAACCTCACAAAAGCACTAAATTCTTAAAGAATAATCACTTTTCACATTGAAAGTGATTATTTCTTGAGCTTAACCTTCATCATCTTTCCATTCTACTAGATTTTGTGGAGCTTCAGTAGCTTTTGGATTCAATTAAAGTGATCACTTCAAGATTCTTCGGTGATAATTCGCATTTCGGAGTTTTCGTCAAAGTTCACTCGGTTTCGTTACGATTCAAAGTGCAATTGAGGAATCTTTGGTTTTCTTTGTTTTTCTTCATCATTCTACAATTATACTTGAGTTTCTAGAGTTCTACAAGCTTTTGAATTCATCTCATGTGTGTGCTTCAAGATTCATGGGTGATAATTCTCATTTCGGAGTTTTCGTCAAATTATGCTCGGTTTCGATACGTTTCGTCAACAAATTGAAGATTCCTCTGGTTTTCTTTGATTTTCTGCATGAAGAATCATTTACAACAATTACCAAGGCACATCTCAGCCTTGTAGGTTGGTAGATCTTACTCTTCTTACTGTTTCGATCATTTATGCGTATTTACATCGTAATTGCGATCGTTTTCGGTTTAATTTATCATGCAATTGCTTGATCTTTAATCTCCATGATTAATGCTTGTAATTTGTGTTTATTTGCACTTACATGATGTAAGTTTCGTGCACAAAATCATACCATAGCATGTGGAAGTTTGGATAAGTGATTATGTGTTGAAAACTACTTTCGAAAAGCTGTTTTTATTGTTATTTTTGCCACTGTCACAGTGTTAATCGGTTAACCATTTGGTTAATCGGTTAACCAGTTCATTTTTCACCAAAAACGCTTATTTTCAAGCCATTAACCGATTAACCATATGGTTAACCGATTAACACTGAACCAGAATGTCATTTTCATGCTTTTTCAAGTGTGTTTACCATGCTTTCTCATTCTAACTTCCATGGATTGATATGCTTCATATTTTCTGGATGTTTTTAATGCTATTAACCTCTGTTTAAAGCATATTTACATTAATTCCATGATTGATTTATCAATTTTTGCAATTATGTGTGTTCTTGATATTTGTTTGAACATGCTAATTCTTGCACAATCTTTGATCACTAGACACATGATTTGTGATACATGCTAATATTTGTTTGGCACTGTTTTGCACTTTCATTTCTTGATTATATTAAGTTTGTTCTATATTAAGCAAATTTAATCATGTATAATCAATAATTTTCACTTTTGCCTTAATGACTTTTCACTCTCTTTGGAAAGTTGTTGGCATGGCTTTTCCCCTTGATTAATTGATCGAAACCATGTATAGATTAGTTGATCCTTCCTTTTCCCTCTCTTTAGGCTTCCTTTAGAGCTTTTTTCTCTTTTTTCACCCCCGCGGAGTTAAAGATTCATACAACGGCCAATGCACGACTTTGGAGCGCTATACAAACTAAAGCTGTTACGCTGTTCACTTCACAACGCGTTGGAGCACTGTACAATTTGGAGTTGTTATGATGTCCGTTTCAATTTCCACACTATATTTTGGGTGCTACAGAAGGAATGAGGATGGAGTTTTACTACCCTCATTCTGGCTATTTCTTTGGAAAGGGTGTCTTGTCCTCTCCTCGAGAATAGTCACCTCTATCCTCCAGCTATAGTGTTTCTCATTCCCCAGTCGAGTCGATCCTTGATCACTCTTCTCCCTTTGCAATCTCTTTCGTTCCTTGATCACTTGTGCTCTTCTCAATCTCTCCTCTTGATCAATCACCATCCTTCTAGGTTAAGATCATTATTCTTGCACTAGCAATCTCTCTTTGTTTCATTACTCCTTTCTTCTTGTAATCAATCATTGCCTTTTGATTCCCCTGAAGAATCTCAATCTCTTTTCTACGGTTAATCACAGTCTGTCTGCTAAAACCATAAGTCCCCTAGAGTTTGCAACCTTCTTTTGGTTTCTTCTCCCTTTGATTGGTTAACCACTGTCTGTCAGTTATCACACCAATTTTGCTCTCATACTCAGTTAAACACAGTTCGTCTGTTAAAATACTAAACCTCTTGGGTTAATCACCTTCTCTTAGTTAATCACATGTTTCTCCAGTTAACCACAGTCCGTCTGTTAAAATACTAAACCCTTTTCGAGTTAATCACCTTCTCTTGGTTAATCACTCGTTCCTTTCGGTTAATCACAGTTCGTCTGTAAACACCGAATTCCCAGCAGTTGGCAACCTCCTCTTGGTTCGAATACTTGCATCTTTGGGTTAGTAACATTTCTTTGGTTCAAATACCCTTTCTTCAGTTGAGTACTGTTTGTTCAGTTAGTTTACCGAACCCCTGTGGGTTACGACCTTTGATCGGTCCTACACCCGTCCTTTGGGTCACGACCTTTGATCGGTCCTACACCCATCCATTGGGTCACGATCATTGATCGGTCCCACACCTGTCCTTTTGGGTCACGACCTTTGACCGGTCCTACACCCGTCCTTTTGGGTCACGACCTTTGCTCGGTCCTACACCCGTCTTTTGGGTCATGACTTTGCTCGGTCCTACACCCGTTCTTTGGTTGATCACAATTCTTATTTGTTAAAACTTCTTTTCCCCACAGAGTCTTAATCCTCTTCTTGCTTGGTTTGGACACCAACTCTTTCTTTATCTCTTATCCTCTTGGTTTGGACACCATTTCTTTCTTTATCCTGTATTATCTTGGTTTGGACACCATTTCTCTCTTACTCCTTGTTCTCTTGGTTTGGACACCATTTCTCTCTTTTTCCCTTACTCTCTTGGTTATGACACCATCTCTTTTGCATCCTCAGCGGATCTTTCTCTATCTCTTATTCTCTTGGTTACGACACTATTCTTGCACTTTATTCTCAATACAATTACTATTTCTTTCCTTTACACTCTTTTCTTGGTTTTGACACCATTTCTTTGGAATCCCCAGTGGATTTTCCTTCTTTTTTTTGCTCTTGGTTTTGACACCGTTTTCCTTTCTTTTTCGGTCTTAGTTCTCCGAAATACGGAAGCTCTGATTCTGCATTCGTTAGAATGTTAGATACGCAGGCACGAGACGCAATGTCTTGTCGGGCACACTTCCACCTTCTTCCATTCTTCTTCTTGTCCCTGGTTCCTCTGAACTACGACGCTCTGATTTCCTCATTGCACTATGAGGGTACGTAGGCACGAAGGCCCTAATCCTCCGCGAGCACTTTCTTTCCTTCCTTTCTTTTTCCCCTTTTCTTCTCTCTCTCCTTTTCTTCAGCTAGAAGCCTTTAGATAGATAACCCATCCAAGCCTAGAAGCAAGCGAAATGGTTCCCGTCGAGTACGACGGATGCGTTAGGTTCTAGTACCTTCCTTTCGCATAACCGACCCCCATTCTCGTTTCTCTTCCCCTTGGGTTTTATCGATATTTTCCCTGTCCTTCGGGACTAAATAAAGTTCGGTGGCGACTCTGTTGTATCTCTGAGTGTGCGATTCACTTAGGATGTAAACCAGCCATCTTCAGAGGAGAGAGAAAAAAACTGACACATAATCTCCACCATTTATTTTAAAATCTAATGGTTCAGATTCATTCTCATGTTCTTACATAAAAATGACATTCTCATATGATACGTTCCCTATATATATATATATATATATAGACACACACACACATGTCCCCTTTTGTAATAATACAAAATATCTCAATTGATATTTTGTCTTCTAGTACCAATTGACCAATTATTAATGTTACCAAAATGATCCCTGTTTTATGTATTAATAATGGCCATTCTCTTTTAACAATGATTGATCTATTCAGAGTCCACGGGTTACTCTATTGGTCCCAACTGACAACATTTAGATCACATAGGAGCTTAAATTGTTCCAACTGACTAGAGATAGAGTACATAGAAACTCAGTTGGTCTCAACTGACAACCATTTGAGCATTTAAGGAAATATGGGATGTTACATGTTTCTTATTTATAGATCCAAATCTTTTTCTTGCATTTTTTATTCAAAGATCTGGTATGTCAAAAATCACTACTAATATTGTTGTTGTTGTTGTTGTTGTTGTTGTTTTTGTTGTTGTTATTGTTATTTTTATTGTTGTTGTTATTGTTGTTGTTGTTGTTATTGTTGATATTTTTGTTCTTTTTGTTATTGTTGTTGTTGTTTTTGTTGTTGTGGTTGTTGTTGTGGTGGTGTTGTTCAGATCCTAAACCATAGTGTTTTTCTTGTTGTTTTGTTGTTGTTAATGAGGTTGTTTATTGACGTTGTTTTTATTGATATTGTTGTTGTTTTTTGTCATTGATGATCTTGATATTGTTGTTAATGTAGTTATTTTCTTGTTGTTTTTGTTTTTGATATTGATATTGAGATTATGTTTTTTTGTTATTCTTTGTGTAGTAAATAACTTGAAACATTGAAGACATTTTAACCATAAAACAACGTGAGATGAATGAGGAGTTACATGATTCTTCAAAATCACTAATCAATGCAAGTTGTTATTCAAATATAACACAATTGTTCATATAAGTATTTTCCAAACTAATTTTGAGAAGTTATATGTTCAGTATAGGATTTAGTGAAATAAGTAATTCACATTAGATTTAATAAACTCAAACTTGTTTTACCCCTTGGTTTTATGACATAAACAAGGTAAAAATATGGTATACCCATCAGTGAAACTACAAAATCGAGGGGACACGTGTTTTTTCCATTTCATAATTCCAAAATATCTATCCCTGGGGATTGAACCCGTGACCTTTTCACTTACCCGTCAGTTTTTTTAAAACTGAGAGGTAAAGTGTGCAATTTTCATGATGCCTTTCTTTACCTCACCTCGGTAGCCGAGGTTAAATGCATTTTGCGTCCAAGGATAAATGTGCTTTTTCTAGTAGTGACTATTTTCTAAAGTCAAACCAAGTGATTAAAAAATATGTCCAAAACTTTTTTTTTCAAACGACCAATCGATTGGTAAGATGTGCCAGTCTAGTGTCAAAACTTTCCTGAACCAACTAATCAATTGGAGAATTAAGCCAATTGATTGGATGAGTGCTAACATATTACCTAAATAATAAGTAAAACACATTAATGACTTGTATGACTCTATATCAAAAAATTTCTATTTGGGCTTGCTAATTGATTATAAATGAGATGGCTAATCGTTTGGACCTTTATACCAATTGATTGGATCATTATTTCGGCCGATGGATTATTTCCATTTCTGGTTTTTCAAACTACTATATAAAGCAAATATACCTCCTCTTCAACACACACCACTTCTCAATGTTTTATCACTTCTTTGGAATTCACCTCTCTTTTTCTCTCTTGATAAAATATTTCTTTTTACTTTGTTATACCCCATATTTTACCCCATAAATGTCATGCCATCTTGCATTTGCATTAGGGTTCAATCATTTCTGCATTGTCAACTAACCATCATATTTTTCTAGTTTTGTTTTCTATTGAAAGCCAGGGTTTTGCACAAGGAGAGGACAAGGGTAACAAGCCAAGCTCTTATGCTTTTCAAGGCTTCCTAAGACACTTCTTGGCTCAATTCATCCATCCCAAGTGCTTACTAGTTGGTCAAGAAAGTCAACTGAGGATCCAAAAGCTCAATCATTGGTCTTGCGAGCTAATCATGAGGTTTTCAAGTCATGTTCCATGGTCTCATGTGAGTGGATCAAGAGAAATCAAAGAGAAACCATAAAATCAAGAGTTGTGGAATTAGGGTTTCGACCTGAGGAATTACAAGGGAATCCTGGTGTGATCAGTCAATGTCTTGATGGGTTCATCAACTAATTGATCTTACATACATCCAAGAGACCTTATTCATCAAGGAATAAAGTGTGTTTGGCTTCCATCACAAATGTAATGAGCCTCAAGACCATCTGGCCTCAAATTAGGGTTTTTTCAGGAATAGCCAACCACGCTTTTGACTTTTGGACCAAGGTGTAACGCCCCAGTTTTTGTCAGTTTTATTTAATCGAGTCTATTTGATTATTTTATTATTATATTATTTTATTCTTGACTTTTATTTGGCAATATATTATTTTTCATCGTTGTTTATGTTTTATCGCATTTTGAGAGCGTTTGGGAGATATTTGAGCTGAGGGGTATTTTGGTCATTTGGGTAGTAGATATTTTATATAAATAGAAAGTGGAGAGAGAAAAGATAGAAAGGAAAAGAAAAAGAGAGAAAAGTGAGAAAGAAGAGAAAAGAAGAACAAGAGGAGAAAAGTGGGAAAAATTCTAGAAATCATCAAAATCAACGGTTAGGATTCGAATCGAACGGGTAAGGGTGTGAAATATCGTTATCTTAACTTTGTATACGATTATGTATGGTTTTGTTTCGGTTGTTTTGGATCGTTTTCATATATTTTTCATTTTAGGTCGAAATGAATAAAGTCGATAAAAACCGATGTTTTCACGGTTAGAATTCGAAATAAATTACGTAGTTGTATCGAGGAAGGTTAGGTCGTCGTATAGCGTGCTTTTTATTCGATTTGGTGATGTTTGAAAATTCGGGTTTTTGAAAGGTTGAAATTTAATTGAAAATCGAACGTCGTAGAAATTTCTTTTATGTGTTCTAAATTGTTCTTATGTATTTGGTGGTTGCGCGTATGTGTTTCTTTCGAAGAAAATAATTGAATCGGTCGGATTTTCGGGCAAAATAGCCGAAATCCGTAGCGGCCCGCAGGGCATTTTGTGGTTTTTGGCAAAACTTCGGAAATTCATATCTCTTGAACCGTAAGTCGGTTTTGACCCCCGTTCGAAGCGTTGGAAAGTTAATGAGATGTTATTTCTAGGAAAAATGGTTTTGAGGTCTGAACCTGGTCCAATCGGAACAGTATTTTTGAAACGTTTCGTTGTGTCCGGCCTCCGGTTTATGTTTTTGCGTTATTTTGAAATATCCATATCTTTTGCGTTGTTTATCCGATTGAGGTATTCTTTATATGGATGTGAAGCTAAAAATATGTTCTATGATTTAGTGAAGAAAAATATTATTTTTAGCCGAGTTTTAACCGACTTTTCCGGTAAACCGTAAATCGAATTGTTTGGTTATTTGTAAAAACGTTCGGTTGCCGTTTGGCACAATTGATGTGAATGTATGTGGATTGTGTGTGATGATTGCATGACTATATTGTGAATATGTATACATGTCAAGAGTGTCATGAGTCAGGTTGTATGTGATGCATCATGATGTGCATTCTTGCATTGTGGGATTCTAAGATGAATCCGTTGTAACGTCGTAAGCCTTTTGAGAGGTGGGGGCGATGATTACAAATGATTGTAAGCCTTTTGAGAGGTGGGAGCAATCGGATTGTAAGCCTTTTGAGAGGTGTGGGCAATCCATAAACATTGTAAGCCTTTTGAGAGGTGGTAGCAATGGGTAAACATCGTATGCCCGGCGGGGAGTTACGCTAAGTAACGAGCGATGGTTCTAATAAGTTCTTCAATTGAACTTGAGATGAAATGAGTCGGTACCGCATTGCATTTGCATAGAGTCGTGAGTCGGTCTCTATAATTTGCATTGGTCATCTTTGTATATGTGCATTGATGAATGAACATGAATATATGTGTTTATGTTGAATGAATGGTGATGAATTGAGATGTATTGGTGATACATGTATTTGAGCATGAATGAACATGCCTATGTGAAGGATGCATTAATTACGGATTGTTATGCCGTGTATTTGATTTATGGTATATGCTTGGTGTTATATGTATATATATACATGCACAGTGATAAGTTGTGGTGAGAATGTGGTATATGTGTATTATATGTTGAGATATATAATTATATGCATCGTTATTATGATAATATTTCTCAACCTTCTGCTGGAATATGCTTTTTATGGCATAGTGCAGATTGCCAGCTTTAGAGGCGTGGAGGCAAGTGGAAGAGTTAGATCTTCGTCTTTGCTTAGGCCTTGGTGTCTGCTCTGATACGTAGCATGGGAGTCGGGGAAACGATTATTTTATTTATGTATATAATTGTTGAATATATTTGGTATTACCTTTATATGGAAAAGTTTCCCAATTGAGGGTAACCTATTTTATGCTATGTATCAAATTTATGAGTAGGGAGTGTGTATTCTTATTTTAAAATGTGGCATCCTTGTTTCTGTCAGAAAAATAAATTTTTAGTTACTCTGATTTTATTTATGTATTATTTATTCGCGATGGGAATTGGGGTGTTACATTAGTGGTATCAGAGCAGGTCGGTCCATCCGGCCAAGTTGTTGAGTCAGTTGGTGTGACAGTTAAATACTGTCGTTGTTGTTTGTTCCTTAGTACGTGATATGTGTGTGAAACACTGTCAGTGCTTTCTGGTTTTTGGTAATCCTTTGTCTTCAGGTGTGAGATTGAGATAAGTGGGGGAGAAGCTGGAACTTCTCCAAGTTGCTTCTGTTGTGGAGCGTGGGCTCAGTGTGTCGTTGACTGCAAGATTGTAAGTGTGGTTTGGACAGCGTTGTTCCCGGTTCTGGAAGGAAGGCAGAGGTAAGGTTTATGTCAACTAAGGATTTGTGCCTTAGGTTGTTTTGCGCACAGGATGCAAGAAATGCTATTATAGTTTGGTAAAGACGGTTTATGCCCCATCATGATTGTCGGCTGTCTATTGACAAATTGAGGAACTGATCACCCTTAATCTCTTGTTGATAGCAGACGGAAATTATGTTGGATGGAATAGACGTGTCTTTCCGGCTTTGATATCCGGCTTTGATAGTGGGTGAAATAAATTGTTTCGAATTAAGGAAATGGTTACAGATTGTTTTGTTGAGTCGATGAAGATTCTAATATCTGAAGGTGAGCCGAATTCGAGGTTTTTGTATGTTGGTCCAGCTGGGAAGTCGTTGAGAGAAAACGATTGGGTATCGTTAATGGTTGTTCTCAGAGAGTAGAGTGTGAACTCAAATTGGACGAAGGTGATGATTTGAGGTTTGGATCTGCTAAGTACGTAGAAGAACTTTTAGGACGTGAAACTCAAATGGAAAGAGTGGTTGGAAGACTTACTGGAAAAGGGATTTGTGAGACCAAGTGTGTCGCCTTAGAGAGCTCCAGTATTGTTAATAACAAACTGGATGGATGATTGAATGGAATAACAAGCATGATGGGTATAATGGTATTGAGACTTTGGAAAGGAAAACTTAGAGTTCTGGTGAGGTTTGAAGTCTTTGGAATTTTAGAGCACTAATGGAAAATTTTGAGAGAACCTTTAGGTATGGATGTAATATTTAAGAGTTCTTTTTGGTTGGTTATTGCTACATGTTGGGATTTATGGAATTTGGACGGTTAAGAGAAGGACTTGTGTATGGATTACTGACAGTGGAGTAAGGTAACGATTGAGAATAAGCATTCGCTCTCATGGATAGATAACTGGAATGGTTTGATTGAGTTGGAGTGAAATTACAATTGTTTGGCACGTTTGATAAGGATAGTGAATTGTGTGAGTTGAGGCTTTGATCGATTTAATGTGACTGGTTATGGTTGTTATCATCGGAATAGGTTGTTATTTGCTCGGTTAGGCTTGTATGTGAGTCTGGACAAGTTTGGATGAGGTTTGGTTTGTTTGGATATTATAACGTGCAGTGATGTTGTTTGGTGTTAGTAATGCGTCTGTAATGCTTGTGAAGTAGAGGAATCGTATCTTCCATATTTATTTGGATAAGTTCGTAAGGGCTTTGATTGAGAACGTTTGGATCTGTTATAAATTCAGAGGAAGAACAGGTAGAGTGTGTGGGATTTGAATTACAAGTATTGAAAAGAGACGAAGCTTTATGCTAAGTTGTTCGAGTGAGAATTTTGGTTGAAAAGGTTAGTTTTCTTGGATATGTTATTTCTGAGGATGGTATTTTTGTGGATTCATCAAAAGTAGATGCAGTTCTACAATGAGAGGTTTCGAAGTTGGTTAAGGAGATTAGAAGCTTTTTGGACTTTAGTTGGTTATTACCGGAGGTTATGGAAGGTTTTTCCAAGTCAGCATTTTCGTTACTTCGGTTGACTTGCAAAGGGTGAGTCGTTTGCTTTGGATGTTCATTGTGAGGAAAGTTTGAGAGGATTAAAGTAGAAATGGTCCACGGCTCCAGTTTTGATTCTGTGTGATCCTGTTCAACCGTTTGTGAGGTATTGTGATGTGTCTTTGATGAGTTTAGTCAGTGTGTTAATGCAAGAGGGTAAAGTCGTGGCTTATGCTTTACGACAATTGAGGATTCATAAAAGGATCTATACTATTCTGGATTTGGAATTGGTCGCGGTTGTATTGTGTTGGAATATTTGGAGGCATCATCTTTATGGTTCTAGGTTCGAAGGGTTGGTAACCGCAAGAGTTTAGAGTACTTGTTTGGTCTGAAGGAATAGAGTATGAGACGATGGGGATGGTTAGAATTTGTGACGAGTTATGAATGTGGCTTGGATTATCCTTCGGGAAAAGCTAAGGTTGTGCCGGATGAGTTAAGTCGAAGGTTTTATACATGTCTATTTTGATGGTCAGGGAGTTAGAATTATTTGAGCAGTTCAGAGACTTGTGTCTGGTGTGTAAGCTAACATTCAGAGTGCGAGGTTGGGTATATTAAAGTGCACAGTGATTTTTGGCAGAGGTGAGAAAGAGTTAGACTTTGGACGTGAGATTGGCAGACTTGATGGTTTCGAGTAATCAGAGTGTGCAGCGGAAGTGTGAGGTGACACATTTTGTAACTACGTGTGGGACTTGTAAGAGTTCATAGGTTGAACATTGGAAACATGTAGGAGTGTTGAGACCATTGGACGTTTCAGAATGGAAGTTTTAGGTGAAAGGTTTAGATATTCTTCATGGGCTACTATGTAGATGGAGGTTTTGGTTGTATGTTCGATTGGTGAATCGTAGCATGGTTGTAATAAGGTTGTGTGACAAGGATGTTGGTATTCTAGTTTTGTTGAGGTTGTTGAGACAATATGGTGTAGTGGAACTTGTGTTCTTGTTTGTGTTGTTGCCTCGTTCCTATCGTGTTGGTTCGGGTGCGAGTAGCTAATTCCTGTGTGGGGAGCTAGGGGAGTGTTACCTAGAGTGAGGGTAACGATCTTATTGTGTTTCGGTTCAAGAGTGAACCTGTGTGTTGGTATCGTGGTTTTCCTTGAGTTGTGAGTTGGTCGTCAAGTGTATTGTATGGGTTTTGCATCTTGTCGTTGTAGTTGCCATCGTTGTCGTGTCGTTGTTGTAGCTGCGGTTAGCAAGGTGGTTTGTCAGTTTGTGTTATTCGTGGTGTGCTTTTGTTGGCATGTTACTTTGTTGGTCGGATGCGAGAGTCGTATCCGGAGTTGTTCGTAGCGGTTATATTTTCGAGGACGAAAATGTCTAAGTGGGGGAGAATTGTAACGCCCCAGTTTTTGTCAGTTTTATTTAATCGAGTCTATTTGATTATTTTATTATTATATTATTTTATTCTTGACTTTTATTTGGCAATATATTATTTTTCATCGTTGTTTATGTTTTATCGCATTTTGAGAGCGTTTGGGAGATATTTGAGCTGAGGGGTATTTTGGTCATTTGGGTAGTAGATATTTTATATAAATAGAAAGTGGAGAGAGAAAAGATAGAAAGGAAAAGAAAAAGAGAGAAAAGTGAGAAAGAAGAGAAAAGAAGAACAAGAGGAGAAAAGTGGAAAAAATGCTAGAAATCATCAAAATCAACGGTTAGGATTCGAATCGAACGGGTAAGGGTGTGAAATATCGTTATCTTAACTTTGTATACGATTATGTATGGTTTCGTTTCGGTTGTTTTGGATCGTTTTCATATATTTTTCATTTTAGGTCGAAATGAATAAAGTCGATAAAAACCGATGTTTTCACGGTTAGAATTCGAAATAAATTACGTAGTTGTATCGAGGAAGGTTAGGTCGTCGTATAGCGTGCTTTTTATTCGATTTGGTGATGTTTGAAAATTCGGGTTTTTGAAAGGTTGAAATTTAATCGAAAATCGAACGTCGTAGAAATTTCGTTTATGTGTTCTAAATTGTTCTTATGTATTTGGTGGTTGCGCGTATGTGTTTGTTTCGAAGAAAATAATTGAATCGGTCGGATTTTCGGGCAAAATAGCCGAAATCTGTAGCAGCCCGCAGGGCATTTTGTGGTTTTTGGCAAAACTTCGGAAATTCATATCTCTTGAACCGTAAGTCGGTTTTGACCCCCGTTCGAAGCGTTGGAAAGCTAATGAGATGTTCTTTCTAGGAAAAATGGTTTTGAGGTCTGAACCTGGTCCAATCGGAACAGTATTTTCGAAACGTTTCGTTGTGTCCGGCCTCCGGTTTATGTTTTTGCGTTATTTTGAAATATCCATATCTTTTGCGTTGTTTATCCGATTGAGGTATTCTTTATATGGATGTGAAGCTAAAAATATGTTCTATGATTTAGTGAAGAAAAATATTATTTTTAGCCGACTTTTAACCGACTTTTCTGGTAAACCGTAAATCGAATTGTTTGGTTATTTGTGAAAACGTTCGGTTGCCGTTTGGCACAATTGATGTGAATGTATGTGGATTGTGTGTGATGAATGCATGACTATATTGTGAATATGTATGCATGTCAAGAGTGTCATGAGTCAGGTTGTATGTGAAGCATCATGATGTGCATTCTTGCATTGTGGGGTTCTAAGATGAATCCGTTGTAACGTCGTAAGCCTTTTGAGAGGTGGGGGCGATGATTATAAACGATTGTAAGCCTTTTGAGAGGTGGGAGCAATCGGATTGTAAGCCTTTTGAGAGGTGTGGGCAATCCATAAACATTGTAAGCCTTTTGAGAGGTGGTAGCAATGGGTGAACATCGTATGCCCGGCGGGGAGTTACGCTAAGTAACGAGCGATGGTTCCAATAAGTTCTTCAATTGAACTTGAGATGAAATGAGTCGGTACCGCATTGCATTTGCATAGAGTCGTGAGTCGGTCTCTATAATTTGCATTGATCATCTTTGTATATATGCATTGATGAATGAACATGAATATATGTGTTTATGTTGAATGAATGGTGATGAATTGAGATGTATTGGTGATACATGTATTTGAGCATGAATGAATATGCCTATGTGAAGGATGCGTTAATTACGGATTGTTATGCCGTGTATTTGATTTATGGTATATGCTTGGTGTTATATGTATATATATACATGCACAGTGATAATTTGTGGTGAGAATGTGGTATATGTGTATTATATGTTGAGATATATAATTATATGCATCGTTATTATGATAAAATTTCTCACCCTTCTGCTGGAATATGCTTTTTATGGCATAGTGCAGATTGCCAGCTTTAGAGGCGTGGAGGCAAGTGGAAGAGTTAGATCTTCGTCTTTGCTTAGGTCTTGGTGTCTGCTCTGATACGTAGCACGGGAGTTGGGGAAACGATTATTTTATTTATGTATATAATTGTTGAATATATTTGGTATTACCTTTATATGGAAAAGTTTCCCTATTGAGGGTAACCTATTTTATGCTATGTATCAAATTTATGAGCAGGGAGTGTGTATTCTTATTTTAAAATGTGGCATCCTTGTTTCTGTCGGAAAAATAAATTTTTAGTTACTCTGATTTTATTTATGTATTATTTATTCGCGATGGGAATTGGGGTGTTACACAAGGCATGACCCCAAGGCTTGGGAAATGATTCTATATATTCACATACACCCTTTAAAGCCATCTATTATGTTTGGGAAGTTTGAGAAAGTAAGATCATCAAGGATCTCACAGTTGAATTCAAGAAGAAATTAGGATTTTGTCTGAAAAGTCAAACCTTTGACTTTTGGTATTTTGGGTCCAAGATGAAGTATTCAAGTCATATTCCATCAAGACATGTTTGATCTTTGAATTGGAGCATGAGAAATCAAGATTTAAGAGGTTTCTTGCAAAAAGGGCAAAGTTGGATGAATGAAATTTTTCTAAGTGTGGAAAACCCCAGTCCTTAGGTGAACTTTGAAGAGTCATCACTTTCAATCCACCCATACAATTTTGGTGATCCAAATCTCAAATTGAAGCTCTTATTATGAACTTTAAAGTGTATTAGAGGGTCATGCCTCAAAAGAGGCTTAGTTTTTAAGTTATGAGGCTTGGAAGTTTAAGTCAAGTTTAGGACTTAGTGAAATTTCACATTTTTGCCCTAATTTGCAGCCAACTTCAACCTCACTTTTCATCTGGATCCCTTTGGAATCAAGACTTGGAGTGAACATGAACATTGTAGAGCATATTTGGGGTTTTCCAAAAAGTACTAGAACACCCCCAATCCAATGTGTGAGCAAGGAGTTTCGAATCCATGAAGTTGAGGTCACAAACTTGAGTTTTAGGCCATGATCATGTTTCTTCAAGTTGCAAAACCACTCCAAATCTTCATGATCTCTTGTGGAAGACCTCATGGCTTGTTAGTTTGGCTTAAATCAGATAAGTACACATGCATTTGAAGTATTATCCAAGTGGTTTAAGCATTATCTCATGAATCTTGCCATTGTTGGCACAAAGGTGACATTGCCATTTACATAAAGCTACTTTAACCAAGTAAACTTGTCTTGAGCCTTGTAATTGTTTCTTCTGCACTTCAAAAATGTTGTACTAAGAAGCAAAACCTCTGAGCCTTTTCAACCACCCTAGAGAAGCATGGTACATGGTTTGGAAATGACAAAATGCTTGGAACTACAAGTTTGAAATGTAACCGAGCCAAAAGGATGAGAACTTAACCATCTGGTTAGTTTTAAACCTCCATACTTTTCCTATAAATAGAGGGCTTCATTAAGCCTCAGAGGACACAAGATCTCCCTTTGAAAACCCTTATATCTCTCTCTCCCATAGCTTTTGCAAGAACTCTCAAAACTAGCAAAACCACTGCCCAAAATCATTTCGCTCGTGCAACTAACAAATAAACTCCATGATCCTTCTCTAAACACCCCATAGAGCTTGTTTAAAATATCAAACAAGTTCTGTAACACCCCATCCATTATCTACCATTTTCAAGTTGAACTTTGAAAGAGGGCTTGGGTTTGGTGCTTGGAGTAACTTCCAACCATTTCAGGCACTCTAATCATCACTCTAAGGATCAACAAGGCTAAGGAGGATCTTGTTTCACTTCTGTAACATCATTTAAAGAGGCCTTGGACCTGCTCCAAGAGGTAATAACTTTGAAACTCTAAGCTCAGATTCCGTGCATATTGTTGTTCCATGATTGAAGCAAATATGTAGTCTTAATTGTTTATAATTTGTTTAAACCCTTGCTTGCATTATTTTGTTTGAGTACGTGATGTTTTGAATAAGTTTTATCTTGTTGTGTTGCATTGTTGTTGAGAGTTTTATGAAGCATACAATTAGCTTTAGGACGAGACAATAGGACCTTTAGATTCCTTGCAAGAAATACTTTAACTTTGGTTTTTACAAATTGAAAAATGGTTGAGAAATAAATAAGTTATGGTGGTCTGAAAATCTGGAAAGAAGTATGAGTTAGGGCACGAGTGAGAAGAAGAAAACGGAAAGAAAAGAGAAGAAGAGAGAAAGACATGGCGGTGAGTTAGCATGACGTGGCGCTGAGGTGGCCATTTCATAGAATGTATAACATATATATTTTTCATGCCATATAGAGATTGGATGAGAGAGTAGTACCGCTGGTCAAGAAGGAGGGTATAAGTGTGTTTGCCATGCCAAAAACTGGGGTTCGAATCCCCCTTGCCACAGTCTTTTTTTTTTTTAATTTATTTTCTGACTTAGTTTGGTTTCAAATATATTGCCTTTGGTCCATGTCTTGTTACAATGCGCGCATTGGTTGGGTTGGTAATCCTTTTGAGCTGTAATACCTGGTGTGTGGGTTCAACACCTACTAAGGCCATTTATTTTTAACACTTAATTTATTTGTTTTGCTTCATAATTTCACCAAGCCATAACTCCTTCATTTTTTATGCTTTTGAGCCCATTATTTTTTCATTATTTTCATCTTGCTGCCTACTTTCTTATAGCATTGAATATTTTCCAAAAAAAATAAATTATAGATTAGTTGGTCATGGGCAAAGTGTGTAGATTTTAAGGCTTTTCATAGAAAATGTTTTGATTTCTTTTGTTGAATCCCTTGTTTCTCCTAGTGCTTCTAGGACTTGTACCAACTTTTTTTAACATGTCTTAAGTCCTTGAACCATGACTTGAACTTTCACATTTGTATAGTTTGATTTGGGTACACTTTTGAGTATATATGTTTATATGTTTAAGCTTGTTTCTAGCATCTTAATGTATAAACCATCAACTTAGGATATACCATGTACATATGTGCCTAAAACACTTAACTTTTCCCTTTTCTTAAAAAGTAAACTCAAATACAGTTTAGGTGTTACTCTCCCCTTGTATAAAGTTTATATCCAACCATAGTACCATGTTAGGTCATCACCTAATTGATCATATGTATAAACTTGTATCATGACCCCTTTAGGTATTTACCTTGTTCATTAATAAATAATTCTATGTGTTAACTTAATACTTTATTAAGTGTTTACCTTGAATGGCATCACATTTACCATCATCATCCATGTATTATATCTATGTGTTTATCAACATCATTAAATTCATGTGTGGTTAGTATTTGTCATTTCTATTTTACAACTTTATTAAGTTATCCCCTTAAGTGAGTCTAGCTTGTTAGCTCTTCTCCTTAACCCTCCTTGTCCCCCTCCTTCCAAAGGAAAGTCTCTCTATTGACTTTATTGTCATAGATAGCTCATTACCTCTTGGCCTCATTAGATCCATTATCTTCTCTTGGCCTCATTAGAGCCTTTACCTTCCCTTGGCCTCATTAGAGCCACTCCTTCACCTAGCTTAGGTTATGATCTTTACCCATCATGTAAGCACTATCATCATAGTAGCTTACTTCCCTCCTTGGCCTCATTAGAGCCACTTACCTTACAACTTAGGATTAACCTAGAGTATATCAGCTCTATGGGAGCACCATCATAATGATGTTCCATTTCACTTTGGCCTTATTAGAGCCATTCACCCCTTTAAATTATAGATTAGCATAGAGTTCTTAAACTATAGTCCTAACATGTTTGGCATATGATGACCATGCTCAGTGGAGGCCCCTTTGGGATTATTGATGTCTGATGCGGGTAGTCCTATTGATGTCACTCTTTCCAACCTGGGAGTCCGTGATACTGAGGACCTTTAGTTACCCTTTACCTCACTTGGCCTTTTTAAGATGTAGTGCAGTGATCATCCAGGTGTAGACCTGTGATGGTTGTCATGTGATACTACACTCAGACGAGTTTATCTTAAGAATATTATTAACCCGCACGAGTAGTCGTGTAGGCCGATAATATCCAAAAGATTTATCAAAGACTCTGGGAACTTTTTAGAACCCTGTTCTACAGTCGATAAACCCATAGTACACACCTTTTGGGATGGGTAGACCATGGCTCCACGCATGTGACCCCTAAAAATAGACCCTGTGTGTTTTGTTGCATGTATATATGTTCTTTTGTATTTGTGTGTTTTGTGCATTGCATGCATTCATCCTTGCATGCATTGTTAGTTTTAAGGAACTCAATCATCTATTCCTTTGTAAATCTTAGGTATCATGGATCTTCAGAAAAGGAACACTAAAAAGTACAATTTCAAGAAGCCCAATTTGGTGGAATTGAAAAAGCTGGCAGCTTTGGTGTCTTGTCCAGAAGACTTCAAAATACGCTATGGAAGGTTGATTGGCATCCTTAGGACTAAGATGGAGGATGGAGTTCTTGACACATTGGTGCAGTTTTATGACCCTCTTAATCATTGCTTCACCTTTACTGACTATAAACTTGTTCCAACATTGGAGGAGTATTCTTATTGGTTTGGTCTACCTGTATTAGAGCAAGAGCCTTTCAGTGGTTTAGAGAAGAGTCCTTCACCAAAGGATATTGCTGATGCTATTCACTTGGATATGTCTGAGGTCAAGGCTAACCTTACCACCAAGAATGGAATCAGTGGCCTACCCTCTAAGATCTTGATAGATAAGGCCTTTTACCTAGCTAAGATAATCAACATGGATGCCTTTGAAGCAGTCTTTGCATTGCTTGTCTATGGTTTGGTTTTCTTTGCCAATATTGAAGAGTTTATTGATATCAATGTCGTTCAGATCTTCCTAAGTGGAAACCCTGTACCCATATTGCTTGGTGATACTTACCACTCTATTCATCATATAACTCTCAAGGGAACGGTACCATCTTGTGTTGTGCACCTTTGCTTTACAAGTGGTTTGCTAAGCATTTGCCTCGGATAGCACGCTTTAAAGATAATCCAGACAAGCTCCGTTGGTCTCAGAGAATCATATCTCTCACTCACACTGATGTGTTTTGGTACGACTCAGCTTATGACAAAGGGGTCATCATTGATAATTGTGGCCAATTCCCCAATGTGCCGCTCCTTGGTATCAGAGGTGGGGTTAGTTACGACCCTATTCTTTCTAGACGCCAGTTTGGATACCCTATGGAAGACAAGCCTAAGAACATCTTTTTGTCCGGTTTCTTCTATCTTAACGAGGAAACCAGTGCAGAAACTAAGGATAGAGTTTTGCATGCTTGGGGAACGCTCCATAATAGAACTAAGAACGACTTGGGAAAGAGAAATTGTGTAGACTTGGAACCATTCCTTCAGTGAGTTCGATCCCGAGCTCGTGATCTTAAGATGCCATACCTCCCCGAGAAATCTCCACAACCTACCATTGCATCATCTTCTACCATCCCTATTGAGCGCATAGAAGAATATCAGGAAACTCTGGCAAGGATGAAACTTGAGCGAGACACTTGGGAGGGGAAATACCATGCAATCTATGCTGAACAGATAGAGATGAGGAAACAGATGAAAGAGAAGGATGATTTAATTGAGCTAATCGAGAGACGTGTAGTAGAGAGGCACGTGGCGCAAGAGAATTTATTTTTCTTTAGTGTGCAACCAACTTCCAGTACTCATGAGTATTCAACTATTCCTCCGACATCTGGTGCTTAGAAAGGAATTACTGACAAGCTGATTTTGGAGAACGACAAGCTGAAGAGACATAAGAGGATGCGCCTGGTGGAGCCTTTCTAGATAGGACTACCTGGGACTTTTTAGGCCTAGATGTTTTTCTCTCTTTGTATTTTGAGCTTCTTGAAATGTACTTTGAAGTTGTAATGTTTCTCAATATTAATGAATTGAAGCTTATTTTGAAAATGTCTTTGATGTGTTCCTTAAAACCAACTGCATTTGCATTTGCATCATTCTTTCATGTCATAACATGTGCATTCTTTATTATCATGTCTCATTCCACCGTCACACTGAATCTCCGACCCAGATACAACACTAGACCCCAAGCTCGCCAAAGGATGTCTGAGCAGAATGTTGAATTGGATAGGGTCAACAATGACTTGGATGATTTACGAGGAAGCGTAGGGAAAATCATGGAAGTCCTACAAGTTATCAAGGCAAAGATGGATACTCAGACCACCGTGGTCTCAGAGATTGTCACTCCAACTCTGGAACCTTTTACAAATATTAACACTACTTCTGTGCCACAATTTGGTTTGCCTCCTGGTTTTGTCCCTCCCCCAATTGCTGCAACTACTTAATAGGTTGTTCCTGTTGGGCATGGGAATCCTCAAGCTATCCCAACCTTTGCTCCACCAACTGTGCAAACTCAAGTGCACCCCATTTTCCATAATCCACCACCGGTTTATGATTTTCGCGAAGTGTCTGAAGAAGGGGACGAGCGTCATGAAAGACGGGAAGAAAGTGTGGAAACTATTCAAAGAAAGATGAGAGCAGTGGAAGGTAGTAACATCTTTAGTACTGATGCTAGAGATATGTGTTTGGTATCTGGTTTAGTGATTCTTCCGAAGTTCAAGACTCCAAGCTTCGACAAGTATTCAGGCGCGACGTGCCCAAAGTCGCACTTGATTATGTACTATAGAAGAATGGTAATGTATATGGATAATGACAAACTAATGATCCACTGTTTTCAAGATAGCTTAAAAGGAGCCTATGCTAAATGGTATATGGGTTTGGACCAATCCAGAATTCACAATTTTCAAGATCTGTCAGATGCTTTTGTGAAGTATTACAAGTATAATATGGATTTGGCCCCAGATCGCAAGCAGCTTTTAAGTATGTCTCAGGACAACTCAGAGTCTTTTAAAGAATACGCTCAATGCTGGAGGGAGACTGCTTCCCAAGTAGAACCTCCATTGTCTGAGAAGGAACTAACTGATTGGTTCATAGACACTATGAAGCCTGAGTTTTATGAAATAATGATTAGTAGCGTTAGCGCCAATTTTGCTGACATTGTGGTCGTGGGTGTGAAAGTGGAAGCCGGTTTGAAGATTGGCAAGGTGATTAGTTCTTCCAGAAATTCAAGCAGTAGCAACAACAGGAAACCTCCTAGTAATTTCCATAAAAAGAAGGAAGGGGGGATAAATACTGTCATGACATGCAGAAAGAAGAATCAAGTTTGGAAACAGTCAGTTTATCAACAGTAATCTAACCTTGGTTTTGTTCAACAACCAGTATACCCTGTATAGTTTTCCCCACAACCTTATGTGGCAGCTGTGACCCCAACTTTCAATCATCTAGCTCCAAATTATCAGCCCGCATAGCAGGTGCCCGTTTATCAACAACAACCCAACTATCAACAAGCACCCAGTGCTCCAGCTTACCAACAACAACAGAGGCCACCAGCCCCTCAATCAAATGCTCCTTACCGAAGACAAGTGACAAAACCTTCATTTCCTCCTATTTCAATGACCTACATAGAGCTTTACCCTTCTTTGGTCCAACAAGTTTTGATCACCACTAGACCTTTGGGCCTACCTACAGAAAAGTCAATACAATTCCATAACCCCAATGCCCACTGTGCATTCCACCAAGGCGCTACTGGTCATGACCTAGAAGAATGCCTTGTGCTGAAATATGTTATGAATGGTTTAATGGAGAAGAAGATCATGTCCTTTGGGGATAATCAGCTAAATGTGATGAATAATCCATTGCCTACGCATGGGACTATAAATGTTATCGAAGATGAGAGTGACGAGGTGTTGATTATGGATGCGTCTAAGATTAAGACTCCTGTCAAGGTTTTTCATTCAAAATTGTTTGAAGCTGGTCTGGAGAAGGTTTGCCATAATGACTGTGAAGACCGTGATGACAATGTCAGAGGATGCAAATTAGTTCAAGTTGACATTCAAAGTTTCATTGATGAGGGTTTTCTACAAGTAATCAGTAAGGTGAAGAAAGAGTAAGTTGCGGTAATTGAGCCCATATTCAATTTACTAGAATCAAAAGAGAAAGTAGTTATCTTTAATGTGCCGAAGCCAGGTTCTGTGGTCCCTATTTTCAATAAACCGAAGCCAATGTTCAACACACCTGAATCTGTTGTCGCTTCTACTACCATCAAAGAGCCTATTCCTTTACGTTTCAGAAATTCTAAAGTTGTACCATGGAAATATGAAGCTAGTGTGATTAACAAAGAGTCTGGAAGTGTGGTTCCATGGAAAGAGGTGGGAACTACTAGTGAAGAAGTAAATAATATAGCTACGACTGGGAAGATGACGCGAAGTGGTCGAATTTATACTCCCCTCTTCAAAGGGACTACGCCCAAAGAAACTGTTACTCCTGTGTCTGCCAAGGACAAGGAAAAGGAAGTGGTTACAAGTGAAGAAGATGCTGAGTTTCTGAGGATCATCAAAAGAAGTGAGTACAAAGTGGTGGATCAACTTCACCATACTCCCTCTAAAATCTCAATCTTGTCTATGTTTTTGAATTCACCTACTCACCGAGCTGCTTTACAGAAGTTATTGGCCCAAGCCTATGTTGCTCAAGATATCACTACTGGCCAATTTGATAGTATAATTGCAAATATCACTGCTTGTAACACCCTCAGCTTTAGCAAGAAGGAGTTACCCAGAGAAGGTCAAAATCACAATCTTGCTTTACATGTATCCGTGAAATGTCAAGAAGACACCTTGGAAAGAATCCTCGTGGACACGGGCTCCTCTCTAAATGTTTTACCTAAGAGGACAATTGAAAAGTTAGCTTACAAAGGGGTTGAAATGAAACCTATCTCCCTGGTTGTCAAAGCTTTTGATGGCTCATGAAGATCTGTAATGGGTGAAGTTGAGCTACCAATCTTAATTGGCCCGTTTTTTTTCAACATCACGTTCCAAGTGTTGGACATTAATCTTGCCTACAACTGCCTTCTTGGAAGGCCATGGATCCATGAAGCTGGTGTTGTAACTTCAACATTACACCAAAAGATGAAGTTCGTGATTAATGATAAGTTGGTTATTATACATGGTGAAGAGGACTTGATGGTCAGTAACTTGTCTTCCTTTCGTTATATAGAGGCTGATGAAGATGCTTTGGAAACTTCTTTCCAAGCTCTTGAAATAGCCAATGTTGTCATTATGGACATTGAAGAGCCGGTGGTCCCGAGTAATCCATCTTTTGTTTCATTCAAGAGTATGCAGTCTTCTCTGAAAAAAGGTGTTCCCACAGAATGGGGCAAGGTTATTGAAGTGCAAGAAAGGAAGAAGTTTCAAGGGTTGGGTTACAAACCAACTCGTGGTAAAGCATCTGCTGCTACAATAATGCGACCAAAGACAATCCTGGAAGTGTTCATCAGCAAAGGATATCAGGTCAATGCTGTAATAAAAGGTGAAGAAGATGAGGATATCAGCCATTTGGTGTTTCAGCATGACGCTGCACTAGATAATTGGGAAGCTATTGAGATCCCTGTGTTGTTCCCTGTGCTAGAGTAATATGTTTGTTTTTGTTGTTTGTTTTTAATTCCATAGTCGTGCCCAAGGCTATCAGACTATTTTGTATGGGCCACCACTTTCAAATTTTATTAATTAAAGAAGATGTTTTGTTAAATTCTTTTATTTTTATTTACCGTTTTTGCTCTTAAGGGAAAATGGCAATCTTTTTCAAAACTACCAAAATATTCTTCTTGCATTTAATTTTGTGCATTTTAATTAAATAAGTCCCTCCACCATACAGAATAATCCACAAATATGTTGTATTCGATGACCCTACTTTCACCATTGACTTTAACTCACCCATCTACTAAGCAGAAGATGAGGGAGAAGAAGGCTATTAGACCCCAGATGAGTTGGTAAAAATGTGTGAGTACGAGTACACGGATCTTCAGCCACTCGAGGAACAAGTTGACACCATCAATCTTGGTACCAATGACGACAAGAAGGAAGCTAAGATTGGGGCAACACTTGGGGCAGAGACCAGACAGCGGTTGATAAAGCTTCTTGAAGAGTATGTGGATGTCTTTCCATGGTCTTATCAGGACATGCCTGTTTGGATACTGACATAGTAGTTCATATATTACCACTCAAGCCTGAGTGCCCGCCAGTGAAATGTAAACTTCGAAGAAGTAGGCCCGACATGGCTCTCAAGATCAAGGATGAGGTCAAAAGACAACTTGATGCAGGATTTCTGGCAGTCTCAAAATACCCTGAGTGGATGGTCAACATTGTGTCGGTGATGAAAAAGAATGGCAAAGTTCGAATGTGTGTGGATTATAGGGATCTTAACAAGGCAAGTCCATAGGACGATTTCCCTATACCGCATATCGACACTCTCATGGATAATAAGGCCCGTTTTGCAATTTTCTCCTTTATGGATGGCTTCTCCGGTTACAACGAGATTAGATTGGATTCTGCCGACATGGACAAAACTACGTTCATCACTCCTTGAGGAACTTATTACTACAAGGCCATGCCCTTTGGTTTGAAAAATGCAGGGGCAACATTTCAGAGAGCTATGGTGACTTTTTTCCATGATATGATACATAAAGAGATTGAGGTATATGTTGATGATATGATTGCTAAATCATAGAGTGAGGAGGACCATTGGGATCACCTTCAGAAATTGTTCAAGAGACTCCGGATATATCAATTGAGGATGAACTCTGCCAAATGTACCTTCGCTATTAGATCAGGGAAGTTGCTCGATTTTATTATTAGTCAATGAGGAATTGAGGTTGACCTTGAAAAAGTACGAGTTATTCAAGAAATGCCAGCTCCGCAAACTGAGTCTCAAGTAAGAGGTTTTCTTGGTCTTTTGAATTACATCTCCAGGTTTATCTCCAATATGACTCCCAGTTGTGAGCCGATCTTCAAGCTGCTTCGCAGAGACCAAACGGTAGAGGGGAACTCCGACTGCCAGGAGGCCTTTGACAAAATCAATAGTTATTTACAAGAACTACCAATCTTGGTCCCACCTATTCCAAAGAGACCCCTTTTCATGTATATGACTGTATTGGAATCAATGAGCTGTGTTTTGGGCCAACATGATAAATCTGGGCGTAAAGAGCATGCCATTTACTACTGATTACGAAAGTAGTTATTCACTTTTAGAAAAGACTTGTTGTGCTTTAGCATGGGCCGCCAGACGTTTGAGGCAGTACCTGATATGTCATACTACTTTATTGATCTCAAAAATGGACCCAATAAATTATATATTTGAAAAGCCTGCTCAGACTGGAAGGCTTGCCCGTTGGCACATGCTCTTGTCAGAGTATTATATTCAGTACATCACTCAGAAATCTATCAAGGGAAGTGTCTTATCAGATTACCTCGTAGATTAGCCTGTGGAAGACTATGAACCCCTCAAGTTTGATTTCCCAGATGAAGATATTAGGTTGATAAAAAGAGTCTATGAAGAGCCAGGCCCTAACGAAGGTCCTGAACCTGGCTCCCGATGGAAGATGATGTTTGACGGTTCTTCTAACTACTTTGGGCATGGTGTAGGTGTTGTGTTGATGAACCCTAATGGCGGTTACACCCCGTTTACAACAAGACTCTGTTTTGAGTGCACAAACAACATTGCTAAATATGAAGCATGCATTCTAGGGTTGGAAGCATCTATCGACCTCAGAATCATGATTTTGGAAGTCAGCGGAGATTCTACTCTGGTTATTTATCAAGTCAAAGGTGAATGGGAAACTAGAGGCGAGAAGTTAGTCCTGTATCATGCTTATATTGTGGAGATGATCCAATACTTTGATGAGATCACTTTCCTTCATGTTCTGCGATCACAAAACCACATAGATGATGCTTTAGCCATGTTAGCTTCAATGTGGAAAGTCAGATTTGTTAATGAGGTGCCACTATTCAGAATTGAGCGCAAGACAGAACCAGCCTACTGCTAGTTGATTGAAGAAGAGGTGGATGGGAAGCCATGGTTTCATGACATCAGAAATTATCTAAAGAACCAAGAATATCCTGCTAATGCTTCAACTCTCGACAAGAAGACTTTGAGGAGGTTGTCGTCCAAGTTTTTCCTCAGTAATGATGTACTATACAAAAGGAATCATGGCATGGTTTTGCTAAGATGTGTTGACAAATGAGAAGAAGACCTATTAAACCAATACATTCACGAAGGAGCATTAGGCACTCACGCCAATGGGCATGCCATGGTTAAGAAGATCTTGAGGGCTGGATATTATTGGTTAACTATGGAGACCGATTGCATCCAATATGCCAAGAAATGCCACAAATGCCAAATTTATGCGGACAAGGTGCATGTACCCCCAACATTGTTGAATGTGTTATCATCACCTTGGTCGTTCTCCATGTGGGGCATTTGCATGATTGGGGCAATTGAACAAAAAGCTTATAATGGTCATCAGTTCATCTTAGTGGCTATTGACTACTTCACAAAGTGGGTTGAGGTTGCCTCTTACACCAATGTGACCAAGCAAGTGGTTGCCCGTTTCATCATAACCAAATTATTCGTGGTTATGGAATTCCAAATAGGATCATAACAGATAATGGAACAAATTTGAACACAAGACAATGAAGGAATTGTGTGATAGCTTCAAAGTTGAACATCATAATTCTTCACCGTATCGTCCCAAAATGAATGGAGTTGTCGAAGCTGCTAACAAGAATATAAAAAAGATCCTACAGAAAATGGTCAAGACTTATAAGGATTAGTATGAGATGTTACCATTTACCTTGCATGGGCATAGGACTTTGGTTTGGACTTTGACAGGGGCAACCCCCTTTTCTTTGGTGTATGGGATAGATGTTGCTCTTCCCATTGAAGTTGAGATACCGTCTCTGAGAATTTTGATGGAGACCAAGCTTGATGAAGCGAAGTGGGTCCAAGAAATATATGATCAGTTGAACCTCATCGATGAGAAACGTCTGACTGCGATTTGTCATGGTCATTTGTATTAGAAAAGGATGAAAAGGGCATTTGATAAGAAGGTCCGCGTTCGTGAATTCCAAGAAGGAGAACTCGTACTCAGAAAGATCTTGCCATCTCAAAAGGATGTACGTTGAAAATGGGCACCTAATTATGAAGCTCCATTTGTGGTAAAGACTGTATTCTCAGGAGGTTCCCTAATTCTTACAACGATGGATGTTAAACAACTCTCACACCCTGTAAATGTTGACGAAGTAAGAAAATATTACGCCTAAAAAGTCCGCTAAGTCGAAAACCAGAAATGACGACTTAGGCAAGAAAACGGTATCCCGGTGGGTCATAACCTATGAAGGAGACTCAGGCAAAAGTTAGGGATCAAATGAAAAGAAAAGAAAGAAGAGCTTGGTAGGTTGAAAACCCGAAAGGGCGGCCTAGGAAAAAATGAGCGTCCCGGTGGATTGAAAACCTGAAAGGGCGATCTAGGCAAAAGTTAGGGACAAAAGGTGTTTCACTATGTTATAAGGGTTTTCACCAATACCAAGGAATTTAAGCAGAAGTTCAGGCTCATTCGCTCTCATCAGCAGCAAGGCTTTGGAGGTTTCTGAGTCATGAGGGATAGTAGTGGTCATTGGATACAATGTAACCTTTCTCTTATTGCCATTTCCTAATTGTAATGATCCATGGATCTTTGCCATCTGCAAGTTACCATTATAATAAAATCAGATTTTGGACCATTCATTGTGTTAATTCTTGTAGTTGGCTAGAATTTTGGTAAAACAATGTTGATGTCATGGTTGATGTTTCAACATGAGTTTTTAACAGCCTTGTTATGTTGAGTTAACATTCTGGTTATGTTAAGTTTTTAAGGGTTGCAGTTTTGTGCTGATGTCAAACCCGATGTCATAACATCAGATGACAGAACATCAGAAAACCATCTGTGTGGTTTGTTGATTGCAGAATGTTAAGGTGTTGAAGAGTTATAGTGCTGAAAAGTGATGTCACATGCGATGTCTTGACATCACTATACCAGAACATCAGTCTGCTGTGTTTTTAGGACTGCGCGTGTTTCTGTTATTGGAGAGATATTCTGCTGAAGAGAGTGAGAGATTGTAGGCGAATATCTTGGTAAAGATATATTCTGGTGCAATCATAAGTGGAGCAGATCTTGTTGCTATTTTTAGGGCTGAAAGATATGAAAAGATTTGAAGATAAAATCTGGTTTTTAATTCAAATCAAATCAGATATTTGGAGAAGATCTTGCAGCTGAATATTGAAGATTTGATTGAGGATTTAATTGAAGATCTATTTAGTAGCAGAATCTTTTGGAGATTTGGAACAGAAGATTTGATATGATTTGAAGGCCCAAATCCAGTTGGGAAATAGGTTATAAATAGAAGCATTGTAACCTAGTTTTAGTAAGCCAACCATCATGTAGATTATATGGGTTGCGTTGGTTGATGAACCACCCGGTTTTGTGGGATGGTCATCGTGTTTATCTCGAAGCCTGTAGGTAAGAGATGTATTGTTCTTGGAGGAAGCTTTGAAGCAACTCCAAAGGGGTGTCATGGAAGTGTGTCTTCTGAAGTCTATGTAATAGAAAAGAGTAAGGAGTCAAGCTGTTGATGCAGTGATGGTGTAGTTGACTGCTAGACATCATCGAGATGATTGGAAGTGAGATGGAGTCTCTTACCTAGGGAGGACTTAGGTAGAAGGGTCATTGGGTAGTGATTGAATTAGGTAGATTGTCAACTGGTGTGTTGAGTCTGTAATTTGATACTACTAATAGTGGACTTCCTTCCTGGCTTGGTATGCCCCCAGATGTAGGTTGGTTGAACCGAACTGGGTGAACAATTGATTGTGTTCATTTACTGTTTCCATTATTGCCTTGTTCAGCAGATTGCGATGTTGTGACATTGCACAAGACATCACACATCTGTACCAGAATTTCAATTGGTATCAGAGCAGGCATCCTGTCTGTTTCTGGATGAGATCTAGGGAAGATACTTTCTGGTTCGTGAGCAAGGAAGATAGTTGCTGAGTTGTGGACTAGGACAGTTCATACGGTTGGGTGTAGGATCCCTTGAAGTAAAGGATGGACTATTTATCAGAGCTGCCATTGTGAGAGTGTTGACCCTTGGTGACAAGCAAGGATTTTTTAGCAGCACCTGAAGGTTGTTGAGGAGTCATTGTATGTTCTGCTGCAGGTAACCCTAGTTGGTTCTCGTATCTCTGGTGATGAGATTCTAGGAAGGTATTCTCTTGGAAAGACATTAAGGGTTTGTCTCCTCAGCAGGTTGGTCTCTGACGTGGTAGTTGGTGCTAGGCAACTTCAACTGGTTGGTTTGAGAGATCGAAGATTCTTGAGGATTATCTCATATCTTTGTTTTGGGGAAAGAAGTGTTCAGAAGGTGAATGGATTGTTTTTAAGGCTTGATGAAGAAAGAAGAGGGTGGAGCCCAAGGCAAAAGAGTATCACTGTCAAATCTTTCATGCGGGAGTGAAGATCTTGATAAGGTATCTCTTAAGCTGAGTTGTGGTGACCTATTCAGGAGGGTCTTTCTGGTCATGTTATCAGTTTCATCCAGAAAGAAGCTAAGCTTGATATGTCAATCCTAATGTCTCGACATCGCGCTACACATCAGCAGTTTAAAGGTAAATGCTGAGTCAAAGACCTGTTAGACTGTAGCTGTTTTGAAGGATCACTGAAGCTGTGAAGTTGAACAATTTGTGAGATTCTGTTCATATAAAAGGTAGTAAGCTTGAGTTAAACAGTCTGAGGACAATATTATAGGGAAAGTGCATCCTAGAGTTTGTGTTTAATAGCAGTGTAAATCAGCCTGGGGTCAATTGGTGTCTGCATTAGTCGTATGGAGTGAACTCTTCCAGCTTTGAGGCTTAAAGGATTGGAAGTAGCAGAGTGTTTATGGTATGGCTTTAGATGCAGAAGGATGGTAGTTATCACTCTTAAGTTGACAAAGGTCTGAACCTTGTGCTTATAAGAAGAAGATTTTGGAAGAGTGTGGTATGCAAGTTACTGCAGTTTTGTTGGTCTAATCTTGGAAGTTGATCAGATGTTGATATGTTCTCATGTGTCCCCTACATGAGATATGTGTGGATTAATATGGTCAGAGTCTCCAAATCCATTGTAGAAGTGTTTAATGTGATGAAGACTGATGTCAGAACTGATGTTGACACATCATTTCAGCCAAAGAAAGATAGTGATCAGTGATGTGGATTAGCAGAAGAGGGATCAGCTAGGGCCTCAAGTTTCAGACCAGATCAAATGTTGAGTTTTTGTCTGTCTTCAACTAATGACAATATACATTGACGGGAGACTATGTATATGTCTGAGGTACAAGTGCAGGACTGCAGAAGTATTGATAATTTATTTTTCTCTATGTGGCTGGTTATTTCTCTTTGTGGTGTGAGAATGTATCATCTGGTAGGGTTGATTGGTGACTGTGTGCTTGGAGTATCATCCAAATTATCTGGGATAAGTTTGAATTAGAAGAGGCAGAGTGTTGAGGAATGTTGACAAGCTGATGTGTTTAAGGCTAAAAGATATGAAGACATCATAGTCTTGTGGGTTTCAGCTTGGATCAGTTTATTTATGATCTAAGTGGTTTGGAGCAGGGTGGTTGCTCTGGTTGTGAAGGTCTAGGATAAGTGGCAGTTATCTCTGGTTTTCTACTGACGGCTCTACTAAGGGAAGTGGCATTCTTTGGTATAGCTATGGGGTAGTCTTGGACTACTTATTTTCTGAAGATTCAGATGTGGTAGGTTTGAAGTCTTTGGAGTTTCTAAGCAGGATGGAGGTTGTCTACTCAAACTTGATTATTGAATCAAGCCTATGAGAGCATGGAAATCTATTTCTGCAAAGGGAGGAGGTTCTTCTGAGTGGCAGAAGGTTGAGCTGAATTCAACAGTTAGATGTTCTGACATCTTGCTCAACGTCAGGAGTCTCAGCTGGTGATGTGGCACATCAGCTAATGATAGGATGATCTACAGGAATGATAGGGGGCTTTAAAAAGTTCGTTCTCATGGCAGGTTGCAGGAGCTGCAGGAAGGAGAAGATGGTACATGACCATGGCTTAGGGAGTCTAAGTGGGTTTGCTTTTGAGCAAGTGGATCATGTGACTTGAAGATCAAGTTTCCTTGGTAGATACCTTTGTGAGAGTTCTGACAAACGTGAAAAAGGTCAAAATGTGGCATTTGACTGGTTTCGTATGAGGATTCGTGAATGAGGTGACCAAACTGTGGCATGTGGTTGATCTCAGAAGTGGAGTCGAGGAATCAAAATAATCAGAGAGTGGCAGCTGGTTATTATTGAGGTTTGTCTTGGAACAAGCTACTCTTGGGCAGAAGGGTGATGGGTTGAAGACTCAAGGAGATTATTCTTCTTGAAGGTGGATGAGAGGTTACTCTCTAGTTCTTTGGATTACTTTGCTAGAGTAAGTCCAGTTGGTGAAGCATATCAAGAATCATGGTGATGATGTTTTGGTGTGTGGCAGGCGTTCTAACTTATGTTGGGACATTATTTTGGATATCCTTGGTGAAGGATGATTATGCTCTGGGTCACGAGCTTGGTGCCTACATTATGCCTAAGGAGCGTCTACATAGTCATACGGGAGAATGATGAAATAGAAGGTCTACCTTGGATGGAGAATGTAGAGAAGACTGTAGTAGATCAGGTATTGATTGATTGGAAGCCTGATGAGAATGGTCATATTTAGGAGATGATTGCTCCAGCATTATTTCAAAAGAGGTGTTTCTGACGTTGTGGATTAGAATGTGGAGATTCTAATCTTGGTTTGTTGTAGTATGTTCTGGCAAAGCATGTCTACTATTGTTGAAGACCTCACTAGTGGATATAATGGCAGAGGAACTGAGACAGATGAGGTAATTGGATCAAAAAATTTTGAAGAGATTGGATCTCAGTAAAGCTTTTAAGTAATCTAAGATTTCGTGGAGTTTGTGAGCAGTGTCATACCAGTCAGGATAATTGAATGTGTTCTCCAAGAGTGAAAGTACAATATGTGAAAGTGCTCAGCAAGTGTGCTCAAATGTTCATCTCTATCTAGAGCTTTAGTTAACCATGACAGGGGGAGTAATTGTCTATGGATTCTGCAACAAAGGTGCATATATTGTGAAGCTTGCATGCTGATCAAGCTTGTGGAGATTGGTTGCCTCTTGTGAGGAGATAATGTCAGATAACATGTTATGACATCAGACTGTTGGATGACGTGTTGGTGTGGACATGAATGGTTTTAGCCATGTGGAGCCAATTGTTTGAATCATATGCGCACATGCTTCTGTGGAGGAGTCTGAAGGACGATTTTATTTGTGCAGATGTTGGAATTACTTTGTGAGGGTCTTTGTTGATGGGAGATGTCACACTTGTCTAGGTGTGTGTTTTTAATTCAAAGTTAGAAGACTTGACTTAAAGTGTAGTGGAAGGCAGTGTATTTGTGGATGTATGAAGACTATGATCAAGAAATTCATTCCTGAGAGAAGTTGATCAGCTTGGCAAGATGTGAGTTTTGGAGCATGAGAAGATAACCATTTAAGAGGGAATTATGTGATTAAGCACTAAGTCAATGCGTTCAGCAGGTGAGTTGAACAGAGAGTGCGCTCATGAAGACATGAAGATGAGTCTTATGTTTTCCATTCATTTAAGGTATTCTTTTTGCAAAGGTGCACTGGTTATCTTAGATAGGGGGAGTTGATCTTTTCTCTGCTGATCATTGAAAGTAGTAGCTGCTGAGTCTGGGTTTTGTTCTGAGTATATTGGTTGGATGATTCAGAGTTTGCCTTTGGAATTTTTTTTGTGCTTGCTGCTATGTTCAGAGTTTGTCCAATTATGGCTAAAAAGGGGGAGCGTTAGCCTAGTGGTTGCCAAGGTGTGGTTGTGAAGCCTTTTCTGATATGGTGCAGTAGTTGAGGGGGAAAGTGTTTGAACAGCTGTGATCTGGTTATGCTGATGTGAAAGTGTTCGTTTCTGCTGCAAGTTGTTCTGATGTAGGCTAAAATTGTTTTAGCCAAAATTAGCCAAAGGGGGAGATTGTTAATTCTTGTAGTTGGCTAGAATTTTGGTAAAACAATGTTGATGTCATGGTTGATGTTTCAACATGAGTTTTTAACAGCCTTGTTATGTTGAGTTAACATTCTGGTTATGTTAAGTTTTTAAGGGTTGCAGTTTTGTGTTGATGTCAAACCCGATGTCATAACATCAGATGACAGAACATCAGAAAACCATCTGTGTGGTTTGTGGATTGCAGAATGTTAAGGTGTTGAAGAGTTATAGTGCTGAAAAGTGATGTCACATGCGATGTCTTGACATCACTATACCAGAACATCAGTCTGCTGTGTTTTTAGGACTGCGCGTGTTTCTGTTATTGGAGAGATATTCTGCTGAAGAGAGTGAGAGATTGTAGGCGAATATCTTGGTAAAGATATATTCTGGTGCAATCATAAGTGGAGCAGATCTTGTTGCTATTTTTAGGGCTGAAAGATATGAAAAGATTTGAAGATAAAATCTGGTTTTAAATTCAAATCAAATCAGATATTTGGAGAAGATCTTGCAGCTGAATATTGAAGATTTGATTGAGGATTTAATTGAAGATCTATTTAGTAGTAGAATCTTTTGGAGATTTGGAACAGAAGATTTGATATGATTTGAAGGCCCAAATCCAGTTGGGAAATAGGTTATAAATAGAAGCATTGTAACCTAGTTTTAGTAAGCCAGCCATCATGTAGATTATAAGGGCTGTGTTGGTTGATGAACCACCCGGTTTTGTGGGATGGTCATCGTGTTTATCTCGAAGCCTGTAGGTAAGAGATGTATTGTTCTTGGAGGAAGCTTTGAAGCAACTCCAAAGGGGTGTCATGGAAGTGTGTCTTCTAAAGTCTATGTAATAGAAAAGAGTAAGGAGACAAGCTGTTGATGCAGTGATGGTGTAGTTGACTGCTAGACATCATCGAGATGATTGGAAGTGAGATGGAGTCTCTTACCTAGGGAGGACTTAGGTAGAAGGGTCATTGGGTAGTGATTGAATTAGGTAGATTGTCAACTGGTGTGTTGAGTCTGTAATTTGATACTACTAATAGTGGACTTCCTTCTTGGCTTGGTATGCCCCCAGATGTAGGTTGGTTGAACCGAACTGGGTGAACAATTGATTGTGTTCATTTACTGTTTCCATTATTTCCTTGTTCAGCAGATTGCGATGTTGTGACATTGCACAAGACATCACACATCTGTACCAGAATTTCACATTGTTTGATATTTATCATTTCTCTACTCTTTTCTTGTTATGGAAAATCTCACTTATTCATTAATAATGGTTTTGAAAACGGAAATTTTTTGAAAAAAAAAAATGTTTTGAGAAAACACAATGGAAACATAATCTACTTTGGCTCTTGGGACGATTTAGTAAAATCACATGCTCCCCCAGCGATTCTTGTCGTGACGAAAGCACTATTAAACCATATGGACTGTAATTCCCCAATAAAGCAAGATTAGGTTGCAATGCCTCTTGGATTGGACACTGCAATGATGACTGATTACCATGATACAGATGTTTGTTGAATGTGGAAAGTCTTTACCTCCTCAGGTGAAAGAAGAGTATCTCCTATTTAGACCCCTGAGCGGTTGTTCTCTTCATATTCATTGTGGCTCGTTGAAGTGGATATGTTATCCATTTCCCCTTTTTTCCCAGTCTTTTTTCCTCTCGTCAGAATTGTCTCTTGCATATCATTGAGCATTCACATCATACCATATCATGTGCATTTTACCATTTGGTGTGTTTCTTTTGGGTCTTTACCTCTTTTACCTTGACCTGTTCAGGGTAAGCATCTCTTTTGAGTTCGTGAATCGTCGTCCGTGTCCTGCTCGCGTCCGGTTATCACCAGCCTGTGTAAAATTTAGTTATCATCCTTATTCCCCAAGAAGCTTAGTCATCACTATGCAACCCCCGGTAATGTCCCATTTGTTGTTTAATCTCTGTCATCAAGCCAATCATTATTGGTATTTGTAAAGTCTAGTGTTTACGGGCATGTTTTAATATTGATCATCATCGGTATCGTTAAGTTCAGTGTTTACTGGCATGTTTCGAAGCCCAATCATTATTGGTATTGAAAGTCCAGTATTTACTGGCATGTTTCCAAATATCGATCATCATCGGTATCGTTTGAGTCCAATTTTCACTGGTGCCCTTTGCTCAAAATCTAATCATTATTGGTATTGTAAAGTCCAGTATTTACTGGCATCGTCTAAAGACCTGTTTCTTCGGTACCCAAATCTAGTGTCCATTGGCGTTACCTCAAAAGTCAATCATTATTGATATCTCAAGTCCATTATTTACTAGCATTGTTTAAAATCCAATCTTCATTGGTCAGTCATAATTGTATGTCTCTTTGTTCAAGATCCAATCATTATTTGTGTCTCAAATCTAGTAATCACTGGCATGTTTTAATATCGATCATTATCAGTATCGTAAGTCCAATATTCACTGGCATGTTTTTCATTCAATCATCATTGGTACCTCAAGTCCATTATTTACTGGAATTGTTTCAAATGTCGATCATTATCGGCATCGTATAAGTCCAGTGTTCACTGGCATGTTTTTCATCCATTCATTATTGGTATACCAGTCTAGTGATTACTGGCGTGCTTTTCAAAGTCCAATCATTATTGGAATTTTATAATCTTATCCCCAACAGAGGTTTGGTCATTACCAATATCCCCGTGGAAGTCCAGTGATTACTGGCAGTTGTTGAAGGTCTGGTCATTATCAGTATCCTAAGTCCAGTAATTACTAGCATGTTTTCTAAGTCCAATCATTATTGGTATCTTGAGATTGGTCATTACCAATATTTATTTGAAAGTCTTTGTGATTATCATCATTTGGCACATGCGAGTTTGTGTTCGTATCTGTCTTTTTTTGGTTTTTCTTGAAGATCCCATTTGAACTCTTCAACATAAGAAATCCCCCAGGAAATCTTTTTATTGGGTGCCTATCCCTTGTTTCAAATTGATCCACAGTAGAGATCATGTTTTCTTTCTGGTTACATCCCCAGTAAAGAGTTCGTCTATCCCTTTTTGCTGTCCCCGAAGTCGTCCGGTCATATCTGAACCTATCGTTCATCTCCCTGGATCTTTCCTAGTGGAAAATACCTGTCTGAATTCCATCTCTAGTAAGGGTCTTTGGAGTTCTCCATAGTTTTTTCCTAATCCCCAGTGACTTCTCAGTCATTCCCCAGTAAATCTTATCATTGGGTTGTTGACCTTTGTCCTCTTCGTGTCTTGTTTGTCTGCATTTCTACACCATCATGCCATCATATCATCATGTTAGAAGTACATGGCATGTCAGCATTTGCATGCTTCTTCTTGTCCTTAGCATAGTATAACATCTAAGGGCAAAATTTTCGGTATGGAATATTTAAATACCTTTCACCATGATTTCACGAGGATTATCATCGCTCGCGCCATCCGGTGAAGCTATTTAAATAGGAGCAACTATTATACCCCAAATTTTACCCCTTAGATGTCATGACATCTTGCATTTGTATTAGGGTTTAATCATTTATGCATTGTCAACTAGACATCATATTTTGCTAGTATTGTTTTCTATTGAAAGCAAGGGTTTTGCACAAGGAGATGACAAGGGCAGCAAGCCAAGCTCTCATGCTTTTCAAGGCTTCCTAAGACACTTCTTGGCTCATTATATCTATCCCAAGTGCTCATTAGTTGGTCAAGAAAGATGTTTGAATTCATCTGGTCAAGAAAGTCAACTGAGCCTCCAAAAGCTCAAGCATTGGTCTTGAGACCTAATCATGAGGTTTTCAAGTCATGTTCCATAGTCTAATGTGAGTGGATCAAGAGAAATAAAAGAGAAACCATAAAATCAGAAGTTGTGGAATTAGGGTTTTGACTTGAGGAATTACAAGGGAATCCTGGTGTGATCAGTCAATGTATTGATGGGTTCATCAACCAATTGAGCTTACATACATCCAACAAAACCTTATTCATTAAGGAATCAAGTGTGTTTGGCTTCCATCATAAATGCAATGAGCCTTAAGATCATCTGGCCTCAAATTAGGGTTTTATCAGGAAAAGTCAACCAAGGTTTTGACTTTTGGACTAAGGCATGACCCCAAGGCTTGGGACATGATTCCATACGTTCACATACACCCTTGAAAGCCATCTATGATGTTTGGGAAGTTTGAGAAAGTAAGATCATCAAGGATCACACAGTTGAATTCATGAAGAAATTAGGATTTTGTCTAAAAAGTCAAACCTTTGACTTTTGGTATTTTGGGTCCAAGATGAAGTATTAAAGTCATATTCCATCAAGACATGTTTGATCTTTGAATTGGAGCATGAGAAATCAAGATTTAAGAGGTTTCTTGCAAAAAGGGCAAAGTTGGATGAATGAAATTTTTTTAAGTGTGGAAAACCCTAGTCCTTTAGTGAACTTTGAAGAGTCATAACTTTCAATCCACACATCCAATTTTGGTGATCCAAAGCTTAAATTGAAGCTCTTTTTATGAATTTTAAAGTATATTAGAGGGTCATACCCCAAAAGAGGCTTATTTTTTAAGTTATGAGGCTTGGATGTTTAAGTTAAGTTTAGGACTTAGTGAAATTTCACATTTTTTCCCTAATTTGCAGCCAACTTCAACAACATTTTTCATCATGATCCCTTTGGAATCAAGACTTGGAGTGAACATGAGCATTGTAGAGCATACTTGGGGCTTTCCAAAAAGTACTAGAACACCCCAATCCAATGTGTGAGCAAGGAGTTTTGAATCCATGAAGTTGAGGTCACAAACTTGAGTTTTAGGCCATGATCATGTTACTTAAAGGTTCAAAACCACACCAAATTTTCATGATCTCGTGTGGCAGACCTCATGGCTTGTTAGTTTGGCTTCAATCAGATAAGTACACATGATTTTGAAGTATTATCTAAGTGGTTTAAGCATTATCTCAAGAATCTTGCCATTTTTGGCACAAAGGTGACATTGCCATTTACATAAAGCTACTTTAACCAAGTCAACTTGTCTTGAGCCTTGTAATTGTTTCTTCTGCAGTTCAAAAAGGTTGTACTGAGAAGCAAAACCTCTTAGCCTTTTAAACCACCCTAGAGAAGCATGGTACTTGGCTTGGAAATGACAAAATGCTTGGAACTACAAGTTTGAAATGCAACCGAGCCAAAAGTTTGAGAACTTAACCATCTGGTTAGTTTCAAACCTCCACTCTTTGCCTATAAATAGAGGGTTTCATTAAGCCTCATAGGACACAAGAGCTCCCTCTGAGAACCCTTATATCTCTCTCTCTCCCATAGCTTTTGCAAAAACTCTCAAAATTGACAAAACCACTGCCCAGAATCATTTCACTTGTGCAACTCACAAATAAACTCCACGGTCCTTCTCTAAACACCCCATAGAGCTTGTTAAAAAATTTAAACAAGTTCTGTAACACCCCATTCATTATCTACCATTTTCAAGTTGCACTTTCCAAGAGGCCACGAGTTTGGTGCTTGGAGTAACTTCCAACCATTTCAGGCACTCTAATCATCACTCCAAGGATCAAGAAGGCTAAAGAGGATCTTGTTTCACTTATGGAACATCATTTGGAAAGGCCTTGTACCAGCTCCAAGAGGTAAGAACTTTGAAACTCTAAGCTTAGATTCCATGCATGTTGAAGAAGAGAGAATGACATGGCGCTGAGTGAGCATGAGGTGGCGCTGAGGTGGCGATTTCATAGAATGTATAACATATATATTTTTATTATCATATAGAGATTGGATGAGAGCGTAGTACCGCTGGTCAAGGAGGAAGGTATAAGTGTGTTTGCCATGCCAAAGACTGGGGTTCGAATCCCTCTCGCCCCAGTCTTTTTGTTTTATTTTCTGACTTAGTTTGGTTTCAAATATATTGCCTTTGGTCCATGTCCTATTACAACGCGCGCATTGGTTGGGTTGGTAATCCTTTTGAGCTGTAATACCAGGTGCGTGGTTTCAACACCTACTAAGGCCCTTCCCTTTATTTTTAACACTTAATTTATTAGTTTTGCTTCACAATTTCACCAAGCCATAACTCCTTCAGTTTTTATGCTTTTGAGCCCATTCTTTTTTCATTATTTTCATCTTGCTGCCTACTTTCTTATAGCATTAAAGATTTTCCAAAAATTTTAAATTTTAGATTAGTTATTCATGTGCAAATTGTGTAGATTTTAAGGCTTTTCATAGAAAATGTTTTGACTTCTTTTGTTGCATCCCTTGTTTCTCCTAGTGCTTCTAGGACTTGTACCAAGTTGTTTTAACAAGTCTTATGCCCTTGAACCATGACTTGAACTTGCACATTTGTATAGTTTGATTGGGTACATTTTTGAGTGTATATGTTTATATGTTTAAGCTTGTAAACTTTTGTCATCCCCTTGAAGATTAGTTAGGTCATTACCTATAACTTTAACTCTTTTTCCCTTGTTTCTAGCATCTTAATGTATAAACCATCAACTTACGACATACCATGTACATATGTGCCTAAAACACTTAACTTTTCCCTTTCTTTAAAAGTAAACTCAAATACAATTAAGGTGTTACTCTCCCCTTGTAAAAAGTTTATATCCAACCATAGTACCATGTTAGGTCATCACCTAATTGATCATATGTATAAACTTGTATCATGACCCCTTTAGGTATTTACCTTGTTCATTAAAGAATAATCCTTGTGTGTTAACTTAATACTTTCTTAAGTGTTTACCTTGAATGTCATCACATTTACCATCATTATCCATGTATTATATCTATATGTTTATCAACATCATTATATTCATGTGTGGTTAGTATTTGTCATTTCTACTTTCTAACTTTATTAAGTTATCCCCTTAAGTGAGTCAAACTTGTTAGCTCTTCTACTTAACCCTCCTTGTCCCCCTCCTTCCAAAGGAAAGTATCTCTATTTACTTTATGGTCTTAGATAGCTCATTACCTCTTGGCCTCATTAGAGCCATTATCTTCTCTTGCCATTATTATAACCTTTACCTTCCCTTGGCCTCATTAAAGCCACTCCTTGACCTAACTTAGGTTATGATCTTTACCCCTCATGTAAGCACTCTCATCATAGTTGCTTACTTCCCTCTTTGGCCTCATTAGAGCCACTTACCTTACAACTTAGGATTAACCTAGAGTTTCTCAACTCTATGGGAGCACCATCATAATGATGTTCCATTTCACTTTGGCCTTATTAGAGCCATTCACCCATTTAACTTAGAGATTAGCATAGAGTTCTTAAAATCTATGTGATTCTCATCATAATGAGTATTTACTTCCCTTTTGACTTTGTTCAAAGTCAACTCCTTAGACTTACCCTTTCAACTTAGACTTAGAGAGTTCTTTAACTCTATGTGAGTGTCATACTCATTCCCCTTGGAACTTTGACCATAGTCAATGGTTCCTCATCCTAGTTGAGGTGAACTATGAATGCTCTGATTCCATCTTTATTAGGATACGTAGGCACGAGATACGACGTCTTGGCGAGCATACTTAGTGTATATACCCTTGGGTCTTTACCATTAGGTCTTTACCTTTAGCACCTTGGTCTTTACCATAGGTCTTTATCTAGCCCTGGCACATATCCCTTAGCAAGGAAACATAACACAAATACAAACAAGAGGTTCCCGTAGAGTACTACAAATATCTAGGATGTTAACACCTTCCCTAGGTATAACTAACCCCCGAACCTTAGATCTCTTAGCTGTGTCTTCACATAGCGCAATTAGGTTTTTCTTCGATATTTACCCTTTCCTTTAGATAAATTAAAACTCGAAGGTAAATTTCAAAGATGTGTGATTCCAGTTAATTAATAGCTTGATATCCGATTCTCACCGCAACACACTTGATATTGTCTTAGTGTTTATAAGTGAAGCTTTTCTTGTGAGGAAGAAATTTTTGTAAGTGGTGAAGCTTCAAATAATCTAGTGATTAGTACCCGGTGGGTCTTTCACAAAAGTCTGAATGAAGATGTCACTGTTTTAAAAAATATAGCCAAACTCGTTATGAATGCCTACAATCTACATGATGGAATGCATTTCGATGAGACCTATGCTTCTGTAGTAGAAGCCACAAGGATGTTATTATATTTCTTCTAGATCGAGATTTTAAAACTATTTAAAATGGATTTTAAACTTCCTTTCTAAATGGTTACATCCAAGAGGAGGTATGTTTTGATCAACCTCCAGGTTTTATCAACCCAACTTTTCCAGACTAGGTCTTCAAGCTTAAGAATGCATTGTATGGTCTAAAATAAGCTCGTAGAGCATGGTATGACCATTTAAGTAAGTTCTTGCTTGAAAACAAGTTCAGAGAGGACAAGTTCAAGAGAGGACAAGTTGATAAAACTCTTTTCATAAAGAAAACTGAGCATGATATTCTATTATTTTAAATCCATGTTGATGATATTATCTTGGGTGCTACTAATAAATCCTTGTGCAAGGAATTTTCTGAAATTATTCAGTATGAGTTTGAAATGTCAATGATGGGAGAGCTAAATTACTTTTTAAGACTTCAAATCCATCAAACTAAAAGGGGAATACTTATAAATCTAGACAAATATTGTAAAGAACCGCTAAGAAGATTTGATATGTGTCATACCCTAAGTTTTTCCCCAAGAACTTCCACCAGTTAACTCGACCTAATTAACATGCATCATTATATTATGACCATTTCATTTGATCATTAAGTCTCATGTGCATTCATCAGTCAAAGTCCAAAACAATATATACAATGGAATCAAAAGCAAAAAATTCAACAGGTTGACTTATTCATCTGGCCATTTGCATTCATCATGCATTCAATTCAAAGCATTTCATTACCCCCTTCATGTCTTTATCTCATTATATTCACGTGAACTCAAAGTTTGAAAATATGAGTTTAATTTTAAATAAGTGAAGTCATCATCCAAGTCCCATTCATCAATTCATGCATATACTTTCTTCGTGATTCATGACTTAATTTTAAATCACATTCATTACATTACATGCCCTAGTATTTTGATTCATGCATTATATCAAGATGTTTGAGTAGTTTCAAGATAATTTGAATTCACAAGTTACTTTAATTTCATTTCCAAATTGAATAAGAAAGTACATTTCTTTTGACAAGAGTACAAAACATAACACTTTCAAATTACAAGTATGGTATACAATCTAATGGTGCAAGCCTTCGTATCTTCAATTATAAGGTTTACATATAAAAATGAATAAGGTACAAAGGCCTAGTACTACAAGGTTTTAATCTTGGTGTTCAAATTTTCAAGTCTCCAAACAAAGGTTTTGCTCCATTGATTTATTCCCTAAGCCTTCAAGCCAACTTCACAGATATGATATGAGGCCTAATCCAAACACAACAAAAAAAGTCATTGTGGACCAATTCATTCTTGTAGTTTGTTTAATCAAATTTGAATAAAATACAAGTAAATACTTGTGTCATTCGAAGATAGAATGAGCAGGGTGATTTGAGCAAATTTGATTAGTTTGAATTAACTAATTATAGGGGTAACAAAAATTGAGAATGGAGTTGCTCATGGACGTTTCAAATTAGAGTTGTAAAAATTCAAAATTACAGCAATAACAAAACTTTTGCACATGTCAATTCACGGATTTCCTTCCTCCCCTCACGGGAATACCAAAAAACTAGGGTAAATAAACTAAAAATGAAAGTATAATAATAAAAAATATTTTTAACACAAAATCTAAAACAAAAGATAATATAACTATTTAACAATCAACATGACAATTATGTTACTAAAAAAAAGCTAAACTCTAATTAACATAAATATAATTATTAATTATGGAATTTAAAAGAAAGAAAAATAAGGGGGAGAAACAACCTGGAACAAAGATATTCATAAACATTTTTTCTGCTGCATGTTTCGTATACTAGCATCAACACACATCCATTAAAATTATGCAAGATATAATCACATTGCAACCACACATAGCACACACGAACAATAAAAAATGTCACATTATTCTAATCTAAACAAGTTAACACTTCAACATATAAATAATAAAAAAATAGAAATAATAATAATAAAAAAGTAGAAACAAAAGGAAAGGAAACAAATCATAAGGAACTAAAGTTCTCATATGACATAAAAACAAAATTCCAATTAACTTAAATAGAACAAATATATCAAAGGAAAAAATAAAATTATTTTAAAACTCAAAGAAAGAAAAAGTTAGCTAAGAAAGAACTTGGAAGTGTTATTTCCCTCCCTCCTCACACTCGCGTCTCACTGTATCTTCACCCTCTTCTCGTGCTTCTCGACGGAGGATGGTTTGTATTGAAAACTTATGGTTAGTTCGATGGTGCTCACTAGATGTTGTTGTTGTTAAGTGTTTACAGGTATATTGCATGTGTTTTGCAACCTTTGTGTTAGTGAAATTTGTGTGTATGCTTCAACTTGTCCCCCCCCCCCCCCCCCTTTGGCCTTATGCAACGTGTGTGTGTGTGTGTGTGTATATATATATATATATATATATATATATATATATATATATATATATATAGTACTAAGTTTTTAACAATAAAACAAGAATGATAAAAAGAATTAAAAAATCATGTTTTTGTGTTTTTTTATAATAAGATGAGAATAAAAGGAATTAAAAATCATGTTTTTGTTTATAAAAGGGAAGAATTGATGACAAAATAGAAAATAAAATAAAATCAAACAATTAAAATTAATTTAATTTAAATATATAAATAAATGAATTAAAATTATTATTTAACTAGAAAATAAAATAATTTAAAACAAATAAAAAGTCGGGCAGAAAAGTGCTCAAAAAAAATAAAATGAATGCACCAAAATGATCAGCGCGAAATAAATATAATGGAAAAATACAGCGTTTGGTCAGATTTTGAAATAAATTTAGACCGGTTTGTCTGTAAACTCAACAAATTTATTCCTCTTGATAAATTTAGTATTATGCAGGATAAAAGACATGATACGCTATGCAAATAATGCAAAAAATCGCGGGATCTTAGAGTAAAAAATTAGGGTGTGACAATATGATGTAGGTTCTGACCTTCCTTGATTCATACCTTGCTTAACCTATCTTGCTTTTATTTGCTTATTGGTGTTGTTTGATATGGTTTTAAGACATGTTTGCTTGTATACTTCTATGATTGTCTTCACTTATCTTCTTGAACTTCAATGTGTGAATAATTTGAGTATGGTTTGTGATGATTGAAATTGTTGTGTTAATTGTGTGCCTTATCCATCTTTGATATTTTGATCCATATGATTGTTAGATCTTGTGTTGTGGGTCTGTTGCAAAACATGAACAAGAAGAAGATGATTGTTATTTCTATTCTTTTTAAAGTAAACAATTTTCTTTCATGACAAACATATGCATAACAAATTCTATGTGATAAATCTATGTTTCATATATCACAATGTTTTATTGTATATCTAAATTAAAATCACAAAATGAACAATAAACCAACATCACCAATTTTTCTTGTAACGTTTCTCGATGAACACTTATCAACTTACAACAAGATAAAATATATCCAAATTAATGTTAATATCAGGATAAATAACAAATAATATTTTCATATTATGATACACATATAATATGATATAAATCATTTTAATTTTTAAATTCTTTCATAGACAACAATATAATTAAAACATGTTCTTGATATTTTTAACATGTTATTTACACTATTTTATGTTACCAATAAATTTACCATATATTCAAATTCATGATTTTATTTCTTTTAATTATTACCAAATAATCTCATCTAAAAATAATGCATTATTAATTAAAATAAATTATTTACATCAAAGAAAAATATTTAACATTCATTTTACATTCAAGTTTTTTACATAAACCAAACATATTCATAATTATTTTATTTCACATATTTGAATAGTTCATAAATCATGCATGTATAAATTTAATATCATATGTTAAACTTAACATAAATACACATTATTTTCACCATATAATATTATACATGGATTTAAAAAATTCTATGAAAAAATATTAATTTAATAGAATTATTATGTACCTTTCTCCACGGTTATGAATAAGAAAACATCATTCCATTTTTTCATCAAAGTTTCAACCATAAATTAATCACAAAAAATCATAGATCGAACCTAAAGATTGTTAGATCTTGTGTTGGGGGTCTGTTGCAAAACATGAACAAGAAGAAGATGAAAACTGTACAATGAAAGTTGCACAAAATAAATTCCAAAGTGTGTGTTTACACTAAGCTTTAGGTTCGATTCGCCCCCACCAATTTAGACAAATTGGATGCAAATGGGTTAATCGGTGAATCCCCTTCAGGATACTTCGGAAACCTTAACATGAATCACATATTCACATTAAGCATATCGATCAACGATATTTTAAGGAATAAAGTTCAATTATTTATTCTTGTGCTCTAGAAAAATTAAAGAATGACTTAGATATAATTTTTGGCAATTGAAACAAATAATTTGCGTATATCTTTTATGGCTAATAAGTATCTCTATTTATAAGAAAACTTATACTGATTAGTGTGGAGAAACAATGTTTCATTTGATTTCAACATGACCATTCGCAAACCATTGTATATCAATAACAACAAACCTTTTCATGAAAAGTTGTGGTTGCACCTTTTGACCACGCGCCCAATCATTATAGAGTCTCTGGTTCTGTTCTAGACAATTGCAACTTTTGGCCATTATTTATGATTAAAAAGATTCATATAATAAATTTAATCATTATTATTTATCAATATAATATTTTGGAAATTTCTCCAACAATGATAAGCATGCTTTAACTTTAGCATTGATGTGTGTCATCTTAGAATTGATTGTTAAATCTCCTTAATTGATGTGATGTTTATGTTAATTACTGGATGCCTTGATCTTTCTTCTCTTCATCTCTTTTCTTCTCCTTTGAGTTTTGAATAATCATTATTGTTTACTTGTGTTTATTCACATGCTCCCTTATGGCTCCTAGTCCAACTTATTTTCTGATTAAGTTTTGAGTAGGATAGACATTAGGCTCTCAATCCTTTGCATGACAACATTAGGGTAGTCCTTTCTTGAACTCAACCTTAAGTTCATCTTTGTATGATAACATTATGTAGACTTCCCTTTCTATCCTCAACTATAAGACCACTTGGCATAACAACATCTAGGTGAGTTTCCATTAGATTTTTGTTTGCCCTTTGAGTCTTCCTCTTCTCTCTCTTAAGAAAACACTTAATAGATATAATGTGCATAGTGCGTCACGAGCCTTAAGCATGTAGGAAATGATGAACGGATGCATTTCTAACCTCATCTTAGGGTACTTTGTGCGTGAGACGTTTGGATCGTTAGCTCGAAGTATTCAATCATATGTCATAGACTTTAGTGCAAGTTGCATCTCAAATAAATTCAACACACTTCTTTTAAAACTCTTGAACAAACTGCAAATCATTTTGTCCCTCGAGATGTTTTGTCAAACATTTTTAGAAAGGGTATGTTACTTCCGTTCTACCGCAAACAGGCATCGACCTGTCATACCCTAAATTTTGACCACAAAGATTTCCCATCATTATGTAAATCCCCACCAGAATATGGTTGTACCTTCATGCCTCATCAATCCCCTCAAAGATTATTGAGCTTTCACTACAATCAATAATTAGGGTTTTGAGCCCTCTCAGAGTACTCAGACAGAGGACCAATCTAGAATGGACATGATCCTCAACTTGTCAAGCCTCTCAAACATCCATGAAGGATCAAGAGGTTTCCCACATCAAGAATCAAGCATGAGAATGCAACATTTCAAGCTGATCAAGCCTCGAGATCATTGGTGTCACCAAATTAGGGTTTTGGTCGACTAGTACCAGAAGAGAAAATTTTCATCTGGGTTTGAGCCAATACTTAAAAACATGATCCAAGAAGCTCAAAGAGACCTCATGGATCCAATCATAAGTTCTAAATAGCCTCAGGGGGTGCATTCATCAAAAATCAAGAATTAGGGTTTCTTGAACTAATTCACCCCTAAGTTGACTTTTGGAGCAATACATGAGCCAAAACCTCAATAGATGTTTTGAAGACCTCCAATATATTATATTGATCCTCTTACAAGCTCAAATGTACACAAAGAACTTGATTCATGAGCAACATGAAGATTCAAATTCATATATACCCTAAACTAGGGTTTCTGAGGAAAAGTCAACCATGCATTTGACTTTTGACCAAGACATCATCCCAAACCTTGGGACATGATTCAAAACACTCTAAAACACCTATGGAATCCATCAATTAGGTTTGGATTAGGTCAAGAACTTGATTTCATAGAGGATCACAAGGTTTGAAATTCATCTGACAAAAAGTCAACTATGCCCAAAAATCAAGTTTGACTTTTTGGATTTCTTGACAAACATGGCTTCTCTAAGTAAATAACAATGTTAACTTATGGTTTTGATCATCATCCATCAAGAAAAATCAAGAAAAGTGGGGTTACTTGCAAAAGGGGCAACCATAAGAAACTTGAAATTTCACTAAGTCATAAAAAAAAGTGATTTCTACCCAACTTTGCAAGACCATAACTTGTGATCCAAGTAACCTTTTTCTCCCATCCAAAGCTCAAATGAAATCTCTCATTACATACTTCAAGATTTTCAACTACAACATATTCTAAATCCTCATGGATTTTGAGTTATGGATTGATCAAAATCACAAAAAGTGGAAAATGGACACTTTTTCAACACTTAGTGAAATTTTTGACAGAATCTGTTTTGGATTTTCACTAACTTTGAGGTCATTTTTTATTATGATCCAAGATGATTCAAAACCAAAGTTAAACATCAAAGTTGAAGTATGATATAGGGGCTTTCCAAAAAGTACTAGAGTCTCTCATGATTCAACTTGAGCAAGGAATAATAAGCCTCGAAAAATGGCATTTTTCACCCTGCCCACACTAAGGAATGAAAACATAACTTTGTTCCCACGATTTCTTGAGCCAATTTTAGACACTTGCATCATTTCATTTTTGTCCAAAATCAACTTGAATGATGAAGAATCTGATCACAAGGCCACCAAGTCAAAAACCTCATTCTTTAGGCATGTGACATTCAAAGTTCAAAATCCAAAACTTTCAAATTTGTCATGAAACATTTAAGGGGTGCATGGAGCTGGCATGTATCAGTCCACAACATTGCAAATGAGTCAAGATGATCTCAAGCATCAGAAGACCATATTCCCGCAAGATTGACCCAAGTCAATGGCTAGAGGAGACTTTGGCTACATGACAAAGTTCAATGGATAATGGAGTGATCCAGCCTCCAATCACTATTTCTCCCAAAACAAAGTTGCTCTACTATAAATAGAGGTTCTTTCTGATCAATTTGAGTACACCAAAGCATAACTACACATGTTTTCCTTAAAATCACTCTCAAAAACCAGAATTTGTTTCTCTTTCAAGTAACATTCAAATTTTCAAATAGAGAGCAATTCCATCAAAATCAACCATCCTAACACCTCACATATGTCATATATAAGTAATCCATAACCTCAAAACAAATCTGGAACACCAAAATCACCAAGTCACCATTCATTTGCTCAAGCTTTTTGGCCTATTAGCACTTGAGGTACCACAACAAGATCTAAGTGCTTTCAATCCATTCCAAGCTTCCAAACACCTTACATTAGGTCCATTGAAGTTGTCCAGATCATCACGCAACACCTATAACACCTCTACATCAGAATTCGATTTCTTCTTGCAAGAGGTAAGCCTGAACTCTCAAATTCAATGATCCACGCATCATAAATATGTTTTCAAGTTACAAACATGTTCTTGCGCTTATGTAGAGTGTTTCCCCTCAATCAATTGATTTATAGCTATCGTGTATAGGATTTCATAGCGTTCATGCAGAAATTAGGGTTCATGTGTTCATCACTTGATTTCTCACTCCACACTTAATATAAATGCAATTAATTGGTACCATTGAAATCCTTGTTCAAAAACTAGTGAGATTGATGTTTACTGTAATGCCCTGTATAATATTTATCTAGAATAATACCATACAAGTGTTTTTAGTTGGTACTGACACATCAAAAGTGCCTAATGGCATAATTCACATACTTGTCCATTACTAAAACATAATTACAACATATGGCACAAGTCATGGAAACTAGCCCAAAAATAAAAAGTCTAAGAATAATATACTATTTCCTCAATCGTACAAGAAAATACTACACAGCGGAAATAAGCTCAACTAAGTTTCTCTTGAAACATCCCAACATAGCTCCACTTGTAAATCAAACCTGCAAACCACACCTCAAATAAAGCAACAATAGTGGGGATAGATACATCAAATCTCAGTGAGTTCCCTATCTTATAGATTCTCTCAGCTTTACAAGGTTCTAGCAAAATCCTAACTCAAGTCAAAGGGGAAGGGAATTGACGTTGAGTACACAATCTCACAATCTCACACTATATGGAAACATGTCATAAGTTCCCCAACTCACTATATCACTAATCGATAACCGTACCAAGGCATCCCTCTTGCTCATCTGCTTCTACGTTTAGAAGTAGACCTGAGTCCTGGATCCTTGTAGTTACTTGGCATACGAAATGGATTCAGAATTAAGGGACGCATTATCTATTTAATTCGTCACTTCACATGGCCTCTCATGCCATCAAAGTCTCTACCCGTAGGTCCCATTCGTACTATAACATAGGGAATCAAACCTGCCAAGTAATTCAGCCTACACTTCAGAGGAGCTCAAGACTCATGAATGCCTCTCAAGGGCAACTCAAAAGAAATGGTTACGATTACGTGATCATATACATAAACGTGATTATATTGACAATCACCAGGCCACATTAGCCTTTAGGCCTCTCATGCCTTTAGCAGTAAAACATAACAATTACACACGTTCCATACTAGTGTTTCACTCATTCTATACCATTTGGTAATGGACACACGCCTCGGCCTCTCATGCACGAGCGTTGTCATTAAGTTATCTACTCTAGGCCAGAACTCGTCAATGAATGCACGAGCGTCGCCATCCAGAGTTTTCACAATTCTATTCACAACCTAGAATTATAACAATCTTAACTATGCCATTTGTTTTGGGGTAAAGTTTCCTCACTCTTTCTATTTCATATTTTAAGCATGCATATCCTCTTGATAATGTTTAACAATGATATTAGGCAAAGCATATTACAATTGCACATTTGAATTACTTATAATAATTTCCATCACAAGTTAATCAAAAGCATATAACAATTGTGTAATACAATCACACATAATGATTTATCACATAAAACATCCCTTTTGGGTTCCCTCCGATTCATTTAATCGGGTATCGAAAACAATACTTTTCACTTTCATCCCGTAGGATATTTCCACAGCTTTACATCGGATGTAATTATGCCTCGATCGGATTTACGATCTAAAAGATATGGATTTCAACATATCACATAACATTATTTTCATTCATTTCCCCACTAAATAATTAATCCCACGGTAGAGGGTCGTCATAGCTTTCCAACGGTATAAAGAACGCTTAAATCGGACACCCGAGTCAAAAGACATGGATTTTTGAAAATATTATTTTTTTCTCTTTTGTTCCAGGTCACGCTAAGCGGGTTCCACCCCGCGCTAAGCGCGCTCCTCACTGCCTGGAAAGGTTGCAAATTCTCTAGAACGCGCTAAGCACGCACTGCGATTTTCAGAAAAATAAATCTTTTGACAGCAGAATTTCCAACCCCCAATTCACCCTTAATCCATACCCAAACAACCAACAGAGGTATACTATCATATTTCTATCATGGTTTATCCCACAAACCTCACAAGCATAAATTCCAACATCAAAAACCTAGTTTTCACACAAAACCCCAACATTTCCAAACTCACTCCAAATCAATATCAAACATCATAATCATTATCAATAGATGTTTCTACATGTATAATGATCATGCTACACGATTTATATCACATTTCAACTGTTAGATTCCATTGCTTAGCAATTTAAGCATTTTCTCTCAATTTAACCTAAGTTCCAAAACAACTTATTTCTAGAACTTAAAGTGTCTAACTAGAACCCACCTGATAATCGAAGAGGAGGTTGAAGAAGATGATGAATCGATGAAGATGATCCATGAGCTTTTCTTCTTCTTCCATGGTTTTTTTCCTCTTTTCCTTTTTTTCTCCTCTTTCTCTCCTTCTTTTCCTTTTCTTTTCTCACCAACTTCTTCTTTCTCTTTCTTTCACTTATATATATATATATATATATATATATATATATATATATAATACTATTATTATATAATATAATCCAATAGAGTAAAATATCTCCAATTGATATTTTGTCATCTCAAACCAATTGATCAATTATTAGAGTTATCTTAAAATACTCTCTCGTACTAATAAATACCAATCTGTCTCTTTCATAAAATAATTGATCTCTTCAGAGTTCATTAATTGCTCTACTAATCCCAATTTATAATACTTAAAGTATTCAGATGATTCCATTAATCCAACTTACTAAAGATATAGCACACCAAAGTTCATCTGATATCCAATTGAGCATTTAAATAATATGGGGTATTACATTTACAAATGTAGAAACCATTCAGTAATCAGAGAGAAAAGTGAGGTTTTGAAAATCTGCAAGAACAGAGTTCGCGCGAACTGCGCAAGGTGTTCTTGGCGCCTTTTTCAAATTTTCTAATTTTTGAATATTTTGATATTTTATTAATTGATTTCAAAAATTAATTTCTCTGTCATTTTTAATCATTTTTTATTGGTTCATTTTTTAAGAATTCAAAAAAATATTAAAATATTTTATTCTACAAAAAAAATTAAATTTATATTATTTATTTAATATAGCTTGAATTTTTGTAAACTATTGCATTTTATTTGTTTTTTTACATTTTTAAATGAAATTTCCAACTTGATTTTTTCTAATTCAAATGAATTCCATATTTTCATGTGATTAAACATGATTTTTCAAAACATTTTTCAAAGTTTACAACTTGTTTTTGAATATGTTTGATATTTTATATCATTTTTTATTTAATTTCCTTTGAAAATTGTAATTTTAAATTAAAATTAGGGCTTTTCAAAATTTTAATTTTTCAAACTTCATTTGAAACACTTATGGGCCTTTAATAGAGTGTAAGAACCATCCCATTTGTAAATACACAATTTTGGGCCTCAGTCATTCTATTAGTCCCGATACGATAAACGGTTTGATCGCTGTTTTTCATCTGGGCATCTCCTTGAGTATAAGCCCCATTACTCTCTTTTTTCCACAAACACTTTTGGGTCTCTTTGTAGAGTGTAAGACCCATCCCTTTGTGTAAATAATTTTTGGGGCCTCAGTCATTGTATAAGTCCCTCTGTGATTTTCAAAACCGCGACGCGATCGCCGCCTTTTCAAATAAGTCATCTGGGTCTCTCCTTGAGTTGTAAGCCCTAATATTTTGTACATAAACTTTGTTTTAAACAATAAACAACCTCCGTGGGTCTCTCCTTGAGTTGTAAGCCCCATACCTCTGTTTTCAAAATCATCTGTCTGTTTTAAATTGGTACTAAGAGGAGCATTATTCCCGGTGAAACTGCTCTTAGGCATCACTTTAAGTTATAAGCCCCAAACATTCTTTCTTTTAAACAAAATTCTTTTAATTCAAATTCAAATTCAAATTTTTCTCAAAACTTTCTTTAATTTCTTCAACCCTAAGCATACAGCTAAAATCATACAATCAATCACAATACACTTGGGCTTCTTTTCAGAGTATTAGACCCAACCTCTTATCTTTTTTAATGCATATTTGTTTATATACCTGTCAATTCATTTATCTGTATATATACTTGTGCATACCTGTTTAGAGTTTCCGCAACAGTTAGGCCTACACTTAGGTCAAACGAAAGGTTACTTTCTAACTTAGTCAAGACTAGTTTCCTCATAGGAAATTTGCAATACAGTCTGCCTCCTCTTGGGCTTATTCAATATGGAAAAGAGAAAGGCATTATTCCCGTTGAAACTTTTTTCAAGACTGTCAAAACTTAGATATATATATATATACAAGAAATTCATTTCCCCAAAGAGGATTAATTCCCGGTGAAACCTCTTTTGAGTTTCTTCAAACCTTAGAGTTGTTCAACAAAGAAAGGATTAATTCCCAGTGAAACCTTTCTTGAACTTTTCTTTGGCTTGGACCCACAGGCTTCTTAGAAGTATCCCCAGCCTCCTCTTGGGCTTAGTACTAGGACCAACAGGCTTCTTAGAAGTTCCCCAGCCTCCACTTGGGCTTAGTACAAGGACCCAAAGGCTTCCTAAAAGCATAGGATAGAATTTAGTAATCAGTACTAGTTCAATCCCCAGGAAAGTCAAAATTCCAGAACATCATACCATTCTAGGGTTGGTCTTCATCCCTTAAAACAACAGCCTCCTATTGGACATCATACAAAGACCCCTCTTTACACCAGAGCCTACCACTTCTTAAGAGACCTGGACAATCTCAACCTCCTCTTGGGCTTCATTCAAATAAGACTTTGAAAGTCTCATCTCCTCTTTGATCTCACACACAGACCTTCAAGTTTCCTAAAAGCACAGGAAAAACCCTGATCATTATACCAATACATTAGTCTCCAACAGAATTGAAAACCTCTAAGGTTTTCAAACTCATCTTTAAACTCCCCTGACACCCAACAAGGCTTAACTTTTACCTTAAACATCCCAGCTAGTGTCAATTTACCATCAACAAATCCTTAGAAGAATCAGAGCCTCGTGACATCTGGTACTTCTACTCTTCCCTTATTTCCAGCAAGAGTAAATCCCTTTGGATTCCCCCAATACAATTTGGACCTGCTCATGGAGTCCAATAAATCCTCAACAAGAGATAGCCTCCTCTTAGGCTTCACATAAGAAATTCCTCAGTCAGCCTCAATCTTGGGCTTTGTACAAGACAAATAAAACCGTCCCTAGTGGAGTCAGTTTCGTTTTAGCTTCAACCTTGGGCTTTGAGCAAGGCACACCAAAATCAACATCCCCTCAGATGATACCATGAGTCCACTTTGCAGGAAGATATATCCTCTATACATCACATATCAAAACAGATAATTAAAAATCTTTTCCTAGATAATTACTGTAAGTGGAACACTTGTTGATTCAAAATCCAAGCTGGAGTCCTTCCCTTATCTTGGCTAAAATTTATCTTTCATCTGACTGCTGTAAGTGGCAAGCCTCTGGATTCGACACATCCAAGCTAATGTCCTTCTCTTAGCATGAAAGATTCATAAAGGATAAAGTGGCATTGCTCTACACTGAGTTAAAGCTTTCTTTCTTCATGACATCTCTTTTATAAGGGAAATTATGGCATTACTGGATTCTCACATCCCAGTTAAAGAATTTCCCTTATAATCAATTCCCCAATACTTGTGATGAATAGGTGAGATATTCTCTCTTTAAAGATGACAAATTCTCTCTCAATCACTCTTTTAGCTTCAATCTTAGGCTTTAAACAAGACACAAATACTCTGATAGCTTCAATCTTGGGCTTTAAATAAGACACCAAATATTTTTACTCCCATCGAAATAGGAGGGACTACGATTGCTCTGATTTCTCAAATCTCTTAATGGGAATACGTAGGCATAAGATTGGGATATCTTAGCGAGCACACAAATCAAAAACTTTAGGTCCAGTACCTTCAAAAAAACACCAGAAAGCCCGAAAACAGCAAAAACATTCTCTCAATTCTCCCAAGGGAGAAACTCTCCCAAGCCACAGCAGATAAACACAAGAAAGCATTTAAAGTTAATAAAATACATGCAAAAGAAGGTTCCTATGTGCCGCTCCCGAAAGATTCGCATCATACGGTACAAGCGTGAGAGTGGCGCAGAAGACACAGAGTCGCCAGCAATGTGTATTTATCCCGAAAGAGGGAAAGGAAACACTTCATAAACCTGAAGAGAAAGGGGGAAAGACATGGTCATCGCAACCATAGTCCGGGTTCGGGAGCCGGTTATGCGAGGGGAAGGTGTTAGCACCCCACGCATCCATCGTACTCGATGGGATCCAAGCTTGTTGTCTAAACGGAGGGTGAGCTGTCCTACTATCTATGGCTGAACAAAAGAAAACGGGGATGGGGTGACTATGACGGACTCGGTAGGACATATTCGATGCCCTAGGCCTACATACTCCCTCAGTGCAATGGGAAAGTCAGAGTCAACGTAGTTCGGACGGGAACTGTGGGGGAAGGTTGCTCGTCAAGACATTTGCTGTCTTGTGCCTACATATCCTCAATCGGACGAAAGAGAGGAATCAGAGCTAATGTAGTTCGTGGGTACGACCACTGATGGGTGAGTGTTTTTTATGAGCGACGTTAGATTCGCGTCCGGCAGTTAAGGTCGATGCATGTTTGCGACTCAGATGGAAGGTAACGTGCTCTTTTCTGAAAATGGTCTGGAACCAAACAATCCCGAAGGATAAAAATATTTGAATTTGTTTTTGTGTTTTTTAGACAGAAGTGTTTTAAGTTAGTTCATACCTTGCATTGCACCAAAGTCTAGGGCACAGGGACGAATACTTAACGAATCGTCCCAAGACAGGACGCCTGCTAAGCACTCTAGAAAGATGAGAGGAAGCCCCTCATTTCTCATTCCCCACGCTTAAGGCTCGTGCGCAATACACTTTATCTTTATTAAGTGTTTTCAAGAAGTTTTGAGATGAGAAGAGAGAAGACACAAAGGAAACTCTAAAGGGAAACTAAGAGTCCTAATGTTATCATGCATGGATGACCTATGGTTAGTGAGGCTTAGGAAGGACAACTACCTAAAACCTAATGCTAATCCTACTCCAAGCTTAATTAAAAATTAAGTTGGACTAGGTAGCTCTAAAGGGAAAGAATCCAAGACTTAAACAAGTCTTGAGATTCATGGGAGGAAGAGAGTGAAAGAGAAGATATGAGAAAGAGAAGGAGAAGATGAGATACAATAACTGGCAGCAAGCATATCACATCATAAATGTCCAACTCAAATCATCAAAATGTTTCAAAGATCAATGCAAAACAATCTCAAGTAAGCATGCAAAGATAAACATGAAAGAATGCAAGCATACTTGTATGGAATACACAATTAAGCATACATGGACTTCATATCAAGATGAAATGAGAAAAATAAGATGAAGATGAAAACAAGTCAGAACCAAGATCATATTATCATCAACAATTCACATATCCAAAAATGATTCACATCATGAAGCATTATGATCCAAAGAAGTCCATAAAAGGAAAGGTAATGATATTCATCATACAATTCAAACCAAATGCATTTAACTATGCTCAAGTGAAATTAAAACCAAGTAAGGGACTCAAGGGGCAGTAGCATATGCATCAATATCATATCAAAACCAAACTCAAGTCATACAAGTCCAAACATCAAGCAACACCTTCAAGACATGCACCAAAGTAATCCACAAATGGAAACTCAAAGTCCAAACACTTAGCACATGCCAAACATGATTCATAAATTGCAAAAATAAGTCTCAAAGGACCTCAACCAGGGGTAAACATCATGCCAAAATCTCTTGCAAAGAATCACAAAGGAACTCAATCAATTAGGCATGGCAAAATCAATTTGTGTAAAGAGGTGTCAAGATATAGTCATGCATAAGTCATTTAAGCACAAATAATCCAACATATATCAAATGACATTCAAAAATTGTGAAATTAAAACTCAAATGACCTAAGTCAGAAACCAATCACATGCCAAAAGATCTCACAAAAATTCACAAGTTAAGCACCTCAAACAAATGTGCAAAGATCGCATAAGAAACATAAACCAATATGCAAAAGAGAGGGACTAAAATGCAATATTAAAAAGTTTTAAAAATAAAACAAAAATGTTTTTAAGAACCTCAACATGTCCTCTAACAAATGTAAAAAGAATGAGATGCAAATCTATAGATGATGAGAACAAAAATCAACAAGGCAGGGTGTGCATATATGAAACAATCCAAAAATGAAATTAATTAAACAATTAAATCAGAGGCACAAAATAAAATAAAAATGGAAAATAAAATTTGCCAAAATTTTATAAAACCCTAAATATGCTTCATGAATTTTTTTGGGATTTTTGGATGCTTAAAACTATTTTTAAAAATTAAAAAGCAAAATGCAACAATTAAATGAAATAAAATGAAAATAAAAACCAGGGGGGTGCAAACAGCAACAATATCACGTTGGAAAGGTTGGGCTGGATCAAAAGGAGGGTGGGAAAAGCAAGGAGAGGCCAGCCCAAACCCAGCACAAGTCAACATAAAACATGTGGAATTCAGTCAACCAAAGGACTCACACTCACCATCAGATCAATCATGCGTTCCACATCAAGTCAAATAAATCATTAGGTAACCATGATGAAAGGTACAGATTCACACGCACATGCTAAGAATGATGCACGCACACACACCAAATCATTCAGAAATCAAAAATAAAACACGTGATGGGCATGTGGCATTTTAATGTGTTGGCATAACAACAACCATCAGATCTGATCAACGTGCCAGATCAAGTCAAACAATCACAAAACATGCAAGATCAAGGGCCAGGAAATGATGAACACAATAAGAAACGTGGACTAGCACACATGCATATTAAAAACTAAACCAATCAGATGCGTTCATTTAAATGATGTGGCAAAGTAAGGACCATTAGATCTAGGCATGGACGGTGGAGATTACGTCTTCTCCAAAAGAAACTCTCAGCCATCTGAATCAAAACCAGGTGCCGGAGCCTTAGCTCGGGTCACCTTCTTTGGTGACTCCCACGGTGGAGTTTCACAAAATTTCCTAGAAATCAAACACGAGCATACTATCTTGAGCAGAATTCAGCAAGGATCTCATATATGCAATTATTTTTCACAAACAACCAACACACAAGCCAAATCGAACAGAATAAGTTTAGATCCAAAACTTTCAAACTCAAAATACACACATGTTACACGTCCAATCTCAAAACAAAATACATCAGCATGCTCAGTACACATCACAGATCATTATGCACACAATAAAATCAAGTTCTATAATGGTGAAAAGTAAGCTTACCTGAAAGTTACAGAGCTCGAATTACACCAAGAACTCCTTCCAAAAGCTGCAGATCTTCCTCTTTTGAGCTCTATTTACAAAATAAATACAAATAGAGACTTGAATCTGGCTAGATCTAGGATTTTGAACTTGAACCCTCTTGAAATCAACTTGATGAAAACCTTGCTCAGAGCTTCAAATGATGGATGATTCTTGTTCTATGGAGTGTGTAGATCAAGAATATGAATAAAAATCTTCAGAAACTCTTAAGATGAGAGAGCTTCGAAGGAGAGAAAGTGTGAGAGCAAAAATGAAATTCTGAGCAAGAATGAGTGCATGACCTAGCTTTGTGCGTGTGAGTTAGCTTATATACACCTCATTAGACCTCTGATCACAATTAACACTTGATTAATCCCTTGGTTAATGAGTTTGGATGGTTTATGCAAATTTGCACTTTGTGTTGCTTCCACTAATCCACACGTGCCAAGGCATGCTTTTCATCATGGATCACTCACATTTCTCTTGCTGATCACCCATGAATTGAAATTGAGCCTTGTGGTTGATTAGTTTGTGAGTTTTAATCCATCTTGCAAAAATGCATTTTGTGAAAAAATGGAGACATATGGCACGAATTCACTTGCTTCAAGGGTTAAAAATGGTCCTCATGGCTTGTACTTTAATGTTGTAATGTGACATGAACCAATAAAAGTAATTACAAGTCAATTGGAACCAAAATGCAAATGGTGGAAAATTGGTACATGTGGAAAACTTCAAAATGCACCTTGCCTTGCCTTAGCCATAACTTGAGTTCTACAAATGATATGGAGGCAAACTAGTACTTTTTGGAAATGGGAGAGAAAGATCTTCAACTTTCATGTTGGAGGAAAATTAATTTGAAGCTTCTTTGATGATGAAAAGTCAAGTTGAATGTGGTGGAAAAACTGCCACAAATGGAAAGTTCTCATTATAGGTCATTTTCCAAATTTAGTAACTTTTGTACAAACCCTTGATTTTTGATAAATGGTATGAAACTTGACCCTTGAAGACCATATGAGGATGTGAGACCTTGAATACCCTGAAGAGAACCTCAAAATTCCATAGTTGACTTCCCCTTTCACTGTTGACTTTTCTTAGTCTACAAGCAATTGATCCACTGAACATCTTTCACAATGAAACACTAGCCAAGTCTTTCCTCCATGAGTACTTGTAAGCAAATAGAACCTCATGAGAATGTATTTGATCAAGCAAAACCCATCAAGAAGCCTTTTGGAACCAAAACCCTAATTTGGTCCCTCTAGTTAGGAGGGAAAGATTCACTTGAAATCCCTTGCCATTCTTGACCTTATGAAGATAAGATGAACTCCTCAAACCACCTTGAGGCTTGAGACTCCTTTGAGATGAACCAAGTACCTTGATCCCATGCTAAGAACCAATGCTATGCACAAATGCTAATGCAAGAAATGCAAAGAAACATAAGCCATTTAGCTAAAAGTAAAAGGGCAAATTTTGGGGTGTTACACTATGGATTACCATAGATACACTGGGTGTTAATAACTTCCCTTTGTATAACCAGACCCCAATCCCTGATCTCTTAGCATTTGTTAAAGAAAACATTTGCGTACAAGGTTAGTTTTATATATCTTCCCTTTCCTATCCAACTTCATAGGATAAATACAGAAATCAGAAAGTAGCACCCAAATCCTAACCCCCTGCGGTAAGGTGGTCGTGTCTCCAACAAAAGCCGCACGCTACACGACCTTAACTGCTGGAACGCGAACGTAGCATCGCTCATAAAAGACACTTAACAATTGGTAGGGCGTACTACCAACACTTTGATTTCCTCATTCCTGTCTGAATGAGGATACGTAGGCACAAAATCGCAAAGTCTTGGCGAGCACCCTTCCCCCATTCACCCGTAGTCCTTCGAACTATGTTGACTCTGACTTTTCCATTGCACGAGGGAATACGTAGGCATAGGACGACGAAGTTCTATCGAGTCTCTTTTTGGTTTTCCCCTGTTCGTTTCTGTTAGCAAGTAGACTTTAGACAAACACACCTTTTGATTAGAACAACAAGAGTGGATCCCGTTGAGTACAACGGACGCGAGGGGGTGCTAATATCTTCCTCTTGCGTAATCGTCTCCCGTACCCGGAATTTGGTTGCGATACCATGTCCTTTCCCTTTTTGAGGTTTCTTCGATCGTTTCCTTTCCCCCATCGGGATAAATTACGTTCGGTGGAGACTCTGTTTTTCCGCCGGTTGTTTTTCGCGTTGCGCCAACTAGTTCTCCCAGGTTGTTGAAAGAGGTTAATTATTGGTATTCACTTGTAAACTTTGAACCCTTATTGAGTAAATGAATATTAAAACAGTTTTAACAAATTCATATTTTTCTCCCTTCTTCTCTATCTTTTGTAAAACCTAATAGAGTTTCTTATGTTTGTTTAAGAAACTCAATTTTTTCTCATATTATATTTTAGTTTGTTCTTTATTCTTGACGAAATCAATTCACAACAATAATAAAAATAAATAAAACAAACTATATTATAATTATCAACTCTATTATAATGGGTCATCTTGCTTTTTTTTTCCTCTTTGTCTCTCTTTAGAATCTAACAAACTATTATTTAATATTAATTTACCAAATAATAAATAAATTTGTAAAATATTTAGCAAATAAACGTTTGAGAATTTATAGAATATATTTAACAAATTTAAATGATTTCAATAGTACCTATTATAATGTATCTATTCTCATAATTAAGAGGATTAAAATTTATTGAATTGTGATAATAAAGAGGGTAAGACTTTTCATAAAGTATTAAAAAGTTGATGATTATGATTAGGATAGTTAATGTTGCAAATTGCCTACTATAAGCTATTCTCCAATAGTATAAAGTAGTAAAGTTATTTTTGAAGTGACCGTTTATATGAAAGTAAACCCTACTACTCTTTCTTACTTATGAAAGTGGCCAACTCGTATTTTGAATTATCTTAGTAATAATCACCTATTAAAAAATTAATTTAAAATTGAAGTTTATTATAAAATAATTAAATTTAAAAAATACTATAACATTAAATATTTAAATGATAGATACATATCAAACTAAGTGTTATAATACCTAATCATTTATCTACATTTTTAAAGTCAAAACAAACACCAATTTAAAAATTATTTAACTTCTTCCCTCAATAGAGGAATGTACTAATTTGGATAAATTTCCACTTTCCAAGTTAGAAATTAGCACATCACGAACTAAAGGCATTGATTTGTGACGAGTCCATTGCATATAGCACTACCTATATTTATGGCTTTTTGATATAAAGTCAATGATGTTACTTGCATTAACTATTTTGTGGCCTTTCTTTTCCTCCCTCGTGGATACCTTGTATTGTCTCTATCTTGCGTCTTCACAGCCTAGGTCTCCAAATTTTAAAACCATAATAATTCTAAATCAGTTACTCAAGTTTACGTGTCTAAAGATTACATGCATTTTAGGTAGCATTTACAATGGGCAAGTAATTTTTTTCGTTCATCATGGGACAATTCAATTTACCACTATAGATTTAATATATTTTATAGTAAATATGTTGTAAATTATTAATAATTAATAATTTTGAATGTGTTTTAAAATGATAAGAAATTATGTGAGCGAAGGTTAATTTTTTAATTCAGAAATAGATAACACTTGTGAAGTGTTGCAATAGGTAGTTTGTATTTTGAATTCGAAAATAGACAACACTTTATGAAGTGTTGCAGAATGCGAAATAGTACAACCTTTTAAAATTGTCGTTGTAAGTGAAACACTACAACGTTTGAAAAAGGTTGTAGGCGAAACAATGCAACATTTGATAAAAGTGTTGCTGTAAACGAAACAATGCAACATTTAGTAAAAATGTTGTTGTAGGAAAAATAGTGCAATATTTGGTAATAGTGTTGCTAAAAGTATGTGTTTATCAAGGGTCGCAACCTTGTGAAACAACACTACTTTGGTCTATAAATTGAGCATTCCGAATTCAGAATATCAAAACACCAGAGCTTATCATTTTCAAACAAAGTTCCAGATTTCATCTTCCTTACAATCGAGTTTTCATCAACCTTGCGCAAACTCGAGTATAGGTTGAATTAATTTGAGTATTTCAGTGTACAAATTCTAAGACATTTTGAGAGTGCTTAAAATATTATAAAGAAAGTGATTTCGTTCACGATTCTAGCATCGATCTATTTTGATTTACATCAATATTTTTAACAATCTTATAATATGTCAAACAATGGCAACCGAGACTTATGTTTCAAGCATCAAAGTAATAACCAAGACAAGATCTTCTTCCTCCAAATTTTCATGAATATCTTTTATTTGTTATTAATATTAAAGGTTCAGTACTACAAATCACGCAAAAAATAATGCCCAAGTCACCACGGTTCTTCCAAAAACCGTGGTGACATCTCTAACCTCAGGCGTTAACTTTATATTATATTTTTTAATTAAAAATTTATAGGGTATAATAACGGTTGTAAGTATAACCGATATGATAGAATCAATATTTCATGGGTTCGAACCTCAGCTGTGGCAAACATGTTTTTCATTTAAGGTTAAGGCACTCATTTCTTTTTTATTTATTTTAAATAAGGAATATCACTACGGTTATTAGGAGTAACCGTCGTGATATAGTTTGCTATTATTTTAATATATAAAATATAATTATGGTTATAGTTTTAAACCATACGAGAAGTGATAGTTTTTAATATATAAACGAAACTATTTGTTGCCCAGTTCATAACTGTCGTTTCTCTATAAAAAAAACCCTAACACAACCCTCTCCTCTCATGAATCTTAACCAATACTGCTACAAGTGAATGGAGAAAAGAAGCTTAAAGGATATCTGACGGGAGCAACGTCCGACGCAAACTCCTACGGCGACGAAGATGGTATGCTCTCCTGCTCTCTTCTTTATAGGATTATTGTTTTAGGGTTTGATTTTAGGATGCTCTGGAAAACATTATGTTATTGATGTTTTAGGGTTTAGTTTGATTTTTGTTGTGTTTCCTTGTAAATACATGGTGATAATGGTGGTAGCAAGCGTATATTATGGTGAAGTTTCATATGGTTTTTGAAGCAATGAAAGAAAAATATAAGAATTATGAAGTTATTGTATAAACTTCATCCACCTTATATTTCTTCTTCATTGCTTCACAAACTAGACGACTTGATATATCTTGATTTATTACAGTTCCACGATTATTTTCAATAAGAAGTGCGTTTTTGACCTAATGTATCTTGATTTGTTACAGTTCTACTTGGGGATTTGTTGCTTAAATAATGTATGTTTTTTTATTGTGTTGCATGGATTTGTTGTATGTTGTTGTTGTTGTTGACAAATGTTCTCAAAACAAGAACAAAACATTGCTAAGTCACAAGATTGAGGCTTCTTGTGACTTAGTAATGTTTTGTTCTTTATATTCTTATACATGTTGACAAGTTTAGTTTATTATATACTATGTATATTGTTTGTTTCACTTACCTTTTAATGAAAATGTAATAATTTATATTGACATAGAAACTTATATTCTGAAAATTAAGATGTATTTGAAAACCAACCTATATCAATCAATATTTTTCGAATCGCATCCGTCTCATTCAGCACATTTTATGTTCCTTAACACATAATATATGGTTCAATGGTCTGTTTGCTTCATTTCATCGATATAATTTACAATCGCGTTGATAAGCGACGATGATGAGGTAGACTATAATAAAAGATATCGATGCATTGAAGGAATCAGACCATTGAATCATATATTATGTGTTAAAGAACATAAAATGTGCTGAATGAGACGGATTCAATTCGAAAAAAATTGTTGTGTTTAAGTTGGTTTTCAAGAATAGTTTAATTTTCAAATTACATATTTCTTTACCAATTTGAATGGTTGTATTTCTTTAAATAGGTGTATGGTAAACCAAGCAATATACATTTGTATATAATAAACTATGGGTAATTTCCATGACAGTTGTCTACATTAACCGTCATCTAACATAATTAATTTGTTGTTGCTGGGTTTCGAACCCAATACCTTATGTATCACAACGGTTGTTAAGCATAACCGTTGTGATATACCGCGCGCTTTCCAAAATACACCAACGGTCCCAGGGCCGTGATTATAAGTAGCGCATTTACCACAACACTCTATATAACAACACATTGATTTGCGTTATTATATATATTTTTCAACCATTGTTAAAGGGGTTTTACGTAGTAGTGGTTGCTACTTTAAAATTTTTATGGCAATTCTCTATGATTGTGAAAGGTACACAATTAATTCATATAATATTTTGGAATTTATAAAATTTTAATTTATGATTTTTTGTGATTAATTTGTGGATGCAATTTTATGGAGCAATAAACATCCATGTTTGTTCATTCATAATCATAGTGAAAGAAACATATTTAACATGTGTTAAAAGAATATCTTTCATGCAAATAACTTTTGTTGGTTATTAGTTATTTTATATGCAAGTTGATATTGATATTCAATCTATTGAGATGTTGTTAATATGTTTAATGCATTAAACAATATGAATAAAGACAAGTGATCGATAAATAAATCATATATTCATCAGAAAACAATTTGCATGTACCATTAAACTAAATTAATCATTTGACTTTAATTGTTATTTTGCATTTGTTTTTATCTCCTATAAAAAAATTATATTGACTTATAATTGATATTTAAAATGTCATAAGATGAATAATGCATTTATTTGTGGATAAAATAATTTAAAAAATTATTATTATGAAGGTGAAGTTATGGTTCATGTATTTGAAACTTAAAATGTATTAAATAGTAATAATAATAATAATAATAATAATAATAATAATAATAATAATGCAAAATACCCTATTTAGTCCTTTAGCTATACATTTGGCTTCAGATTGGTCACTTTTTTTTTCATATCAGATTGGTCCATTAACTCTTAAAACGTGTCATGTTAGTCCTTTTGGTAGTTTAGCGATGAATTTAGCGACCGATTTTTGAATTTCTCAGTCGCTAATTAGACGAAAATGACTAACATGACACGTTTTAAGAGTTAAGTGACCAATTTGATATGAAAAAAAAAATTAAGGGATCAATCTGAAACCAAAGGATATAGTTAAGGGACCAAAAAGGGTAATTTGCCTAATAATAATAATTTGAAGGACATGTTTCAATTGTATTGTTGTTTGTGCAATAACTTATTAAGTTTAAAATTACTTATGACATATTAAACGTGCATGCTAATATGAAAAAATTATTTCTCAAAAATCTTGATACTAAAAGTAATTTGTACATTTTCTTTATTTTTTAAAGTTGACAAATATTTATGAAAATAGTTATAAAAAATAGGGTTAAATATGGGTTTGTTTCCTATAAATATCTCACATTTCATTTTTAGTCCCTATAAAAAAAATGATATATTTTGGTCCCTACAAAAATTTTATACAAGCAGTTTTAGTCCTTGCTAATTTCTAAAATTTTGAAAACTATTTAATTACCCCTAAACTTTTAAATTTTTGAATAATTTTTTTTCATACGTGTTCAACATATTATAAAATATTTCTTTACCAAATTATATAATTTTTTAAAATGAGAAGAATTAAATATGAATTTTTTAAATTTTAAAAAATAATGAAAAAAATAATGAAAATTTCAGCTTTTAAATCAAATTTTGAGTTCCTTTATTTTCAAGGAATTTTTTATAACGTTCTAAACATATCTGCAAAATAATCATTCAAAAATACACATTGGTTTAACAGTAAGGACTAAAACTACGTGCATAATTATTACGTAGGGATCAAAACACGCTATTTTTTTATTGGGACCAAAAATATAATTTGGTAATTTTATAGGGACCAAAAACATATTTAACCCTAAAAAATATTAATGATTTTGGGTCATTGTTTATTTTCTAATGTGATTCTTATATGGGTATAACATATAACATTGTTAAACATGAAGCTAAGAAATATAATTCATTATGCTTATATTAGTTATGCAATAAAATATTTATTTTATGAGAACATAAATAAATAAGTGTTAATTAATATGGTGTATATGACTTTTATGTTTTAAACATCTTTATAAAATAAAAGTTATGATCATGGCTGTCGAGTTTTATAAATATTTAATGCATTGAATATATTTTAGATATATTCAAGTAGAAGTGTAATTTCAAAGTAAAATGATTATTAATAAATATTTTATTGACAATGGAAGAATGACGTAAAATTTATTGTGTCATAAAGTCCTTATGTAATATAAAAAATAGAATTCTTTTGAAGAAAAAATAATATTTCTTCAAATGAGGTATAGTAAAGCATAACGCAAAATATCAGTTGTTATATAGTGTGGGGTGTGTAGCTTATTTTAAAAACATGGACCCTAAAAGGAAGAAGTTGGGTCATTGTGGGATCAAATATGTTTTTGTAGGCCATACAACTAACATTTAAGCATATAGACTTTTGAATTTGGAGTCTAATGTAATTATTCAATCCTAGATGTGGAATTTTTACAACCTTATCATGGAGGATAAGGAGTTTGAAATTCCCACAAATTAAGAATCACATGAGGAAGGTTCTCCACAGATTGTTGATTATTTAAACACATATGCACTAGTAGCAAGCACAGTAATATTAAAGTTTCATTTGCATTAGCTTCCTTGCATAACCTTATAGATCATCGAACGGATCTCAAAACATTATTCCTAAATAAATATCTTGATGATGAGATTTTCACAAAGCAACCGAAATGTTATGTGCGTCTTGGTAATGAGCAAAAGAGACAAATACATAACTTAGGAGTAGACTTTTTAATCTTATCAAAACACAAATTCAAATGTTTTTCATCATCAAAAGGGGGAGATTGTAAAGAATATATCTTATATTGAGTTCAGTTTTGATGAAGACAAAGATTATCAAATAATAAATGGATCAAAAGTGTCAAGCCCTTAAATGATGAAGTTGATCAAGAAGGTTGAACATAGAAATTCAAGTGAATATTTATGATAAGTGAACATGACTAAGGTGCTTATTGCAATTTATACTATATATACTACTTTAAAATTTTCATAATTGCATCTTTCACTTCATTTAAAAACCTTCTTGCATCATCATGCATGATTATCTAAAATCTTTTTTCATTTAATTCTTGTGACAAGTGTTGTGTGAGAACAATGTGATATTCTTTTGTTTCAGTGTTGATTATATATTGATCATTAGCAATGAGATGAATGGAATTTTAGAAACAAAGAGGTTTCTAACTTCCACATTCACCATGAATGATCTTAGACTAGTTGACACACTTTTAAGGATCACAGTAAAACGAAATAGTTGTGATAATGAACTTAATCAAACACATTATGTTGAGAAAGTACTTGATATGTTCAAACACTTACATTTCAAGAACTTGATATGTTCCTACCATATTAGAAGGACATACCGATGTAAGTGGGATATCGAGTGTTGAATATCATAATTCAACATTTGGGTAGATATTTACATTATTCAGGGGTGCAAATTCTGGGAAGAGCATGAAACAAATGTATATCACTCTCTCAACCATAGAATTAGAGTTCGAGGTTCTTGCTTGGCTGGTGAAGAAGCTGAATGGTTGAGTGATCCTTTGTTGGAAGTTCCATTGGCTAAAGAAAATGTTTCAAAGGTGTTGATACACTGTTGTAGTGATGACAGTTTATCATTACATGATTTTTATGAGTATTGACTATGGATTCGATAAAATTTCAAGTTAAAGATGAGCTAAATATGAAGAAGTCTGAAGAAAACGAAGAATTCGAAGAAACAGAGCAAAGCCAAGAAATCGGGAAGATATTATGCAAACCTCATATTATTATTTGGTATTGTAACTTGAATTATGAGTAGCTAACTCTCTCTAGGTTAGGTTGTGTTTAATGAACCTATTTTAATAGTGTTGTGACATATGTTTGATTTGATATTGCATGAGTAATATGATATATAATTCTATTCAATTGCACCTTGTTCTTAATACTTTATATGTGAGATACTCATTTAATATGATTTTGGGAAAATAGGGAATACTGACCATTAATCTATGTGTTGGACCTAGTGCAATTGTTGTGCTTCCGTTGGTTGAATAGGGATTGGTGGACTAGGAATAGAAAACACCAAGTATTGATTAGTTATATATACACTAAGAGATTGGGTATCACGGTTATGTTAATTCCTTGTGGGATTATAGTGACGATATCATTCATGTAATACATCGAACATCAACAATAGATAAATATGGGATTCTATATACAACCTGACCATTATCATAAATTTGTCAGAACACTTTCTTTTATATTCGCAATTAAAACTCGAATCCCCCCACCCATTTAGTATTTTTTACACATTACACAATCTAGTATTGTTAAATAGCAGTCCATTTGGATTCAATCTTTTTTATTACTGCAATATTATTGGTACACTTGTCGAGAAGTCATCAGGTAGTCAAACCACTTTAACTAGACGATACAAAAGGTGTTTGACAGAAAGTCCAGGCAAGTAGGACTTAGACTTTCTTTCATGAGAAAATTTATTAAGTATCTAATCATTTCATCCACATATATACGATTGAGCTATAATTTAATATCCCATATTCCCTTAAATTCTCAATTGAGTGTCAAATGAGATCAACTCAGTTCCTATGTACTCCATCCTTTTCCAATTGGAACAATTTGAGCTCTTGCGTGCTTTAAATGTTTTCAGTTAGGACCAATAGAGTAATCATGAACTCTGAAAAGATCAATTATCATGAAAAGAAAAGGACCTTTATTAATAAGTATGAGAGGGGACATTTTGATAACATTAGTAATTTGTCAATTAGTACTAGAAAACGGTTGAGATATTTTGTTTTATTACTTAATATTATATATGATGCCATAAACACCTTTTTCCTCATGCTAAAATGATTAAGCGTATTGCACTTCCAATCCTTAGAGTCATTCGTGATCCTATTAAGATTCTGTTTCAATCTATCATTATCCTTCCATACAGTCTTGATTCTCTCCATATAACCATTATCCACCAGCCATGCACTCTCATACCTAAAGTTCTTAGAAACTTTAGTGCACGTGCTATTCGAAAGAGAAACCATAATAGGATGGTGGTCAGAAAAATAACCCTAGTAAGCACCCTAGGATGGGCCTCAACAAACATCGGTCTCCACTCATCATTACGTAGGAATCTGTCCAACCTTTCATATATGCGTTGCCCTCCTTGATACACTGTACCTCTCCAAGGGAACTTAGAACCACTAGCACCAAGATCATGCAAGTTGCACTCATCTATGTTATTACGAAAGGTCATACACTTTCTTTGAAAAGCCTGCACGCCACCCTTCTTTTGATGCGCGTAAGCAATGTCATTAAAGTCACCAGCTGTTGCGGTGAGAATCAAATATCAAGCTATTAATTAACTTGAATCACACATCTTTGAAATTCACCACCGAGCTTCGATTTATCCAAAGGAAAGGGTAAAGATCGAAGAAAACCCTAATTGCGCTATGTGAGGACACAGCTAAGAGATCGGGGATCGGGGGTTGGTTATACTAAGGGAATGTATTAGCACCCTAAGTATCTGTAGTACTCTACAGGAACCTCTTGTTAATGTTTGTGTTATGTTATGTTTGCTTGCTAAGAAATCTGCTAAGGATAAAGGTAAAGACCTAAGGGTATGTACACTAAGTTTGCTCGCCAAGACGTTGCATCTTGTGCCTACGTATCTGACTAAAGAATCAGAGCAACCGTACACTAAGGGTGAGGAACCATTGACTGTGGCCAAAGTTCCAAGGGGGATGAGTATGAGCTCATGTAGAGTTTAAGAAACTCTTTAAGTCTAAGTTGTAATGGGGTGAAGTGAATACTCAAAGTGATGAGTCTCACATAGAGTTTAAAACTCTAACCTAATTCTAAGTTGTAAGAAAAATGGTTGTGAGGCCAAAAGGAAAGTATCCTATGACTTATGAGCTCAAAGAGAAGGTGGCCATGACTATGAGGTTAAAGCTGATATCCTATGACTATGAGGTCAAGGAGGGAGGTGGCTATGACTATGAGGTCAAAGCTGGTATCCTATGACTATGAGGTCAAGGGGGGAATCCTATGACTATGAGGTCAAGGAGGGAATCCTATGACTATGAGGTCAAGGAGGGAATCCTATGACTATGAGGTCAAGGAGGGAGGTAATGAGCTTTCTATGACTTTGAGGTCAATAGAGAGAATTTCCTTTGGAAGGAGGGGAGGATAGCAACTTCTTAAGGACAAGAATCTTACAAGGGAATTTAGATTAAAATGAACAATATGAATTCAAGAATTCAAAAGGAATGTACAATAACCAAGCAAGATCAATCAAAAGTATGATTCTAACATTCACATATGGCATAAGATAGTGAGATAATTCACAACAATGAGCACATATACATACCATTTTAAAGTTTGAAATCAAAAGCAAAATATTCAAGGCAAGGAACTTAATAATAAAGTCAAACAAAAACCTAATAGAGTGAACTTTACCCAAGGTCAATGAACTCTCTCAAAATAACCCTCTCATGTACCAAGAACTATTACAAAAACTCTCAAGGAAAAAGTGACTTTCAAAAGAGGTTCAAGACTTAAATAAAAAAAATGTTCATATTTTTGTTACTATAAAAATTAATGTGAAAATAAAATAGAAATGAAGATAAAAATCAAGGAAAATTATATTAAGCATTAACAAAAGTGTTTATGAATTTTTGGAGTTCTTTAAATAAAAGAAAATATTTTAATTAGAATTAAAATGAAAAGAAAAAAAAGAAAATAAAAATGTTGTTTTAAACTAGAAAAAGGAGGTGTGTATTAGAAATTTGAAACTGAACTGGAAATAAGTGGCAACGCATGGGCCTGCCTTGGGGGTGTAGGAAACAGTTTCGTTAGGCCCAAAACACTAAGAGAAAAGGGCTGGAAAAAAAGAAAATAAGAAATCCCTACAAATATTTAATCTAACAAGCGTTCAGAAATATGCTTCTCCACAACCACATGCAAAAAAAAAAACAGTTACAAGACGTATCATTAAACCAACCATCAATCGGTCAAGAGAAACTTTAGTCACAAAAAGACAAAGTATTTGCTGGCCAATCAGAATGCTATCATGCTCTCTCCCTCATGCAAAGATGAATTAACACTATCGTGAATACACCATGGCCAACATTCAATTTGCTCGGATGTTTCCAGGTCAATACTCAACCAAACATCATGAAATAAAACACACTCTTGGTGTATCCCCATAGCGGAACAACTAAGATTCATGTCCTGCTCAAAATAACACGTGAACAGGGAGAAACAGATGAGTGAATATCATGCATCAGGACTGCAATAGCTCCAAAATGACCCCACACTGAAATTCAAGATATCATTTCCAAATAGTATGAAAACAAACAGGTGAACATAACAACAACATTTCAAACAAACTCTGAACATAACGAACATAAGTCCTAAGTATGATAATGGCATTAGAGTCAACCAAAGATGAGCATGTAATCAATGGTATAGGGAAAAGAGTAAGACCAAATGTTTATCAATTCAACACAAGTCCAACAAAACCTGAGTTAACACAGTAGGTAACAAAGTATCTCAAAGTTTCTAAATGTCAACATGAACACCACATATTCTAGGTTCCTAAAACTTGCAGTGCAAAGAGACATCGTATACACTCAATACTTTTCAACCATATCATGTAAACACAACACATTCATTTATATCAACATAAAGACTGGATTGAACATAAACATAAAAAGCATTCATGAAGAAAACATGTTCATGGCATGAGATCAATGAGTGTTTAGGGAAGGAAAAAATATACTTACCAAGTGGAGCAAGTCCACTGCCTCTTCACTTGGTAGCTTGGGAATGTGACTGGTTAAGCTCTCCTCTTCTTCACTGCCAAGAGATCCAAGTTGCTACAACTTTGGGATAATGTATTCTATCGTGTGTTAGTTTTCTGCCCTTGTGGATATTGTTGGTGTTACACAAAGAGATAACAAGTTTATGGTGTTTTTGCAAAGAGAGATAATGAGAGAATGTTGTGGTTTTCTTGTGTAGTGTATTCTGATCTTGTTGTTATTGTTCTGATGTGTGTTGATGCTCTAAACAAACTTCATGGAGTGCTGATGGTTTTATGATTGGCATGAGGGAAATGAAGCAGGACCAAATTCTTGCAAATTTTTGAGAGCTTTTTGCAAGACTATAGGAATAAGAAATGGAGAGGTTTTCAAGATGATCTCTTGTGTGTTTTTCTTCCTGTCTTTCTTCACACCACAAAACCTCCTTTTAAAACTGAACCCTCATTTGAAAATGTTTTGGTCAATGTTTTGAGAAGTGAGCATGATTATGACATGTCCTTGAGCTGGCTATGGCAGATGTTGGGAAAGTGTGCCTTTGTTGGTTTGTCTTCAGCATAGCAGCATGGATGATAGTGAGATGTTTAGTAAACATGCTGCTCAAATTTGGTCACTTTCACCCTTTCATGAATGGAGTGCTGCTGCCTTTTTGCTTGTCAAAGGATGATTCACGTTATAAGTAAGTTTTGAGACCAACAAATTGACAATTTTGGACTCTTTGTAGGTGCTTGGGATGCTTCAGAGATTTGTCCATGCTTTGGTTTAAATTTGGTTCAAGTGGTAGTTCAAAATGAAACAAGATGGCATGATGAAACCAAACGGTGTTCCTCTCTTTGGCACATGACAATTTTTCAACCAATGGTCCAAACAACATGCTTTTTGATGCTTTGGAAAGAGATTATTTAATAGAGCGAGTTCCATGTTGGAGGCAAGTTGAAATTATGCCTAGAAACATATAAGAATCGTGCAAAAAAAATGATGGTGTCAAGTGTTAAAAATTCTGAACTTCTAAGTGTGTGAAACATTTGTACCATGGTCACTTTGATGCACAATTTCTTAATGATCAATGCTCCAATTTGTGAGTTCTTTTCCTCTTTGGAAAGTAGGCATTTGATAGAGCAATGTTCATGTGGAAAGTGACTTGAGATGATGAGGCTTGTAACATGGAGAAAAAATTCCAAGAAGTCATGCACCATGGGCTGTCCAAAAGACTTAGAAAAATTTCTAAGTTATGGAGTTTTCACACTTCGAAACACCTAACTTTAAAGCATCATAACTTGAGATTGGTTTATCCAAACGAGGAGTTCTACCCATGTTTGGAAAGCTTGAAGAACAAGGAACAACTTTCATGTCCAAATATTTTTTATTTGAGGCTTGGAACTAGGTGAAAAATTGAGTCAAAGGTGGATGAAAATTAGGGTGAAAATGACCAAAATTTCACTAAGTCCCAAAGGCAACTTGTCTTCCAAGTCTCATAACTTTAGAATCATGCACTTTTTAAAGAAAGGTCCTCTAATACACTTTGAAATTCATGGAAAGATCTTTCCTTTGAGCTTTGAGTCACTCAATTTGGATGTGTAGTTTGAAAGTTACGACCTTCCCAATTTCGCACAAGAAGTGAATTTTCCACACTTAGAAAGTTTCAAAGACCAAACATTGCCATCTTAGCAAAAAACCTCTGAAAACTTGATTTCTCATGCCCCAACTCAACAATTAGACATGTCATGATGGATTATGGACTTGAATGCTTCATCTTGGATCAAAATCTACAAAAGTCAAAGCCTCAGTCAAACCCTAATTTCTCAAGAAATACAACATGGATGATCTCTGATGATCTTGCCTCTTCAATCTCTTCCAAGGCCCATAGATGACCTCTAAGGATGTCTATTGTCACATGGAATCAAGTCCCAAGACTTGGGATCATGTCTTGATCAACATCAAAGGCAATGATTGACTTTCTTGACCAAAACCCTAGTTTGAGGCATGGTGAATTTGTGGCTCAAGGCACTTGTAATAGGAACCAAACACACTTGATTTCTTGTTGAATTGGACTCCTTGGATGTAGATGCACTCATATGATTGCATTTGGAGCCTCAGTTGTCTTTCTTTCCTTGAATCATATGAGAGCTTGGATTAGGAGACTTTCACTACGCCAAACAAGGGAAAAGAGGGCGCTTTTTTTGGCCTATGACAGCGCTTAAAAGCGCTGTCTAAGTCAGCGCTGTCGTAGGTAAAGACAACGCTTTTTTATTTATGAAAAAGCGCTCTCTAAAAAAGGACTTTAGACAGCGCTTTTAAAAGCGCTGTCTAATGTATACGTTTAAAATTTTAAAGAATTTTTTTATATACTTTAGAGAGCGCTTTTTTATTCAAAAGCGCTCTATAAAGTGGGACTTTGGACAACGCTTTTGAAAGCACTGTCTAATGTATACGTATAATGATTTTTTTATATACCTTTAGAGAGCGCTTTTTCCTTAAAAGCGCTCTCTATAGGTGGACTTTAGATAGCGTTTTTGAAAGCGCTGTCTAATGTATAACCTTAGACAACACTTTTTTCTCAAAAGCGCTGTCTTTTGTCTACGTATAATTTTGAAGTTTTTTTTAAAAATCCCATTTTAACCATTTTTTTATGCAGAAACCTGTATAATTCACATTTCCATAAACCTGTATAATTCACATTTCAATAAACCAGTATGGATACGCATTTCCATCAACAAATTCTATTTCAAAACTAGAATTTACATTAATGCAGAATTCGCACAAATTCTATACACTAGAATTTGTACATTTCAATAAACTAGAATTTACATGCAGAATTCGCACAAATTCTATTGTATGGTTTCAAACCTGTATAGAATTTACATTTCAATAAACTAGAATTTACATTCACAAAACTATACATTCAAGAAAGAATTCTTCTTGCAATAAAAAATTCGCACAATTCCTCCTTAGTATCTTGCAATTGTTTCCTCGTGTAATAAGGACACGCTATATCATCGAAATACTACATAACAAAACAAAATACGCATTATTTAGTTCAAAGTAATAAATTATATGACATATCCGATAAATATTAAAATAAATCCTAAGTTATAAAACCATGCATACCGTAATAGGAATCTCCAATTGTCCCATTTGAAGGATTTCTCTCATGAACCTCAAATCGAAGTACCCGCAGTCTATGCCATTACGCTGACGAGGACACTACATATAGACAAACAAATAAGAAATAATATATAGATGTTTTGTGTTATCAAGTAGCATCACTAATAAGCAATATTGTGAAAATTAATATACCTCCACTTTGACCCATGTAATATTGGTTGCTCTAGCCCGTGCTACTCGTGCGTATCTTCCTGGTTACTAGACATTTGACCTGTAAGAAAGAAAAAAACAGAAATTAAATGACAAATATAAAAATCCATAATCCTAATCCATTGAATGATATAAGCTATATTGAATGATATAAGCTATAATTTTACAACTAGTACCTTTTTCACTAACGTCTCTTTCTTTTCTTGTTTGGAGTATGTTCTACCCGTCTCTTAACAACACGGACGGTTGGATTGATCCAAATACCCTCATTATGATCATTTCTAGTATATGATTCATTTGCTATAATATTTTCATCTTGATCATTTCTAGTAAATGATTCAATATCAAATCAATACCACCTTGATCTCCAACGTTTTCATCAATTACTTTGTTAGATAAAAGCACTATAGACCATTTTGTACTTGTCGGATCAGTGACATAGAACACTTGTTTAGCTTGAGAGGCTAGAATAAAAGGCTCAACTTTGTACCCCACCCTATTAAGATCCACTTGCAAAAATCCCGACTTATCCATTCGTACGCCATTATTATTTTCAACCCACTTGCAACGAAATATAGGAATATGAAACTTCTCATAATCAAACACCCAAATGCGCTCGATAACCCCAAAATATGACAGATTTGCAAATTTGGGGTTTAAGTCTTTCACACTTGAATTGTGCATTGCTTCAGCTACCACGGTGACACCACTATTTTGCATAGTACTTTTATCATCTTGTTCTTTGGTATAAAATGTGTATCCATTAATTGCGTATGCGCTATATGAAAACACAACCATACTTGGACCATATGCTAAACATCTCAACCTTTCTGTTATTGAATCGCGGTCTGAATAATACTTTGAATAAATATGATCCCTAAACCAAGGTATGAAACTTCGATTGTGCTCTCGTACTATCCAATTCTCATTTCTATTCGGATTTAAACCTCGGAGAACATCCTTGTGCATTTCAACATACGGCTCAACCTCATTCTCATTGTGCAGAACATACAAATGCAGTTGATCCCGTTCAACCCTTGATACTGTCACAACTTTATTTCCAATTAACTTTTTTCCTTCTTTTTTTTCGACAATATGAGATTTGGGGAGTCCAATTGATTGTACATTGGACAGATATTCAGTACAAAACTCAACCGCTTCTTCAATAATGTATCGTTCGGCAATACAACCCTCTGGTCGACTTCGGTTTTTCACATACCCTTTTAATATTTTCATATAACGTTCAACAGGGTACATCCATCTCATATAAGCCGGTCCACACAATTGTGTCTCTTTCACCAGATGAACAACTAGATGAACCATTATGTCAAAAAACGAGGGAGGAAAATACATTTCAAGATCACACAAAGTAATAACTATTTCTTTTTGCAATGTTGGTAAGATCGCAGGATCAATCACCTTACTGCAAATTGACTTGAAGAAAAAACACAATTTAGTTATTGTACTTCTTACTTTTTCTGGCAGAATAGAACGTATACCTATTGGTAGAAAATGTTCCATTATAACATGGCAGTCATGCGTCTTTAAACTCTTTAACTTGAGGTCTTTCATAGACACAAGTCTTCTAATATCTGAAGAGTATCCTTCTGGAACTTTGACTTCACTTAGAAACTTACACAATACTTTTTTCTCCTTTCTAGATAGAGTATACGCAGCAGGTGGTAAGTATGTTCGTTTTCCTTTCTTCAAGGGTCCTAATTCAGTTCTTATCCCCATATGTACCAAGTCCTTTCTTGCTTTAAGGCCATCCTTAGACTTTCCTGGTATATTGAGTAACGTACCAATAACACTGTCAAATACATTTTTTTCAATATGTATAACATCGAGAAAATGTCTTACATACAACGACTTCCAATATGGCAGTTCAAAAAAAATTGACCTCTTCTTCCACTCACTCTTGACAAGTGTATGTGCAAAAGGCTTTCCAAACTGAGTTCTCACATCTTTCACCTTTTCAAAAATTTGATCACCTGTCAATATAGTTGGAGCTCTACCATGTTCTGGCTCTCCATTGAATGCTTTTCTCCACCCACGATAGTGATGATTAGAATTAAGAATCTACAATGACCGAGAAAGACATTCTTCTGACCAAACTCCAATCGTGTCCAATCTGTTTTATCTTCACAAATAGGACATGCACATTGACCTTTTATGTTGTACCCTGATAGATTTCCGTATGCTGGAAAATCATTAATTGTGCCAAACAACATCGCCCTCAAGTCGAAACTTTCTTTCCTATACCCATCATAAACCTCCACACCGTTCTCCCACAAAAATTTTAAATCTTCGATTAAGGGTGCCAAGTATACGTCTATGTCATTCCCTGGTTGTCTAGGCCCAGAAATTAACATAGATAACATCATGTACTTACGCTTCATACATAGCCATGGAGGTAGGTTATAAATCATTATGATCACAAGCCAAGTGCTATGTGAGATACTTTGAATACTGTGTGGGTTCATTCCATCAGTAGATAATGCCAAGCGAAGGTTTCTTGCTTCTTTTCCAAATTCAGGATAATCATCATCAATTTTCATCCACTGTGGTGAATCTGCCGGATGTCGAAACTTTCCATCAATAACTTTTTCATCTGCATGCCAAGTCAAGTGTCTTGAATCGGTCTCACTACGAAACATGCGTCTAAATCTCGGAATTATAGGAAAATACCATAAGACTTTTGCTGGAGACAACTTTTTCTTATATCGAGAGACACCGTATTTAGGACACTCATTTAACGATGCATACTCATTTCGAAACAATACGCAATCGTTTGGACAGGCATGTATCTTATCATAGCTCATGCCAATAGAGCACAACATCTTTTTGGCCTCATATGTTTGATTGGGAAGAGCATTATCCTCTGGAAGCATATCTTTCATAAGGGCCAATAATTCTGTGAAACTTTTATCCGACCATCCATTTCCCGCCTTTAAGTTGTACAACTTTAATACCGCAGATAATCTTGTAAATTTGGTGCAACCATTATACAACGGTTTCTCTGCATCGCTTACCAACCTCTCAAACATTTTGCGACAATCCTTAAGATCTTCTTCAAGTGCTTCTGCAACCTCTTCGACTCGATCAGAATCGTATGTATCTGTGCCATTTTCGTATGAAGCGTAGGTCGTATTATCCCCCGATTCAACATTCCCGTTAATTTTCTCACCATGCAAATTCCAACATGTATAACTTCTATCAATTCCACTCCTCGATAAATGCGATGCCAACTGAACCGCGTCAACCCGACTCCCAAAACAGCAACCCAAGCAAGGACATATCATTCGACTGGGGTCTTTGGCGTGCGCAACAGCAAACTTAACGAATTCCGATACCCCATTGTCGTACTCTTTCGACAATCGACTTGAAGACATCCATTTCTTATCCATAGTTATACTAATTAAACTAAACAAAAACAAAAAGAAAAAATGTTATACCTTTAGGGAAACGATCCGAATTTCACACTTTGAACACAAGTAACCCCTATACACGTATCATAAAATGAAATATCATTAATTGACCAATTATGAGTCATAACTTGATAAGTGGCAACATGTAATCACAAACAAGCAACAATTAGAGGTAAACACCTACATATTCCAAGTACTCAAGAGCAAAATAAATACTTTAGAATCACTAAGTTTAGAGAACAGATCAAAATACAAGAAGAAAGGTGAGAGAACCATTAATATAGGCTCATTGACTTATAATATAACTTTAAAAACCACGAAAAATTATAATTTAAAGTATCAAAAAAATTCTTTCGTCAATAAGTATAAAGTAGACAATTAACTTATAACAAAAAGTCACAAGTTCTAGAAAATAAAAGAAATGAACTTGGAAAAAAAGGATAGACCAAACGCAATCAATTGGAAATACAGTACAACACAACTAGCGAAATACAATTTCAATCAATACTAGGTTGTTTATACTAATCAACTTTGCCAAATATACAGTAGAAAATATTTAAAAGTAATCTTCCACAAAACTAGGTTGTATCATGAAGTATCTTTTCAATAATAGTCATCGTTGTGAAGATACTTTAATATTAGTTTCCTTATGAAAATACCTTCCACAAAACTAGGTTGTATCATGAATGCATAACACAATGAGCTTATTATAAAAAAAGAGGGACATTTGTAAAAATAAGAGATGAAAGATTAAGGATTGATACTTTGCCAAATATACATGAAAAATAAAAGCAAAAAATAGGTTCGATTCTGCAACAATAAAAGAGGGAGCTTTTATCCTCATCGTGAAAACTTTTTCAGCATAAAAATCAAATCAAAAACAAAAATTAAAAACAGAGAAATGAATAATAAAAGAGTAACAACGTACCTTATTCGTTTTCAGAGGATAAGAGAATAAAAATAACAACAACAACAACGTTTTCACAAATGGAATGCAACAATGACGGCAACGGTGACGGCAACGGTGATGACAATGGCAATGCAAGAACGACGGCAATGGCAATGCAAGAACGACGACAAGGGTTTAGAGAAACGGTCGAGAGAGAAAATGAATAGAAGTGTCTCTGAAAATGTTTAGAATTGTTTTATATTTTAATTAGTAAAGGACTTTAGAGGGCGCTTTTCCTTAGAAAGCGCTTTCTAAAGTGAAAATAATTAGAGACCTATAAGAGCGCTTTCTGAAAACGCTTTCTAAGGTGGCCTTTAGACAGCCCTTTTTAAAAGCGCTCTCTAAAGTAATACCTATAACAGCGCTTTTTGGAAAGCGCTTTCTAAGGTGGTCTAAGGTGGCAGTCTTTTACAGCGCTTTTGAAAAGCGCTTTCTAAAGCCTTTCTTTTAAGGCGCTTTTTTTTAGCGAAATTTTTTTATTCTTTTTAGCAGCGCTTTTGTATAAAAGCGCTGTCTTTTAGGTACCGTCTAAACATAATTTTGGCGTAGTGTTTGCCCTCCTCTTTGTGCAAGTCCTGGCTTTCACAAGAGAAACAAACTTGTCAGATGAAGTGGTTAGTTGACAATGCATAGATGATTGAATCCTAAATGTAGGTGCAAGATGTTATGACATTTAAGGGGTAAAATTTGGGGTACAACACCAGCCAACAACCAAGGCTTAGACATGCTACTAGTTATCCTCTTAAGGTTATCCCATAACAGATGCCTTACATCTCCAATAAGGCTAGCATACACACACGATAGCACCCACTCATCATCATTACCACTATTAATATTGAGATGAATACACTGCTCCTCCTTATCTATCAGGTTAATATTCCACTTGTCTTTACACCAAGCAACAAGAATGCCTTCAGAGAAGTCACTATTACTGGTATACACAAACTCATCAAACCTCATCTTCTGTATAGTTTTGCATCACCTACTAGGGTCACTTTAGTCTCCATAATAACAAATATAGGTGGCTTATACATGTCAATATAGAAATTGCTATATATATATATAAATCTTTACCCGCCTCACCTCTGCAATTCCAAACAATAATGTTATTATTCATAATCGTTATTACACTTGTGAAAGTAGACAGGCCCATATTAGATGGCTTTATCTCCATTATCAAATGGGGTTTCTGCTAAGCATCCCTCTACCCGCTCTTCCACTATATACTTAACGACTTCTGAATTAAAGCATTGAGTCTCCATGTTTCCACTATTATCAACCTCCTTAGACATTAAATGTTTTAAATCTGGTAGTCAACTTCCTTTCCCATATCCCCATTTCACTGTTCCTATGTCTTCATTTGCACTGCTAGTATTCACCTAACTGCTTAAAGCATTAATTGTATTACTTTTAATATTATTATAATTATCATGCACCACGCTAGTCCCATGAACCGCATCATCATTTTCATTCATGCCATCATCACTACCGTCATTATTTCTAACAATAACGATTCTCGCACTATTAGTGCATGCATTTATTTCTCCCCCAAAGATATCGTCCACGTCACCCCCAGATTTTACATCACCTTCATTTGTTTTATCGCTCAAACTGGAAACCATAATTTCCTCGTTGAGTGAATTAAAACGTGATCCATTCCCATTAACTCCTTTGAAAACCTGATTTTGATTTCCTTTCTTAGCTTCCACCTGTTTCCTTCCACGTCGTTGTTTTTGCACCACTTGCCACGGACCGTCATCTCCACTTTTTGTAACTGGATATTGCTTCGCACCAATGCCTTCACCCTGATCCATGCCTGCAACCTTAATAACTCCATTATCTGCCACGGCTTTCTTCTTGCTAGCTGTTTTGGACTCCCTTGTTTATAATGATCAAATTTCCAACATGAAATACAGAGAAGATGCACACCTTCATATTCTATATTATATTTCCTCCATTTAATTGAAAACATAGCTAACATTGGTTTGGAGAGATTGACCTCTATGCAAATTCTAGCATATTTACCTCTCTCGTGCTGCATCGTATTTTTATCCACTTTAACTACATGCCCTACTCTATTTCCTATAAAATACAAAACCCTTGGATCATAATATTCTATAGGAAGGTCTGCTATTCTGATCCACACTGCCACACTATCTATAGATTCACTTTCTGTGTGGAAATCAGGACTCCAATCCTTCACCGTAAGGTAGTGATCATATATAAACCATGTTCCATCCACAAGCGCAATGCTCTTATCTTTTTCATGAGTAAAAGCAACTAGAAAATAGTCATTGCTCAGATCAATGCTATTAATAATTCCTTTCCTCACCACATATGCTTGAGCCTAGTCTCCAATGCTTTATACCCTATCCTTCGACCCAAAACCTTCACTATGACACCTCTCCTCCATGGCTTATGTATTCCTCATTCTTCATTCTTGGACAAGACAAATTCAAGGTATTCTTGCCCTCTATATTGCAATTCCTCAATCCTCATATTGTTGATGCAATCCTCAATTTCATCGTCCATCACAAGAGTCACATCACCTTCCTTTTCTTGGTTGCCTTTCGGATCACACCCTAAAACTGCATTCCTATATGAAACTTCCACCACTTTCTTGCTCCCTTGCATTTCCACCACCAACTCATTATGGAAATCAGTGTCATATATTCTGCTTGTATGATTGTTTGCAGGATTTGCCCCTGCTTTATCTCCTATATTGGCAGAACTTGTATGTTCTTTCATCAAAGCTCTTGCATGAATAGAATTCTGTAATTGATCCACCACTGGCGAGAAAGACGACGGTGGTTTTGACACCGACACACTCATAGAAACCCTAGAAGAACAATATTGTATCCTGGAAATAATAATTTCTAATTAAAACAATAGTTGATGCACGATAAATGTTACATGTTTTTATTTTCATAATCAATAGTTGATACTAGATAATTGGCACAAGTTTACATCAGCCTAAACTACTAAAAAACTAAATGTTATTGACAAAAAGTGAATTATAATATTGGCAATGAACTATACAATCAAAATATGCCTTGAATTATAGTGTAAAATTGGCCATGAATTATATTGTCAAAATATGCCATGAATTAAACCAACAAATTTGCATATCATCAATGTTCTTTTACTGTCAAATTGGCAAAAAGTGATCAATAATTATTTTGTCAAAATGTATCATGTATTATAGTGTCAAATTGGCCACGAGTTATACTATCAAAATGTGCCCTAATTATAGTGTCAAATTGTGATATAATTAATGTTGTTTTATTATCAAAATGCCCCATAGTTGATACATCTAAACTTCATCTGCAGTTTGACATTAAATATGTAGTTTGATGTTGTTTTACATACAAAATATCACATCTAAAATTCATATGCAGTTTGACACCAATTGTTAATACAATATATATAATTGAAAACAATAGTTGCCACAAGAAAAATGTGGCATGTTTCCATTTTCGTTTCCATTCATAATCCATAGTTAATACTAGAGAATTGACACCAATTTACGTCAACCTAAAGTACTATACAACAACACCAAAACAAGGTTACAACACCAAGGGAATGCATAAAATAAACCTTAAAATCCTAAACAACACATTCAACTATTTCATTATATTTGACGGAGTTTTTCTCACGATTGTGTAACATACCATTGTCAATCGTTTAAAATCAATTTACATTCCCCCACGGTTAAAATTTCTAACTATAGAAAAAACTTGGTATGTATATGGGTATGAATCTTAGCACAAGTAAATTTATTTATTTATTTATTATTAAAGTGGCACATTCCTTTTAATTTTATTTTAAAATTAAAAATAAGCTATTTTTCTCCATGATTGGATTTTTCAATTGTGTTGAAATGTAAGACTTTTTTTTTTTTAAATTGTCAAAAAAAAAAAACTAGCGCCTAGCTTGGCTTAAAACTTATAAATAGGATGTCATTATGGTTGGATGTTCCAACTGTAATGAAACGTGTTTTTTTTTAATAAGCAAAAAAATTATATTCAACCGGATACAAACGGGTGTATCCAACCAACAACATACATCTACCACTATCCCATATGAAAACTACAAAAATTCACATAGGAAGTTAGATCAATCATAGTAATTACAAGTATTCCGCCCATTAATCCTTTTTCCTAACCACCACCAAGTGAGCAAAATGATTTTGTATTCTATTGATTCAAAATCCCAAACTTCTCTATTAAAAACAATGTTGTTTCTTGTTAACCATAAACACCACCCTATAGACAACCAAAGTCCTACCGCGTTTTTGATTGTTACATTTTTAACAATCAAAGCCTGGATCCAATGATGAAACATTGACAATAAATTGTCATGACTTCCAATTTCAATGTCCAGCCATCTCCCAATGCGACTCCAAATGTTCCGTGAAAAATCACACGTAACGAATAAATGAAGCGTATCCTCATCTTCCCTTTGGCAAAAAGGACAAGCCAAACCTTCACTTCTCAAAAGATTGTGTCTCCTATGCAAATTATTCTGGTTTCTAACCTCTCACGAAATAAACGCCAACCAAACAATTGAATCTTCGGATGCGCAGAGGACAACCAGATTAGTTTAAAAACATCCACCAAATTCTCATGAACATGTTGTGAATTGTGGGACTTCATCAACAACTCATATCCAGCTTTAACCGAGTATTCATCGTCAACTCCCATACCCCAGCCAACAGAGTCTTCTCCTGTTAAACTCATGATCCCTACGGGCAGCAAGCTATTCAACTCATTAATCTCCTGTAAACTCGCGGCTGCTGCTAGTGAATTGCCAAAATCAAGTGTCCAAGATGCATCATTTGAACTGTAACAGCAAAACTCCCTAACCCTACCCCATTTATTACTTGATGCTTCCCAAAGCTCAGGAAACTTGACAGCTAAAGAAATGTTGCCACACCACTTTGACAACCAAAACAGTGTATTATTCCGGTCTGCAACCTCGTGTTTCAGCTGCTGCACGAAACCATCTTCCCCAAACATCTGCCACACCATAAACAGATCCCTCCACCACAACGATGGCCTGCAATTATACTCCGGCATAACTCCACAATAAAAAATAATAATATGATCATAATATCTTGCCTCAACTACTCCCTGCCATAACCTGTGTTTCAAAGATAATAGTTTCCATAAACATTTTGCCATTAATGCCACATTGAGCCATTTGACATTTTTTATGCCCAAACCCCCTTCCTCTTTCGGTTTACACACCTCCTTCCACCTTACCCACGATACTCCTTTAGAAATAGCAGATCCTCTCCACAGAAATCGTCGTTGAATACCTATTATAATCCTTACTACTTTACACGACATCAAACAAACAGACATATAATGCAAAGGTAAGTTAGTCAAAACAGAATTTATTAAAGTAAACCGGGCTGCCATCGACAAAAACCTTCCTTTTCATGTTGACAGACGAGCCTCAATTCTCTGTATCATAGGTTTCCAGAAAGAAATAACCCTATGATTACCACCAACAAACACACCCAGAAATTTGAAAGGGAATTTGTCAATTTTGACACCAAGAAAACATTCTGCTGCCCTTAGAAAGTCTTCCTCCAAACCAATGCCATACAAGGAGCTTTTACTATAATTTATTTGTAATCCCGACACCAATTGAAAACCTTTCAACAGAGCCTTTAGAGTCCATAGATTAGCCCAAGAACCGTCGCCCACTAAAATCGTGTCATCAGCATATTGTAATAGTTCATACGAGACACCAGAATTTAGTTTTATACCGTTGAAGGCATTCACCTGGGTAGCTCTCTTCACTAAAACCGCCAGACCTTCCGCAACTAACACAAAGACGAAAGGGGATAACGGATCTCCTTGTCACAAACCACGCGATACCTTAAAATCACGGGTTGGACTACCATTAACCATGATTGACATAAAGTTATGCATAACAGTTCCCTCAATCCACCGCATATATTTACTTCCAAAACCCATGTAACTCTTAATGTCTTTTAAATAACTCCATTCCACTCTGTCATAGGCCAGTGCAAAATCAACTTTTATCATTAGAGCCTTAGATTTACTTCTTTTAGCAAAATCAATCAATTCATTTAACATAACAACTCCATCCAATATGCTCCGCCCTTCAATAAACGTCGTTTGCGTGTTGGAAACTAATCTGTCCATTACTTTCTTAATTCTACCTGCCAACAACTTTGCAACAACTTTATAAACTGAACCAATCAAACATATGGGTCGGAAGTCTTTCATACCACTCGGGTCATCATTCTTCGGTATCAGTGCTATAAAGGAGGACGTGAAAACCTTTGGAAGAACTCCATTCTCAAAGAAATCTAAAATGCATAATGAAATGTGTTACTCTTATTCAAAAAACTGATTTTAGATTGTCATGTCTCTAAAATTTCACTTACTTTACAAAATTCACATTTAGCCCTTACGAAAACCTCATTGATCCCTAGCGAAATTTATCATCTCCATTAACGACGAGAGCACCAAACATGTATAATCTCCAACTCGTTCACCATCATATCATGTCCATTTATTCACCATCGTATCTTCTCATACTCGTTCTTCAACAAATAATGTTGTACTCCATCGTATCTTTTCAAATTCATACGAAGCAAAGAAAGATGAAGAATGAACTCAAAGAAGGAACTCGAACGATACTTGCAAGAAGACAACTTAAATAATATTCAGTTCTTTGACTTCTGATACATAAAATATCTCAACTATGCAAGTAACAATAATGTTGTTGAGATATGTTAGATTTAATGTTGTTGTTGTTGTTGCTGCTGGAGCTAAGATCCTAAACCCTAAAGATTTATCTGTTGTTGTTGTTTTGAAAGTCATTCTCTTTACAAGTTCTCTTTTATGATAATTTTAGTTGTTGAGATTGATATTGAATTTTTTCTGTTGTTGAGATTGATATTGAAGATTGTATCTTGTTGTTTTATTTAATTAATTGAAATATTTATTTTTGTTGTTGTTATTGAGATTGGAGGTTTAGTGTTGTTAATGCTTTTGAGATTAAAGAAAAACACATCCATTGAACCAATGTACTCTAACATACAAAAATCTTTTCCAATTTGTTACATATTTAGGTTTCTTGGAATTTGTTTTGGAACCCTATATTGATTATATAAGTTGTTATAAATTGGTTGTACAAAATCTCACTAGACATACAAAATGGGAAAGATTGATTGAAAATTTATTGAACCTAATATATAACTTGGTTTGAGAATAAATAAGTTGATTTAAGTTTAAGTATTATATTTGATATGATTTTCATAATAATGTTGTTAGGTTTGTTGAGATATGTTAGGTTTAATGTTGTTGTTGTTGTTATTTAGAGTCTGAGGTTTAATGTTGTTGTTAAGCAGGCAACCCTGGCTTGAAGACACTCCATAGCCAAGATATAACATTTTTCCGAAGAATTCTAAGTAAGGGGAACTATCACTACAAGAAATTATCCATTTTACAACACATGAATTGGGACTCTTGTATTAAAACTGTCATTATTTCATATCTGCGACGGTTACCACAACTGTTAGTAGCAACTGCCGCTGTCTTTTCAAAACAAATTGAAAGCCCTTTTCTAAAAAAAGGCCCACGACAGTTAAGGATCCACCATAAATATTGTGTCACAACTGTGCATATTGAACCACTGCATCTTCAAGACTCTTCCTTAACCGCCTCTACTCGGATTTCTTGACGAGATTATGAACCGCCGCCGCACTTGCAAGCTTATGATTTTCACTATCCCGCCTTTTCCTTTTCATTTTCACTCAAAATTGTTTCATAGGAATTCTTTCCCCAAATAATGGTTCAGTGAAACCCTCGCTTCCCCCATATTTTCCCACAATTATGTCCCACAAAATGCAATCCCTCACAAAACCCTTACCCTTTCTCCATCTCTCAAATATTTTGCTGAATGGCTTCCTTCTAATCGCAAATCTTAAAATTTTTCTACTGTTGAATAGTTTGATAATATTTGCTTTGATTTGGTAATTTAGGTTTTATTCATTTAAACCACCACATAATTATTGGTTTTTTGTTTTAATTTGTGGGAGAAGGCCTGTTGATCATAAAATGAATTTTGTGTAGAAGATACAATGCGCTTCAAACACAATAGAAGAAACTGTTGATATCCAACAAGCTTGGGTATTAGAACTGCTAGAATGGACTCAAAAGGCGCCACCTTGTACTTTACAGCCCTTAAATTTCAATTTTTTTTACTTGGACTACTCGTTTTTATTTATTACATTTTATGTGTTTTTTCAGAAATATGAACGAGGAAGCTAAATAGACGATAAACTATCTATTTTTCATTTAGATTTTCCATAAGATACATTGTCTATTATATGGTTTGGCTTGTAATCTAGTCCATTGATTTTGTTTCTAGTTGTTTCCTTGGAGCGTTCACTTGCCGCAGGTGTTCATAGCAAAAGAGTCTCAAAGTATAGTCTCAATTTTAGATTAAAGTGGTAAGATTATATTGATACTTGAAGAATATGCTGCTATAAGAAGGAAGTTTAAAGAACCAGAATATTTGATTGAGTGGGCAAAATTAACTGCACTGGATCATGTTGAAGCAATCGACACTATAAAAAATGAAGTTGAAAAAAGATTGAAGCTAAATTTAAAGCAATTGAAGAAATAAAAGAAGCAACATATTTGATTGATTTGAATTTATATGATGTTCTTGTTACTATTGTCACTTGCAGTTAGATCTGGTCTTGTGGTGTCTTTAGTGGCATTGCAGAATGGTATGTGAAGATTTAAATTTATTTTAAAGTTAAGAGTTTTACATTCACAGTTTTACACTGGTCCTACCATGTCTTTGTTTTATTCCAGTGTATCTACAATTGATGGAGATACATGTATTCATATTGTGGTAAGCTTTAGTGCAGTTTTATGCTTACTATCCTTTCCTACAGTAGCGTATAATTTTATGCCATTTGGAATCTTACAGAATAAAACTAATTTGATGATGAGGGGTGACTGGTGTCAAAAACTCAGCTAAACTTTTTAAAATGTTTAGATTATGAGAGGTAACTCTTCTTACAATATATGAGATGTATTCTCTGTTGCGCAAGAAGAGATATTATCTTCTTACTACTATAATCTATGTAGATTTCTTGCAATGCCACATGTTCTGATTAGAACGAAGTTGTTCCATCCCATAGTTGTGATGTTAAAGGTGCTTCACAAGAGATGGATTTGAATATTCTGGTAGATTTCAAGGTTCGCAAGGGTGTTATTTTTGGGTTCTTTGAATGTCCTTAATTACATTTGGAACACATCATCAATTTTCTTTGACGTGTTTGGATTGAGTTTGAGTAAGTTTGCAATTTGATATATTGTTAAACATATAAGTATTTGTAATTAAAGTTGAGTATTTTAAACATCAACAACCCATTTTATAAATTTGTGTATATTTTTCAAACACTGTAGGGTTCTTCAGTAGGTGAGATTGAAAATTCTACATTGTTTACAAAAAATGATCTTTTGTTTGTAGTGAGAAACAAAATACCCATCCTAAAAACAACACTACAAGAAAATTGGTAAGTTGCGACGGTTAATATAGGCAGATTACGGCGGTTTGAACCGCCACAATTTTCTAGTCGCAACGGTTTTGATTCTGTCACAAAAACGGGTGTCGCCAGGCAGTATCACGACGGTTTCTAAAACCATCACTCCAACTGTCGTTCTATGTTGCGAAGGGTAGGGAACTATCGTAAATTGAAACTTGCGGTGGTTAAAACCGCCATAAATAACTTTATTTTTGTTATCCAAAGATAAAAATCGTAGGTATTTCCACAAGTAAATCCGCAGGTAATTCTGCACTTAATATATTTCTAAAATAAATAAAAAATTAAATGAACTTTTAGCACACAGTATTCCATAAAATAAACCTATGTTAAAGAAACAACAAAGAACTTACATACATGAAATTCAAATGAACTTTTAGCACACATCATTGTTTTAATTTACAAAAATAATCCATACGAATAATGCCAAAGAAGATTAACTAAAACCTTGTCAGAGAATTTATACATGGGATTTTACTATGGGTGAATCTGATGTTTCTGCCTGATACATCTTCCAAAATTATATAGTAACAACCATCAAAATAGATGCTACGACAAAAATAAAATAAAAAACATATCTAAAGTAAAAACAGTTTCTAATATTCCTCTCTTTCATCTTCATCAGTACATGAACTTCAAAAATTTGTCTTTCAATTCACATCTTCTCTTATAATTATTTAACCATAATTTTCAGCATTTTTATGTACTCTAATCAAGTTTGTTGACTTAGTGTTCTCCTCTGGGAAACTAATCAAGTTTTAAGTTACTTAATAATAACACATTATAAATATAAAAGCAGACATTAGTTTGAGAAGCATAAGCAAATACATATACTGAAAAACATTGACAAGTCATATTTATTTTGATTTTATGAGATCCTTCTCTCTAAGTTTTTCTTATGACCGCTGGTCTTCTTTCACTATTCCATTCCAGACCATTTTTTCTCTACCGGAATTATGTACCAAGTTCACTAATCTCAGTCTGTAGATTCGCTTTCGAACCTTGGTTCCCTTTCCCTTAGTTCTAGGGTTTAGTCTCTGTTTAGGTCTGTAAGGGTTTGGTTTAAAGTCCTAACCTTAGGGTTAGGGACCTTCCTCCCTTCGGATCTTTGTTCATAGTGCTTCTCCCTTCAATTTTGGTTAAGTGGTTCTAAGTTGTTCATCTTCTTCTAAGGTTGTTTGGTATGGTTTTTTCTCATTGTTTTCGCTTTTCACTTCGGCATCTATCAGTGTTGTAATCATGGCTGATAGTGCGCTCGCTGGCGACAAACAAGGGGTTTGGGAGGTGGCTGGCAAGAAGAGGGATCGTCGCTATATTACAGGACGAAGGTCTATCTGGAAGCACATCAATGGTAAAGGTATTGTTACTAATTTACGAGATGTGTCATCATTCTTTTTCACAGAGTTCCCAGATTTCTACGATGCAAAACATATGTCCATTGTATTGAAGGAGTTCGGTTTAGTATTAGAAGTGTTTATTCCCGGAAGATTAGATAAGCGGGGGAAAAGATTCAGATTTGGAAGATTCAAAAAGGTTGAAGACGAACATCTTTTCGCCATTAAATTGGATAATATTATCATTAATGGGAAGAAGATATTTGCCAATTTACCTAGATTTCAGAGAGAAACAATTGCAGTAGGAGGCGTTAGCGATAGGCAGATGGGAGGGCCTGCAAAGAAGTCATTTGGAGCTGCTCTTTTGAATCCTAAAACCAGTGGTATAGGTGTGGGTGGAGCTACGTATGCACAAAAGGTTAATGGGATTAGTGATTGGAAGAGGCGTAACCAGAACCAAGTTTTAATGGGGGACAAGCCTAATTTTACTCATCTGAGTTACAGTGTTAGTGAGGAAGAAATGGAGAGATTCACTCAAGCATTCGTGGGAACTCTGGTAAGCCCTGGGTCTATAATTGATGTCAAAGATGCATTTCAGATGGAGGGATACTTTAATATCAAAGTTACTCCTTTGGGGTCTCATCTTTGCCTAATTGAAGAAGAGAACCAGGGTGACATTAAAAAAATGGTGGTTGAAGATAAAGAGTGGATTTGTAAGTGGTTCTCCGACGTCCATCCTTGGTCCCCCTCTGACGTTGACCAGGAAAGGCTCACATGGGTGAAGATATTCGGGCTACCGTGCCATGTCTGGAGAGAAATTATTTTTAAGTTTCTAGCTGCTACTATTGGAGTGTTTGTCAAAACGGATGAAGATACACAGAAATAGACTAGACTGGATGTTGCGGGAATCCTGATTTGGACGAAGTTTGCGATGAATCTTAACGAAGTCGTTACAGTTGAAGTTAATGATATCTCTTATCGAATCAAAATTATTGAGGATTCATTTGGGCCATTTATGAAGGATTACTGTCATATGAAAAAGATTAGATTTGAAGAGGATAGTTCCGAAGAAATTGTCTCATCTTCAGAGGAGGATGATGGGTTCTTGGATGATTCCAACTCTGCATGTTTTCAGTCTAGGGATCCTGAACCTAACCTTGAAGACGGTGCTACTGGTGGGCCAACTCGTAGTGAAAGTTTGACAGTGCGTGAGGAAGTGGCTGGGTTACAAGGGTTTGTGGGATCGGGCGGAAGTGTTTGTAGCAGGTTTGGACGGGATATTTGAGAAAAGAAACATGATTCTCGTCTAACTTGTCAGGATAGGGATCCTTCATTTCTTGAGTCAGTTGATACAGATGGTTGTAGTGTCAGCAGGAGTTCCAACCAAGATCATGTGCCTTGTAGTTTAGATATCCTAAATAGAAATTTAGGGCCTGTTGATTCTGCGAATGGTAGGGAGCTTGGAACCAATACTAGTCCAAACAGCCCATTTGTTGTTGAGACTTTAAAACATACTCATGTACCAATTGGAGGCGACACAAAATCTTTGGGAGCAGATTCGATTTCGAAGGTTATTCGTAATAAGAAGAAGATGTTGATTGAGGATATTTACCATAAAATTAAGATACCTTTCAAGCCCTCTTATTACGCATCTTTACTACAAGAAGAGAGTTCCCACTTTAAAGGAATGTCCTCACTATGTCGTTCAGGTAATAAAGAAGGTGCAGAAGCTGATCTAGATTCTCCCCCTGTTCATAACGCTTCTTCTTCAATAGGTAATTCTATTGGAGATTCTGGTTTTTTGCATAGTAATTCTAGGATAAAGAAGAAACTGGAAAATCTGCCTGCTAGAGTCTGGGGTTCAATTAGAAATCTGGGCATTGAGGCGGAAGAAGATGACGAAGTGTTCGAGTCCATTCTACGTAACCTGGAAGATGAAGACAGGAAATCCAAGAAGTGTAAGAAGGTGGCAGCTAAGGGTCATTTATGAATATTGTTTCATACAATATTAGAGGGTGTGGGGGTGGCTTAAAGAGAAAAAGAATCAGCAGTAGTATCATGAAAGGAGGTGGGGAGGTCTGTTTTATCCAGGAAACTAAGTGTTCAATTATGACATACGAGTTGGTATATAGCATTTGGGGCAATAGCAACTGTCATTGGTCGGCATCATGTTCTGTTGGATTAGCAGGAGGGGTGATTACTATTTGGAAAGTAGGAATTTTCAAGCCTATTTGTAGCTTCAGTGGGAAAGGATATCTTGGTGTTCAGGTTGATTGGAATGATAAAAACGTATATCTTCTAAATGTCTATTCTCCTTGCAGTATTAAAGAGAAAAGAGAACTTTGGTCCAAGATTTTAGATTTAAAAGACAAAGCGGAGCCCGGGGAATGGATAATAGGAGGAGATTTTAATGCTATTAAAAATCCTAGTGACAACTTGGCTGCACGAGTCACAAGCGGAGATACATGGCTGAATTCGCAGAGTTTATAAGTATGAGTGGGTGCGTGGATCCTCCTGTTTCTGGTTGCAAGTTCTCGTGGTTTAAACCAAGAGGCAAGTCGTGCTGCCGTCTTGATAGAATCCTGGTGTCCCCCGGAATTTTAAATGAGTGAAATTCAGTCAACCAGAAGATTGGGGGGCGTGATATTTCAGATCACAGACCCGTCTGGCTCTGTGCTAATAATTTAAATTGGGGCCCTAAACCCTTTAAAGTCTTGTCGTGCTGGTTTGATCACCCAAGCTTCATGTCCTTCGTGAAAAATCAGTGGGAAGCTAGTGTTGTGACTGGGAAGGCTTCGCTCATTCTGTCTAGAAAACATCAAGTCCTGCGGGAGAAATTGAGATGGTGGAACGTAAACATTTTCGGCTGGATCGACACAAAAATTAAGACGGATGTAGGCGTTATTAACGACGTGGAAGATCTTTTTGAGATTAAGAAATAGCAGATTTCCACACAGGACTTATTTATGAGGAATGAAGCTGAAGATAACCTATGGAAAAATTTGAGGATTAAGGAAAGCATCCTTAGGCAGAAGTCTCGCTCAAAATGGATACAAGATGGGGATTTCAATACAAAATATTTTCATACTGCCTTAAAAAGTAGAATTAACTTAAATTCGATATCTTCGGTTTCTGTTGATGATAGTTTGATCGAGGACGTGGCTGGGGTAAAAGCAGCTGTAAGAGAACATTTCATAAAGAGATTCAGTAGAAATCCAAGACATCTCCCTCATGTTGGTGGCATTGGCTTTAAATGTCTATCAATTCAAGACAGTGAGGCTCTTGAAAGAGATGTTGATTTGAATGAGATCAGATGTGCGGTTTTTGACTGTGCTGGTGACCGGAGTCCCGGCCCCGACGGATTTAGTTTTGAATTTTTCAAAAGGTGTTGGAATATCGTAGGGCAGGATTTTTCAAAATGTGTTCTAGAATACTTTGAGGGCGAGAAACTTCCTAAGATTCTCGCTTCTTCCTTTTTGGTACTCATTCCAAAAAACGACAGCTTAAAGACGTTAGATGATTACAGACCAATATCATTAGTTGGCTCTGTGTACAAAGTTGTGTCAAAAATCCTTGTAAATAGACTTAAAGGTTGTATTCGAAGTATCATCTCAAATTCTCAATCGGCATTTATTGAAGGGATGAATCTATTAGATGGTGTCATAGTGTTAAATGAAGTTCTAGACTTAGCTAAAAGATCCAAGAAAGAGTTAATGCTTCTTAAGGTAGATTTCTCTAAAGCCTACGATTGTGTGGAGTGGGACTATTTACGTGACGTTATGAAGATCATGGGTTTTGGAGAAAAATGGATGAGGTGGATGGATAATGGGGTTTTCAATTGCTACACTTCGGTTTTGGTGAACGGGAGTCCCACAAAGGATTTCAAAGTTTCGAGAGGACTTAGACAAGGAAACCCGTTGGCTCCGTTTCTTTTTACTATTGTTGCCAAGGGCCTTGCGGTGTTAATGGATAGAGCGGTGGAGAATGGTTCTTATTCTGGTTTCAAGGCTTCATTTAGTGTATCCTTACACCTTCTTCAGTACGCAGATGATTCAATGCTGGTGGGGGATGGTTCGTGGAAGAATATTTTGGCAATGAAGGCTATCCTGAAGGGTTTTCACCTCGTCTCTGGTCTCGAAATTAATTTCAATAAGTGTTCCTTGTTTGGAGTTAATCTGGATCATTCGTTTCTCTCGGCGGCGGAAAATTATTTATTTTGCAAAGTTTCAGCTTGTCCTATCAAATTTCTTGGTATCTCAGTTGGAGGTAACCATAGACTCCTCTGTTTCTGGAAACCATTGATCGACAAGGTGCGAGCCAGACTTATTTCTTGGAAAGGTCGGTTTGTTTCAATTGGAGGCAGAATCACTTTAATAAATTCAATTCTAGCAAATCTTCCTATTCACTATATGTCTTTTTATAAGTTACCAAGTCGAGTGATCCGTATTATTACTTCAATTCAAAAGAGATTCCTTTGGAATGGTTCTATGTTGAAAAAAGGAGTGTCTTGGGTTAGATGGAGTGTGGTTTGCAAAAGCAAAGAAGAGGGAGGACTCGGGGTCAAAGATTTAAAGCTTTTTAATTATGCTTTGATATTCAAATGGGTCTGGAAAATTGTTTTCTCGAAAGATTTTATTTGGCGGGAGATTATTATGAGTAGATATGCAAACCCGGCACAGGATCTCCACATTGGGCTGCTTCCTAAGTATGTTGTTCCTCCATCATTGTGGTGGAGAGTCTTATTCACCATTGCTGGATTTTGCAGCAATTATCTTCTTTCTGAATTGTTGTCTTACGAACTCGGTAACGGTGCAAATGTCCCACCTCGCTTCTTTATTCCCGGAGCATTGGAACAGGGATACAGATTCAAAGTCTTGGGTTGGTGAAAACGGATTTCACGAAGTCGGAATTTGGAGATGGAAGTTGAAGCTCCCTCAACAGAATTTTCCTGAAGCAGTTATTCATCAAGTTTATACTATGTTGAATGACATTGTGATGCTTGAAGGTGTTAAGGATAAGGTGGTTTGGACACATGAGATTTCTGGCTTGTTCTCGGTTTCTTCATTGTATAGTTTATTACAGAAGAATGAAGTCGCGTCCAATTGGAGCTGTGGGGAGTCTTTGAAAGCGACACTCAATTTGATTTGGGCAGCGCAAGTCCCTCTTAAAGTTAGTGTTTTTGGTTGGAGGATGATGCTCAATAATCTTCTGACTCGCAAGAACCTTTCACATAGAGGTATTATTACCGATAGTTACGAAATGGTTTGTCTTTTTTGCTTCTTAGAAGACGAAGTTTCTGAACATATTTTCTTCTCTTGTCACAAATCTATCTTGGTGTGGAAGTTTGTTTTTTAGTGGCTAGGAATCGAGGAATTCCTTCTAGGTGATATAATCAATCATTTTTCCTTCTAGATGGACGGTTGTGTGAAACAGAAGTTTACCGTCACGAACGCGGCTGGGCTGTGGCTATTGGTTAGTTGGGTTATTTGGATGTCTAGGAACAATATTATGTTTAGAGACGAATTTTGGGATCTCGATTCTATTACTAGTCGAGTCGTTTTGTTTTCTTGGTGGTGAATAGGAAAGAAGGGTAAAAATGCTCCTAATTGTAACTATTATATGTGGGTTAATGCCCCTTCTGATTTTTTGTAGGCCCCGATTTTAGTTAGCAGCCTTTTTGTATACGGTTGGGACACCCTTTTGTGTCCTTTAGTATAATATATTCTTGCTTATTAAAAAAAAAAGTTGTCTTGCCTCCTTATAGCTCTCAACAGAATCAACCAGTGTTTCCTCTATTGGCCTGCATTTCCAACCCAAACTTTGCAATTTCTCTGAGCTCAACATTTTGTAATCATCCACCTCAATATAGTTGCCAACAATGAAATTTATGTATATTATAGCATGTAACAATCAAATCTATACAATACCTATGAAGACCAGACACAGACACTAAACATAACACCACACACTGGCACTAATAATAATTTGAAATATGGAAACATTTAAGTAAACTACATGTGCTGGTATTGTGTCGTGTCAATGTCAGACACCAAAATCACCATCAACCTGAAGTGTCAGTGCTACATACATAACTATTAAGAATGGAACCACAAACACCTTGTCAAAGAAACTATTATCACTAAACTCACAACTACTGAATTACGCAACATTACTTTCAATTTCCTCCATGATTCTCACAAATCAACAATTTTTTACCAAAGTATTGATATCTCATAAGAACTAGAACATATAATCTCAACATTTGGATTTGTCTATAAAATAAGAAGCTGTCAACATTAAGATTTCTAGACTAGTGCATCAACCTTATAATTATATTTAGTATGATGCTTGGTTTAGAAGATGGAAATTTGAAGCTTACTTTATAGGATACTTGTAGTTTGGATATATGCTCTTCAATTTCTCTGCCAAATCTCACGTTGTGAAAGCGTGTGAAGTACATATATACCTCCCTTATGATTCTCATAAGCCAAAACTAATGCACTAACTATGTCACGTACGTCAACTATCCATCGTTGTTTATTCTCTAAAGAATCACTACCTTTATGTTCAAGACATATAAAAAAGAAAGTAGAATAACATGAAATATGATTTTAATATTTATATAAGTAGATACCTTTTAAAAGATTGATGAGAAACAGGCTACATGCATTGGTGGTTGACTGCAAAATTGGCCCCAAAACTAAACTAGGACAAATGCTCACCACGCGAAGCCCGGTTCTATTTGCAAAGTTCAGTGCCTGCTCTTCTGCCTCTGTCTTCACAAAGCAATACCAGTTCTAGATGATATGGAGTGTATGAGGTTATTTACATAACACGGGAACATTATTCGACGATGATTAAAACATAACATATTCTGCAATTGTAAGATACGAATAGAACAACATAAACAACTAAAAGGAGACATAGAACAAATGTAATAAAATCTCAGATACCTTAGTTTTTTTGCAATAGTCTTTGTCAGACCAAAAAGACTCATCAATCACTTTATCTTTTGGTACATTAGGGTTGATAACAACGGCGACAATAGATGAAACAAAGACGACGCGTTCTACATTAGCTTTAAGACACGCTTCAAGTACATTAGTTGTCCCCTTCACTGCAGGCTCAATCACTTCCACCTACAATATTAACTCAAAAATCATTTGAAGTCTTAAACGAAAAAAAATCTACAATGTCTAGCATTTTTTGGTTACCTCAGGATTAGAAACAACTGTTGATGGTACATGAAAAGCAACATGAAAAAGGAAAATATAGACCGTTTTTTTAGGGAGTAAATATCTTAGTTGGAGAGTAAAAACTATTAGAATTTCAAAGAGTTCATTGATCATCAGAATAAAGAAGCTAACATAAATTCCTTTAAGATCAATGTTTCTATGAGTCATATACAGAAGAGCAAGACAGGAACCAAAAGCATTAAAAGATTTAACTCCCAAACAAACATGCAAACATTATCTAACATTATCTAACATGTTTTATAACATTTTATCCAAGATAAGATCTAAACGAATAACATAGTGATATAAACATAATGTAATCATAATGACGGAGCAAGAATGATACCTTTAAAATTTTCCTCCCATACACCATAATTGTTTGTAAAAAGAAGATTCGGTCCAATAAGTCCAACTTTAGAACCTAACTTGCTAGATTCAACAGCTAGAGCAAGACCAGCAAGACCACAACCAATTACAACAAGATCCAGTATTCCATTACAACCTTTACTAGCTTATTACTTATTAGAGCTTATTCGATTTTCTAGCTTATTACTTATTAGATCTTAATTGAAAAGATTTAAATAGTAGCTAAAAATAATAGTTCAACCACTAATTTTAACAAATAATTCAAATTTAGTATGGTATCATATGATGATATTGCCATCACTAATCAGCCAAATTTCACTAAATTTAATCAAAATCTTATGAACTTTTATAATGGATCACAGCGAAGATTTGTATATAGAAGTTGTTGCGTGCAGAGTCACTTGTGAAGAATACAGCAGAACAAGTAACAAATAATCATCCGGCTTCCCCGAATCAGATAGGTGAATACGACGAAAGCTCAAGGTGAAGTGCTATTCAGTTGTACTCTCAGAAAAGGTTCATAAAGGTCTCCCTCAAGGCATTCGGTCCTGCAACATATGCACCTGCAAACACTACAAGATCTCAATATTCTAATAAAAATTTATAGCCTGATACTCTAAGCTTAGTATTCCAGAATGTAGGTAAAATTGGAGGTCATGTTTATTACCCGGCTGTTATAGTCATGAGTAAAATATACATTAATATTCTCAATAGCCATAATTGGTTCCATTTACAGGATCATAATCTGTCGAAGTCACATGTTCTAAAGCACTTGATGACTGAAATGCATAAACACGAGCATTGGTGAGATAAAAATTGCAGCCTTGGTTAATTGATCCTCCCATATGATCTTGTGCCACTGCCACAACAATATTTTCATCTTTAGCCATAAAACTCTGCATCAGGAAGATTGTGAGCAATTTAGATAAATACACAAGAGAAGGTTTCATGTCAAGCAAAATAAACCCCTTTATCTTCATGATACAAACTTGTTCAAAAAATTAACCTGATCAAACATTCAAATATGAACATCTGAGTAAACACAAAAACATCAAAATTGAAAGCTCAGAACAAGTAAACAAAAACTAACTCGTTCATAATCAAGTATCTTAACCCAAAGATGAATCTCAGATAAAAGTTATTGCACAACAATTGGACTTAATTCACTAATCTATCTAACGAAAAAATCCTGCAACATTGAAAAAAGTTAAAATCAATAATTATTAATTAGATATTGAAACATAACCATAATTCAAAAATGAATTGGAGACTATACCTTTGTTGGTCTTTACTAAAATTTAGAGAAATCTCCTCAATAGGGTTAGTACACACCTATATTAAGAGGGTTGCAGAGAGAGTTACAGCGAGAAAATGGATTTGCCACAAGAAGGGTTCCACATTAAGAGGGTTTCACAAGGGGAAGCAACGTCGGTATGGATTACGCAGTAAGAACCAAAATACACACAAAGATGAAGAAACTATAACAATTGTTTGAGTTGATGTTAGGCATTGAACAGTATATCGGAAGATGAATAATAGATTTTGCTAACAATGAATAAACCTAGGTATGATGGATTCGCAACACAGTTCAAAATGGCTATCATCCTCCTTTGTATATTGTAAGTGGACAATTGTCCCACCTCTTCACCTTCTTATGTGGTGTCCCAAAAAACAGCGAGAAAAAGGGTTTCACCATAACAAGGGTATCTCCATAACATGAGCTTCATACCGGGAAGCAAGGTCAGTATGGATTTTGCAGCAAGAACCAAAATCTACTCAAAGAAGAAGAAACCCTAACTACTATTTGAGTTGATAATAGGGATTGAACACTAAATTGTACAACTGAACTTCCAAGGAACTTCAATGTTTTGACACAAAGGATTGAACATTGAACCATAACAATTGTTGAATTGATTTTAGGTTTTTTTGATTACATAGGAGAGAGGTTGAGAATAGGGGAGGAACTTTTGGAAAAAATCTCATCCCTCTAATATTCGTGTTTCTAAGAATGGTTTATTTTTTAGGGAATTGAATATTATATTATTCTAAAATAAGGGGCTTTAACTCTAGTAATCACTTTTAAATGGTTTCTTATCTGAAGATTTATTTATTTGTGTCAAAAATTTTGAGACAGCTGAGATCAAGTGTCGCGACAAGTGTCAAAAATTGGAAATTAGGAAAGTTTTTACACAAGGGTCGCAATTTCTGTGTCGCAAAATGGTTCATTTCTTGTAGTGCAAGTCTTAAGTTCTTTTGGTGCCCCATGACTATGCATTTGTAGAGGTGACTTGCGTACTATGGTTATAGAAATGTTCCTCTCTTTGATCGATCTTTTGTATATGTTCAGATTATACCTTATGTTCGTGATGATTTCATGGTGTAAGTTCCTGGTTTTATGCTCATAATAATATCCGCTAAATGTTTGATAAAATGCTATTGAGAAACACACACTACATAACTGTCCTCTAATGTGTTGCTAATATGCTTTTTCATTGAATGTAATTATAAAAATAGGATTATTTCATCGTTGTCGGATGCTAATCATGTTGGTGCTGCAACGTATAGCTAATTCTAGCGGCAAGGTGAATAAATTTGTATTTGATATCTAGTAATAAATGCAATGTTAGGTAACTACCGATTTTCCAACACTGAGATTTACATGAGAACAATGTCTTATTGTTGTAACACTTCACTGTGGCAATAATCAAGTAAATTAATAGCTGCTAAAATGAAATTAGTTTTGTTTGGTATTTGGTTCTAATTGTCTCTGTCCATGCATTATTGTTGTATGATGTATGGATGAGTTTATATTTTAAAAAATAAAATAGTTGATTTAATGTTAGTTAAGGAAAATACATATGATTGTCTCTCACATATATATTTCATTTGAGCACTGATGACAAACTTTTATTGTTGAAGATTTTTCTATCACAATGCTATATGGTGGTTCCCTTAATTTTAGGTTGTTAGATGATTGTCTTAGCTTAATTTTGTATTTCAATTGCAGTTATTGATTTTATACTAACATTATCTTATGTTGCTTGGTTAAAATAACATGTAGGATGATTAGATTTTGTTAGGGGCAGAGAGAGTTGTATCCTTGATTAATTCAGGACATGCAGTTGGGACGTCTAAGGTAGTTGCTCAGGTAAGTTTCTATTTGACAAGAGAGATTTTAACCGGAGAAATGTTTTACCCGTGTAACTTATGTTTTTGCTTTAGAAGTTGAGATTATCGTTTTTCTTATTTTCAAAAGTTTTTAAGCTCAATTTTTAATTAATGACAGTGTCTTTTACTCTCAGATACTTTGCGGAAAAGGTTATTTGAAGCGTATGAAACCGAATACTTTTAACCTACAACATTGTGGAACAATTGGAAAATCTGTAGGCAAACTAAAAATGAACAATACAATGTCTGATTTCATCGTTTGTCATGCACATGATTATGTCCTTTATTTCAGGTATGTTTTGTTGTGGTTCCTAAAATGGAGTGGTATCTGCCTATTGAAATTTGAGCTAACCCATTGGTCAATGCAGAAAAAAATGAAGAGACTTAATTATTTATTTATTTTTCAAGAGACTTGTACCTATAAAAACTCTAAATAGTTTGAATGTGTTACTTAATTTCTTTAATCCTTAAATCCAAATATTTGGATCTGTTGGTGGTATTCTGTAGGTGGTATGTGATAAAATATACTGTTGCAGAATTTAGAGTAAGAAAATATTCATATTTTACTGAATTCACCACACATTATGTTTTCTCTTTTTTTCTTGCTTGCTTACAACTTAGCATTACAAAGCCTTTATATAGGCTTGAAGGAAACTGATAGAGACTACAATAAGTTGGTAATCAAGATGAGCACTCTTTGATTCTCTCAATCTTAATGACACAGCTATATCATAAATCTAAGTAAAGACAATAATTATAATGTGGTGATTTCAATTCTCTCATAATGCTTACTAAAGATAGTGGTGGTTACAACACATTAATTTTAACACTCCCCTTTAATGTGTTGTTCTCTAACTCTCATTACTTCTTTGTCATTTGGCTTTTCAACTAGCCACCATGTGTTGTTCTTCTCAATTGCATTTATTTCTTCTTGCATCGCGTTCCTCCAAACATCTTCTTTGATTGCTTCATCAAAAATTTTTGGTTCCACAACACAATAGTTGCACCTTGCATAAATATCACTCAAATCCTTCAATTTTATTGGAGTTGAGCTGGGAGATGATGAACTTGAAATTGGTGGACTTGGAGAGGATGAAGAACTTGGTGTACATGGGCTTGGTTGCTCATTTTCAGCTGCTGAATTTTGTTGTAATAAAATTGTAAGGATTGTTTTCTCCATTTTGTCTTCTTCCCAATTCCAAGAAGCCTTCTAATCAAATACAACATCCCGGCAAATGATCACCATTTTTGTCTTTAAGTTGTAAAGTCTATAGCCCTTTGACATGGAACTATAGCCAATAAAGACACATATTTCACTTGTTTCCTCCAGCTTTGTTCTCTTTTGTTTAGGAATTTAAGCATACAAAACACACCCAAAAATTTTAAGGCGGTTAACTGAAGGAGTTCTTCCACTCCATGCTTCAAATGGAGTCTTATTCCATACAGCCTTTGTTGGACATCTATTCAGCAAATACACAGCAATATTAACAGCCTCGGGCCTAAAGTTTTTAGGCAAACCTTTCTTAAGTAGCATAGACTTCGCCATCTCCATCACTGTTTGGTTCTTTCTTTCAGATACAACGTTTTGCTGAGGTGTATAGCCAACAGTGAGCTGTCTTTCAACACCTTCATCTTCACAAAATTTGTGAAATTCATTTGAGGTGTACTCCTTCCCCCTGTCACTTCTCAACATTTTTATAAACCTACCACTTTGTTTCTCAACAAAAGCTTTAAACTTCTTAAAAATTACAAAAACTTCAGAATTTTGTCTCATAAAATATACCCATATCATGCGGGTAAAATCATCAATAAACAAGATAAAGTACTTGTTTTTTCCATGAGGCAAAGTATTCATAGGGCCACACACATCTGTGTGTACAAGTTCCAACACTTATTTGGCTCTCCATACATCTTCCTTTGGAAATGGTTGGTGGTGCTGTTTTCCAAGCATACATCCTTCACACACACCAGATTTTTCTTCAATTATTGGCAGCACGTACACCATCTTCTTTTGATGAAGTAACTTGAGACTATTGTAGTTCAAGTACCCAAGTCACTTGTGCCACAAACAAGAGTCATTATCTTCTCTAGCCATCATGCTGACATTTTTCTCATAATTAAGAGAAAGTGGAAAGCTTCTATTGCTAGTCATTTTTACAACAGCAACACTTCTTCTCTTTGAATCAAAAATTCTGCACTCTTGATTCTCAAAATTTAGAGAATAGCCATACTCCAAAAGCTGTCCAATACTTAGCAAGTTCCCATCTAACTCTGGTACATAAAGAGTGTCATGAATGACTTTGCTTCCTTGCTTTATTGTAACTACAATGTTGCCTTTTCCTTTTACTTCAACTTGTTCTCCATTGCCCAATTTAACTTTTGAGGCAAGTGAAGAATCAATGTTGATCAAAGCTTCTTTCTTTTCGGTCATGTCATTGCTACAATCGCTATCCAAATACCACTAATTTTTATATTCTTGAAATGCTTTTTGACAAGCAAATAACAAATTACCTTCATTATTTTCTCCTTCTGCAAATGAAGCATGTTGTTGATTGGCAAAACGACAATCCTTTTGAATGTGCCCGAGTCTCTTGCAATTGTGACATTGTGGTTTTCCCTTGTCCCAGCAGTCCTTCTCTTCATGAGAGCTACTCTTACAAACTTTGCACCATTTATTTGATGCCCCTTTATTCCATCTTCCGCCATTCGCGCTTCTTCCTCTTCCTCGTGAGTTTCTTCCTCTGCCTCTGCCTCTTCCAAATCTGCCACCTCCAGAAGACTAACCTCTATTTTGTATTGGGGGCTTATTTTCACCAATCTTAGACTTAATGTTGAGTTTAGATTGAAAGGAACTCTCAACAAATTTTTTAGAGTACCGTAACAACCTTTGCTCATAGGATCTCAAAGACCGCATCAACCCTTGATCATATAAAGTTGATAGGTCCTTAGTCTCTTAACAGCCACCATAGGATCAAATTTTTCTGTCAAACTAATCAGAATTTTATCAACAATTTTGCAATCATCTATTGTATCTCCATGTGACTTCATTTGATTCACCAATTAAGAGAGTCTATTAAAGTATTCATTAAAACTCTCATTCACTTTCATTCTTTCATTTTCATTGTATCTCTTAAGAGATTGAAGTTTCACAATTCTCACCCTTGAGTATCCTTCAAACTCTTGTTGTAGAATATTCCATACTTCCTTTGATGTTTTCGCTCTCATAATCTTGGGGATAATGGATACAGAGACTGCTCTTTGAATCATCCTGAAAACTCCAACATCTGTGATCTTCTTCTTCTTCAATAATTGAAGTCGTTGACTTGATTCTTCAACCTTTTCTTTTGATTCTCCCGCCTCTGTTGGTGCTGGATCTTCATACCCGTTTTGGACGAACTCCAAGACATCCAAAGATATGAATAGAGTCTCTATTTTAACAGCCCAAAAATCATAATTCTCTCATTCAAACAAAAGAACTTTAACATTGTTATAAGTTCTGGAAGAGTTGCTTGTGGAAGCCATAATTTTTGTTGTTTTTCCTGCAGCTGCAAGGATCTGCAGCTCTGATACCACACTGTTGGTGATATTCTAGAGGTGGTATGTGATAAAATATACTGTTTCAAAATTTAGAGTAAGATAATATTTTTCGGTCACTTTTTTCACTGAACTTGCACTGGTGGAAGTTATACTTTAAATACCCCGATTTTATTGAATTCACCACACACTTTTTTTTCTTTTTTTTTCTTGTTTGCTTAAAACTTAGTATTACAAAGCCTTTATATAGGCTTGAAGGAAACTGATAGAGAATACAATAAGTTGGTAATCAAGATGAGCACTCTTTTGTTCTCTCAATCTTAATGATACAACTCTATCATAAATCTAAGTAAAGACAATAATTATAATGTGGTGATTCTAATTCTCTCATAATGCTTACTACAAATAGTGCTCGTTACATCACATTAATTTTAACAGGATCCCGCTATTAACCCTGACCAATATCTATCAGTGATATCAACATTAGATTTGACCCAATATTAAATAATACTGTAACAAGTCTCAAGGATTATTTTGCTAGCATTTATCTTACTATAAGTAACAAATATTTTTAACTTTGTTTTGGATCTTGGTTTAGACAGTAACTAGTTTTTTCAAATATAAATATGCACTTTCATATGATGCATAAATAAAATATTGAATATGTATCTTACCATTATGGCGATACATCATGCCTTGAAAAATACGGGATACTCTATGTTTATAAGATACCTATATAAAAAATATTAAAAAAATCTCTTTATATATTTAATAACATTATGGAAAATCTCTTTATATATTTAATGACATTATGGTTTAGCTTCTTTCTGGAGATACTCTTATTTTTTGGGTCATGACATTTTTTTGGAGATGCACTCTAACATATTAAATTTATAGGTTAGTTTGTTGTATGGTTTAGTTGTGCTTCTCAACAATCATTCTTTATCTAAGAAATGATATTACATGGTCATTATTTAGAATCATTAGTTTTTGTTTCTTTTCTTGGTTGTGGTTAATTGTGTTATTGTCAGTATTTGAAATCATTGCCTTGTAGCAAAATTACTTACATTTCATTTGAATATTATGTGGCTTGTGAAATTCAATTTTCAGTGATAAGGGAACGGTATACTCAGACATGAAATGTAGGATGGCAATAGCTGAAGATAGTGCTACTGTTGTGGAAGACAACCGCTACAGTAGCCTCAATATGTCGCATATTAAGGGTGTGGGTAAAACAAATGATGTGGCGTGTGGCTACTTTTCTAATATAACATTTTGTGATTAATGCAGCTTTAGGAAGTGTGCAACATTTTTCTTCCCTCTGGCTAAACTTTGAATTTGGGTTAACAAATATACCTTTTACATATCTGCATTGAATGTTTTGTAAGAGTCTGGTTCATTTGCATATAGGAGTTATTTCTCTGAGATTTTCTTGGGAGGAGGTTCATAATAAATTATTTTCATACTCTTATTTTGTTTTTAATCTCTGAATGAGGGTGTATGATGTACGTATCACTTATCCTTCAATGGTCTTTTCTTGATATATATGTGTTCTACAGATTAGTTTAGAATAGGAAGTTAACTGAGGGGCTTTTTTCATTCTCAATGAAATCATCCTCACTCACATTAAAAGATGTAAGTTAAACTACATAGTATATTGTAAAAAGCTTAAAATATGCAATAATTTTGGATCGTAATGCTTGACATAGTATGACAACCTTTTCTCTCTTATCATATGAAATATTTGCATTTGGTGCTAGATTTTGAATACTGTAATTGTTTTGTTATTAGAGTTGGAATAGAGTTAGAATTTATTTTTTGTTTTGTTTTTTATTTTGTTTTTTTTGATAAATAATGCTAAATAATGAGGGTATAAATTCTTTTTTTAAATATTCGCGATTTGCGGTGGTGCAACCCGCGACAATTTACCATCACAATCAACAATACAACAAAAATCAAAACGAAATTCCACGACGGTTGGTAACTGTTGCAATATTCAGGTTATGTCAGTTCTCTAACCGCCATGAAAGAGAACAATTGTTGGTGTGACGGTTTTGACAATCGTCGCAATACTGTTTCGCGACACACGTTTCCGGGTCGGAGATGCAATCGTCGTAACATGCAAATTGCGGCGGTTCTAACCGTCATAACATATAAAAATGAACCGTCACAATTTGGTAATTTTCTTGTATAAAGGATAGAGAGGGATGCTCACCCTCTTCCTTGTTCTTTCTATTTTCTCCATTAATGAGTTTCATGGATGTACAGACGATTTGTGCAAATTTTTTCTCTTAATTAGTGTAATATATGATAATTTCATGCTCTGTTGATTGTTGATTTTTATGTAAAATATGTATGCCTAATCTTATGTTTTGAATTCCATGAGTATGAATGATGATTTAGAGTTCAGATATGAGACATACTAATGTTTAAGCCTTAAAGTGGTAGTGTTGATGAGTTCTGAGTTGTTGATGAGTAAATGTTGAATTTGTGATGTTTAATGTGATAAAATGTTAAACTTGTGCTGTTTGATTCATATTTCTCATGTTTATGTTTATCTAAGTGTATTGGGGTGGTTGAGAATCAAATAGGAGATTTTTGGATCTATTCAATAGGGAGAAAAGCGCAGAAAATCGCAGATAGACATAGAAATGGATTAACCGTCTTCTTTTGTGCGTAACTTTAATTTTGTAAGTCCTTTTGAAGTGTTGTCAGTTGCGTTTGAAAGCTAACGCTATAATATTTCATTTGCGATGGGGAAATTCTGTCTAGGAGTGATACAACAATAGCAGTTCTCTAGTTTTTATACCAAAGGTGTAATCAAATTTTTGTTTTGCATTGGTCGTCTTATTTCAAGCGTAACTTAAGTTTCGTAAGTCCGTTTGAGGTGAAGTCAATTACGTTAGGAAGAGGGTTTAATGATCTTTTAAATTTGAGGTGAGTTTCATAATTTTATCATAAGTTTGTCACTTTTGGTGCTTTTTTGAAGTTAGACATTATGTTTGAGTGTTTTAACCGTGTGATTGATTGAGTTGAATCAAAAAGGTTGACTTTTGAGTACTTGTTGAGTTCGGTGACTGTTTGTTTCCTTTTGATAAGTTTAGAATCATATTTTTATTTGTTTAGAGTCATTTGACAGGTTTAGAGTTGGATTTGAAGGTATATGATACACTAGAGTTGAGTCTGGAGCCTTTTAACATTATAGAGCAGATTTTGAGTTATGTTTTTATTTGTTTAAGGTTGTCAAGCCAAAAGAGGTTGAATTTTGAGTTGTTGAACAATTTAGAGTAAGGTTATTAAGTTTTTATATTTAAATACTATCGCATGTTTAGAGTTGTGTTTATGAGTAGTCAGTTAAGGTTATAATATTGTTGCGGTGAAAATCGGATAACAAGCTATTAATTAACTTGCATCATATTTATTTTACAACCGACTTTGATTTATCCAAAGGAAAGGTTCAAGATCGTTAGAAAAACCTAACGGGGGAAGATCTAAGGTTCGGGGGTTGGTTACGCCTATGGAAGGTATTAGCACCCTAAACGTCCGTAGTACTCTACGGGAGCCTCTTGTTAATGTTATCTCACTCGCTTGCTAAGGGTACTATGCTAAAGGTTGAAACCCTAGGGGTTAATTTCTAAGTATACTCGACAAAGCATCGCACTTTGTGCCTACGTATCCTCGGGAGTAGAATCAGAGTATGCGTAGTTCTACTTCTACTGAACTATTGACTATGGCCAATATTCAGAGGGGAAATGAGTACAAGCTCATTGTAGAGTTCAAGAACTCCCTAGATCAAGTTAAAATGGTCCTATGTTATGTTTTAGTCAGTAGGGAAAGTGATAATTCATTAGGATGAATATCACTAAGAGTTTAAGAACTCTCTCCTAAAGCTAGTTGTGATTTCTATGGCTCTAATGAGGCCAAGAAATAAAGTTTTCTCCTAAGAGGTTACTTAGGTTAAGGTGGGAGGTCAATGACTTATTGAGTCAACATATTTCACCTTCCTTTGGAGTGGGGGGAAAGATAATAGTTGAAATGCTAAGATCAAGAGATTATAATGCAAATACGATGATACAATAATACATGAATAAGATAAGATAAAAATCATGATATCAATGCAAAGTGAAAATTACATATGAGATGCAACAAAGATAAAAATAGTCTCGTCTTAATCAAGATTTAATCGAGAACTCGATAATCAATGATTCTTGACTTTCATCGACTAAATAGGTGAATAAAATTTAAATGAAGAGAAAGTGGTCTCGTGTTGATCAAAGTCTTGTCAACTCAATGAAATCAACCAAACCATGAGGTTTGTTATGTCATCGACCAAACTAAAGAAGGCGGAATCGAAATGAAAAATAAAATCGGTCTCGTCTAAATTAAGAATTAATCGAGAAATCGATAATCTTAATATTTGACTTCATTGACCAACAAAAATAAATAAACAGTAGCCTCACATTTATCAAGACTTTATTGATGTGTACCGTCATTGGCCTAAATAAAGATTATGAAATAAAAATAAGGTTGATCTCGTCTTAATCAAGATTTAAATCGGGAACTCGATAATCTTAACATTTGACTTTCATCGACCAAAATAGAATCGGAATAAAAATAAAAGATTGGTCTCGTCTAAATCAAGATTTAATCGATAAATCGATAATCTTGGATTTTTGACTTTCATCGACCAAAATAGAAAAATGAAATATCAAGTTGGTCTCGTTTAAATCAAGATTTAATCGACAAATCGATAATCTTAGATTTTTTAACTTTCATCGACCAAAATAAAATCGGAATGAAAATAAAACAAGTCTCGTCTAAATCAAGATTTAATCGATAAATCGATAATCTTGGATTTTAACTTTCATTGACCAAAAAGATAAAAAATGGCCTCACATTAATCAAAACTTATTGATTTAAAAATAACCAACAAAGTTAAGATTTATGTAATGTCATTAGCCCATAAATGAATGGAAAATCATAAATCAAACACAAAATTCTTTTACCAAGAAACTTAAACAAAAAAAACACATTGGAAATCCCTTTTATTAAGATAACACATAGAAATGGAATTAATTAATTAAAAAAACGCAAATAAGAACTTAGCAATTTAAATTAGAAAACATTTTGAAACCAATTGAAATCATTTGGGCTTTAAGAAAGTCCATCTTCCACTAAAAGACCCACACCGGTGGGATAGAGGGAAGGGTGGCGCTGATTTTTGAAGGGTGTGTAAAATGATAAAGGAGGATCATATGGGCTTGAAGCCCATCACCTCACACGGTCAAAAAAATAACAAAAAAAGGTGGATAAGAGAAACAAAAAGAGAGTGGATAAAAAGGGGAACAAGGGCCTATCACGAATCAAACATCAGATTCTTTGAAGACCAAATCACGGTTCCAAACAAAACAACACGCATCAGCCTTCAACCTTAAGACTCAAAGAAACAATCCACAGAGATAACGTGACAACATCATCGATTATTCCAAAAGAAGTTTCAAAGAGAGAGGTTCCATGAAGATCTAAGCGAAACGGATCCGACCTCCTTGTGTACGAGCACGATTTCGTTTTCGACCTCGTTCGCAATTCACCTAGGTGCGTTTGATTCCGTTTTGTTTTATGTTCGAAATCTCTTCTCCATCTCTACTACTCTCTGTTTCGATTTGAATGGGTTGTTGATTTTGGTGTATTTTGGGTTGGGTTTTGACTGAAATAGGTTGAAGGAAGAAGATGACGAGTTGTGGAAGTTTTGGTTGTGAAAACGAAGAACAGGGTTGAAGGTTGTCAAATGGTGAAAGGTTGAGGGGGTTTCCGATTTGGGGTCCGAAAAGGAGAAAAGAGTTTCTGGGTTGTTGGATCGATGTTGAAGGGAAGAAGGTTCACGGATGGACGGTGATGGTTCGATTATGGTTTGTGAGTTTGGATGTTGTTAACGGGTTTGGTGAAGGTGGTCCGAGAACTCGTAGAAGGAGATTGAAAAGAAAAATGTTCTGAGGTTATGGTTTGTTGTTGTTGAAAGAGGTTGAGTGATTTGAGTTTTTTGTGTTTTCATTTTCTGAAGCAGGTTCGGCTCCCCCCCTCCACTTTTCGGTTCTCTCCTCCTTTTAAACAACAATTCTCACCTTCAAAATTTGAATTTGTTGTCGTTGTTGTATGGTCATTTTCAGGTTGTAGGAGGAGCAGGTCGAATGCACAGAGCTTCGTACGGTTGCTGCAGAAAATGGCATGGAGTGTAAACTTTGTTCCTTTTTTTTGTCTAATTTGTTGTAACGTGGGCCTCAGAAATGGGTTATGTATCAGTGAATTTGATTCTTTTTTTTTGAAGTTCTTCCTCTTCTTCTATGACTCACGAAGGAGACGACAAGTTGGTTGTTTCACTTCCTTGCCTAGCCACGTGGCACCCCTTCATTGGTTATTATGACAGAGTTAAAAAGTCAAAGCTATCTTGCATGATCCCTATTGGTCAATAGCTCTTGGATTTTAATCCAATTAATATCATGATTTTGCAACGTGAGGGTCCATGGGCAAACAAACGTTGTATTAATTAGCTCTTTGTATTATAAATGACAAGGTTTGGTATCTATTATTATAATTTAGAAAGAAATAATTTAAAACAATATAAGTGAATTTAGCTTTTAGGAAAATTGACATGCTTAAATGGAAATAAATTTAGACAAAATGATTAGAAATTGGTTATTAAAATAAAATTTGAAAAAGAAAAAAAAAAGGAATAAATGATATTTAGAAAAAAGATTAGATTTAGAAAATAAATACTTAGAACAATATTAGGGAATAATTACTTGATATTGGTTTAGAAATGATAACGATAATTGAGGATGAAAAATAAAAGCCAAAGAGAGGGTGGTGGAAATATCTGAGAGAATTGCTTGATCCCAATGCTCTGCCCACAACCCTAGTTAATCACTTCTTGTATCTCTTGAGAACAAGACTTAATTCACAGATAAAGCAAACAAAAACTGATAAAAAGGGTTAGCTGTGCAATATGATTGACCTAATATGACATGCAAGAGATGACATCTAAGGGTAAAAATTTGGGGTACAACAAATATGTTTGTAAAACATTGGCAGGTTATGAGTTAACTCATTAAAGGCTATGTAATTATGTGCTTACCTTTCCGATGAAAAATTGTGAATATTTATATAATTACATTAATTTGAGCTATAATTATATAACATTTTGAGTTGAGTAGTTCATAGAGGAACTACAGTGTTGGCCTTACATTGGCAAAGTTATGGATACATAGAGGAACCAGGTTCAAAAAGGAACCATTATTGAGTATGTACTTTGAATGTTTTTTGTTGAGTATGTGTTTTGAATGTTATTTGTTGATATTTGTGAGTTGACAAGTAAAGGGGGGATCAGTGACGAGCCGCTGATTCAAAAGGGGGGATCAGTGACGTTTATGAGTCGAAGGGGGACCATCACTGAGTGGACTAAGTCAATAACATATATTTGATGTCTAAATTGGTACAACTTTCATATGGAGTCAAGGAGTTGATGCATTACATACATACCTACATTGCGGTTAAGACATTATTGTAATGGGTCCATTGTTGTGATTGGTGATTGCTTAAATGATAATATCCTTTACTAATTATGCCCCGCTAACTTTATTGAATGTATTCTCACCACATGTTTGTTTTATTTGTGGCGTTCTATACTTTTGTAGTACAAATACTCAGGTAGATGAGCACCAGTTGCGGTTGAGATGGAGGATGACATTGAGACCTCTTCATTTATTTACTATTTTTTAAGTCTTTTATTTTTGGTGTCGCTCTGATATGTAACACTGAGGACGAGTTGCTTTGTTACATGTTATGTTTTTTGAAATGTCTGAGTTATTTCATTAAGTACTTATGTTGAGACAAAATATATATTTTCTTTGAAGATGCATGTTGATATGTGTAACACCGATGTTGAGAAAAAAATTACATGTTTTATTTTCATAAATCAATAACATCGAGTTTAGGGTGTTACATAGTTGGTATCAGAGCAAATCGGCCCATTCGGCATAGGTTTTCTGAATTTGTTTATTTGTGTGGCATACGACATGTGTGTGAACACTGTCTATGCTCGTTTTTCTTTCATAACCGCTTTCCAGCAATAACAGGATTGAAATAATTGATGGAGGAGCTTCTTCTTCTTTGAGATGTTTTAGGTGTGGAGGGTTAGTTCAGTGTGCCACTAATTACAAGAGTGTTGGTTTTAATGATGACGTTGTGTTGTTTCATGAACACAAAGAGTGTACATATTTGAGATTCATGTTCGTCAGTCAGGATGAGATTTCCTGGAGGGAAGATGTTTAGGCTGTAGCATACGTTTGGAGACAACTTAAGACTAGTGAGAGGAATTATCCTACCTATGATTTGGATTAGATAGTAGTATATTTTGTGTTTGTGTTTGAATTTTTCAACGATCATAAGAGTTTGAAGTATCTGTTTAATCAGAAGGAGTTGAATATGAGGGAGAGAATGTGGCTAGAGCTTTTGAAAGACTATGATTTTAGGTTGAGTTACCATCCTAGTAAAGAGAATGTGCTACCAGATGATTTGAATAGGAAGTCCTTGCATATGTCAGCACTTCTGCTTCAAGAATTAGAATTGATTAAGCAATTTAGAGATCTTAGCTTGGTGTGTGAGATAACACTGGGAAGTGTGAAGTTAGGGATGATGAAGTTGACTAGTAGTGTGTTGGAAGAGATCAAAGAAGTCTAGAAGTTGGACTTGGTTTTGATTTACTAGTTGGTGTTAATCAACCAAGGTAAAGAGGTAGAGTTCAGAGTAGATGATAATGAAGTTATGAGATTCTGAGACAAAGTTTGTGTGCTGGATTTGCTAGAGCTTAAGAAGATAATTATTGAGAAAGGCCACAGAAGTTGTTTGAGTATTCATCTCGGAGTTACTAAGATGTATCAAGATCTTAAGAAGATGTTTTGGTGTCTATGTATGAAGAACAATGTAGCCGAATTTTAATATTCTTACTTTACTTGTCAGAAGCAAAGATAGAGCATCATACGCTATATGGCTTGATGCAACCATAGAGTATACCTGAGTGGAAGTGGGATAGCATCTCTATGGATTCTGTGGTGGGTTTTCCGAAGACAGCAAGAGGAAGTGATTTAATTTGGATTATAGTGGATAGACTGACTATACTGGTGCATTTCACTCCAATAAAGATCAATTACCAATTGCAGAAGTCAACAGAGATTTAGAACAATGTGATTATAATGCTACATGGTATTTCGTTGAGCATTGTTTCAGATAGAGATTCAAGATTCATGTCGCTAAAAATGCATTGTGACGTGATTTTTCACATTGTGATGTGAATATCACGTAACTACAGATAATTTTTTTTTGTAGTAGAGCAATAACATATCTCTAATGTCTAAAGTAATACCACATGCATATGAATTCGAAGAAATGAAGCATCACATATATACTATACATTGCGATTTAGTCATTAGGACAATTCTAATTATGTACACAAATTAGTGGATTTTGTGATTATTTATGGTTAAGTGAATAAATGTGTATATTCAATAGTGATTTTTAAGTAAATTATACATTTATTATGTACCACCGCCAACATATGCACCAATATATTGTAGGATGAGTTTTGTTGTAAATAGTACATTGAACTAATATCCTAAAGAATATAGTAATTTAATTTCATTGTCTTGTTTAAAGAATAAAACATATTATTAAAAATATTTAAATATAATTTTTGTCGTATTATTTTTTTAATGTTTTAATTTCTCTATTTTAAAAATTAGAAACTCGACCTCCCTCTTTTAATAATGTTTTTGAGATTTTATTCTCTCATTCTATTTTCGAGATTTTTAATCCTTCATTTTAAAAACTGGAAAATCGACCTCTCCTTTTTAACTGATGATTTGATAATGCTTAAGTGGTTTAATTAAATTACAAGACATTTTTAATTTTTAATTTTAATAATAATATTAAATACTAAATTCGTAAATAAAACAAAAAGAAATAACATTAGAACATTTTATTCAAATATATGATTTATAAATTATTTTTTAATTTATTAATATTATAAATTATATTTCAGAAAATGAAAACATTTAAAATATCAAAAATATTATTTGTATGCATACATGTAAGATAAGATTAGAAAATAAGAAAACTATTATACACGAGGGATCCAAATTTTAAGATAGTCAAAATATATAGAGATCCCAATTACATTTAGGCTCTATTTAATCCGATATTTTTTGAATTTATAGCTTATGGTTTAGAGCATATAAGCTCATATGACAATAAAAAACCAGTTTGGTAATAGTTTTTTTAACACAAGTTTATAGCTTATTTTATTAATTTATAGCTTATTTTTCAAACTCTATTTTAAATAGCATTTTAACTTATAGTTTATCATTTTTTCTTTCACTTTTAACCTTATTATTTTAACTAAAACTTACCACAATCCTTTATAATTTATTATAATTTAAAATAAAATAATAATTATTAAATATCTTTTATTTCATTTTATTTTATCAACTAATTAAATCGCTAATTTTACCAAACACTTCAATTAACTTATCAGTTATAAGTCATCAACAGCTATTAATTATAAACTATAAATTATCAGCTAACTTATCAGTCAACCGCTATTTTTACCAAACATACTATTAAAATATTAAAATATGTTTGCATGAAAAATTAGATTAGGAAATAAGAAAACTATCATATGCCATGGTGGATGCAGGAATATTTTTAAGTGCTTACAAAAGACACAAATTTAAAATAAATAAAAATCCAAAAAAATCTAAAATATACAAAACAATGTTGTTTTGAACTATAATATATTTGTTTGCATTATGTATGCTCATTCTTCTAAGTAAACGATCAAAATACTCTAATGTATGAATATGTCAAAGGAATACGAATCTTATAAAAAAAAAACTAAAATAAACATGCACTTGAATTATCGTATAATTAAAGTATCACTTTGATAAAAATAAATATCCAGTCAACTTATGCTACAAATATAGTAAAGCCATTAAAAAAACAACAAAAAAAAAATATTAAACATATTTGCCCAAAAATCATAATAGAATACTTTTATAAATAGTGAATGTTTAAATTTGTATGTTAGATTTAGTAACATCACTTTCACAAGTAGTATCAATTTTCAAATCTAAAGAATCTGCCTGTTTTTCTATAGCAAAAGTAAGAGTTACCTATGGCAGCACTTAATAATACTATTTCTATTGTGTCAAATGCTTTTAAAGTTTACCTATAAATAGAACATCTATGATGCCACTTCATCAATACAAATACAATTCAAAACTAAAAGCACCCTCTTTCATTAAGCTTAGACTTCCATTGAACATAATGGATACAATACTCAAATCCTCTCTCACATTCCTCTCTTTTATTCTTCTTGTCTCCTTCTTTGTCTCTTTGGTTCCTTATGTATCAGAGGCTAGGCCATTGATTAGTCCTTCACAAGGCTATGAAGGTGTCATTGGAGAGGTGAATGGAGTTTTTAGGACACTGAAAGGAGCTGGTCCATCTCCTGGTGTTGGACACAGGATAAAAAATCTTCAAACTATTCAAGGGATGAAGCATTCTGGTCCAAGTTCTGGTGGTGTTGGGCACAAGCTTCAGAGTTTTGAAGGCCATAAGGTTAACACAGTTCAAGTTCTTGGTGTGACCAATCACTCTGGTCCTAGTCCTGGTAAAGGACACTAGTATAAAACCAACAACAACAACAAACATTCTTAAAGTTCCAAATGCTTTTGCTTTTATTTGCATAACATTAATTATATTGCTATGACCCCTTAAAAATACTTAGTATTATAGTCCATTTTGAAATTAATTTTATTAAAATAGCCCTTAAATACTTGTTACCTATACTGCAACTATTATTACTAATACTATTACTTCTTTATATAAAACCTTAACATAATAGGATAATGTCATTTATATAATACGTACTATTTATTTTTCTATTCAATGTAAAACTCTTATCTATTGTTCATATATAAAAAAATCGATTCTTATTGAAAACGTGAATCGATGTCGTCAAGAACAAATCAAAATATAATAATAATTGTGTTTTTTGAACAAAAACAAAAAACCTTATTAGATTTTACGAAAGAGAGAAAAATGAAGAAAAAGAATTAGGATTAATTATAACTCTTTTATATTATTCACATCCTCTATTAAAATTCAAAAATTATAAGTGAATATCAACAACCAAAACTCTATTTCAACAATCTGAGAGAAACAATATATTTATAAATTACTAAGCTAACATAAACAATAAGTTAACTTAAACAATTAGACTAATAAACTGGTCCAATTCAATATGTTTGAACACACTTTGACTACAAACATGCACAATTCTATCAAACCATAAAACTATCTCTAACGAGACTAGAATTCAGTCTAAATACCACGTGGAACATTTCAAATCTTACATTGAGTAAACATATAACTTAAAATATATATATATATATATATATATATATATATATATATATATATATATATATATATATATATATATATATATATATATATATATAAGTGAGACACCTCATTCTTTTTAAGTAGGTTGTTATAGTCTAAGAATGCATTATTTCAAATTCTAATAAGTTTTCAGCCATGGCCCCATCGTACAAATGATGCAAAGATGCAAACAATGAATGGTTCCAACGCAACATTTCTTTATCGTTTTTATTAAAGGTAAAATTAATCTGAAATACATAATTAATTGATTGTAATGAGAACAAAATGCTATATTACATTTTATATTTTGAACTATTAATTTTACTACGAAAGTAAAAGTGTAGAGATATCGATTACGTATCAAAAAAGCGAAACCGATATTCGACATTTTTATTCGAACTTTTAATTTCAAAGTACTGAAAGCATCTAGAAAGAGGGAAATCGATATCAATTTCACTATCTTGAAATTAAAAGCTCGAATAAAAGTATCAAATATCGGTTTTGCTATTTTGATACCTAATCGATATCTCTACGCTTTTATTTTCATAGTAAGACTAATAGTTAAAAATAGAAATTGCAATATAGCATTTTATTCTCATTACAATCAATTAATTAAGCATTTCATATGAATTTTACCGGTAAATGGTTCTAATTGTTTCGGGCCTTGAATAAATCTATTCAAGCATGGTGAAATAAGCACTTAAATAGCATATATTTGATGAACAATAATAAAAACAACAAAATAAATGAACCTGAAAATTATTTAAAAGTTGAATTCTTCCATAAAATAATTGCTCAGGACAGAGACTTTTGATTCAATACTGCAGCAGTAATGAAATAGCAATGCAGAAAATAAATGGTAGCAGCAACAACTTCTAAAAAACAGTAAAAACTTAAATTGCATAAAAACCTCAACGTAGAATCTTTATATTCTAAACTAGTGAATTTAATGCTCTAAATAAGTTTGGATGATTGTTTCAAGTCATTACAATGCTATTTATTAGAAAAAATTTCATTCTGAAAGTGGTGCAAAACGTCCAGAAATCGTGGAAATCATATGGGAACGTGGAGCAAGCATTTAAGAAAATGAAAATTGACACTAGGCGTCATGGTGTATGAAGGTCATCTTGTCATGGCGCTTTGAGTGAGAATCTTGATCGTGGGTCCATGACAGGCGTCTACATGGTTGACGACCTGTCCATCATTACCTTCAAACATGCACTCACTTTATCCTTTTGAATGAATGACAGGCAGGTGTTGAGGAGGCATGAAGGGTATCATTTCTTGATCTACCCATCATGACAATCTGAAACTTGTATATTTATGATGTTTTCTTCACTTTTCTCCATTTCTCTTTGTAGTTAATGTCGATTGATCAGTACTTCAAATAAAAAAGTACAAAACCACAATACTGCAATAAAATTATACAAAATGACACTAAAATAAGTAAAAATCGAGCTAAATACATAATAACACTAGTGCAAAATGACGAATATAATTTTAAAATTTATACCCATTATACTGAAAACATGTGTAAATAATAAATGTGGTGGCAAATTTGTAAATAAAATGTCATTTATAGTAGCAGTACGTGACAATATACACCCTATTTTTTTCTAAAAATGGTGTCAATTAAAAACATTATTATAATAAATTAAAATCATTAATATAATAATATATCTATTACTCCCGTTAAAAGAAAAATGAGTGTAAATTAAGATTGGCTGAAAAATAATTATTTAGTTTAATAATTCTAAATATTAACCTTAAACATATTAATAAACCACACTATATTTTATTAAGTGATATTTGAGTAAGTAATTAAATTAATGAGTGTAAATTTATTAATTAATATTTTGTAAATAAAATAATAACAAAACACATATCAATATCAAATTTAATTACGAATATCAATCAAACCCATTTCTCTTTTAACATCACACTACAAGAAAATTTTCATATACCATTGGTTTTAGTTACGGTCATAAAAACTGTTGGTATAGGTATCATTTATCAAGGACAATCAAAGCCGTTGATATATATATATATATATATATATATATATATATATATATATATTAAATTAAAATAATTAAATAATATAATGAGAGAGACTATCACAAAATCATTTTCCAAACACCTCACGAGAAACTTTATCTCTCACAAACCCTAAATTCGTCGATCTTCATTCATAATTCCTTCATCTTCAATTTCCTAGTGATTTTTTTATACTCATCGACTTTTGAATACAAATCCTCTCTCGATTTAATTCTAATCACTCAAACCCAACAACTTTTCGTTTTCCCTTTCCATTTATCAAATTTTGCGACCTCTGTTTTTTATTGTCTTCTCGCTTTCAGTAAGGAATTTTGGAATGAATTAGGTCTACGGTGTTTTATGTGGTCCTTTACATTAGTTATTTACGACCTTTATTTGGAAATCTACTCCTTTTGCCATGAATCGCGACTCTCTTTCCATGTAATCAATTCTTACTTCTGTTAATTTCAATTCATGGGTAAAGTTTTGGACTTTTGTTTAAATTATTGTGTTATGTCATTAGCTTTGACTTGCAACTAAATAAGTGTTAGAAATTTTTTATCATATTGTACTGTTTGTGATTTTTTCTTTGTAGTTTAATTGTGTTTAGTCATTATAAGAAGTTATCGAGCTTAAGGCTTTGATGGAGTTTTGGTTTTAATTGACTTTTTTCCAAGCAGCCATTCAAGTCATTTTTTTCCTTTTTTTTGTGCTTTGGTGAAAAACGTTTTATTGATGTTTTGTTGAGTTGTTTTGTGCATATTATGTTTCAAATCTTTTCTCTAGGCATATGATTTTGTATTTCTTGTTTGGAACTGATGTTTATTTGGTTGTAATGTGTCTTAGCAATGATAGTTAGTTTGCTTGTTTTGATGCTAACTTAGCTATGATAGAGTCAGCTTGCTTGTTTTGATGCTAACTTAGTATGATTGAGTGAGCCTGCTTGTTTTTTTTCTTGTACAGATGTGGTTATGAGATTTGAAGAATATGCAAATTATACAAGTCCTTACCCAATCCAATGCAAGTTTTTTCATTATTGTGGGCAACATTTAGAATTTTACCCTTCTTTCGGTTTGATTGGTTTGAGAAGTCACCCTTATTTTAGTTCCTTTGGTTCGTGATTTGAGACTCTTGTGAAGGTATCATAAAATATTTTATTTCATTTGCCTTGTTGCATTGATTGTGTGATGATCTTTTGTAATATGTCTTGCTTGGATATTTTTTTAGTAGTTGGAACAAGATTTATGTTATTAGCAAAAGTGGTCGTCTTTTTGTTTGAATAGTAAGGCTTTGTTTTAAAGTGGTGAAAAGTGGGGCTTTTGTAGTACTGTTTGACATATTTTGAGGGAGATAATTGAGTCCTCAATTTTTAAGTTATTCTCATCACTCATTAACTCATTTCCTTGCAGCAATAAAGTTAAGCAAAGGATGGGTTGGCATTGGTTTGGTAGTTTTCCGTCTATGTTAGGAACAAATGATTGGATATGAAGTGGCTAGTTATATTTTTCTTCTAGTGGTGTGTTTCTAGTGTTTATTATTTGCAATATTTCTGCAGAATGTCAGTTCTTGTTGAAATATGGAAGCTTCTTTCGCATTGTGGTCGAGTCTTTAGTCGTTGGTATTTCCCTTTATGTTGAATGCCATAAACTAATTTGATCTTATCATTGCAGTTTGGAGGTAAGGAATCTGGCTTTCATCATTTTATTCTTGTTTGGTTAAGAAGGTAATAGCAGGTGCCAAATGGAATTTGCCTATATCCAAATGCTTTGTACGAATGAACTGATAAATGATTTCTTTTTCCTTCCCAGTATGATAAAGAAATGGTTGTAGTTGCCAAGTTTAGACATCTTGAGAACGAGAGATGTAAAACTGACTAGTCTAATCCTTCTTTCTGCACACACTGATCTATTGGCCTGCAAAGCGGAATACTATCATCAATGTGGTGAATATCAGAAATATTCTAATTAACATTTGTGTAAGTTAAGGATATGATCTGGAGACTGAAGTGAGAGCGAGATAAAGTTGTCTTACATCAATCATTGTGTCCATTCATTTCTCTTTTCTTGTTTTTTTTAATTTTTGCTTATCATTTGTTGTTGTCTTCTAAATAGCATTTGCTTCATATAACAATAAAATCTTATTTGATGTTGTTTAGGGCCTTATCAAGATTTGTTGTTGGTTTCTATTACTATTGTATCAAGAAATATGACCAGTCCTGCCGATATTTCAGGTTTACATAACTCCTCAACATTATTCGATGAAAGCGATATTGAAGCATCTAATGTTTATTATTATTATTATTATTATTATTATTATTATTATTATTATTATTATTATAGTAGGAATTATGTTTGACTTCTTGAAATGCAGTATGCTAAAAATTACTTATATTTCACTTTATAAGGCTTTATGGCATTAGATAGTTTGTTATATTTTCAATTTGACACAGCTGTCCATTTTTTCATAAACAAAATTTTATGGCCACAATTGTGATCATAAACAATATTATTGAGGTTAATCACATGCCATTTACCAAGTTGTACGTATATGCAAAGAAAGCATGGTAATGGTTAATTGATATTGACCTTTGTGTGTTAAGAAATCAGTTTATCTATTAAAGACTCAAAATTGCTTGCTTAGTATAGCTTAGAAATTTTCTGCATGAGTTTGGATTATCAAGGGCTCTTTCTATACATATGTACCTGATTTCTTGTATAGCATCGTTATATAACTTATTGTATAGAATCGAATATTATAGGAACATTGATTAAATTGAGTTTGTAACTTATTTTATTTTATTTTCAATAGGTTACAAATGCTTTTAGTGTTTCAAACCAGCCAAATTTTCGAAGTCCATGCACCGATGAAGATGGAAGAGAGAAAGATTAGAAATCGTTTTCATCTTTTAGATATGTTTGTTTTTTTTTTGTTATAACATCTTTTAGAAAGGTGCAAATTTGCTTGATGATCCAAGTACCTTTTTTATAAGTGGCTAGAACAATATTTTGATGGCTGATTTTTCATTGACTGCGCAAATGCGGCTATAATTTCCAACTGTAGTGTATTTCGATCCATGGTAGATAGCTTTGATTTAATTTGTTATCTGCAAGCTTGTAATCACCTACGGTTCTCAATGATGATAGCTATAGTTGTATTTATTATTTGTCCAACAATTGTAGAAGTTTAGTAAGTTTTATCATGTCCTAGTTAAATGTTTGTCTTGGTTTGTTGATATATCTGATTTTTTTCCAAATATTATGAAGGAGATTTTTAGTTCTTGGCCTGAGGTTTTTAAGTTGTGCGACTCGTTAAACACCAGCCCTTTATATTTTGCCGCAGTTTAAGACCACCTGGATGTGGTAAATTCTATTTTGGACGTTGATGTCAGCTCCATGTTTATAGTTAGAAAAAATGGGTAAACTGTGCTATAGAATGCTGTTAGGTACGACGTAGATCAAATCGTGAAAGCACTTATTGCCCGTGATACATGAAATGTTTGTATTTAAGATAAAAAAGGTCAAACTGCTCATATGGCTGTCAAAGGAAAGAGTACATCAGTGGTGGAAGTGATATTACAAGGAGATCCAACTATATTGAATGAGTGCGATAAGAAGGGTAATATAGCTCTTCACATGGCTATGAGGAAAGGTCGGTCACAGGTTAAACTCAATCTCTTGAATGATACTCTCTTGATTTGTATTTTTGCTTCCTTTTACTAGAAAAATGGTTCTTTTGACATATATTGAGCCTTTTGTTAAGTTATTCAGCTGTGTATGTTATTGCCATTAATAAGCAACAAGAAATAACTTTGGATTTGGCAGATAAACTTCAATATGGACCTTCAGCTTTAGAAACCATGTTACTCCTTCACATTATATTGGTTCTGTCGTTCTAAATCGATTGCCCTGAAACTCATTTTCAAATTCCCCATTCGCTTTCGTTTGTCGTTCTCTTCCGTTTTATTAAATTCGTCTGTGTTCGTATCCGTTTTGATTTCGTTCTCTGTTTGCTTATATTTTGATTCAGTTTGCCATTTTAGTTTTGTTACAATGTAATCTTGTACAAATTAATTTATCTTTGAGTAGTTTGGTAGTATTTCTTTATTGCTGTAGATTTATTTAATTTCTTCCTATCTGAAAACATATTTTCTCTCAACGTATACTTGGGTTCAAGAGTGAGTTATAGCTTGGCTTGTATCTCACTAGTGGAGCAAGTATTTGATTTCTTATAAACACATAGTCTCCATATCATGTTTTGTGACCTACTTATTCCTCTATTTTATTTATGCGCAGACAAGATATGTGAAGCTTTAAAAATGTCCTATTGAATGGGGTTGGTACCAAGTTCTTTAATCATTTATGTTTGTTTCTCATAAGTATAACAGGTAATTGATTTTTTCAAGTTCATGTTTTCTTTGTGTTATATAGTCCATGATGTATACATTTAAAGATATTTTTTTTAGGATTTAATTTTGATTATGTTTTCAATGTTTTTATTATTTAATTTTTGTGACAATTCAAAATTCAATTTGGTTTGGTTTATATATTAGACACCTTTACAGTTTAAGCATCCAGAATTATATAGCAAGGGTATCCCTGAAATTGCAAAGATAAAACCATATGTTCCATGATAGAACAGGTAGAGTTCCCACAGGTCCTATGTTTGCATGCATACATGTTGGTACATGTATCAAGTTGTTGGAGGTCTCTTATTATGCCTTTCTTTCACATGGATAATGGATTCATGCTATGAGCTGTGAAAGGCTTAACTCAATTAGTTACATTTTATAACTTTTCATTGTCTCTAATTTACTCCTTAGACCGTTTTATGATTTTAGTATATCTATATATGTGTCTCTATAAATATGTTTTGTACATTTGAAATAAGACTAACTCCTAGTGTACTTATGCTAACGAAAATTAATATTCTCTTTTCCCCAAAAATTAAATGGAAAACTAGTTCACTGCAATGATTTGGCTGCCAGAATTTCTTGTAGTGGTTACAAGATTTGAATTTTCTACAATCATATCATTGATGATTCCGTTGACTGGTATTTAATGTAAATTAAGTTATTTTCTACTTTGATTTTTTGTGAAGAATTATAATGTTTCTTGATTCAGCGCATTGACATTAGAGAATTTACATTAGAGAAATGATTCTTGCTGCATCACTGATGGATGAGGCAAATAAGAGTATTGTGGTATGCATCTTTTTCTTGAAAATGTATTAATATTTAAATATTACCTTGACTGTTGTTTCTATTTTGACTATTGTTCCCCTGTTCTAAATACATGATTGAATCATATACAATGTATGGACCAAATCATGTTACATATGTGCTAAATACATGATTGACTATAATGTATATGAAGTGTTGTCGAGTAGCGGCTATAACTCTATAGCGTAACAGAATTTGAACAGATAGGTATTTTCCATGATCGACAACCCTGATTGAAGCAAGACTTGTTTAGAAGTCCATAATTTTTGAAGCTGTTCAATGTACATGTGATTAATGAAAACGAAAAAGTTAACATGGTTCGTTTGAGAATATACGCAAGTTAGAATTAATGTTAGATTTGTTTGGTCTTTTAGAGATGTGCAGGAAATCAGTTGGAAGGATTTTCCCAGACACAAATTAGCACATTGGCTGATGGATCTGGTGTTTTTTTGGCGCGTGTAGAACACAAAGACGGGAAAGAGTTGGTCGTTGGGATCGTTGAAATGGAGAGGATCTGGTGGATGGGCTGAAGCTCCGAAATATGCGAAGAAGGATTCGAAGAATTTTAAGCACAGAGTTAGCCCATGGGCTATTCATCAGCCCAGGTAGATTGGTGGCAAGTAGTTTTTTAAATAAAAAAGAAGAGTCGCTTGAGGCGTAGTATGAAAATAAGTAGATGTTGATTTCAGAGTTTTCTTGTAATTTCTCATTTTCGTTTTGTTTGTTGACTAATTCAGTTGTTTAGTATCAGTGTATTACAAATTCAAAAAATAGAATAAACATTTTCTTTTTTTTTCTTAATGCTTTGATTCATTTTTCTATTGTGATGTTATTTAGCAGTAAATTGTTTCGGTGTTATGAGGGGTTAGATCTCAATGCTTAGGATGAGAAACTTTAATAATAGAGTGATTAAAGGTTGTAAGTTTTATCCGAAGTTAAATGAATGGTTTAAGTTGGTTTTTATCGAAAAATTGGTTATGGTGTGGTGTGAATGTGAAATTAAGGATAAGGCCATGGAAAATTAGTTTCCTTGTGTGGAGACTTTGGCAAAATAGAATCCCAGCTAGAGATATTTTTACACCCTATTTAAAGAAAATAGGGTGTAAACTTGCCAATATGTATAGAGTAAACATTGTTAATTTTACACCCGATTTTTATCAAATGGAGAATAAATATGTTTAATTTAAATGCAACTATTTAAAAATTTACACCCGTTTTCTAAAAAATAGGTGTAATATTGTATATTTATACATCCGTTTTAATCAAAAAAGGTGTAATATACCATCTATAAACGTATACATGTAAATATTTACACCCAATTTCTATAAAACAGGGTGTAATATACCATCTATAAATGTATATGTGTAAACATTTACACCCAATTTCAACAAAAAATGGTGTAATATAACATCTATTTACACCCATTTTAAAACGGGTGTAAATTTGTCAGACATTTCTCACCTGTTGAATTCACACCCTCTAATAACGGGTGTTAAATGTTTAAAAAATGGGTGTAAATTACTCTTTTTGCACTAGTGTAAAAAAAATACATGTTATCTAACTCCTCCACACTTAGACAGTTGCTTGTCTTTATGCTACTTTGCTAGCATAATAAAAATGAAAATGATGCAAAAAAGTACAGGAGAAATATTTATGCATATAGCAGCGATAGTACTCATACGTGAACTCAAAATTAGGTCGGCTAAATGTAAATTCTTTGGGTACTTAAAGAACATTACAAGCATTGTAAGAACACGAACCATGCACTACAGACTAAAGACTCGCTTCTACGATACCAATTTAAATCATAGGGTCGCACGTTAGTTTCAATATCCTATTTCTTTTATCCTCTTTCTTTCAAGATAGTCATATTAAGGTGTGTGTATATATATATATATATATTGTGAGATATTGGATTGAACTCTAGTATGGTGAAGGGTAGCTTCTGGTTCGATAGGAATTAAGCATGAGGTCGAAGTTTGTTCGCATGTGTTCTGTCGGAGTAATGCGTGTTGTAGTCAAAATTTGTTCTAACATGCATTAGTCAATATTGCTAGGTTTGTTAGCATATTGAATTGGTCCTTGCTTGTAAGTCCAATTGTTTAAGTTAGCTTGTACCCTAAGTTAGCTTGTAAAGGGTTGTTAGAAAGTCCATTAGGTTAGTGTGTTAGTTTTTTTATAAATAGCATGCTAGTCTCTCATCTTGTATAAGGAAAAATAGGAAGATAAAATCCTAATTCAAGTGAGAGAGGTTATTTTGTTATTCTTGTATACTTGTAATCTTGTTTGAAAGAGAAAGGAAAGAATAGCAGTTTATAACCAAATTTGTGTGGCAAATCCTTATTAGGTTGAGAGAGGTTAATTGTTGGTATTCACTTGTAATCTTTGAACCCTTTTGAGAAAGTGAATAGTAAAACAGATTTAACCAATTCTCTATTTTTCTTCATCTTTTCTCTTCCTTTGTGAACCCTAATAGGGTTTCGTGTGTTTTTCAAGTTTTTCCTTCTTTTCTACCCTTGTGGGTTTCAAGAAACCAAATATACTTTGTTATTCCGGTATCGTTTTTCACAAAAATTGGTGCGGTGAGCATGGATCGAACACACGACCTTCGGATACCTTCAACAAAGTATCACATTGAAAAGTTCACTGGTGTGAATGATTTCGGTCTATGGCGCTTGAAGCTGAAAGCCTTAATGGTTCAACAGGGTTGTTTAGAAGCGTTGAAGGAAGCGGCAGCCATGAACGCTGTGTTAACGGAAACTAAAAAGACATTGCCTAGTTTCATGTTTTTCCACTGTATGTAATTGATAAAGCTGCATGAAGAAATCTAGTTTGTTCCTTGAAGTTATAGAGTTTGTTCCAAGGTGGAGATTAGTGAGATATTTGATCGAACTCTAGTATGGTCGAAGGGTAGCTTCTGGTTCGACAGGAATTAAGCATGAGGTCGAAGTTTGTTCGCATGTGTTCTGTCGGAGTAATGCGTGTTGTAGTTGAAGTTTGTTCTAACACGCATTAGTCAATATTGCTAGGTTTGTTAGCATATTGAATTGGGCCTTGCTTGTATGTCCATTTGTTTAAGTTAGCTTGTCCCCTAAGTTATCTGGTAATGGATAATTGTTAAAAAGCCCATTAGGTTAGTGTGTTAGTTTTCTTATAAATAGCATGCTAGTCTTTCATCTTGTATAAGGAAAAATAGGAAGATAAAATCCTAATTCAAGTGAGAGAGGTTATTTTGTTATTCTTGTATACTTGTAATCTTGTTTGAAAGAGAACTGAAAGAATAGCAGTTTATAACCAAATTTGTGTGGCAAATCCTTATTAGGTTGAGAGAGGTTAATTATTGGTATTCACTTGTAATCTTTGAACCCTATTGAGAAAGTGAATAGTAAAACAGATTAAAACAATTCTCTATTCTACTTCCTCTTTTCTCTTCCTTTGTGAACCCTAATAGAGTTTCATGTGTTTGTTCAAGTTTTTCCTTCTTTTTTACCCTTGTGGGTTTCTTGGGATTCAAGAAACCAAATATACTTTGTTATTCCGGTATCGTTTTTCACCAAAATTGGTGCGGTGAGCGTGGATCGAACACACGACCTTCGGATACCTTCAACAAAGTATGAGATTGAAAAGTTCACTGGTGTGAACGATTTCAGTCTATGGCGCTTGAAGTTGAAAGCCTTAATGGTTCAACAGGGTTGTTTAGAAGCGTTGAAGGAAGCGGCAGCCATGAACGCTGTGTTAACGGAAACTAAAAAGACATTGCCTAGTTTCATGTTTTTCCACTGTATGCAATTGATAAAGCTGCATGAAGAAATCTAGTTTGTTCCTTGATGTTATAGAGTTTGTTCCAAGGTGGAGATTAGTGAGATATTTGACCGAACTCTAGTATGGTCGAAGGGTAGCTTCTGGTTCGACAGGAATTAAGCATGAGGTCGAACTTTGTTCGCATGTGCTCTGTCGGAGTAATGCGTGTTGTAGTCAAAGTTTGTTCAAACACGCATTAGTCAATATTGCTAGGTTTGTTAGCATATTGAATTGGGCCTTGCTTGTACGTCCATTTGTTTAAGTTAGCTTGTCCCCTAAGTTATCTGGTAATGGATAATTGTTAAAAAGCCCATTAGGTTAGTGTGTTAGTTTTCTTATAAATAGCATGCTAGTCTCTCATCTTGTATTAGGAAAAATAGGAAGATAAAATCCTAATTCAAGTGAGAGAGGTTATTTTGTTATTCTTGTATACTTATAATCTTGTTTGAAAGAGAACTGAAAGAATAGCAGTTTATAACCAAATTTGTGTGGCAAATCCTTATTAGGTTGAGAGAGGTTAATTATTGGTATTCACTTGTAATCTTTGAACCCTATTGAGAAAGTGAATAGTAAAATAGATTAAAACAATTCTCTATTCTTCTTCCTCTTTTCTCTTCCTTTGTGAACCCTAATAGAGTTTTGTGTGTTTGTTCAAGTTTTTCCTTTTTTTTACCCTTGTGGGTTTCTTGGGATTCAAGAAACCAAATATACTTTGTTATTCCGGTATCATTTTTCACAATAAATTTGGATCTAACTCTATATCCCTGGATCAAATCAGGAGCTCCGATACCAGTTGTTAAAAAAAATAAACAAAGCATGGAGAAAAAAGGAGGAACACAAGAACATAACGTGAAAAATCCAAAATCGGAGAAAAAACCACGACCGTTGTCAAATGACAACCAGAGAATAATACTATGTGAAAATTGTTACAACACATAATATACCTGTAGCGCGGTTTTTGTGGTTTCGAATCACTATCGCTTTGGTACTACAGTTCGATTCATTTTTTATCCTATTGAAGCTGATGAAGGAAGGGAAATAGATGTCTCCAACTAACCCTGCTTGCAAACTGAGGTTAAACAGTCAAAATTGTTGGTTTACAGATGGGGCTTTAGTTTGTGGGCCTCTCTCTGCTTATTTTGTTCAGAACGAAATACCAGGATTGTTCATGGGGAATTTGTTGGGATCCTGCGCCAGAGTGGATGGAGGTAGGGGAGTTTGGGGTTTTTTGATTAGTGTGCTCGCTAAGTTTCTTTTTCAATCTTATGCCTACGTATTCCTGGGATAGGGAAATCAGAGCGATCGTAGTTCTTCCTATTATATGGCAGAAAATGGTGTTTTGGTGTCTTGTTCAAAGTCCAAGACATGAAGCTAAAGGTGGTTTATATCTTGTTCAAAGCCCAAGATGTGAAGCTGAAGGGTCTATTTGTATCTTGTTCGAAGTCCAAGATGTGAAGCTAAAAGGGTGTTGACTTTAGAGAGAAGTTGTCATCTCTAAAGGGGTCTGCTTGTCACAATTGTTGGGTGACTGATTATAAAGGAGAAATACTTTAACTGGGATATGCGAATCCAGCAATGCCATAATTTCCTTTATAGGGGATTTTCAACCTGAAGGAGAAGACTTTAACTCAGTTTAGAGCAATGCCATCTTTCCTTAGGAATTTCTCATGCTAAAAGAGGGACAGTGGCGTGGATGTAAATAATCCAGAGGCTTGCCGCTTACAGCAATTAGACGAGGGAAAATGAGTTGTTGATGTTTATATACCGTGAGCAAGGCACAGATTTTGATGCTAAAAGGTTGATTGACTCGACTGGGGTTTTCTTATACGAAGCCTAAGAGGAGGCTATTGACCCAACAAGAGGGTGCTTTTGTATGTCTCGTACGAAGCCCGAGAGAGAGGCTGGAAGGATTGACTCAACAAGAGAGTGTTTTTATATGCGTCTTGTACGAAGCCCAAGACGGAGGCTAAAGGTGTTTGACTCTACAAGAGAGTCTTTTATCCTCAACAAGAGAGTGATTTGGTATCTCGTACGAAGCCCGAGATGGAGGCTAAAAATGTTTGACTCAACAAGAGAGTATTTTTATACTCAACAAGAGGGTGTTTTGTATCTCGTACAAAGCCCGAGATGAAGGCTAAAAATGTTTGACTCAACAAGAGAGTCTTTTATACTCAACAAGAGAGTGATTTTGTATCTCGTACGAAGCCCGAGATGGAGGCTACAAAGGTTTGACTCAACAAGAGAGTCTTTTATACTCAACAAGAGAGTGTTTTATATCTCGTACAAAGCCCGAGATTAAGGCTGCAAGAGAATTGACTCAACAAGAGAGTCTTTTATACTCAATAAGAGAGTGTTTTTGTATCTCGTACGAAGCCCGAGATAGAGGATAAAGGTGATCGACTCAACAAGAGAGTCTTTTTATACTTAACAAGAGAGTGTTTTGTATCTCGTACAAAGCCCGAGATGAAGGCTAAAGATGTTTGACTCAACAAGAGAGTCTTTTATACTCAACATGAGAGTGATTTTGTATCTCGTACGAAGCCCGAGATGGAGGCTGCAAAGGTTTACTCTACTGGGGAGAATCATTGTACAAAGTCCAAGAGGAGGCTAGGGTTACTATTTCAGTTGAGTGACAGGTCCAGTATGTTGGTTAAATGAGAAAATCAGTTCTTATATAGGTAATGTTGTACCCATGGATTTGATATGAGGACCGGGATTATTTCCTGTTCTTTAAGGAAACGGGGAATCCGAAGGGTATTGAGACTGTCCAAGTATACGGGTGTTTTTTCCTATTTTTGAAAGGAACTTGAGAATGTCTTCGAGACTCAAGGAGATTAGACTGTCCAAGTCTAGAGTTTTATCTCTTGTACTATGCTTAAGAGAGATCAAGAGACAACACGTTTGCCGTAGGAAGATCTAGACTCTTTGAAAGAATGTTATATTAAAATGACTAATTTTTGTTCCTATACCTTTGAGAGGTCGTCGGGACAATTTGTACGAAGCCCAAGAGGAGGTGAGAAAAACTTTTAAGAAGCCGAAGGGACAATTTGTACGAAGCCCAAGAGGAGGCTATCTTCCCGGAGGAAGAATCATTATAAGAAGCCTAAGAGGAGGCTGTGAAAACTTCTAAGAAGCCGACGGGTCCTTATACAATGCCCAAGAGGAGGTGGGGATGCTTTTAGGAAGCCTGTGGGTCGTTGACTAAGCCCAAGAGGAGGCTGATGAACAGTTCCAGAAGGGGTTTCACTTGGAACGTTGGCCTTCTGTATATGAACTGTTCAAGGGGGAGATTTCTTAGATCTAGTTATCTAAAATTGTTGTAAAAGAAAATTCTCATGGTTTAGGTTATGTTGAAATATCCAAGAGAATGTCAGAGGTAAGGAGACGAGGTTTTGTCTAGTTCTAGACGTAGTTGTCAGGGAAACTCTAAATATCTATACTAGTATTACATAGTCGATATGAGTTTATGAAAGAAGACTTACAGTGAAACAGCCCCACAATACAGTTATATACATATGAAAGCGGGTAAACACTTACTCGGTTGTAGAGCTTCCATGTTGTTTAGTTAGGTGTTCAACAAAGAGAAATTGAAAACAACAGTATGTTACACAATCAAAGGAGAAAGTGCTTTGAAAAGATTGTTGGGGCTTACATCTCAAAGAGAGGCCCAGGATTTTATCAGTGATCGCACTGTCGTTTTGTACAGGGACTTATAGAAGTGACTGAGGCCCAAAAGTTTTCTGTACAAGGGGATGGGTCTTAGACTCTCTCAAGAGGCCTAAAATGATTGAAAGTGAACAAATATGGGTCTTATAGCTCAAGGAGAAACCCAATGGTTTATTTTGAAAAGGGCGACGATCGCGCCGAGGTTTTGAAAACACTGTGGGTCTTATACAACGACTGAGGCCCAAAAGTTTTTGGTTTCAAAAGGGGATTGGGTATTGCACTCTATTAGAGGCCCAAAATGGTTTTGAATGGGTCTTATAGCTCGAGGAGAGGCCCAGATGGTTTGTTTTAAACGGGCGATGATCGCGCCGAACTTTTGAAATACAACGAGACTTATACAACATTTGAGGCCCAAAATAGGTTTGTATTTACAAAAGATTGGGTCTTACACTCTATTAGAGACCCAAAATGTTTTTAAAAGGTTTGGTGAGGGTTGAATTAATCAAAACCCTAATTTGTTTCAAAAATGTATTTTAATTGAATAAAAAATTCAATTAAAATGATCAAAATTGTTTAACATGTGGAAAACAAATTGTGATCTTGGATTAATGTTTCAAAAATCATGTTTTGACCTACAAAATGATTAAAAATCATTAAAACTTGCAAAATCAAGAAGGAAAAAATATTTTAAATGTCAAAAACAATTAAAATATTAATTCTTGGCAAAAAATATCAATTATATGAAATAAATAATATTTTTGGGATTTTTTTGTAAAATAAAATATTTTAACATTTTTGTGAATTATTAAAAAAGAATCAACTCAAAACCATTAAAACTCAGAGAGAAATTAATTTTTGAATAAATTAAATAAAATCACAAAATTCAAATATTCAAATATTTGAAAAAGGGCGCCAAGAACATGGCAAGAACACGCGCCCTTCCCCTGTTTCTGCAGATTTGCGTTTTATATCCAATCTCACTGAATACTTGATTATATCATGCAATCTACATATCAATCTACTCGTTTCCAACCTCACGATCATGTCTATGGTCTTTAATTTCATTTATTTTAAGAATGGAATATGAAATAAAAAAGAAACCTCAAGAACCCTAAATTTTGTATGAAGGTTCAGAAATTCCATACACGATTCATACAAAGCAATTGATTGAGGGTAAACACTCTATGCATGATTATGAACATATGGCCAAATTATTGCGCAGCAAAAAATGCATGGATCATAGAGTTAGAAGAGCTCATGCTCACCTCTTGCAGTTGGTGATCGTGTTTTGGGTTAGAGGTATTACAGCTAGGTTCCAATGATCTGGATAGCTTCCCTAGGTGTCATGGAGTGTGTCTCGATGCTTGGAATGGATTGAAATGATTTGGAACTTGAGATGGCACCCCAACTGCAAATCTGTCAAAGGCTTGAGCAATTGGCTAGTGATTTTGTGATTTTGGTGTTCCAGATGTTATGTGAGCGTTTGGATCACTTCTATTTGATGTTTATGAGGGGTGTGTGTGATTGGTTTGGTTGGAATTGCTCTCAAACTCAAAACCCGGTAGTGACTTGCTTTGGAAGGCAAATTTGGAGGTGAGAAGGTGATTTTGAGGAAAGCATCTTTTTGAAGGCTTTGGTGTACTCAAACTGAGCACAAATGAGCTTTATTTATAGTAGAGCAAGTTTGTTTTGGGATCAATAGTGAATGGCAACTGCAGCAGAGGTTTGGCCAATGATCAATACGAATCCAAGTTTCCTCTAGCCATTGACTAGAGGTTAGGGCACAGAGCTGTGGTTCCCTAGTTGTTGGATCATTCTTGACTGAATTCAGATGCAAATGTGTCAGTCCATGCCACCTTGGTGCATCCATTAAATGCTTCAATCCAAAATTGGAGTCTTGTCCCTCTTTTCGGCATTTCTAGGTTTGGCATGCTACTTCTTGTTCCAAAGACTTTGGAGGCTTGGATCAATGTTTGTTCCCTTTAGATTTGATCCTCAGATGTGTCCAAAGTGATGACAAGGCTTGGAATTATCTGATTTTGCCAAATCGAGGAAAAGTGCAAAATTTTGATGGAGTTCTTGGCCATTTTGGAAAGCCCTTATATGATACAATAATTGTTTGATCATAATTGATTTTGATACTTTTTGGATCCAAGTGAAAAAGGCCCCTACATTTGGAAAAAAGTGAAGGCAGATTCTGACTTAGTGAAAATTTCACTAAGTGTTGGAAAATAATGACATTTTCACTTTTTGTGATTTTGATCATTCCATAACTCAAAATCCATGATGAATTAGAATGAGGTGTAGTTGAAGCTTTTGTAGAGGGTAATGAGAGCTACAAATCCAGCTTTGGATGGGAAAAAATGGCCTTGTGGTTTAGGAGTTATGATCCTCAAAAGTTGGTACCCTAGCCACTTTGTTCCATAACTTAGAAAAATTTCTAAATTTTTTATGGTTACCCCTTTTACAAGTTATCCCACTTTTCTTGATTTTTCTTGATGAATGATGATTCCAATCATACATTAACATCATTTTGGGGTCAAAGAACCATAATTGTGAAAAATCTCAAAAAGTCAAAGTTTGACTTTTGTGCACAGTTGACTTTTTGCCCGATGAATTCCAAACTGTGCGATCCTCTTGTAACACCTCAAAATTTGCCCTCTTACTTTTAACACTAACTGGCTTATGTTTCATTTCATCCTTGCATTATCATCTTTGCATATCATTTGGTTCTTAGCATGGTGTTAGTTCCTGGATTGGCTGGAATTTTGGTAAAACAAAGTATATTCAATGTTGATGTCAAGGTGTTGATGTTGTAACATTGAAGTCTTAACACTGGGCTGTGTTAAGTATTTAAGTGCTGAAGTTGGATGTCTGATGTCACACAGGTGATGTTGTAACATCAGATCTGCAGAATTAACAACAGCAGGTTGTGATGTTTTTAGGGCACGCGTGTTAGCTGGAATTGTGGAGAGTGGTTGACTCATTGGATGAGAATATCTTGGGATAGATATTTTCTGTTACATGGGAGATTTGATTGCAGGTCTGTTGGAGAGTTAAAAGGTTGAAGATTTAAAAAGATTTTGGGGATAAAATCTGTTTTGAAGATTCAGTTTTAATTAACAAATCTGATCAAATATTTTGACAAGTCCAAGCCTAATTCATGATGCTATATAAAGCGCACAAGACCAAAGGAAAAAGTACAGATTGAAGATCAAGAGCGGAGGCTGAGTGTCTTAGATATTTGTACGAATTGTGAGTAAACCATTCAAGGGTGAATTGGTGATCTGTCCTCTCTAAAGCTGTGAAGTAAAGAGAGTTGTGTGACTTGATCGAAGCTAGGAAGTAAGATCAAGGGTACTCAAAGTGGTTTCTTTGAGTGTTTGTAAGGGATTGAGTGGTGTTCTCATACCTAAGTGGTTTCTTAGGTAGGAAGTCATTAGTAGAGTATAAGTTTAGGAGATTGTCAACGGGTTGTTGAGTCTGTAAATTATATCTACAAGTAGTGAATTCCATCCCTGGCTTGGTAGCCCCCAGAGTAGGTTGGTTGTAACCGAACTGGGTCAACAATTCTTGGTGTTATTTTACTGTTATTGTTGTCCATTGTGCAGAGTGTGTTGTTGTGACATCACACCTTAACATCACACGTCTGATACCAGAATTTCAATTAGTATCAGAGCAGGCATCCTGTCTGTCTCTGGGTGAGATCTAGGGAAGTTACTTTCTGGTGAAAAGATGGACAAAGAAGTTGGAGGATTCGTCAACAGACCCCCTATTTTGGATGGATCCAATTATGACTATTGGAAGCCAAGGATGACCACCTTCTTAAAATCCTTGGACAGTAGGGCTTGGAAGGTTGTTATTAAAGAATGGAAAGCACCTGTTGTATGTGAGAAGGACGATGCTGGTAAAGATAAAGAAGGCACCTCTAAGCTAAAGCCTGAAGAAGAATGGACCAATGAGGAAGATGAGCTCGCCCTTGGAAATTCCAAAGCTCTAAATGCCATCTTCAATGGAGTGGATAAGAATATCTTCAGGTTAATCAATACCTGTGAAGTTACTAAAGAAGCGTGGGATATCTTGCAGGCTACTCATGAAGGAACATATAGAGTCAAGATGTCACGACTTCAGATTTTAACATCAAAATTTGAAAGCCTGAAGATGAAGGATGATGAGACCATTCATGACTTCCACATGAATGTTCTGGAGCTGGCTAATGCATCTAGTGCTCTTGGTGAGAAGATGTCAGATGAAAAGCTTGTGAGGAAGATCCTTAGGTCCCTACCTAAGAAGTATAAGATGAAGGTTACTGCCATTGAAGAATCACAAGACATCAGCAAGATGAGAGTTGATGAGCTCATTGGATCTCTTCAAACCTTTGAGCTTGGGTTGAATGAGGAAGAACCAGAAAAGAAGCCAAAGAGTATAGCCCTGGTGACAAATGGTGAAGAAGAGAAAGGGAAGAGATCTGAATCCCAGGAGGATCTATCTCAGGTCATAGTGATGTTGGGAAGACAGTTCACCAAAGTATTCAAGAGAATGAATAATAACTCCAGGCCTAATGTCAAGAACATGACTTCTGACACCAGCAAGAAGGATGAAGAGAGAACTGCCCAAGATAAAGGAGTGCAGTGCTTTGAGTGTGAAGGGTATGGACATGTCAAGAAAGAATGTCCTACCTTCTTGAAAAAGCAGAAGAAGGGCATGACAGTTTCTTGGTCTGACTCAGATAGTGAAAGTGAAAGTGAGTCAGCAAAGCATGTGAGAGCGTTAACAGGAGCTGTGGTTTCTGATGATGATTCTAGTGATGGAGAAGTAACTTATGAGGAGTTAGCATCTACCTATCAAGAGCTGTGTTTAAAGAGTGCTGAGATTTGTTAAGAAAACAAGTGCCACAAGCAACAAATCGCTCAGCTAGAGAATGAAAAGACTGATCTTGAAAATGAAGTGGTGCTAGTTAGAGCTCACCTTGATCAAATGACCAAGTCGGTTAGGATGCTGAGCTGTGGTACAGACACACTCGACAAGATCCTTCAGTCAGAAAAAGCTGCTGGAGACAAAGCTGGGATAGGTTATGAAGGAAGCACTTCAGGTTCAAAGAAGGAAGTGTCACAACTTTCATCTCAACATCAGCCAAAGAAGCAGGATCCTACCCCTAAGAAAGCTGATGTTTCCCAACCTAAGAAGATTGAGAAGAAGACTGGTCCCTATCAGAAGAGAAAGCAGCCACAGGGAGCTAGCCAATATATGCCCCCATAATACCATGAGAGCATGCAAGCTACTCAGTTCAAACAGCACATGTCTCATCAGGTGTCTCAACATCAGGACAACTGGTATAGTTATGGATGTGGATACACCAATGTTATTCCTTATATCTATGGAAGAAGAAAGCCACACCATCATGGGAGACAATCTAGGAAACAACATTCTCAGCCGTCTTATGGGAGAAGATATCAACATAATAGATGGCAGGGCAGTTATGGTAGGAGGAGACCACATTATGGATGGCAGCATAAGCAATCTCATCATGGCAGAAGATTCAGAGATGAAAGGGTGAGATGCTATTATTCTGGAAGATTTGGACATATGCAGTACTCTTGCTACAAGCTGCATGGATACCCTCAACCTCAAAACAGATGGAGAGAGCACAGGCCCAAAGTTGTTAAACAATGGGTACCTAAGGAGAAGGTGAAGTGCTTATTGGCTCACATGGGTGATAAAGAAGGAACATGGTATTTTGACAGTGGGTGTTCCAAGCACATGTTTGGATGTAGATCCATGTTTGATGATCTTAGACCTTGCCCCTCTCATGAGGTCATATTTGGCAATGGAGAAAAAGGTGTTGTTGCAGGAGTTAGGAAAGTGCAAGGTAATGGTAGACCTGAACTTGACAATGTTCTGTTTGTCAGTGGCTTAAGTGCAAATTTGATCAGCATAAGCCAGTTGTGTGATGAAGGTTACAAGGTAAACTACACTAAGCATGAGTGTGTGGTTTCTGATGAGCATAATCAGATTGTTATGAAGGGTGCCAGAACCAAAGACAACTGCTATCAGTGGACCTCTCTTGAAGGAGATTCAACTAGTGATGTTCTAGTTGATGTTATAACATCAAACTATGATATCAGGATGCTGAAAGGTCACTCAGAGTTAACAAGTTCAGATGTGAATGTTTTAAAAGGAAAGTCTTTATGGAGGGAGAAAATTAGTAATTGGTCTTTAAAGAGTACACAAAATCTGGCGCCTTACCTCAGACCCTCATTTCCTATTATAGCAAAATCACGGTTCATCAAAACTCATATCTCTCTTCTGTTCGTCCCCTTCAACAAGAATAATCATCTTACTCTGTACTCCCTCAAAGGAATCATGTCTAAGCAAACAGCTTCTCCTTCTAAAAGTTCTTCGCGGAATAACGCTAGGGTTTCTACAAATGAGTACTCTGAAGACGAAGCTCTGAATATACAACCCATCTCCGTAATGTTACCAGAATCAGGTAAACCTAGACCTTCTAAACTTGCTTCAAAAAGGGCCGCAACTACTTTTAAAAATAGTGAAACAAAGAAGCTAGTTACCAGTGTCCTATTTAGTGATAAATCATCACCTAGGTCATCCATGTCTCTAACTGTGGTAGAAAAGTTTGATATTGATAAGAGTATGGGTAATATGGCAACCAAAATATTGGACAAAGGAATACCTGTGAAAGGAATTTTGGTACCATTGAATCAGATGCCAGCAGAAAAGGTAGACATGCAAGGAGAAGAATCTGGTCTTCATAGACTTGCTGTGTCTGTCATTGAGGATTCTGAAAGAGGAGGAGAAGAAGAAGATGTGCATGAGGGAATTAATGATAGAATTACTCCTGAAGAAGAAAAGAGTGAGGATGTGATCAATGTGGATGACTTATCTGACAATGAAGTCATTGGAAATGTTGTTCCAACTATTGCCAAGAGATTACAGACAATGAAAGGGAATACCAATTAATCCTCTCCCAAGAAGCCTACTGAAGGAAAGAAGAAAATTGTTGTTGGTCCCACAAAACCTTGGAGCAAGGTTGTTACACCTTCCAAAAAGAGAAAGGTTAGAGAAGAATCTGAGTCTGAGGATGAAGTTGAGGAAGATGTCCATGACATCACACCAGTCAGAAAGACCATTCTTAAGAGAATTTCTGATAAGGTCCCTGAAGTGCCAGTGGACAACATATCCTTCCATTATGCGAGCAGTGCATCTTTGTGGAAGTTTGTGTGCCAAAGAAGGTTAGCTCTGGAAAGGGAGCTTGGAAAAGATGTCTTGGAGATGAAAGAAATTATGGACCTCATTCATGGAGCTGGACTTCTAAAGACTGTGACCAGATTCTCCAAGTGCTATAGTGGACTGATTAAGGAATTTGTTGTGAACATTTCCATAGACATTTCTGACAATAGAAGTGTGAACTACATGAAGGTGTTTGTTAGGGGACAGTGTATTGACTTCTCTCCCAGTACTGTCAATAAATATTTGGGAAGAGATGACCAAGAGGAGTGTGAGCTGGAGGTGACTGATAATGAAGTGTGTAGAGAGATTACTGCTACTCAAGTTAAGGCGTGGCCACTGAAAAATAAATTAACAGCCAGCAAACTAAGTATCAAGTATGCTATATTACACAGAATTGGTGCGGCCAACTGGGTACCTACTAATCACAAAACCACTATAACTGTGGGATTAGGAAGGTTCATCTATGCAGTAGGGAAAAAGGTCAAGCTCAACTATGGAAGCTATATATTTGATCAAGTAGTAAAGCATGGTGCCACCAATGCCATCAAGATGCCTATATCATTCCCTTCCCTTATCTGTGGAATGATCTTAGATCAACATCCTGGTATCTTAACCAGCTCAGAGGTAGCATGTAAGAGGGAATCAGCTTTATCTTTGCATCCCAAACTGTTTGCTGGGAGTCATGTTCCAGACATTGTTACAACATCAAGTTCTGGGATTAAGAAGGTCAGTACAAAATCTGAGCTGATTAAAGAATTAAGGGCAACCTGCAAGGATCTTGATATGGTTATCAAGACCAGCACTGACAGGAAAATGAAGATTGAGCAGATGATTAAAGACTTGGAACAGGGGGAAGACAATGGGAATGGTGACATTGAGGATTCCAGGTCAGATGAGGGTGATGAAGATGCTGATGGTACCAACTCGGATGAAGACTAACCTCCATCTGCTGTTTTTAGAAAGTAGTTTCAGTTTTTAGTTTTTTTTTGCTGTGTTGGTTTTGTAATTTGAATATTGTACTATTTTATGCACTGTTTATGCTTTTAGTTTCCTTCTATGATTTGTTTTGCCTGTTTACTAACTGAGAGGTTAACAATGAGAGCTAGGGTGTACTGACTATAGTTAATAGGGCTTCTTATAGAAACTTGTCTAATTGTGGCTAAAAAGGGGGAGAAAATAGCCAAGATAGTCAAGAGTATTATTGCCAAATGCTGCTAATGTGATGCAGATATTAAGGGGGAGATAAATTGATGCTTCTAAAAGTTGTTTAGTTGAAAAGTTGTTGCTGCATTAAGGGGGAGTTTTGACTGAACTTTTGAAGATTTCTTGACATTTGAAAAGTGCAGCCAAGCAGACATCTAGGGGGAGAAAATTGCTGCACATTGTGATCTACTGAACAACTGTGATGCTAGTTCATGTTTTCAAGGGGGAGCACCAATTGGCTGTTGTCAATAATGAAGATGGTGCTGCAGCAGATCAGGTGATGAAGACCATGCAAAGTGTCAAAGTGTCAAACTGCTGCTAATGAGTTTCAAATTTCTGAAGATTATTCCGCTGCTGAAATCTCTGAAGGTGCAGAGTGCAGAAGTTGATTGCAGAGTGCAGAGAGTGTTTTAGCCAAAATTAGACAAAGGGGGAGATTGTTAGTTCCTGGATTGGCTGGAATTTTGGTAAAACAAAGTATATTCAATGTTGATGTCAAGGTGCTGATGTTGTAACATTGAAGTCTTAACACTGGGCTGTGTTAAGTATTTAAGTGCTGAAGTTGGATGTCTGATGTCACACAGGTGATGTTGTAACATCAGATCTGCAGAATTAACAACAGCAGGTTGTGATGTTTTTAGGGCACGCGTGTTAGCTGGAATTGTGGAGAGTGGTTGACTCATTGGATGAGAATATCTTGGGATAGATATTTTCTGTTACATGGGAGATTTGATTGCAGGTCTGTTGGAGAATTAAAAGGTTGAAGATTTAAAAAGATTTTGGGGATAAAATCTGTTTTGAAGATTCAGTTTTAATTAACAAATCTGATCAAATATTGTGACAAGTCCAAGCCCAATTCAGGATGCTATATAAAGCGCACAAGACCAAAGGAAAAAGTACAGATTGAAGATCAAGAGCGGAGGCTGAGTGTCTTAGATATTTGTACGAATTGTGAGTAAACCATTCAAGGGTGAATTGGTGATCTGTCCTCTCTAAAGCTGTGAAGCAAAGAGAGTTGTGTGACTTGATCGAAGCTAGGAAGTAAGATCAAGGGTACTCAAAGTGGTTTCTTTGAGTGTTTGTAAGGGATTGAGTGTTGTTCTCATACCTAAGTGGTTTCTTAGGTAGGAAGTCATTAGTAGAGTATAAGTTTAGGAGATTGTCAACGGGTTGTTGAGTCTGTAAATTATATCTACAAGTAGTGAATTCCATCCCTGGCTTGGTAGCCCCCAGAGTAGGTTGGTTGTAACCGAACTAGGTCAATAATTCTTGGTGTTATTTTACTGTTATTGCTGTCCATTGTGCAGAGTGTGTTGTTGTGACATCACACCTTAACAACACACGTCTGATACCAGAATTTCACATGGGATCAAGGGGTCTAACCTCATTCACAAGAAGAGGATGTTTTCCAGGGTTTCAGGCAAAGTTCATGTGTATTGTCCAAGGGGCTAAGAGGAGAGATTGTTCTTGATACTATTAATACTTGGGTCACAAAGAAGCATTGGGCCTCAGGGCATCCTAATTTGTTCATTACCTCATCAAAAGGGCAAGCTTGGCAAGAAATTCCAAGGGAATCACACTCTCCTAGCATGATGGTTCAAATTAGGGTTTTAAGATTCTTGGGTTTTACTCTCCAATGGGCAAGATCTTCGAGTTTTTATCATCACCAAATGGCACATCTCATCATTGTCTGACAGGATACACATCATACTCAGAGGAATTTGGATTTGGAGGATGTGTTGATTCCTCCTAGACTGAAGGCACCCAAACTAGCGTTTGCCATAAAATCAGTTTATTTCTGATATTTTTTTGGACAATACTTGATTCCATGGTATTCCTCATGTCCCTAAGTGTCTATGATTGGAGAATTGTCCATCAATTTGGTTCAGAAGGATTTTAATTGATCAGAAGATTGAAAATTATGAGAATTGGGGATAAAGTCAACAGTGTAGTGAAAAAGTCTACTCCTGACTTTTTGAGGTCAACATTTTGATTTTTAAGTCAAATATGTCCATTGATGGAAGATTGATCAAGAAATGTCAGGTGATTCATCAAAAATCAAGAAATATGAAAAGTTGCTAAAAATAGAAACTAGGGTTTCTAAATTTAGTAAGTTTTGGCAAGGTGAATGATCATCTTTAAAGCTTTCTTTCTTCATGATGCAAGCTTCAAATGGAAATTTTCAAGGGGCCTAATTAAAGTTCATATTCTAAGCTTCAAAACAATAGCAAGAACTTCTCCAATGGATTAAAATTGAAGGAGTTATGATTGTTCAAATTTAGAGGCTTGTAAGGCATTTTGGGCAAGGCAAGCAAGTCATGGGCAAGCTGGCTCGGAGTAAAACCATCAAACACCTTGTGTGCATGCAGTGTTCAAGTTTATGGCCAATTATCTCTATGATGGAGACTTCAAATGAAAAAATGTTCAACATGAGTTTTGTTCCTCTCATTCCTCTCTACTACTTTGATGTTGAGGAATTTTTCATATGACCAGTCATTTGAGAGATATGGAGGGTCAAAGTAAGGAATTTGTAACTTGAAACAATCCAAAAACTTAGAATTTTTTCTAAGTGTTTTTAAGCAGATTTGTGGACAACTCTTCATGGCAATTTTTCACCCTAATCCAAGCATTATTTCAAGTTGGTTCCAACTTGTTTTCCACTCATTGATCTTCCTAGTTTCCTTTGGACATAAGATGGCATGATATGGTGTTGATTTCATTAAGTTATTATTCATGGAAGTGGTAGGCACGGTTTGGATTTCAAGTGCACCACTTGATGATATTTTGTGATGTTCTTGCAGCATGGTCATTGTATCCAATAGACATAATTCCCTTGCACGTAAATCATCCCAAAACACCACTCAAAACATTACACCAAATAAGCAAACATTGTTTCTTTACCATGCACCATTTTAGACAACACTTGCCAAATGAGGAATACCATAAACTTGTGCACCAAGTTTGTCCCCTCCACTCTCTCTCATTCTGATTTCTTTTGCTCAGAAGAATAGCAACCAAAACCACTCTCACATAAAGCTCATTTTGTACTACACCCACTCACACTCCATTGTTTTTTTCTAATTTTCGTCAAAACTTTAACCCTAAGCTCTAACCACAGTAAAGTTCATTTTAACCACACAAAAGCTTCATATATAAGCCAAATACCAAACCCTAGCTTCGGACACTCATTCTCAACAGCCACAAACTCAAGAATTCTCTCTCACTCTCAAAACCTCTCTCTAAAAAAAATCTCATTTCCTCCAAGTTCCTCTGCATTTTTTTGCTTGGTTCTTCATCACTGAGACACAAGGAGACCATTGGAAGCTGTTGTTCGAAGGTGCTGCGTAGTTTCAAGGGCCAACGGAGCCACTCCGTTGAGTAACTTTCTTCAAGTCTAAGCTTGCTTTTTAGCTCTGTTTTAGGTTCATTTTGGGTGCATCTGAAGTCCTACCTTAGGGTAGGAAATGCTTGCATAAGTATTTTTGTATTTTAATGGAGTTTCATTTTGAGTGTGCAAACTTTAATTCATGATTGCTTGAGTTTTAGTGGTTGTTTTTCAAATATTTTTACATATTCGGTATCTCCATGAAGTGTACTACAACGTAGTATGTTGGTTGTTTTGATTTGTAATTATGGAACCATGAGTGTTTATTCTTGAAGCTTGATTTTCATGGGTTTAGAGGGAGTTTTAGAGAAAAACAAGGCCATTTTTGAGATCTACGCGAAAAACTGAGGGGGGATGTTTTTGTTTCTCCGTTTCCGGCCGGACCATCCGCCGCCGGCAGTGGCCGGCGAGCTGCTGCATTTTTTCGGGCAGCTACTGTTCACGTGGGGAATTTTTCATGGCTGAAGTTTGATGGTGATGAGGTGGCATTCCATAGTATGTTATTTGTTCTTTTTGTCTTTTAGTGTTTAAGTTCAAGTGGACCAATTGATATCCAAGTCTACATAACTATTGTAACACTTTTTGGTTCTATTTTCTATGTTTTTTTTAATACAATTCTGAACTCAATGATCCCATCATGGGCCCTGCATGGATTTCTATTCGTACCCTCCCAGTACAGGTCCAAACCGTGTGGCCTTCCTTTTAGTTACTAACACACCTCCAATTCTTTTAAAAATATTTCTTTTCGTTTCCTTTTTAATTATTAAAAATATTTTCTTTTAATAAAAAAATACAAAAAAAATCATGTGTGTATTTGGATGTCTTATTTAATTTTTGAAGAATTTTATTTTTATTTTCCATTTATTTTGATAATTAATTCTGATTTTCTTTTCCAAAGTGTCTTCCATGCTTATTCATGTGATTCATGCTTATGTTTTGTGACTTTGCTCATCCTTTTGAAGCTGATTTTTTTTTCATTCTTAGAACGTGATAGGAGGATGTTTTGATGCTGGTTTGGGTTTGGTTTGAGTTGCTTTAGGTGACTTGCCATTCAACTTTTGAACATGATATTGAGCTAGTTTTATTTCAATCTTTTTGCACTTGTTAATTGGATGTTTAAAATTGCCTTTGATTATTTTTTGGGAATTTATTGGAAAATTTTGCTATTTTTGATTGGTGTCTACTTGTGGTTTGAGTTTGATTGAAATATGCTTGGATGCTTGACGGGGTTTGGATGCCTTTGTTTACTTGTGATTGAATGATGTTTGATATGATTATTTGGTGTGATCCTATTCTGTCTTAGCTTGTTTGTGGCTTTGGATTCATCTTCATTTGTCCATTTTCCTATTTGTTCTTGATTTTCTAAGTTGACATTGTTTTGACTTGAATCCTCTAAGGTGCTTGACCTAACCTTGTGAGATGTTTGCTTGTGTAATCCAATCAATGCATGGGGCCTTTTGTTTGATTTGAGTGACATGCTAGAGGTTCTGATCCTCTTGGTTTAGGGTTCTTTTATGTGACATTTTCTTACTCTTTGTTGCACATGATCTTTTGTGATTTGTATGAATGATGTAAGTGAATGCTTTGTCTAGTTTTGATGCATGCTTTAAATGTGATGCTTATTGATTCATCTTGATTGTTTTGAGTTGGTTTTGATTTATTGATGATGCATTTGCTACTGCCCCTTGGATTCATTCCCTTGCTTTCATCTCATATGATCATCATGATTTGATTTGTAGGTCGCATATCATTATCATTTGACTTGTTGCTTCTTTGGCTCATTATGCATCATGATGTGGAGCACTCTTACATGTTTTAATTGGATGATTGTGATATGATTTGAATTATGACTTGGACTGATGCAAGTATGTTTGCATCATTACTTGATTATTCTTAATTGCTTCTTTGAGCTCTTTTGTATGGTCTTTTGAAGCATGATTAATGGTATGATTTGAGTATAATATGCATGATGTGCTTGCTGCCCTCTTTGGTTTATCGTCTTTTACTTCTCTTTCTTCTTCCTCTCTTTCACTCTTTCTCCTCCCATGAGTCTCAAGACTTATTTAAGTCTTGGATTCACTTCCTTAGAGCTACCTAGTCCAACTTAATTTCCGATTAAGCTTGGAGTGGGATTAGCATTAGGCTTCCCCTTTGCATGCTAACTTAGGTAGATGTTTCCCCTTTCAAACTCAACTATAGGGCCACCTTTGCATGACAACATTAGGAACATTTAGTTTCCCCTTAGTGTTTTCTTTTTCTTTGAGTCTTCTCTTCTCATCTCATAACACTTCTAAAACACTTAATAAATATAACATATATTGCGCTCGAGCCTTAAGTGTAGGAAATGAAGAACGAGGGGTCTCCCTTCCTATTCTAGAGTGTTTAGCATATGTCCCATTTGGGGGCGACCATGCGATTCACTCATTCCCGCATGGTAGACTTTAGTGCAATGTAAGTTAAGAACTAACTTCAATCCACTTCTGTCTAAAAAACACAAAAAAAAAAAATTCAAATCTTTTTATCCTTCAGGATCGTTCAAGTTCAAATCATTTTCAGAAAAGGGCACGTTACTTCCGTCTCGTCGCAAACAGGCATCGACCCTAACTTCCGGACGCGAATCTAACGTCGCTCATAAAAAACACTAACCGACCTCGTTAGGTCGAACTACGACTGCTTTGATTTCCTCTTTCTCGTCCGATTGAGGATACGTAGGCACAAGGCGGCGATGTCTTGGCGAGCGACCTCCCCCCTTAGTTCGTGTCCGAACTACATTGACTCTGACTATCCCATTGCACGAGGGAATACGTAGGCGTAGGACGAGCGATGTCCTATCGAGTCACTTCTTTTTCTTTTCTCCCCCGTTTCTTCGTTCTTTTTCGTTCCCGTTCCTTCTCCTTTCCAGTAGCAGCGGAGCTCCAGATGACGACACCCTTTGATCGAGACAACAAGCGTGGATCTCGTCGAGTACGATGGACGTGTGGGGTGCTAACACCTTCCCTTCGCGTAACCGACTCCCTTACCCGTTTCTCTTGGTCGCGAGACCATGTTCTTTTCCTTCCTTCAGGTTTACGCAGTGTTTGCTTTCCCTCTCTTGGGATAAATACACATTGCTGGCGACTCTGTTTTCTGCGCCACTTTCGCGTTTGTACCATGGATGCAAATCCACGGGAGCGACAGCTGGCGACTCTCCTGGGGATAAAGAGAGAGACCTCTTGCTGGTCAATCCCTTTTGCAAGTCAATCCTGGCGCTTGTTTGTTTATTTTTCATTGGGTGTTTACTGTTGTGTTTTATTTTACTGTATTACTATTTTACTTGTTTTACTATATTTACCGCATTGTATTTCATTATTATGCTGTACTGTTCTGCTGCTGGATTTTCTGTTTGTAGGGTGGGCTGGATTCATGAGAGGAAAACCCAATACCCAGGCTTGAGCATACACCTATGATTAGCGTGGAAAGTAGTGTGAATTATTTCGCATTTGGCCAGACTTAGTATATATGAAAACTCCACATCCAGATGAGGTTTCCTTGGTAATATTTTATCCTGTGCATTTGGGGCAGACAATGGAATATAACTTGGAAAACTGTCGACCCTGGTGACCGTCTCCCAAGGACTCAGCAACGCCTCTCATCCCGACATGTGATAATGGCAGACCAGAAATGGCAAACCCGTTACACTTGTCGATCCGAGGACCCAATGCTGGGAACTTACTATAGGATGACCTTATTTTTTAGGGGAATTAGTTGATGCCTCCTCGATTGATGATGATGCCAAACCAGAAATGGTGAACGTATCATCATTTCTCGACCTGAGAGCCCGTGATATTGAGGGTCCTCGGTTTTCTAGAACCCACATATGAGAGGGGATGGGTGTTTGCAGGTTTGCAAGTAACCGAAACCTTCAACCTACCCGGTTTTCTAGATTACTCATCAATGTATTGTTATCATCCTGATATTCTGGCAGTTTGAATGGGCCGTTATTCTGGATTTCTGGGTTTCTGATATTTTGGGGTATTATTCAGTCAGCAGAACAATAACAATTTTGAGCATCATGGATACCTTGATCCCATGTTCGCATTTGCATCATCATTTTGCATTCTAACATGTTTGTTCATATGTAGGGTTGCATCCTAACTTTGATTCCGGTTGTCCGGAGACTGTCCATGATGAGTACTAGCACTAAAGAGAGAAAGAATATCATCCCGTACAAGTTCTCGGAGCTTCATTTAGATGTTATGTACAAGATCTCGGCTATGGCAAAACCCGGGGTATTGTCAGACTTTAGAGGAGAATATGGGAGGATTCTGAGTTTCGCCCGAGATGTTACCAACTATGAGTTCAGGGCTCTGCACACTCTGGTGCAGTTCTATGACCCTCACCTACGGTGTTTTCTGTTTGGGGATTATCTTTTAACTCCGACATTGGAAGAGTATGCTCTCATTTTGGATGTTTCAGTCAAAGAAGAAGCTCCCTTCTATCCTTATAAGGAATTTCCCGATCTGGAAAAGGTTTCTGCCGCTTTACGTTTGAATCAATTTTTGTTGAAGAGAAATGTTGCTAGTAAAGAAGGTTGTAAGGGCTTTCACACGAAGTTTTTGATCGAGCAGGCTGCTATTTGTGCTAAGGCTAAGTGTTGGTCGGTGTTCAATGCAATCCTGGCTATTTGTGTTTATGGAACAACATTGTTCCCTAATGTGAAGGATTTTGTAGACGTGCACGCTGTCCAGATATTCACCACGAAGAATCCGGTACCTACCTTGCTTGGGATCTGTACTATTCGATGCACTATAAGAATGAGAAGAGGAGAGGAAGACCTCTTTACTTTTGTACTCCAATTTTCTACAAGTGGTTTGCTGATTGCCTTCCCAAATCTGGGGCATTCGTAGACACCAAAGAAACATTGGATTGGTCAAGGAGATTGATGGAATTAAGGGCTGACAACTTGATTTGGATCAATCGTGATTTGCTAGGCCAGGAGATCCTAATTAGTTGTGGAGGTTACCCAAACATACCTTTAATAGGAATAAAAGGGGGAATTAATTACAACCCTATTCTTGCTATTAGGCAATTTGGGTATGCTTTGAAAGAGCCGCCGAAGGGCCAAGATGTTCAAGAGTCTCTATTTGTGAGTGAGGAAGCTAATTCGGAAATGTTAAAAGAAGCTGCAAATACTTGGAGAGATCGCCACAAGAAAGGAAAGACTTCTTTTGGAAAGTGTAACAACAAAGCCTTCCCTGTATACGAGGACTGGATTCAGAGGAGAGTAGAGAATGTACTTCTACCGTTCTACAAAGAACCTCCATCTTACCCCCTGCTGATTGAATCTCCGACCACAATTGAGATAAAGAAGTATAACAAATTGTGGGCTGAAAAGGAGAAGCTTCGAGAGGAGAACGGTGAGCTGCAAAAAGAAATTTACCAGTTGAAACATGAGCGAGGTGAAGCTGTTCATGTCGCCAAGTTGAAGACAGAGCTTCTCGCTAAGAAAGAAAAAGAGCTAGCTGAAGAGGTCACAGCCAGACAAAAGGTAGGGTAAGCTCTAAGAGGTGTTAGTAAGATTCTCAAATCCAAGAAGGAAGACCTAGCCAAGGCTTGGTCAAAGATTCACAAGTTCAATGCTTACTGAGATACTGCAATCACAGCCAACAAGCAGAAGGAGGATAAGTATTTGGAGCAGATTGAGAGTCTGAAGTTGAAGCTCAGGAAGAAAGACGAGGAGATCTTATCAGGGACGCTCCAAAGACACGCAGTCGAGGAACGACTCAATGAAGCCATAGCAACCATAGAAGAGCTGAATATTCAAGGGGTGGATCGCCCTGCAAATATTCAAACATGTTCTTTTGCATTTGCATAATCATAATCATATTTGCATAGCATGTGCTCGTCCCGGGTTTTTCTAACCTTTATTTGGTTGCAGGCAGGATTGATAACCATCCAATTCACCTGTATTTTACTATATCAAATCAGATAAGAATTATGGAGCAAATGCAAGCAGAGATGGCCACCATGCAAGCTAGCATGGCCCAGTTCATGGAATTGATGCAAGGTGTTGCCCAAGGGCAAGAGCAATTGAGGACTCTGGTCCAACCCTTAGTGGCAAGAGTGGATGAAGACGGGGTTCTTCATGGCGGAGTCCATAATGGCGTTGTTGGTAATGGTGCTCAGGGAGGTCCTGTGGGCGTAGAGATCCCCATTCCTGGTGTTGTGATACCTCTGGGCGGAGGATAGCAGGTGGTGATTCCCTCTGTTGTAGGAGGAGGAAATAGTGTTTGCGCTGTTCATGGACGTCGTTATGATGACCAATAGGACGACATGTTTTCTATGCAAGGTGTTGATGCTACTCCTCAAGTCGATAATGATCAGAGGTTTAGACTGATTGAAGAATAATTAAAGGGTGTTGTGAATCAAAATTCTGTGGGTATAGATCTGGAGGATTTGGGGCTGGTTCCTGGTGTTGTAATTCTGCACAAATTTTAGGCGCCCACTTTTGAGAAGTACAATGGCACCACTTGTCCCAAGACGCATGTTAGGGCATATGCACGAAAGATGGCTGCGTATTCCAAAGATGAGAAATTGCTGATGCATTTCTTCCAGGACAGCCTGTCTGGGGCATCCTTGGAATGGTATATGCAATTAGAGAGATGCCATGTCCTTAATTGGAGAGATTTGGTCGAGACATTTATCAAGCACTACCAATATAACACTGATATAGCTCCTAACAGGACCCAACTACAGAATATGTCTCAGAAGAATAACGAAAGCTTTAAGGAATACGCGCAGAGATGGCGTGAATTAGCGGCAATGGTACAACCACCCTTGTTGGAGAAGGAGATGTTGAACCTGTTTATGGATACTTTACCGGGACGTTATTATGAGAAACAGTTACCTTGCGCGTCGGGCAAGTTTGCTGACTTAATCATGGTTGGGGAGATGTTAGAGAATGGAATCAAAGCTGGAAAAGTGTCAGGTAATGATGGGTCGTCTTCTGGTCAAGGAAAGAAACCCTATGTGAATTATAAGAAGAAGGAGGAAACAAATTCTGTGTCGTCTTACCGAGGTAAAGGAAAGCAGCATCAGAGTTATAACCAGCAGGTAGCTTCAGTGACAATTCCTGCAGCGCTTCCACCTCAGCAGCAGCAAAATCAGGCTCCGCGCCAATATCAACCAAGGCCTAAACAGAATCAACATTTTGATACTCCACCTCTACTGTATTCACAGTTGTTTCAGCATTTTCTACAGTTGTAGTTAATCCAGAAAAGGACTCTAGCTCCCCCCACCGGTAATCCACCTCCGGGTTATAATCCTAACGCCCAGTGTGACTTTCATTCTGGGGCACCCGGACACTATATTGAGGACTGCAAAGCTTTTAAGCACGTAGTCCAAGACTTGGTGGATTCAAAGGCCATTAAATTTTCAAATGAAGGGCCAAATGTCATCCAAAACCCAATACCGAACCACGTTGGGCCAAGGGTTAATGTTGTGTTTGAGGAGAATGAATCTTTGAATTTGGTTACGGATTTTAATGAATTAAGGACTCCTTTGATGGTGGTAAAGGAGAGGTTATTGAAGGGTGGGGTGTCCCCCGGATGTGATGAGAATTGTTTAGATTGTATGTCACAAATGAATGGGTGTGGTTTGTTGAAGTCAGGAATTGAAAAGCTGATAGATGAAGGTCGATTGCAGTTTGACCGATGTGACAAACAGAAAGAGGTTGTTAGCAGGAAAAGTGAGGTTGCTACCATTACTATCCCTTTCAAAACAATCACTATTTTAGGGCCGGTAAGACCAGCACTGGTTATTATTACAGCTCCTGGACCCGTACCATATGAGAGCACTAAGGCCATTCCTTGAAACTATGGAGCCGAAGTGTTTATTAATGGACAGAAGCAAGAGCTGGTGGAAACTTCTGTGGTGAACTCTCATGTTGAGAATGATGATGAAGTAGAGGCTATCACCAGAAGTGGCAGAGTCTTCATTCCGTCGGATAATCAGGTTGGCAGTTCTAAACAGGATAAAGGGAAACAAGTGATGGATGATGCTATGCAGAAGCAGGTCGTAAATGATTCCGCAACGAAACAAGTTGGCACTTCCTTCTCAAAAAATGTGAAAGAGTTTATGAGATTAATCAGGAAGAGCGATTACAAGATTGTTGATCAGTTGCATCAGACGCCATCCAAATATCCATCTTATCTTTGTTGTTGTGCTCTGAGGCACACCGAAATACGTTGCTGAATGTTTTGAACGCAGCCTATGTACCTCAAGAAATATCCATTAATTAATTAGAGGGGGTTGTGGCTCACGTGAATGCTAGTAATGGTTTGGGTTTCACTGATTTAGATTTGACTCCAGCTGGGAGGAATCACAACAATGCTCTACATATTTCAGTGGAATGCCAAGGCTCCTTAATGTCACATGTGCTAGTTGATACTGGGTCATCCTTAAATGTGCTGCCGAAGAAGGCTATGATGAAGTTAGATACTCGTGGGTTGATTTGTACACTGAGTGGCTTGGTGGTGCGTGCTTTCGACGGTTCTAAGAGGTCTGTTTTTGGAGAAATTGCATTGCCGATCAAGGTTGGTCCTGAAATTTTTGAAGCTACTTTCTACATCATGGACATTCAGCCTGCTTATAGTTGTTTATTGGGTAGTCCGTGGATCCATAGTGCTGGGGCAGTAACGTCCACGCTGCATCAAAAGTTGAAATACATGGTGGATGGACATGTTGTGACAGTCTGTGGTGAGGAAGACATCATGGTGAGTCACCTATCAACCTTCAAGTATGTGGAGGTAGATGGTGAGATACATGAGACTTTGTGCCAAGCCTTTGAAGCTGTGAAGATCCCTGAGGAATCTCTCAAGGAAGTCAGCCAGCCTGAAGTGGTAGAGCAGCCTACAGTGGTACATTAGCCGGAGATTTCTATGTCTTCCTTTAAAGATGCACGGGCCGTGGTTGAAGTCGGCGGTTCACAAAAGTGGGGCCAGATCATTGATGTCCAGGAAAAGCGGAATACTCATGGACTGGGTTATAAGCCACCTAGGCATCCTGAAGAGCCTCCCAAGTTCTATGGTCCAGTTCGTTTCACTAGTGCCGGTGTGTTCTTTGATAGGATCAATGCTATTCATGAAGAGGGGGATAGTGATTGTGATATGGATAGTTGGATCCGCCCTTGTGTTCCAGGTCAAGGTCTTCGCAAATGGTGGTCAGAGAGAGCCATTCAAGTGACCGGACCAGAGTAATTGCTCCTGTTTATCATCTGTGTTAATCCTACTTTCTGCCCAAGACGTAGTGATTCTTGTTTGTAGGGCTTGAATGTTTTTGTATGCTTTTCTTTATCATTAATAAAGGACGTTTTCGCATTCAAATGTTTTGATCCCTGTTTTTTTATTTTGTGCATTAAAAGCACAGCAAAATGGCAATGTGTTTTTATTTAATGCATCCATAATAAACATAAATCATCAACCATGCAGGTTTTCTTGTTCAGATTCCACCCCTCATGATTCAGCTATGGCCCGATACGATTTCAACAATCCTATTTATCAGGCTGAAGAAGAGACTGATGAAGATTGTGCCTTACCAGAGGAATTAGCCAGGCTGTTAAAACAAGAGGAAAAGGTTATTCTGCCTCATCAGGAGGAAATCGAGGTTGTTAACTTGGGAACCGAGGACGCAAAGAAAGAGGTACGGGTTGGGGCTACTTTGGAAGACACTGTCAAGGGAAGATTGATTAAAATGCTCCAAGAGTATGTGGATATCTTCGGCTGGTCTTACCAAGACATGCCTGGGCTTGACATTGACATCGTGGTACACCAACTGCTGCTCAAAGAATGATGTGCTCCAGTTAAGCAGAAGCTGAGAAGGACGAAACCGAAAATGTCTGTCAAGATTAAAGAAGAGGTTCAGAAACAGTTAGATGTTGGGTTTCTTGCTGTAACGAATTATCCTCCATGGGTTGCTAATATTGTACCTATATCTAAGAAGGATGGAAAGGTCAGGATGTACGTTGATTACAGAGATCTGAATAGAACAAACCTAAAAGACGACTTCCCACTTCCTCACATTGACGTGTTAGTGGACAACACCGCTCAGTATTCTGTGTTTTCCTTCATGGATGGTTTCTCTGGGTATAACCAAATCAGGATGGCCCCAGAGGACATGGAGAAAACGATGTTCATAACACCGTGGGGAATATTCTGTTACAAAGTGATGCCCTTTGGATTGAAAAATGCTGGGGCAACCTATCAGCGGGCGATGGTGACTCTCTTTCATGATATGATTCATAAAGAGATCGAGGTCTATGTTGATGACATGATTGCAAAGTCACAAACAAAGGAAGAGCATCTGGTGAATCTTCAGAAACTATTTGAAAGGTTGATAAAGTTCAGACTGAGGTTGAATCCGAACAAGTGCACCTTTGGGGTGAGATCTGGAAAGTTACCGGGTTTTAATGTCAGCGAAAAAGGTATTGAGGTTGACCCTGCTAAAGTAAAAGCAATTCAAGAAATGCTTGAGCCAAGAACAGAAAGAGAGGTTCGTGGTTTCCTAGGGAGGTTGAACTACATTGCTAGATTCATCTCTCATCTTACAGCCACGTGTGAACCAATATTCAAGTTGTTAAGAAAAGATCAGGCGGTCAGGTGGAACGAAGACTGTCAGAAAGTGTTTGAAAAAATAAAAGAATATTAGCAGGAACCTCCGGTCCTTATGCCGCCAGTGCCATGAAGGCCTTTGATTATGTATCTTACGGTTCTTGAGAACTCAATGGGGTGTGTGCTCGGTTAACACGAAGAGTCAGGTAGAAAAGACCATGCCATCTACTACCTGAGTAAAAAGTTTACTGATTGTGAGTCAAGGTACTCAATGCTGGAGAATACATGTTGTGCGCTCGCTTGGGCGGCTAAACGTTTGAGGCAGTATATGTTAAACCACACAACCGTCTTGATTTCAAAGATGGATCCGATCAAATATGTGTTTGAAAAACAGGCGCTTTCTGGTAGAATAGCTCATTGGCAGATGATTCTGATAGAGTACGATATTCAATATGTTTCCCAAAAAGCCATCAAGGGAAGTGTTTTGTCAGAATATCTCGCGGAACAGCCAATTGAGGACTACCAACCAATGAAGTTTGAATTTCCTGATGAGCACATTATGTATCTGAAGATGAAAGACTCTGAAGAGCCTCTACCTGATAAAGGGCCAAAAATTGGGTCCCAATGGAAGCTGGTTTTTGATATGGCTGTTAATTCATACGGTAACAGAATCGGGGCAGTTATTACAACTCCAAAAGGTTCTCATATACCTTTCACTACCCGATTAGCGTTCATATGTACCAACAACGAGGCAAAGTATGAAGCATGCATTATGGGGTTAGAAGAAGTAATTGATTTGAGAATCAAGAACCTCGATGTTTATGGTGATTCCACGTTGGTAGTTAATCAGATTACAGGTGAATGGGAGACTCGTCAAGCGAACTTGGTGCCTTATAACAACTATGCCGGAAGGTTGTTACCGTTCTTTGACAGAATTGACTTCCATCATATACCCCGGTTGGAGAATCAGATGGTCGATGTGTTGGCAACATTGTCTTTGATGTATCAAGTGAATCGTTGGAATGAAACTCCTTTGATCAGAATCATGCGTCTGGATAGACCAGCTTTTGTGTTTGCAGTTGAAGGTGTATCAGATGGTAAACCTTGGTATCATGATATTAAGATTTTTCTTAAGAGACAAGAGTATCCAAAGGGTGCATCTTCCAAAGATAAGAAAACTCTGAGGAGGTTGGCAGGGAACTTCTTTTTGAATAAAGACGATGTACTGTACAAGAGGAACTTTGACATGGTCTTGATGCGTTGTGTTGATGAACACGAGGCAAGCCTGTTAATGGAAGAAGTTCATGAGGGATCTTTTGGTACCCATGCCAATGGGCATGCTATGGCTAGAAAACTGTTGAGAGCGGTGTATTATAGGATGACTATGGAATTTGATTGTTTCAAATACGCTCGGAAATTCCATAAATTCCAGATTTATGCTGATAAGGTGCATGTACCGTCTACTCCTCTGAATGTGTTTTCGTCACCTTGGCCCTTTGCCATGTGGGGCATTGATATGATCGGAAAGATTGAGCCGACTGCTTCCAATGGGCATCGTTTCATTTTGGTTGCCATTGATTACTTCATGAAATGGGTAGAAGCAGCCTCATTTGCCAACGTCACCAGACAAGTGGTAGCCAGATTTATCAAGAAGGACATCATCTGCCGGTATGGAGTCCCAGAGAGAATCATTACTGATAATGGTTCAAATTTGAATAACAAGATGATGAATGAGCTATGTCAGAGCTTTAAGATTGAACATCACAATTCTTCTCCCTATCGTTCGAAGATGAATGGGGCTATTGAAGCAGCAAATAAGAACATCAAGAAGATTGTACAGAAAATGGTAGTGACGTATAAGGACTGGCATGAGATGTTTCCTTATGCTTTACACGGTTATCGTACTTCGGTACGCACATCGACTGGGGCAACTCCTTTCTCACTGGTATATGGTATGGAAGTAGTTCTACCATTAGAGGTTGAGATTCCTTCTTTAAGAATTCTGGCAGACGTGAAGCTTGATGAAGCTGAGTGGGTACGTTCCAGACTGAATCAGCTGAATCTTATTGAAGAGAAGAGATTGGCAGCCATTGCACATGGTCGGTTGTATCAGAGCAGGATGAAGAAAGTCTTTGATCAGAAAGTGCATCCTCGGTGTTTTCAGGCTGGTGAATTGGTTTTGAAAAGGATCCTTCCTCCTCAAACAGATCATAGGGGCAAATGGACTCCAAACTACGAAGGGCCATTTGTAGTAAGACAGGTTTTCTCTGGTGGAGCCTTATTACTCTCAACTATGGATGGAGAAGATTTTACGTCCCCTGTGAACGCAGACGTAGTCAAAAAATACTTTGCATAAAAGAGACCCGTTGGACACAAAAAGAAAGTTCAGGCAAAAAGGGGGCATCCAGGCGAACCATAAAAAGAAAAGGTTCGGCCAAATATTAGGGATAAAAAGAAAAGAATAAACTCGCAAGGTTGAAAACCTGAAAAGGCAACTTTGGCAAAAAAGGGGTATCCCGGTGGATTAAAAACCCGAAAAGGGCGATCCAGGAAAAGTTAGGGATTTAAAAGTAAACGGCTATGATCTGTGTTCGATCTGTGAGCATTCTTGGATGCATGGAAATTTCGAAGGAAAGGAATCAGTCCAGTCAATCTCTTCGAAGGTCAAAGCATCTGCGGATAAGCAAGGCATATTGGGTCATAGCTGAATTGAATCATGGTGGAGATCTGTTCCCCACATTGTCGACATGTGTATTTTCTTTTATTTCTTTTTGCGGAATTACCTCTTTTCAGGAATTGCTTCCAGATATAAATGCCTATTTACAAGCCAATTCATTCAATAAAATTTTCATTTCTCTCAAAAGCTTTCCATGTGTGTTTTTACTTCTACTGTTTTGTTTGTGAAAACGTCTGATATTTTGATAAAACATTGCATGCGAAAATGTTAGGCTTTGCGAAGCATATAAGAAAACAGTGGGAATTGCTTAGGCAACGGTCATTGTAATGGTAATTGAAGTAGCTATTTTGCACATAGAACTTTCTGTTGATTTTGTTTGCAGGGTAACAGGTTTGTCCTTCCCCAGTAGAGCTACTCTCCTCGACATTGAAAAGTTCATCCTTCTCAGCAGGTTGTTACTTTCCCTAACCAGAGTGTCGAGAATTATCTTCCTCAGCAGAGTACAGAAGATTAATTCCCCAGCTAAAGTTGTGATAGATTCATCATTTTCTCAGCAAACAATCAGAAGTTGATGCTGATACATCCCCGGCAGGAGACTTATGGAATATCTTCTTTGGGTAAAGATGTTATTTTCCCCACAGGGTCTGAGCTCTCAGCTAGTCAAGAAATGTTTTTCTCACCAACAACGGTATAAATTAATCCCCTAAAATGGGTAAGCTTGATGTTATCTTCTAGCAAAGTTGATGTCATCATCTACCGTTCCCCAAGCAGACTTGCTGGTATTGGCTGATATTTCCCAGCAGGGTTAAGGTAAGAGCATCTCCCAGCAGCAGATTGAGTTCGGTAATATCCCAGAGCAGGTTCATAATTATTTACTTGTTTCCCCAAGCAGAGTTTGGTGGTGATCTTCTCAGTGGTATGTTCAACAGCGGTTGATATCCCCAGCAGGTCTTAAGTCCAATTGATATTGGCATTCTTTCAGATTCAGGTAGAAGTCATTGGTAATCCCCCAGCGGAGAGAATTTCTCTTTGGGTTCCATCTTCAATATTCGTTCTTATCCATCCCCAACAGAGTGGGTATTCTCTCGGAGTTTTCATCTCTAGCAGAGTTTGTGATCAGTGTCTTCCTCAGCAGAGTGAAGTCTTTCTCAGTAGGGTCTCTTATTTCATAGGACAATTTAGTTTGTCATCCCCAGTGGAGCTGCCTTGGTCTTCAACATTTATTTTGCTGAGACACATCTTTTGCATTGCATAAGCATTTTCGCATGGCATCCTCCCAAACGCGTAGCATTTCCATTTCGTATGGAGCATTACGCCATAGAAAAATTCAAACATATGCATTTGAAGCATAAGCCATGTTTGATATCCTTTACCAGATTCTTTCCCCTGCAGAAAGTAACAAAATTCAGGAGACGTTGTTTCACACTACACCGCAACCAGTGGATTCGTCCTTCTTGTTGGTCCTTCCTATACTCCCCCGCAGAGTTGTCTGTTTAGATTTCTCTTTTCCACGGCGGAGTCATCTTTGTAGAACTGTCGTTTCTACATATTGTCGTTTGAAAGTCTACCTTCCGCTTAGTCTTTCTTTAAAAAGTCCACCTTCGGCTTGGTCTTTCTTTTTTTCTCGAGTTCGCCTTTGGCCGTCCTCGCACCCGTTGTTATCTTGTTATTACCAGTAGAGTTATCCTGTTTGGTATAGTCTTTCTTTGAAAGCCCACATTCGGCTTGGTCTTTCTTTTTCGAGTCCACCTTCGACATGGTCTCATATCCTTTGTTTGAAAGTCTACCTTCGGCATAGTCTTTCTTTGAAAGCCCACCTTCGGCTTGGTCTTTCTTTTCGAGCCCACCTTCAGCTTGGCCTCATATTACCCTTTGTATGAAAGTCCACCCTCTGCTTGGTCTTTCTTTTTTTGAGTCCACCATCAGCATGGTCTCGTATCCTTTGTTTGAAAGTCTACCTTCGGCATAGTTTTTCTTTGGAAGCCCACCTTCGGCTTGGTCTTTCTTTTTCGAGTACACCTTCGGCATGGTCTCGTATCCTTTGTTTGAAAGTCTACCTTCAGCATAGTCTTTCTTTGGAAGCCCACCTTCGGCTTGGTCTTTCTTTTTCGAGTCCACCTTCGGCATGGTCTCGTATCCTTTGTTTGAAAGTCTACATTCGGCATAGTCTTTCTTTGAAAGCCCACCTTCGGCTTGGTCTTTCTTTTCAAGCCTACCTTCGTTATAGTCTTTCTTTTCGAGTTCGCCTTTGGCCGTTCTCGTAGTACCTTTATATCTCCCCGGCATGGTCCGCCTTCGGTCGGTCTACCTTTTCGAGTTCGGCTTCGGCCGTCCTCGTTTATTCTTATATCCCTAGTTTGGTCCGCCTTTGGCCGGTCCGTCTTTCTGAGTTTGCCTTCGGCCGCTCTTGTATTCGCGTTATTTCATTTCCCGACATATTGTAAATTTCCAGGTTATTGTAGTATTCAATCTCTGTGTATCCCGATTGTCTGAAAGCTGTTGCTTCCATACCTTCGGATCCAAGAAGTTTTAATAGGGGCTGCTGTAACACCTCAAAATTTGTCCTCTTACTTTTAGCACTAAATGGCTTATGTTTCATTTCATCCTTGCATTATCATCTTTGCATATCATTTGGTTTTTAGCATGGGATCAAGGGGTCTAACCTCATTCACAAGAAGAGGATGTTTTCCATGGTTTCAGGCAAAGTTCATGTGTATTGTCCAAGTGGCTAAGAGGAGAGATGGTTCTTGATACTATCAATACTTGGGTCACAAAGAAGCCGTGGGCCTCAGGGCATCCTAATTTGTTCATTACCTCATCAAAAGGGCAAGCTTGGCAAGAAATTCCAAGGGAATCACACTCTCCTAGCACGATGGTTCAAATTAGGGTTTTAAGATTCTTGGGTTTTACTCTCCAATGGGCAAGATCTTCGAGTTTTTATCATCATCAAATGGCACATCTCATCATTGTCTGACTGGATACACATCATACTCAGAGGAATTTGGATTTGGAGGATGTGTTGATTCCTCCTAGACTGAAGGCACCCAAACTAGGGTTTGCCATAAACTCAGTTTATTTATGATTTTTTTTGGACAAGACTTGATTCCATGGTATTCCTCATGTCCCTAAGTGTCTAGGATTGGAGAATTGTCCATCAATTTGGTTCAAAAGGATTTCAATTGATCAGAAGATTGAAAATCAGGAGAATTGGGGATAAAGTCAACTGTGCAGTGAAAAAGTCAACTCCTGACTTTTTGAGGTCAACATTTTGATTTTTAAGTCAAATATGTCCATTGATGGAGGATTGATCAAAAAATGTTAGGTGATTCATCAAAAATCAAGAAATATGAAAAGTTGCTAAAAATAGAAACTAGGGTTTCTAAATTTAGTAAGTTTTGGCAAGGTGAAGGATCAGCTTTGGAGCTTTCTTTCTTCATGATGCAAGCTTCAAATGGAAAATTTCAAGGGGCCTAATTAAAGTTCATATTCTAAGCTTCAAAACCATAGCAAGAACTTCTCCAATGGATTAAAATTGAAGGAGTTATAATTGTTCAAAGTTAGAGGCTTGTAAGGCATTTTGGGCAAGGCAGGCAAGTCATGGGCAAGCTGGCTCGGAGTAAAACCATCAAACACCTTGTGTGCATGCAGTGTTCAATTTTATGGCCAATTATCTCAATGATGGAGACTTCAAATGAAAAAATTTTCAACATGAGTTTTGTTCCTCTCATTCCCTCTACAACTTTGATGTTGAGGAATTTTTCATATGACCAATCATTTGAGAGATATGGAGGGTCGAAGTAAGGAATTTGTAACTTGAAACAATGCAAAAACTTAGAATTTTTTCTAAGTGTTTTTAAGCATATTTGTGGACAACTCTTCATGGCAATTTTTCACCCTAATGCAAGCATTTTTTCAAGTTGGTTCCAACTTGTTTTCCACTCATTGATCTTCCTAGTTTCCTTTGGACATAATATGGCATAATATGGTGTTGATTTCATTAAGTTATTGTTCATGGAAGTGGTGGGCACAGTTTGGATATCAAGTGCACCACTTGATGATATTTTGTGATGTTCTTGCAACATGGTCATTGTATCCAATAGATATAATTCCCTTGCACGTAAATCATCCCAAAACACCACTCAAGACATTACTCAAATAACCAAACATTGTTTCTTTACCATGCACAATTTTAGACAACACTTGCCAAATGAGGAATACCATAAACTTGTGCACCAAGTTTGTCCCCTCCACTCTCTCTCATTCTGATTTCTTTTACCCAGAAGAATAACAACCAAAACCACTCTCACATAAAGCTCATTTTGTACTACACCCTCTCACACTCCATTGTTTTTTTCAAATTTTCGTCAAAACTTTAACCCTAAGCTCTAACCACAGTAAAGTTCATTTTAACCACACAAAAGCTTCATATATAAGCCAAATACCAAACCCTAGCTTCGAACACTCATTCTCAGCAGCCACAAACTCAAGAATTCTCTCTCACTCTTAAAACCTCTCTCTAAAAAAATCTCATTTCCTCCAAGTTCCTCTACGTAGTTTCAAGGGCCAACGGAGCCACTCCGTTGAGTAACTTTCTTCAACTCTAAGCTTGCTTTTTAGCTTTGTTTTAGGTTCATTTTGGGTGCATCTGAAGTCCTACCTTAGGGTAGGAAATGCTTGCATAATTATTTTTGTATTTTAATGGAGTTTCATTTTGAGTGTGCAAACTTTAATTCATGATTGCTTGAGTTTTGGTGGTTGTTTTTCAAATATTTTTACATATTCGGTATCTCAATGAAGTGTACTACAATGTAGTATGTTGGTTGTTTTGATTGGTGATTATGGAACCATGAGTGTTTATTCTTGAAGCTTGATTTTCATCGGTTTAGAGGGAGTTTTAGAGAAAACCAAGGCCATTTTTGAGATCTACGCGAAAAACGGAGGGGGGTGTTTTTGTTTCTTCGTTTCCGGCCAGACCATCCGCCGCCGGCGGTGGCCGGCGAGCTGCTGCATTTTTCCGGGCAGCTACTGTTCACGTGGGGAATTATGCATGGCTGAAGCTTGATGGTGCTGAGGTGGCATTCCATAGTATGTTATTTGTTCTTTTTGTCTTTTAGTGTGTAAGTTCAAGTGGACCAATTGATATCCAAGTCTACATAACTATTGTAACACTTTTTGGTTCTATTTTCTGGTTTTTTCTTTTTAATAAAATTCTGAACTTAATGAACCCATCATGGGCCCTGCACGGATTTCTATTCGTACCCTCCCAGTACCGGCCCAAACCATGTGGCCTTCCTTTTAGTTACTAACACACCTCCCATTCTTTTAACACTTTATTTTTTTCTTTTTTATTTTCGTTCCCTTTTTAGTTATTAAAAATATTTTATTTTAATAAAAAATTACAAAGAAAATCATGTGTGTATTTGTATGTCTTATTTAATTTTTCATTAATTTTATTTTTATTTTCCATTTATTTTGATAATTAATTCTGATTTTCTTTTCCAAAGTGTCTTCCATGCTTATTCATGTGATTCATGCTTATGTTTTGTGACTTTGCTCGTCCTTTTGAAGCTGATTTTTTTTGTCATTCTTAGACCTTGATAAGAGGATGTTTTGATGCTGGTTTGGGTTAGGTTTGAGTTGCTTTAGGTGACTTGCCATTCAACTTTTGTGGACCCTCGATCTTTGCTCGGTTATGTACACATCTTAACTTGAGGAGCACTTTTGAACATGCTATTGAGCTAGTTCTGTTCCAATCTTTTTGAAATTTTTAATTAGATGTATGAAATTGCCTTTGATTATTTTTTGAGAATTTATTGGATAATTTTTCTATTTTTGATTGATGTCTACTTGTGGTTTGAGTTTGATTGAAACATGCTTGGATACTTGACGTGGTTTGGATGCCTTTGTTTACTTGTGATTGAATGATGTTTGAGATAAATATTTGGTGTGATCCTATTCTGTCTTAGCTTGTTTGTGGCTTTGGATTCATCTTCATTTGTCCATTTTCCTATTTGTTCTTGATTTTCTAAGTTGACATTGTTTTGACTTGAATCCTCTAAGGTGCTTGACCTAACCTTGTGAGATGTTTGCTTGTGTAATCCAATCAATGCATGAGGCCTTTTGTTTGATTTGAGTGACATGCTAGAGGTTCTGATCCTCTTGGTTTAGGGTTCTTTTATGTGACATTTTCTCACTCTTTGTTGCACATGATCTTTTGTGATTTGCGTGAATAATGTAAGTGAATGTTTTGTCTAGTTTTGTTGCATGCTTTAAATGTGATGCTTATTGATTCATATTGATTGTTTTGAGTTGGTTTTGGTTTGTTGATGATGCATTTGCTACTGCCCCTTGGATTCATTCCCTTGCTTTCATCTCATAAGATCATCATGATTTGATTTGTATGTTGCATATCATTATCATTTGACTTGTTGCTTCTTTGGCTCATAATGCATCATGATGTGGAGCAATCTTACATGTTTTAATTGGATGATTGTGATATGGTTTGAATTCTGACTTGGATCTATTGTCATCTTACTTTATTCATGTCATCTTTGTGTGAGGTTCCATGGTGTTTAATTGTGTTTCTTATGCAAGTTTGTTTGCATCATTACTTGTTTGTTCTTAATTGCTTCTTTAAGCTCTTTTGTATGGTCTTTTGAAGCATAATTAATGGTATGATTTGAGTATAATATGCATGATGTGCTTGTTTCCCTCTTAGGTTTATCGTCTTTTACTTCTCTTTCTTCTTCCTCTCTTTCACTATTTCTCCTCCCATGAGTCTCAAGACTTGTTTAAGTCTTGGATTCACTTCCTTAGAGCTACCTAGTCCAAATTAATTTCCGATTAAGCTTGGAGTAGGATTAGAATTAGGCTTCCCCTTTGCATGCTAACTTAGGTAGATGTTTCCCCTTTCAAACTCAACTATAGGGTCACCTTTGCATGACAACTTTAGGAACATTTAGTTTCCCCTTAGTGTTTTCTTTTTCTTTGAGTCTTCTCTTCTCATCTCATAACACTTCTAAAACACTTAATAAATATAACATATATGGCGCTCGAGCCTTAAGTGTAGGAAATGAAGAACGAGGGGTCTCCCCTCCTATTCTAGAGTGTTTAGCATACGTCCCATTTGGGGGCGACCATGCGATTCACTCGTTCCCGCAATGTAAGTTAAGAACTAACTTCAATCCACTTCTTTCTAAAAAACACAAAAAAACAAATTCAAATCTTTTTATCCTTCGGGGTCATTCAAGTTCAAATCATTTTCAGAAAAGGGCACGTTACTTCTGTCTCGTCGCAAACAGGCATCGACCCTAACTGCCGGATGCGAATCTAACGTCGCTCATAAAAAACACTAACCGACCTCGTTAGGTCGAACTACGACTGATCTGATTTCCTCTTTCTCGTCGATTGAGGATACGTAGGCATAAGGCGGCGATGTCTTGGCGAGCAACCTCCCCCCTTAGTTAGTGTCCGAACTATGTTGACTCTGACTTTCCCATTGCATGAGGGAATACGTAGGCGTAGGACGAGCGATATCCTATCGAGTCACTTCTTTTTCTTTTCTCCCTCGTTTCTTCGTTCTTTTCCGTTCCCGTTCATTCTCCTTTCTAGTAGCAGCGGAGCTCTAGATGACGACACCCTTTGATCGAGACAACAAGGGTGGATCCCGTCGAGTACGATGGACGTGTGGGGTGCTAACACCTTCCCTTCGCGTAACCGACTCCCTTACCCGTTTCTCTTGGTCGCGAGACCATGTTATTTTCCTTCCTTCAGGTTTACGCAGTGTTTCCTTTCCCTCTCTTGGGATAAATACACATTGCTGGCGACTCTGTTTTTCGTGCCACTTTCGCGTTTGTACCATGGATACAAATCCACGGGAGCGACACCTCTATGAAATCAAGTCCTTGACCTAAATCAAACTTGATGGATTGATTTCATAGGTGTTATAGGGTGTATTGAATCATGTCCTAGGGTTTGGGAGCATGTCCTTGTCAAAAGTCAAAGCTATAGTTTACTTTTCCCGCGAAACCCTAACGGTGGTTCAGATGAAATTGAAACTTGTTACTCAAGCTTCTTGGATCAATCCATTGTTGCAAATGGATCAATGTGGTGTATTAGAGACCCTCAAATCCTCTCTTGAGGTCTTGGCTCATGATTTGTCCCAAAAGTCAACTTAGGGGTGAATTAGGTTAAGAAACCCTAATTCCTGATTTTTTTAGTGAATGCATCCCCTGAGGTAAAATTGACTTTATGATTGGGTTCATGATGTCCCTTGGGGCATCATAGGTTATGCTTTGAAGCATTGGCTTATGCCCAGAATAAAATTTCCATCTTGAGGCCCTGGTCGACCAAACCCTAATTTGGTGACACTGGCGATCTTAAGGCTTGATCCACCTAGAAAGGAGAAGCCTTGTGCTTAATACTTGAAGAGGGAGTCCTCTTGATCCTTTGTGGATGTTTCAGAGGCTAGACAAGTTGAAGATCATGTCATTTCTTGATTGATCCTTTGTCTAAGAGCTCTGAGGGGGCTTGAAACCCTAAGACTGATTGTAGTGGATGCTCACCCATCTTTGGGGAGACCAATGGTTCATCCATATGGTGATGATGATTTGCACAATGATGGGAAATCTTAGTGGTCAAAATTTGGGGTATGACAGATGCCCCTATTTAATCTTCTTGGACCCAAAGGTGTGAATGGCGAAGGTATTCGGGCATTCGGGGTGCAAGAGGATTAAATATCGGAATACCCGAAATTTTGATGGTGGTTATGAATGGCAGTTCACGCATCCTTCCTCTTTTGCTAAGCAATGATGCTTAGAAAAGATAAACTTCCCCTCGATCCTGGTTTCCTACCAAGGAACTGGTCTCAGTTTCTAATTTAAACTTCCCATCGATACTGGTTTCTCACCAAGGAACTGGTCTCTATTTCTGGAATAAACCTCCCCTCGATCCTGGTTTCCTACCAAGGATCTGGTCTCAATTTCCGATATAAACCTCCCCTCGATCCTAGTTTCCTAACAAGGATCTGGTCTCAATTTCTGATGTAAACCACCCCTCGATCTTGGTTTCCTACCAATGATCTGGTCTAAGATTCTTTTGTCAATAAACTTTATTGACAAGAGACGCTATGTGTAGCGGTTTTCCTCAAACTTCTCGCCGAATTTTCCTGGGGAGATGCCATTTGATGGAAAAAGTGGTGGGGTAAACGAGTCTCTTGAGAGACTGCTTTCGCATGGGGTTACCACATCATACTTTTCTCGGGATCTTCTTGGAGAAATGCCATATGATGTGATCCAATTTTGAGGTGCCGATGACCTTTTCATCAGTGAATTTTTCAGAGAAAAACTGTTGTACTGCCGAATCTTTGATTAAGAGGCTTTCTTTAGGGATTTTCCTTAATCCGGGAAAGCGGAGATATCATCTTCAATGGTGAAGAGTGATGTTTTTCGGAATCTCTCTAGCTCTTCAGAGGTTCAAGTTATCAAAGTGGTCAAAGAACCACCTTCAATCCAGAAATAAACTGGAGGAGAGATCGCTTAGATGATTCATTTCCTGACAAGGAAAGAACTGACGAGTCGATTGAGAGGACTCTTATCACTAGGGAACAAGACCGACTAGAGTGATAGTGATGCAATATTAATATGAATGTAAATAAATAATGCATGATGTATGTATGGATATGCTGACAAAACTGACGTGACATATAGACTAGTAGATGAACACGACTGGATACTCGGCCACAGTGGGGGATGAAAAGTATCACTGGTTCACGATAGCAATTCTGCCTTTCTTAGGAGAGATAGTCCCTGTCGGGAGCTATGTTGGTCGGGCTTAGGAGATAAGAACTCTGTCGGGGGTATCAGATGGGAAAGTCGCATCTGATACAGCTGATCCTTCATTCAAGCGCACTGGCTTAGAAGGAGTACTTTGATTATGTACTTTGAAGCTCGATTACTTTTGGTGAAGCGATTGATGTTCTTTCGATGTTCAACAGTCAAAATAAATTGCCATCTTTATTAAAAGCAGAAAAATTTTACAAGTAAATTCATTTTTGTTTTATTTCAAGAATCGTTGATCATGTTAAAATGTCGTCCTGTAAAGCTAAAATAAATGAGAACTGCAAACAAAAGCACAAGGGCTCAAATTTTATTGATAGGATGGAAATCAGCCAAACGCGTGATTCCATAGAGTATTTACAAAGTTAGAAAATGGTAACTTAAGGGAAAAGGGCTACATTGAAACATAACGACCATTATCCTTCTACCAACTTTGACTTCGGGGAATCCTGAGCTTATGTCGAAGATGACCTTGACTGGAGTTTTCCTGACGGATGATGTAAGTGCTGCCGAGGGACTTGCCCCTTTGTTGAACATAGTTACTTACCATTATCCCTAATTTTTGCCTGGATTGTACTTTGAGGTTTCCAATCCACCGGGATAACTTTTGATCATGTCTCTAATTTTTGCCTAGACCTCCCTTTCGGGTTTTCAATCCACCAAGACGTTTTTTTTAGTTTAGGCGAAGTATTTCTTGACTACGTCAGCATTCGTGGGGTAGGCTAATTCTTCTCCATCCATGGTTGCGAGTTTCAAGGCGCCGCCTGAAGCTTTCTTGACCACATATGGGCCGTCATAATTCGGAGTCCATTTGCCCCGAGAATCAGTAAAAAATGATTGTATCTTCTTGAGCACAAGGTCTCCTTTTCTGAAGACGCGAGGTCAGACCTTTTTGTCGAACACCTTCTTCATTTTTTGCTGATACAACTGGCCATGGTATAGTGTCGTGATTCGCTTTTCTTCGATCAGATTCAGTTCATCGTGCCGACTTTGGCACTATTCAGCTTCTCTTAGCTTAGCTTGCATCAATACCCAGATTGATGGGATCTCTACTTTGATGGGGAGCACTGCTTCCATTCCATATACTAGAGAGAAAGGGGTTGCCCCTGTTGAAGTGCAGACAGATGTGCTATAACCGTGAAGAGCAAAGGGTAGCATCTCGTGCCAATTTTTGTAGGTTACAACCATCTTTTGAATAATATTTTTGATATTCTTGTTAGCTGCCTCCACCGCTCCGTTCATCTTGGGTCGGTAGGGAGATGAGTTATGGTGTTCGATTTTGAACTCTGTGCACAACTCTTTCATCATCTTATTGTTCAAGTTAGATCCATTATCCGTAACGATCTGGCTCGGAACACCATAACGGCAGATGAGATTGTTTTTGATAAATCGTACCACCACTTGTCAAGTTACATTAGTGTATGACGATGCTTCGACCCACTTGGTGAAGTAATCAATGGCTACCAGGATTAACCGATGTCCGTTCAAAGCCTTGGGTTCAATCACACCGATCATGTCGATTCCCCATATGGAAAAAGGCCACGGGGAAGAGAGAACTTTGAGATGTGTTGGCGGTACATGGATTTTATCGGAGTATATCTGACACTTGTGACACCTCTTCATGTACTTGTAGCAGTCGGATTCCATGGTCAACCAATAGTACCCTGCTCTTAGAATTTTTCTCGCCATTGTATGTCCGTTGGCATGAGTGCCAAAGGACCCTTCGTGAATTTCTTTTATCAGCATGTCTGCTTCTGGTCTGTCGACGCATGGAAGCAAGACCATGTCAAAGTTCCTCTTATAGAGTGTATCACCGCTCAGGAAGAAACTGTCTGCTAGCCTTCTGAGGGTTTTTCTATCTTTCCTGGATGCCCCAGGTGGGTACTCATGTTTCTGAAGGAAGCATTTGATATCGAGATACCAAGGTTTGTCGTCTATGACTGCTTCAATCGTGAAGATGTAAGCGGGCCGCTCAAGGCGCATTATGTCGATCTTAGGTAAGTCATTCCATTGACCTACACTAATCATGGAAGAGAGAGTGGCTAATGCATCAGCCATGTGATTCTCCTCACGAGGGATAAGATGAAACTCGATTCTGTTGAAGAAAGGTAACAACCTTCTTGCATAATCTTTGTAAGGAATCAATCCTGATTGGTATGTGTTCCAATCTCCTTTGATCTGATTGATAACCAGGGCTGAGTCGCCATATACATCCAAGTTCTTAATCCTTAAGTCGATCGCTTCTTCGAGACCCATGATACAAGCTTCGTATCTGACCTCGTTATTTGTACACTTGAACGTAAGTCTGGCGGTGAAAGGAATGTGGGTACCCTGAGGTGTTATGATGATTGCCCCAATTCCATTTCCATAATGATTGACAGCTCCGTCAAAGATTAGTCCCCACTGGGAACCTGGTTCTGGCCCTTCACTGGGTAGCGGTTCATCGCAGTCTTTCATTTTTAGATACATGACATCTTCGTCTGGGAAGTCAAATCCGACTGATTCCTGATCGTCAATCGGTTGATGAGCCAAATGATCGGCTAAAACACTTCCTTTAATGACTTTCTGAGTGTGGTACTCTATGTAATATTCTGATAACAACATCTGCCAATGGGCAATCCTTCCCGTGAGAGCAGGCTTTTCAAAGACATACTTGATTGGATCCATTTCAAAGATTAACAAAGTTGTGTGACGAATCATGTACTGGCGAAGACGTTTGGCTGCCCATGCTAGAGCGCAACAAGTTTTCTCGTGCATAGTGTAACGAGTCTCGCAGTCGGTGAATTTCTTGCTCAAATAGTAGATGACAGACTCTTTTCTTTTTGTTTTGTCTTGTTGGCCAAGTACACAACCCATTGAGTCTTCCAAGACTGTTAAATAGATGATTAGCGGTCTTCCTTCCACTGGAGGTGATAGAATCGGCGGGTTTGACAGGTATTCCTTGATACTGTCGAAGGCGGTTTGGCAGTCTTCTGTCCAAACGCAATCCTGATTCTTTTTGAGTAATCAGTAAATTGGCGCACATGTCGCGGTCATGAGGAATATGAATCTGGAAATATAGTTCAAACGTCCCAGGAATCCCCTAACTTGTTTTTCAGTCTTTGGAGAAGGCATTTCTTGAATGGCCTTGACCTTGTCAGGATCAACCTTAATTCATTTCTAGCTGACGATGAACCCTAAGAGTTTCCCTGAACGAACACCGAAGGTGCACTTATTGGGATTCAAGCAGAGTTTTTACTTTCGCAAACGCTCGAATAGTTTTGACAGGTGGGTCATATGCTCCTCCTCTGTTTTAGATTTTGCAATCATATCATCAACATACACTTCGATTTCTTTAAGGATCATGTCATGAAACAGAGTAGTCATAGCCTTTTGATAGGTTGCCTCGGCGTTCTTCAAGCCGAACGGCATTACCTTGTAACAAAAAGTACCCCATGGGGTAATGAACAAAGTTTTCTCCATGTCTTTTGTCACCATTTTGATCTGGTTATAGCCCGATAATCCATCCATGAAGGTGAAAACTTTGAACTTTGTTGTACTGTCTACCAGCATGTCAATGTGTGGTAAGGGAAAGTCGTCCTTTGGACTAGCCTTGTTCAGATCTCGGTAGTCGACACACATTCTGACTTTTCTGTCCTTTTTCAGAACTGGTACTATGTTGGCTAACCATTGAGGATATTATGACGTAGCGAGGAAACCCGCGTCAATCTATTTCTGTACCTCCTCTTTGATTTTGACAGCCATGTCTGGGTGAGTCCGTCTCAACCTCTGTTTTACTGGCGGACATTTTGACCTTAACGGTAGATGATGTTCCACGATGCTGGTATCCAACCCTGGCATGTCCTGATAGGACCATGCAAACACATCGGGAAATTCTCTAAGAAGCTTTGTCAAACTCTCATTGACAGTTGGACTGAGCAGTGCCCCAATTTTGACTTCTTTTCTCTCTTCTTCCGATTCTAAGTTGATTGTTTCCAGCAACTCTTTGTGAGGCTCAATGGATCTTTTCTCTTGTCTGAGTAGTCGGGAGATCTCTTCTGGAATTTCGTTGTCATTTTCTTCTTCAGCCTTAAATACCGGGAACTTAAAGTTGGGAGAAGGCATTGAATCGTATGTTTCAACGGGGTTTAAAACAAGCATTCTGCATGACGGTATGATTTATGTCTAGAAGAGATAGAGAGAATGCAAGTGTGTGCAGTGTATTATTTTTTTGAAAAACTGCTTGTTTTTATTATTGAGTTGTTTTTTAGGATTACCATTTTCTGATAAGTGAAAAGAGAAAACAACAATTAATGCAGAAATTACAGAACGACGTTATTTTATTAATGAACAAGTCGATTCTTGAAACTACAGCCCTATAAAACAAAACTCTGTCACTTTGGGCAAAACGAAGATGGATATTTACAGAAAGTGAGCCCTATTAAAACATCTGTTTCACCTGGGCAAGGTGAAAGGTTAAAGTAAAGATGGCAATTACTTAGACTTATGAACAATCTTCGGAACATCGACAACAACCCATTGGCGGCGAACTCCTCGGTGAATCACAAAGTCTGGTACCTTCCTTGATTTGTCTTCAGAAATAACACTGATTTCTGGTGGAGCAGGATCATTGGAATCTGTCTCCCAAGCAGACTTGTCGTAGGAGGATTCCTCAGTTGTATTTTGCGTAGTATTTGTGCTCTCAGGTATATCTCCCTATCCAGTTGACTGGATGTCTTCGAGCCTGATACGAGAGCTTTCAGGAGCGGTGTACTTGACCTTGGAGTCGTATATTCCACTCGGTTGTCCCAAGGTGTCCCACACTTCTTTGGAACTGGAGGAGTCATCCCTCTCGATGACGTTGACCTCAAGAAAAGCATAATTCATGAATTCTAGTCCGGCAAGCTTTGTCAATTCCTCATCGTACTGGATAAGTTCAGAATGACCTGAGTGTTGATCCCATGACATGGAGGGGACACAGGTATTCTATTCAATGATGCTCAGCTGATTTTCATTGTTCGGCTGATTTTCTTGCCCCAAGTCTCCGGGATACGGCTTCCAGATAGGCAAGCCATCCGTTGGGCCATAATAGTCATGGTCAAAGTTGTATTTCATCGGAGTGTCTTCCTCTAATGAATTTGGCGGAGCCCGACATCCTTCCGAATCACAACCTCCATATATCCTTTCGACGTCTGACCTGGGTATAAATCTTGGGCTTTGTGCGGGAAAGCAAAAGGGAGTCTGTGTTTTTCCCTGAGACGTATAACCGTCCTCGTTGAGATAGGACTTCCATTCTTACGGAGGAATCATCTTTATTGATGGTATGCACTTCTTGAGTCACTGGTTGAAGGAAGCCTCCACTGTGGAAGAAGTTCTGAATGGGATGAAAACTTTCATCGTTAGCAACCGTCTGAGTATAGGTTAAGGAAAAGCCAAAACCTTTCTTTTTCTTATTTTCAGTAGGAATGACAAGCTGCCCTCATCCTGTTGTATTGGTATTCTCGTCCGGTTTGATAGCATCTTTGTATGAGAAAATCGAGGTTCCTTTCTCTGATTGATTCTCATTGCTCACCGTAAGCGCTTGGAACTGAGTCCCAACAACCTCCTTGGGTTCTACACAAGTAGATGATGATATGTTGCTTAGGAGAAAGGCCTGTTCTCCACAGACTTTGACGAGTTGGCTGTTCTGGACGAACTTTAGCTTTTGGTGGAGGGTCGAAGTGACCGCCCCAGCCTGATGTATCCAAGGTCTTCCTAATAAACAACTGTATGTTGCCCGGATGTCCATGACCTGGAAAGTGTGAGGACCGATAGTTATGGGAAGGTTAACTTCACCGATAACCGTTTTTCTGGATCCGTCAAATGCTTTGACGACGACCTCGTTGGTTCTTATCGAAGATTCTTTGAATGATAATTGCATCAAAGTGGATTTTGGCATAACATTTAGGGCTGACCCTGTGTCTACCAGTACGCTGGCTAAAGCATCGTCCTGGCAGTTGACTGTAATGTTGAGCGCCATGTTATGACGGCGACCTTCTTCAGGTAATTCCTCATCTCTAAATCCCAAGTTATTGCAGGAAGTGATGTTAGAGACAATGTTATCGAACTGTCTGATTGTTACATCCTGTTCCACAAAGGCTTGCTCCAAGACTTTCTGTAGAGCCTCCCTGTGCGCTTCTGAACTAAGTAACAGTGATAATATTGAGATCTTTGAAGGAGTTTGTAACAGCTGATCAATAATGTTGTATTCACTCCTTTGGATGAGCTTCATCATCTCATCATTGTTTTTTGAAAGGTCAGGATTACTGGATTGACCGACTGGTGGATTGGGAACTTCTCTCTGAGGTTCCTTTTCTTTGATAGGTTCTCCAACCCCTCGGTTGAAGATTCGACCGCTCCGTGTTACTCGACTAATATCTGCAATATTTGCGGCGGAGGGTAATGGAATTTCTTTTCCATTCTCAATTGTTGTTGCACCGTATTTGTAAGGGATAGCCTTAGTTGATACATGCGGTAGCGGTCCCGATAGATAGATGACTATGGGAGCCTTCTGCTTTTTCTGACCATCGTAAGTAATTTTGATCCGTTCCAGGTTGGGAACTCTCGATTCGTCAAGTAGAGGGATAATGGTACAAACATCCCTAGCCCTCTGATGATTAGAAATTAGGACAACGTCCTCGATTTGATCAGCGAAGTAGTTGACTGATCCAGAACTTGACCATGGTTGAATCTCTTTGCGGTCCAACTAACTTTGAAGGGCTGCTCGCACGAGGTAGCATCCTTGATTATCCACTTAGCAAACTCCACACCGCTCATAGTTGTGGAGTGGCACCTGGCCACGTCCGCTTTGAATATAGTGTAACCTTACTAGATCTATTTCCATCGACCGAACATCTTGACTTTGATATCTAGTAGGATTCCCGTTAGTGATACTAATTTGCTGGGTGTCTTCATCCATATAGATTGGAAGCCACCAGTGGTTCAACAAGTGCTGAAGTGTTTCCTGGACAAGGGCACATCCCTGATCGTCTTCGCGACCCGCTTTACAGCCCTGATAATCATGTGATACCAGGAACCCGAGCCGGACCTGTTTAGCATGTAACTCCACCAGGCTGGTATTCATCAAGCGAATATCGAAGATTTGAATCATGTTGATTTGATAATGATTCCTATCATGGTAGTCTTGAATCCATCCAAGATCCATCTGACGCTGGAGGGCCTCTTGTACAAAAGAGCATCCCTATTTGTTTACCGAGCAAGTCAGGCAGGAATTATAATCGTGACGCGGCAGATTATGATACTGGCTTTGCCTTGAGTGCATTGCCACCAGGTTGACATTCATCGCACGGATATCGTGGTTTTGTATGATGTTGGAATTCGTATAAACCATGTTAACTCCACGAACTTGGTGCTCTTGGATCCATCCGAGATCCATCTGTTCCTGTAGAGCTGATTGCACCACAGAACATCCTTGATTGCTTTTAGAGCAGATATCACACTGGTGATAATTATGAGGTGGCACATGGCCATATCCACTCTGTCTACAATGCATCTTGACCAAGTTGGCCCTCAATAAGAGTACATCATGAATTTGATAGGTGTTGTGAGACTCTCCCTCTATTAAATTGACTGTAGCCTTCTCGTGTTGAGGCAGCGGGTTTGTGAGAATATTCGGATTCGTATCTTTGATAGATAAGACCCCGCTCCTAACAAGCTTTTGCACGTCAGATTTGAAACTGATACAATTTTCTATGTTATGCCGCGGTCCTCCTTGATGGTAAGGGCAAGTCTGATCCACCTTAAACTAAAAAGGCAAATTTTCCGGTACTGTAAGAGGGGACTTAGTCTGGACATGCCCCTTGGCTAACAGTAATGGAAATAGTTCTGCGTACGATACGGGTATAGGATCAAATCCTGGTGGCCGCGTTGTACGGTTGTTGTTGTATTGAGGACGAGCCTGCTGAAGAGGCTGTTGTGTCCTTTGGTGAAATTGCTGCGACTGCGGTTGGCTTTGAGCAACCTTAGGTTGATACGTAGAAATAGGCGCGGGGTTGATAGCAGGAGTTACAGCTGCTATTGGTTGGTAGCGTCACCTTTGCTTTTTGAGAGAGATGTTCCCAATATATTGCTCCTTTTTCTTAGGGAGAGCACTACCATATTTTTTAGTACCGCTTGTCGACCCAGTGTCTTTGACTAGACGTCCTTCTCGAACGGCTTCCTCGAGACGCACTCCCATACCGACCATTTTGGTGAAGTCGCTGGGCGCACTGGCAACCATTCTGTCGTAGTAAAATGAGCTCAAGGTCTTTAAGAAAATCTTTGTCATCTCTTTTTCCTCAAGAGGTGGAAAAATTTGAGCTGCAATTTCACGCCATCTCTGAGCGAATTCCTTAAAGGTTTCCTTGTCTTTTTGCGACATTGATTTGAGTTGATCTCTGTCTGGTGCCATGTCCAAATTGTATTTATATTGTTGGACGAAGGCAGTGCCAAGATCTCTGAAAGTGCTAATCGTAGCACGGTTTAAACCCATGTACCATTTTAATAAGGCACCGGTTAAACAATCCTAAAAGTAGTGAATCAGTAGATCCTAGTTCTCTGTCTGAGTTGACATTCGCCGAGCGTACATCACCAAATGGCTTTGAGGGCAAGAGTTACCCTTGTACGTTTCAAAATCGGGTACTTGGAACTTGTGCGGGACTTTCACATTGGGGACCAAGCAAAGGTCTGCGGCGTCCTTTCCTAATAAATCCTGACCGCAAATAGCTTGCAGTTCCTTCTACATTTCCAGGAACTGCTCCTAGAATTCATCCATTCTATCGAACATACTTTCCTTTCTACCAGAAGGTATTTGTGGAATCTGTCCTTCCGGGACAGTGTGCACCACAGGGGGTGGTACCGTTACTACGGCAGTGTATCTTGCCGTTTCCCGAAGTTTGTAACCTTCAGGAGTCCTCATTATGCCTCTGACATCCTCGCTTTCCCGAAGTTTGTAACCTTCAGGCCCAACGGCTTCTGCTATGATTCCCTGATCTTTAGTGATCGGCAGAACATATCCTTCCGGGATATAGTTAACAGGCATGCCCCAGGGACGATCTTTCGGCATTTGATACCTAGGATCATACTTCTCCACTATGGGCGTTGAGGTGATCTCTGAGATCACAGTTCTTTGTAGCTGAGCTTCTACCGTGGCTTTCATGTCATTACGAAGCTTTCTCATATCCTCTCTCAGAGCGTCGATCTCTTCTTTCAACTCTCTGTTCTCTTCCTCGAGATCATCCATCTTTTTCTGACGATTGACCCAAGTATTGTATGAATGAGACAGTTTAACTCTAGAACCGAGACACAAATGTAAGATTCGTCGATAAGAAGAATACGTGACATGAGAATGATGAATACAATGATTATATTAATTGTTGTTTTGGTTTAATCAAAATAAACTTCGACAATTAGATTGTAAATATCAAACATTGGGGACACCCCCGTTTTATTGAATTCAAAGGATTTCGGAAATGGAAATACAGTAATTTATAAGGTGCGGAAATAGAAACCTAAGCTAATGGGTCCCGAGTCCTCTCTAAGGAGAACTCGGGTGCTGATTCTGGTACTTTCATTTTCTTGGACCGGGGCTCTTGGGTCGTTATCAGGTTGTCATTCCTTTGCCAAGTGAATGGAGCGAGCAAATTCCTTTGGTCATCCTGATTTTCTACAGTATGTTGCTCCAAAATCTCAATTAGAGCATCCTTATCTTTCAGTAGTTGCTATATTTTGGTACACTCCATATTGAGAATGCGGTACTTGTTCTTCCAAGACCTCCTCTCCTGTTGAACTTTGTTGAGAGTAACCTGAAGTTTTTCTGTTTCAGTCATGAAGTACATGACAGATTCCCTTGGCGAAAGAACTCCGTGACGAGGATAAGGCATCTTTAGCTCGAGAGCTCTAGTTTGTACCCAGTGGAGATAAGGCTCCACCGAGACACAGTCCGGTTTTCCTAGAGACTCTCGTCCTTTCTTATGAACATGTTTCCAAGCGTGCACTATTTCCATCTTTAGTGCCCTGTCATTTTCTCCTTCCTTGAAGAAAAGACCTTCCAGATGAGCATTACGCGGGACATGCCTCATCAGGTATCCAAATTGACGACGAACTAAGACTGGATGGTAATTGATTCCTCCCTTAGTTCCTATGAGGGGTACGTTGGGGAAGTTTCCACAACGGTCAATGATTCTGATCCCATCATAAATCCTATTGTACCAATCTATATCAGAGTTGGTAAGAGACATGATTTTCTGCGACCAACGTAAGGCACTCTTATGATCCCAAAAAGCGGCAGACTTAGGCAAATGGGAGACAAACCATTTATATAGCAGGGGTACACAACACGTGATTATTCCTCCACTGTATAAATTTGTTAAGTGTACAGAATGATACGCATCTGCGAGCAAGGTTGATACAGCGTTTCCAATGAGAAAAACCTTAAGGGTGTTGATATCGACGAAGTTATCAATGTTGGGAAATAGAAATAACCCGTAGGTGAGTGAAACAAAGATGCTCTCGAAAGCGGCCACGCTCCCTATACTAGCAAAGTATAGAGCCTTCTTTACCAGAAACTTGGCTGGTAAACCTGGGATTCTTCCCTTGGTGGTCATGTGAGTCTTGACTTCTGACTCATCCAAACAGATTTCTCTTGCAATGGTCTGATCCTTTGGAATTTCTTCCAGTCCAGAAAAGGGAGCTTGATCAGTAATGGGTAGATCAATCAAATGAGAATACTCCTCCAGCATGTGTGCGAGCTGGTAATTCGAGAATGTTAAACAGTCATAGACCGGATCGTAAAACTGAACGAGTGCCTCCAGGATTCCTACAATTATATGGACCCTTAACAGAGGTAGCTGACCTCCGTACTTGGCTCTAAAAGCATCAGGGTTAGTGATCATCCTTGCTAATCCTCTCAAATCCTCTAGTTTTGGAACCTTTAAGGTATACTTGTGAGTTTTCCGTCTACTGAAATCCATGAGCGCAGTCCTTTTCTCTCTGACATTTGCAATCATTGTCTTAGTTTAATTTGAAAAAGAGAGACTAGAAGAGAAAGTTTTTCTTTGCTTAATGTTTTTTTTTAAATGAATGCATGAATGCAGCACACAAAAACATAGAAAAAACATGGGGTCAAAGGGTCGGTGTCATGAAGTCAAGGCTCTACCCGTCCCAAAGGTTTATACTAGTGATTTTTGTACCTGTCTCTCAAAATCATTGATTCTTGTCGAGATAACATCAGCGGGCCGGGAACCGTGCTAGGTGATGTATTTCGAAGAATCTCAGAAGAGGGTAGTATCGCGTGACAACTATTTCCGATAGCTTCCGCACTACTGAAAGAGGTTTTACTTAGATGTATACTCAATATTTCCACATGCGGCATCACAGGCATTCCCATTAGCAGAAAAATAAACACAGATATCAATTAGGAAAAGCAGTATATATATTTGTCCTAATGTCCTAGACTTTTTAAGAGCTATGAATCCTATGATCCTAACAGAAAATGGCTCCCTGGCGGAGTCGCCATTCTGTGGTACCTTCCCAACTTAAAGGTTTTTGACCTAAGATCCTAGTGAGGGCCGATCCTAGCAATAATGACATTCCTCGATGGAACTGTCATTCGGTGATACCTTGTGAACCCAAGTGTTAGCTCTTGGATTGGCTAGAATTTTGGTAAAACAAAGTTGTGTTTTGTTGATGTCACATGGGTGATGTCGTAACATTGAGTCTTAACATTGGATAATGTTAGGTTTTTAAGGTATTGAAGCTTTGAAGTCTGATGTCACATGCGATGTCATGACATCAGATATGCGGATCACTAAAACATCATTTCTGAGATGTTTTTAGGGTTTAGTATTTTAGCTGGAATTTGGGAGAGCTGGTAGAGTAATTGGATGCGAATATCTTGGAGGAGATATTTTCTGTTACAATCAGATTTGATGCAGATTTGTAGGAGTGTTTAAAGGCTGAAGATTTAAGAAGATTTTGAGAGAGAAAATCTGTTGAAGATTCAGTTTTAAATAACAAATCAGGTCAGTTATTGTAGGAGGTCCAAGACCAGATCAAAGAGCTATTTAAAGCGCATCAATCCTTTGAAGAAAGTGACGAAGAAAGATTGCCAGAGACTGAGAGTCGTTTGAGTCTTCGTGTTTGTATTGTAAACCATTCTAGTGTGAATTGGTGTTGTTGGTTTGAGTTGTTCTTGATTAAAGCTGTGAAGCAGAATCAAGTTGTGTTATTCAAAGTGTGTGATCTTTGAATTATATCACTGAAGTGATTTAGGGATTGAGTAGTGTTCTCATACCTAAGTGGTCTCTTAGGTAGAAGGTTCATTAAGTAGAGATTAAGTTTAGGAGATGTCAACTGGGTTGTTGAGTCTGTAAATTAATTCTACTGATAGTGAAATTCATCCCTGGCTTGGTAGCCCCCAGACGTAGGTAGTTAAACCGAACTGGGTGAACAATTCATTGTGTTGATTTATTGTTGTTTTACATTGTCCATTGCAGAGTGTGTTGTTGTGACATCACACGTAACATCACATATCTGGTACCAGAATTTCAATTGGTATCAGAGCAGGCATCCTGCTCTGAATCTGGGTGAGATCTAGGGTTGATACTTTCTGGTAAAGATGGACAAGGAGGTTGGTGGATTTGTGAATAGACCCCTTATTTTGGATGGCTCTAATTATGATTATTAGAAGCCAAGGATGATTACCTTTTTGAAATCCTTGGACAGCAGGGCTTGGAAGGCTATCATAAAAGAATGGAAAGCACCTGTTGTTGTTGAGAAAGATGATGCTGGGAAAGAAAAAGAAGGCAGCTCAAAACTGAAACCTGAAGAAGAATGGACCAAGGAAGAAGATGAGCTTGCCCTTGGTAATTCCAAAGCCTTAAATGCTATTTTCAATGGAGTGGATAAGAACATATTCAGGTTGATCAATACCTGTGAAGTTGTTAAGGAAGCTTGGGACATATTGAAGACTACTCATGAAGGAACTTCAAAGGTTAAGATGTCAAGACTTCAACTTTTGACATCAAAGTTTGAAATTCTAAAGATGAAGGAAGATGAAACTATTCATGACTTTCATATGAGCATTCTTGAGCTGTCTAATGCCTCTAGTACTCTTGGAGAAAAGATGACTGAAGAAAAGCTGGTGAGGAAAATCCTTAGGTCCCTTCCCAAGAGATATAAGATGAAGGTGACTGCTATTGAGAAAGCTCAAGACATCAGCAAAATGAGAGTTGATAAGCTAATTGGATCTCTTCAAACCTTTGAGTTAGGGTTGAATGAAGAGGAACCTGAAAAGAAGCCCAAGAGTATAGCCTTGGTATCTAATACTCAAGAAGAGATGAAAGGGAATGGTGCTGAATCTCAGGAGGAGCTATCTCAGACCATTGCTATGCTGGGAAGATAGTTTAACAAGGTTTTCAAGATGATGAATAAGAACTACAAACCTAATGTTAAGAACATCTCCTCTGACATCAACAAGTCAAAAGAGAGGATGAAGAGAAGACTGCTCAAGACAAAGGGATTCAATGCTTTGAGTGTGAAGGATATGGACATGTCAAGAAAGAATGTCCTACATTCCTTAAGAAGCAGAAGAAGGGCATATGACAGTTTCCTGGTCTGATACTGACAGTGAAAGTGAAGAAGAGTCAGCCAAACATGTCAGAGCTTTGACAGGGACATGTGTTTTTGATGGAGAATCAAGTGATGAGGAATTGACTTTTGAGGGGTTAGCAGCCTCCTATCATGAGTTATGTCTGAAGAGTGCAGAGGTATATCAAGAAAGTGAGAAACAAAAGAAACAAATTGTTCAGCTTGAGACTGTCAAAGCTGATCTTGAAAATGAAGTCGTGTTGGTTAAATCTCAACTTGAACAAATGACAAAATCTGTTAGAATGTTGAACAGTGGATCTGATACTCTTGATAAGATCCTTCAGGCAGAAAAAGTAGCAGGAGACAAATATGGCTTAGGATTTGTTGAGGAGAAGGTTTCTGCTGAAGCTAGTACTTCAGGAACCAAAAAGGACATGTCTCAACCAATGTCTCAACATAACAAAAAGAGACTTAATCCTAAACCTAAGCAGGTTGCTCACCAACAGCCTCAGAATGTTGGGATAAGGGATGCTCATGGTCATCATCAAGGGAAGGTACACACTTATGGAGCTAGGCAGTATATGCCTCCTCAATAACATAGGAGTATGCAGGCTCCTAGGTTCAACATGTTCCATCAGATGTCTCAACATCAGGGGAACATGTATGGCTTTGAATATAATAATGATGTGCCTCATTATTATGGAAGAAGGAAGCCACATCACCATAGAAGACAGCCTAAGAGTCAGAATCCTCACTACAGGAGATAGGCAAACTATGGAAGAAAACAACACCAGTACTATGGATGGCAGCCACAACAGTTTCATCATCAAGGTGGCAGGAAGTTTAACAACTTCAGAGAAGAAAGAGTAAGGTTCTTCTATTGTGGAAGATTTGGCCATATGCAATTTTCTTGCTTCAAGCTTCATGGTTATCCAAAGTCTATCCCTCAACCTAGACAGAAGGATAACATGCCCAAGGTTGTTAAGCAGTGGGTTCCTAAAGATGCAGTTAAATGTCTATTGGCTCACTTTTCAGATAGACACTCTGCTAAGGATGGATGGTACTTTGACAGTGGCTGTTCAAAGCACATGACTGGATTCAAAAACTAATTGGTGGATGAAATTCTTGCTCCTCAATTGATGTTACTTTTGGAAATGGAGAGAAAGGGGTGGTAAAAGGTGTTGGAAAAGTGAAGTGTCATGATGGACCTGATCTTGACAATGTGCTTCTTGTCAAAGGTTTGAGTGCTAACTTGATTAGCATAAGTCAGCTCTGTGATGATGGATATAAGGTCAGCTACACTAAAGATGAGTGTTTGATAACTAATGAGGAAAATGAGGTAGTTATGAAAGGAGTCAGATCCAGAGATAATTATTATCAATGGATACCTCAAGAGGTTTGCTCATCTAATGATGTTAAGGTTGATGTTGTGACATCAGACTGTAACATTGAGTGTGAAAGTCTGAACATGGTGAAAGGTCAATTAGGGGTAATAACTTATGGTGTGAATTCTTTTAAAAATTTAAAAGGAAAGTTATTTTGGAGGGAGAAACTAATTGATGGGCGTTTAAGTGATCCACTAAATCAGGCTCCACACTTTAGGCCATCATTTCCTATTGTAGCTATCACACGCTTCATTAAAAATCATACCCCTAGACTGTTAATCTCCGTCTCCATCAACAGAAGTAGCAATCCTTCCCTGATCCTCAAGTGCTTCACAGGAACAATGTCAAAACATATATCATCTCCATCTGAGAAATCTGCTTCACAAAGTTCATCGCGAGATAAAGCTAGTGTTTATACAGAAGAGTGCTCTGCAGAAGAAGCTTTGAATATAGCACCCATCTCCATGATGGTTCCTGAATCTGGTAAGTCAAGACCTTCCAAACTTCAACCACAAAGGGCTGGAACAAAATTTAATGATAATGAAACTAAGAGGCTAGTCACTAGTGTACTCTTTAGCGATAAATCTGCATCTAGGTCTTTCACCTCTCAAGCTGTTGTGGAGAGGTTTGATGTTGATCGCAGTCTTAATCAGATTGCCACCAAGATTTTGGATAAGGGTTTATCTGTAAATAGGAATTTCTATTCCCCTTAGACAAATGCCTGCTGAAAAGGAAGACATGCAAAGTGCTGCTACAAATCTTCACAGACTGGCTATGTCTGTTATTGAAGATGCTGAAGTGGGTGGTGAAGAAGAAGGTGTTCAGGAGGAAGCTGATGTTGAAAAAAATGTCAGAACATCGCCTGACAGGAATGTTGGAGCTAGCCCTAGTGAAAAGAAGAATACTGATAAGGTGGATGTAATTGATCTATCTGATAATGAAGTGATTGGAAGAGTTGTCCCTGGGATTGCCAATAGATTAAAAACAAGGAGAGGAAAGAATGTGGAAGCTTCTCCTAAGAAGTCAGCTGAAGGGAAGAAGAAAAAGGCTTTTGTGGTTGGTCCAACCAAGTCATGGAGCAAAGTGGCTGTGAAGTCTAAAAAGAGAAAGGTGAGGGAGGATTCAGAGTCTGAATTTGATGTTGAGGATGATGTTCAAGACATCACACCTGTGAGAAGGTCTATATTAAAGAGAATTGCTGACAAGATCCCTGATATCCCTGTTGACAATATTTCATTCCACTATGCTAGCAGTGCATCCATGTGGAAATTTGTCTGTCAGAGGAGACTAGCACTGGAGAGAGAACTTGGTGGAGATGCCTTGGATCTTAAGGAAGTCATTGAATTGATTAGATTTGCTGGGTTAATGAAGACTGTGTCTGGACTGTCCAAGTGCTATGATGGATTAGTCAAGGAATTTACTGTCAACATTCCTATGGCTATTAATGACAGCAAAAATATGGATTTTAGGAAGGTTTATGTGAGAGGCCAATGTGTAAACTTTTCTCCTGAGGTAATTAACACTTATCTAGGAAGGGATGAGCAGGAGTATAGAGAGTTAGAAGAAACAGACAATGCTGTGTGCAAGGAAATCACAGCATGGCAAGTGAAAGTCTGGCCTCTTGAAGGAAAATTGTCTGCCAGTTTGTTAAGTGTCAAATATGCTATTCTGCACAGAATAGGAGCAGCTAATTGGGTCCCTATCAATCACAAGACAACTATCTCTGCTGGATTGGGAAAATTCATTTATGCTGTTGGGACAAAGAGGTTGTTTGATTATGGGGCTTATATATATAATCAGACTATCAAGCATGCTGCTACAAATGCAGTGAAGATGCATATTGCCTTTCCCTCTCTCATTTGTGGGATCATCTTGTCACAACATCCTGAGATTCTTCATCAATCTGAGGTGGTGTGTAAGAGAGAATCTACCTTGTCAATCCACTATAAGTTGTTTGAAGGGAAGATGTTCTTGACATTGTCAAGACATCAGCTTCAACATCACAACAGCCACCTGCCAAAACTGGGTTGATTTCAGAATTGGAGGAGGCTTGCAAGGAGTTGGATGAAGTCATCAGAGTGAGTACTGAAAGAAAGCTAAAATTTGAAAAACTTCTCATGACTCTGAGATTGGCAGAAAAAGAAGATGAAGCAGTCAATGCTAGCAAAAATGATGATGATGTTGAAGGACCAGGTTCTGAAGAAGGTGGCCCTAGCACTGATGGTGAAGATGGGTCTAGCTCAGATGAAGATTAAATTTCTTTAGTTGTTTCTGCTAGACAGTAGTTTTTGTTTGCTTTTGTTGTTTTGTTCTGCACTTGATGTGCTTAATTATGTAATTTGAATATAGTGGCTTTTTAAGCACTTTTTATGTTCTATGATTTGTCTTGTCTTGAATGCTGACTTTAGACTGACAATGAGAGCTAGCTTAGGACTAACTGGTAGTTAGTAGGTGGTTGTCCAATTTTGGCTAAAAAGGGGGAGAGTTAGCCAAGCCAATATGTGCTGCAGAAGTTGAGGGGGAGTTTGTTTGTGCAGTTGTGTGCAGCTGGAAGATGATTCTGGTTTTGAGGGGGAGCTTGACCCTTTGCTGAGCTGATGAAGTATGTGCAGCATTTTGAAGTAGGAACTATTTTGAAGGAGTGCTGCTAACTGCTAGGAGTCTTTAACTTTTTTCATTTTTATCCGCTGCTGAAGTCTCTGATGTTGTCGAGATTGTTTTAGCCAAAATTAGCCAAAGGGGGAGATTGTTAGCTCTTGGATTGGCTAGAATTTTGGTAAAACAAAGTTGTGTTTTGTTGATGTCACATGGGTGATGTCGTAACATTGAGTCTTAACATTAGATAATGTTAGGTTTTTAAGGTATTGAAGCTTTGAAGTCTGATGTCACATGCGATGTCATGACATCAGATATGCAGATCAGTAAAACATCAGGTCTGAGATGTTTTTAGGGTTAACCGTTTTAGCTGGAATTTGGGAGAGCTGGTAGAGTAATTGGATGCGAATATCTTGGAGGAGATATTTTCTGTTACAATCAGATTTGATGCAGATTTGTATGAGTGTTTAAAGGCTGAAGATTTAAGAAGATTTTGAGAGAGAAAATCTATTGAAGATTCAGTTTTAAATAACAAATCAAGTCAGATATTGTAGGAGGTCCAAGACCAGATCAAAGAGCTATTTAAAGAGCATCAATCCTTTGAAGAAAGTGACGAAGAAAGAGTGCCAAAGACTGAGAGTCATTTGAGTCTTCGTGTTTGTATTGTAAACCATTCTAGTGCGAATTGGTGCTGTGAAGCAGAATCAAGTTGTGTTATTCAAAGTGTGTGATCTTTGAATTATATCACTGAAGTGATTTAGGGATTGAGTAGTGTTCTCATACCTAAGTGGTCTCTTAGGTAGAAGGTTCATTAAGTAGAGATTAAGTTTAGGAGATGTCAACTGGGTTATTGAGTCTGTAAATTAATTCTACTGATAGTGAAATTCATCCCTGGCTTGGAGCCCCCAGACGTAGGTAGTTAAACCGAACTGGGTGAAAAATTCATTGTGTTGATTTATTGTTGTTTTACATTGTCCATTGCAGAGTGTGTTGTTGTGACATCACAAGTAACATCACATATCTGGCACCAGAATTTCACCAAGGACTTGTCCTAAGAGAAGGTTTCAACCAGAGAGATAAGAGAGACAATATTCCTTTGTTTGGCCCCACGGTGGGCACCATTTTTCCTGTGAAATTGTCTGAACTTAAGGTTTCCTCCTAAGATACGGGAGAAGAACAAGTCTCTCCAACTGTGGTCGCCATTTTTCTGTAGCGCGGTTTTTGTGATTTCGAATCACTATTGCTTTGGTATTACAGTTCGATTCATTTTTTATCCTATTGAAGCTGATGAAGGAAGGGAAATAGATGTCTCCAACTAACCCTGCTTGCAAACTGAGGTTAAACAGTCAAAACTGTTGGTTTACAAATGCTGCTTTAGTTCATGGGCCTCTCTTTGCTTATTTTGCTCAGAACAAAATACCGGGATTGTTCATGGGGAATTTGTTGGGATCCAGCGCCAGATTGGATGGAGGTAGGGGACTTTGGGGTTTTTTTTTATTAGTGTGCTCGCTAAGATTCTTTTTCAATCTTATGCCTACGTATTCTCGGGATAGGGAAATCAGAGCGATCGTAGTTCCTCCTATTCTATGGGAGGAAATGGTGTTTTGGTGTCTTGTTCAAAGCCCAATACATGAAGCTAAAGGTGGTTTATATCTTGTTCAAAGAGCAAGATGTGAAGCTGAAGGGTCTATTTGTATCTTGTTTGAAGCCCAAGAAGTGAAGCTAAAAGGGTGTTGACTTTAGAGAAAAGTTGTCATCTCTAAAGGGGTTTGTTTGTCTCAACTGTTGGGTGACTGATTATAAAGGAGAATTACCTTAACTGGGATATGCGAATCCAGCAATGCCATAATTTCCTTTATAGGGGATTTTCAACCTGAAGGAGAAGACTTTAACTCAGTTTAGAGCAACGCCATCTTTCCTTAGGAATTTCTCATGCTAAAAGAGGGACAGTGGCGTGGATGTAAATAATCCAGAGGCTTGCCGCTTACAGCAATTAGACAAGGGAAAAGGAGTTGTTGATGTCTGTATACTGTGAGCAAGGCACATATTTTGATGCTAAAAGGTTGATTGACTAGACCGGGGTTTTCTTATACGAAGCCTAAGAGGAGGCTATTGACCCAACAAGAGGGTGCTTTTGTATGTCTCGTACGAAGCCCGAGAGAGAGGCTGGAAGGGTTGAATCAACAAGAGAATGTTTTTATATGTGTCTTGTACGAAGCCCAAAACAGAGGCTAAAGGTGTTTGACTCTACAAAAGAGTCTTTTATCCTCAACAAGAGAGTGATTTGGTATCTCGTACGAAGCCCGAGATGGAGGCTAAAAATGTTTGACTCAACAAGAGAGTCTTTTTATCCTCAACAAGAGAGTGTTTTGTATCTCATACAAAGCCCGAGATGAAGGCTAAAAATGTTTGACTCAACAAGAGAGTCTTTTATACTCAACAAGAGAGTGATTTTGTATCTCGTACGAAGCCCGAGATGGAGGCTGCAAAGGTTTGACTCAACAAGAGAGTCTTTTATACTCAACAAGAGAGTGTTTTGTATCTCGTACAAAGCCCGAGATGAAGGCTGCAAGAGGATTGACTCAACAAGAGTGTCTTTTATACTCAACAAGAGAGTGTTTTTGTATCTCGTAAGAAGCCCGAGATAGAGGCTAAAGGTGATCGACTCAACAAGAGATTCTTTTTATACTTAACAAGAGAGTGTTTTGTATCTCGTACAAAGCCCGAGATGAAGGATAAAAATGTTTGACTCAACAAGAGAGTCTTTTATACTCAACAAGAGAGTGATTTTGTATCTCGTACGAAGCCCGAGATGGAGGCTGCAAAGGTTTACTCTACTGGGGATAAACATTGTACAAAGTCCAAGAGGAGGCTAGGGTTACTGTTTCAATTGAGTGACAGGTCCAGCATGTTGGTTAAAAGAGAAAATCAGTTCTTATATGAGTAATGTTGTACCCATGGATTTCATCTGAGGACATGGATTATTTCCTGTTCTTTAAGGAAACAGGGAATCCGAAGGGTATTGAGACTGCCCAAGTCTACGAGTGTTTTTTCCTATTTTTGAAAGGAACTTGAGAATGTCTTCGAGACTCAAGGAGATTAGACTGTCCAAGTCTAGAGTTTTATCTCTTGTACTATGCTTAAGAGAGATCAGGAGACAGTACGTTTGTCGTAGGAAGATCTAGACTCTTTGAAAGACTGTTCTATTAAGATGACTAATTTATGTTCCTATACCTTTAAGAGGACAATTTGTACGAAGCCCAAGAGGAGGCGAGAAAAACTTTTAAGAAGCCGAAGGGACAATTTGTACGAAGCCCAAGAGGAGGCTATCTTCCCGGAGGAAGAGTCATTATACGAAGCCTAAGAGGAGGCTGTGAAAACTTCTAAGAAGCCGACGGGTCCTTGTACAATGCCCAAGAGGAGGCGGGGATGATTTTAGGAAGCCTGTGGGTCCTTGCACTAAGCCCAAGAGGAGGCTGATGAACAGTTCCAGAAGGGGTTTCACTTGGAACATTGGCCTTCTGTATATGAACTGTTCAAGGGGGAGATTTCTTAGATCTAGTTATCTAAAATTGTTGTAAAAGAAAATTCTCATGGTTTAGGTTATGTTGAAATATCCGGGAGAACGTCGCAGGTAAGGAGACGAGGTTTTGTTTAGTTCTAGACGTAGTTGCCAAGGAAACTCTAAATATCTATACTAGTATTACACAGTCGATATGAGTTTATGAAAGAAGACTTACAGTGAAACAGCCCCATAATACAGTTATATACATATGAAAGCGGTAAATGAAAGCGGGTAAACACTTACTCGGTTGTAGAGCTTCCATGCAGTTTGGTTAGTTGTTCAACAAAGAGAAATTGAAAACAACAATATGTTACACAATCAAAGGAGAAAGTGCTTTGAAAAGATTGTTGGGGCTTACATCTCAAAAAAAGGCCCAGGATTTTATCAGTGATCGCACTGTCGTTTTGTACAGGGACTTATACAAGTGACTGAGGCCCAAAAGTTTTTCGTACATGGGGATGGGTCTTACACTCTCTCAAGAGGCCCAAAATGATTGAAAGTGAACAAAGATGGGTCTTATAGCTCAAGGAGAAGCCCAATGGTTTATTTTGAAAAGGGCGACGATCGCGTCGAGGTTTTGAAAACACCGTGGGTCTTATACAACGACTGAGGCCCAAAAGTTTTTGGTTTCAAAAGGGGATTGGGTCTTACACTCTATTAGAGGCCCAAAATGGTTTTGAATGGGTCTTATAGCTCGAGGAGAGGCCCAGATGGTTTGTTTTAAACGGGCGATGATCGCGCCGAACTTTTGAAATACAACGGGACTTATACTCTATTAGAGGCCCAAAATGTTTTTAAAAGGTTTGATGAGGGTTGAATTAATCAAAACCCTAATTTGTTTCTAAAATGTATTTTAATTGAATAAAAAATTCAATTAAAATGATCAAAATTGTTTAACATGTGGAAAACAAATTGTGATCTTGGATTAATGTTTCAAAAATCATGTTTTGACCTACAAAATGATTAGAAATCATTAAAAGTTGCAAAATCAAGAAGGAAAAAATATTTTAAATGTCGAAAACAATTAAAATATTAATTCTTGGCAAAAATATAAATTATATGAAATAAATAATATTTTTGGGATTTTTCGTAAAAATAAAATATTTTAACATTTTTGTGAATTATTAAAAAAAGAATCAACTCAAAATCATTAAAACTCAGAGAGAAATTAATTTTTGAATCAATTAAATAAAATCACAAAATTCAAATATTCAAATATTTGAAAAAGGGCGCCAAGAACACGGCAAGAACACGCGCCCTTCCTCTATTTCTGCAGATTTGCGTTTTCTATCCATTCTCACTGAATACTTGATTATATCATGCAATCTAGATATCAATCTACTCGTTTCAACCTCACGATCATGTCTATGGTCTTTAATTTCATTTATTTTAAGGATGGAATAAGAAATCAAAGAGAAACCTCAAGAACCCTAAATTCTGCATGAAGGTTCACAAATTCCATACACGATTCATACAAAGAAATTGATTGAGGGTAAACACTCTATGCATGATTATGAACATATGGCCAAATTATTGTGCAGCAAAAAATGTATGGATCATAGAGTTAGAAGAGCTCATGCTCACCTCTTGCAGCTGGTGATCGTGTTTTGGGTTAGAGGTGTTACAACTAGGTTCCAATGATCTGGATAGCTTCCCTAGGTGCCATGGAGTGTGTTTGGATGCTTGGAATGGATTGAAATGATCTGGAACTTGAGATGGATTGAAATGATCTGGAACATGAGCAATTGGCTAGTTATTTTGTGATTTTGGTGTTCCAGATGTTATGTGAGTGTTTGGATCACTTCTATATGATGTTTATGAGGTGTGCGTGTGATTGGTTTGGTTGGAATTTCTCTCAAACTCAAAACCCGATAGTGACTTGCTTTGGAAGGCAAATTTGGAGGTGAGAAGGTGATTTTGAGGAAAGCATCTGTTTGATGGCTTTGGTGTACTCAAATTGAGCACAAAAGAGCTCTATTTATAGTAGAGCAAGTTTGTTTTGGGATCAATAGTGAATAGGAATTCAAGTCTCCTCTAGCCATTGACTAGAGGTTAGGGGACAGAGCTGTGGTTCCCTAGTTGTTGGATCATTCTTGATTGAATTCAGTTGCAAATGTGTCAGTCCATGACACCTTGGTGCATCCATTAAATGCTCCAATCCAAAATTGGAGTCTTGTCCCTCTTTTAGGCATTTCTAGGTTTGGCATGCTACTTCTTGTTCCAAAGACTTTGGAGGCTTGGATCAGTGTTTGTTCCCTTTAGATTTGATCCTCAGATGTGTCCAAAGTGATGACAAGGCTTGGAATTATCTGATTTTTCCAAATCGAGCAAAAGTGCAAAATTCTGCCTAGCCTTGGCAGTTTTCAGCAAGGCATATTGCCATTGTCATATCTCATGGCTCAAGTGGAATTTGATGGAGTTCTTGGCCATTTTGGAAAGCCCTCATATGATACAATAACTGTTTGATCATACTTGGTTTTTATAATTTTTGGATCCAAGTGAAAAATGCCCCTACATTTGGAAAAAAGTGAAGGAAGATTCTGACTTAGTGAAAATTTCACTAAGTGATGGAAAAAAGTGACATTTTCACTTTTTGTGATTTTGATCATTCCATAACTCAAAATCCATGATGAATTGGGATGAGGTGTAGTTGAAGCTTTTGTATAGGGTAATGAGAGCTACAAATCCAGCTGTGGATGGGAAAAAATGGCATTGTGGTTTAGGAGTTATGATCCTCCAAAGTTTGTACCCTAGCCACTTTGTTCCATGACTTAGAAAAATTTCTAAGTTTTTTATGGTTACCCCTTTTACGAGTTATCCCACTTTTCTTGATTTTTCTTGATGAATGATGATTCCAATCATACATTAACATCATTTTGGGGTCAAAGAACCATAATTGTGAAAAATCTCAAAAAGTCAAAGTTTGACTTTTGTGCACAGTTGACTTTTTGCCAGATGAATTCCAAACTGTGCGATCCTCTATGAAATCAAGTCCTTTACCTAAATCAAACTTGATGGATTGATTTCATAGGAGTTATAGGGTGTATTGAATCATGTCCTAGGGTTTAGGAGCATGTCCTGGTCAAAAGTCAAAGCTACAGTTGACTTTTCCCGCGAAACCCTAACTGTGGTTCAGATGAAATTGAAACTTGTTGCTCAAGCTTCTTGGATCAATCCATTGTTGCAAATGGATAAATGTGGTGTATTAGAGACCCTCAAATCCTCTCTTGAGATCTTGGCTCATGATTTGTCCCAAAAGTCAACTTCCGGGGGGATTAGGTCAAGAAACCCTAATTCTTGATTTTTTTAGTGAATGCATCCCCTGAGGTAAAATTGACTTGATGATTGGGTTCATGATGTCCCTTGGGGCATCATAGGTTATGCTTTGAAGCATTGGCTCATGCCCAGAGGAAAATTTCCATCTGGAGGCCCTGGTCGACCAAACCCTAATTTGGTGACACTGGCGATCTTAAGGCTTGATCCACCTAGAAGGGAGAAGCCTTGTGCTTAATCCTTGAATTGGGAGTCCACTTGATCCTTTGTAGATGTTTGAGAGGCTAGACAAGTTGAAGATCATGTCATTTCTTGATTGATCCTTTGTCTAAGAGCTCTGAGAGGGCTTGAAGCCCTAAGCCTGATTGTAGTGGATGCTCACCCATCTTTGGGGAGACCAATGGTTCATCCATATGGTGATGATTATTTGCACACTGATGGGAAATCTTAGTGGTCAAAATTTGGGGTATGACAATACCCTCATAAACCTAGGCCCCCAGTACACTCACACTCTCCAAACTAATATTTAACTACATCTCACAACACTCTAATACAAGAGCATAAGAGAACAAAGAAAGTCAAATACAAGGTTAAAGTGCTTTTGGCTGGTGCATCTTGGAATGAAGAACTTGACTCCTATATATAGCATTGGGATCCCACTTCCTTCACTAAACGAAGCGATGTGGGACTTCAAAAAACATCTATCCTATATATATCCTTGAACTCCCTCTTCATTCACAAAACCAAGCAATGTGGGACTTCTTCAATATGTATACTTTCAACCAATCCCAACAATCTCCACATTTATTGAAAATACATAAACTTTCATTGTCTTCACTGACAATCATACTTCACTATACAGAGTATCAACATGTATATTTTCAACCAACCCCAACATACATAATATATATATATATATATATATATATACAGATATACATATCATCACACACACAAGGAAAATTAGAAAGCATATTTTATTTATTATTCATGTTTTGCAACTAGACTTATGATCACAGACCCACATGTTTTTTTGGACGTTGGGGTTCAACCACCATTGGGTTGAGTAACTGGGTGAGGGTTACCCAAATTAGTAGGTGGAGTTTCCTTTTACTGCCATTTTATTCTCACTTTATTTTCAATTTTTTTTATAAATTTGTTACCAGTTAACGAACTTAGTGTATGAATCTAAAATATGACCGACTGGATAGATAAATTACTTGAGAATTACTACAAAAAAGGATATCAGAGACTATGGCACAATGGGTATTTAAATCGATGTCCAAATTTGGGAGGCTTTCAGTGTTCGGACAATATATGTTTTGTTAAAAAAAAATTGATTTCCTTAACTTTGGCCTTCCTTCGTTAGGTTTGATATACTTTCGTAACACATTATCATACAATATTATCTCGAAAAGTTTTCAATTTCACAGTAGTAGAGGATACACATGCATAAATCACACGCATAAAGACTTAAGAAAACATCCAAAAGACTCGACAACAATAACAATAAATCAATAGAAAGCAAATACATCCTAACTAAAAAGGGGAAATCCTAAACTAGAAAACAAATAAATCTAAACTAAGAAAATAGGGAAATTCCATACTCGCACTTAAATCTTACATTGACCGCAATGTAAAGAGATAAAAACATGACAAAGGAAGGATAATACCTATAGAGAGGTCAATCTCTATCAAAGAATTAGTGCGGATTCATGCTAATGTTTTGGTTCATCCAGAAGTACATATCTTTAATCATATTGTTTTACAGGTTTAGCAATTGATCATTCTCTACATCTAGGTCACTGTGTGCCTGCATCTCAAGTCGCAAGTTAGAAACTCATGGAGTAAAGTTTCGAGCTCATACTCAATGTTGTTATTATAACCTTATTGGTTGCCTGTAGAAAATCATCATGCATATATGGAGGAAGGGGTAGTGTGTGGTGTAGTTATGGTGGAGGAGAGTGGTGTGGCTGAGGGGATATATGTGGGTAGGAATGGGAAGGTGATACATGGGATAAATGGAGCTTCTCTCTTCGTTCCATCTCCATGTCAGTATCCTCATCTTCTTCCTTATCATCAGCGTGGGCATTAGTACCCCCATGAGCATCCATGGGGTATAGCCAATTCCCCTCATCTTGAACATCGATGATTTCCAGATTCGGCAACACAATGCTTTTCACCACATTTTTTTAATCATAAAAAAATATTCATTTCAACATCTTATTTTAACAAATTTTTGTGGTAGACAAGAATTTAAATACAATGAGGTGCTACCCTCAAGAGGGTGCAGCTGTGCAATCAAAGCGCCTAGGCCTAACCCGAAGGCTATGGAGGTAATAAACTCTCTAATCACAATGCCCTCATTCTTGGTGCAAACTACTTTTTCCATGTATGCAAGAATAAACGTCGTCGTGTGGACATCGTGGGGCTTAAAAATTCAGTGAATAATAAATAATTATTTCATGTTTACACTTCCCGCGCTATCGCCTCGGCCAAAAATAATGTGCGCTAAGACTTTTTCAGTGTAGTGGATGGTCAGGTTGTGAATTCGACAAAAAACGTTTCCCTTCCATATATATTCCATATTCCTGGTTAGCAGCTTCTAGAACAAGCTAAACTCGAACGTCAGGGTCCCTGTTTGGGAACCTCATTCACAGCGTAAAAGTATGATTGGAATTGTAGCAATTCACAAATGCTCTCTGCTAAACAGCCTAAACATAGTCCCTCTTTTACCTTGGTGATATCTCTTGTGATAGTTATAATTAAAGGAGCTGAAAAACTCAAGTGTGAGTCTCTCATAAGTTGGATGCTACACAGTTATAAAGTGACTCCAACTTATTCTATCAAACATCCAGTGCACACTATCATATAAACCTAAAGTTCTAAGATAAAAGTCATCGGCATACCTAGTAGGTATCATGTCTCGCTGAGCAAGTGTCTCGAAGCATTTCCTCTGGTTCTTGTCCCTAAAGTTGTTCACCATATAATAGAACTAATCTACTCTCAGAGGCATAATGGTGTGAAATTCAAAATTGGTGGTTCTAGTGGTTTGAAGTTAAGATTCTAGGGTAAGAGTTTATAGTTGGTTATGATGGAGGTTTATGATTTTCATAGCAATAGAGGTGGTTATCAAGGTTTTGAGATTTTGGATATGGGGGTTGGGTGTTTTTAGAAGAGAAATATGAAGTAGAGTGTAGGGGAAAAGGGTTCCGTTTTTTACAGTTTTGAAGTTGTAAGGGTATAGAGAAATTTGGTATTTCGTAAAGTGAATTAATGGGGATTGATTAGAAAGAAGGTGGATCAACTTTTTCCGTTTTCAAAAACCAGGGTTTCGCGCTCTGGAGCGCGGGCTGGTGTCATTTATGTTGACAACTAAAGTGGCAACCACTCAAGGTCATATTTCTCTTTTAAGGTTCAAAACGACCTTCTCTACCTCATTTCTTCCTCCTTTAGCTCATTATATGCCTAAATTTTGAACTCCTTCGACTATGATTGATCCTTTTTATTGACATAATTAACCAAATGCTAAAAAATAGGACTAAAACCCATGGGTTACTTCCTTCATTGTGCTTCATTTAACGTTAGTAGCTCGACTCTTTAACATTCAACTTTTAGGGGATACCTTCCAGGCGTGACAAGTGAACCACGTTTCTTTCTAGAGTAAAGTGTATCAAAGGACAGGATTAAGATCATGTTAAAGAAAAAGAAAGATATAAGTAACTTGCAAGAAGAATGTGTGGATGACAATGGAGTATATCAACCCTAGCAAAAGAAAATTTTAAAGGATGAAAGAAGAAAGAGAAATGGAAAAAAGAAAGAATGGTTGTAAGTAAAAATATAAATATATACTCAGTAATATAGACACAAAAAAGCGGAAGATCCCCAAGTGGACTCATGTCCAAAGAAGCAATAAATGGTGAAGTTTCCCCATAATGAGGAGTCTCGCACTTACGTCCACTAAGGAAATGATTAAGGCACAAAATGGTAAACAAATAAACAAAATGGAGGATCTCAGTCAAGGAAAGTATGACCATAATTCAAGAAAAAAAGCCCGATGTCAAAAAATAATGAGACCGATATAGATTAAAAAATCTCAAGACACAAAGGCAAAAGAGAAAAGGTAATGCAGGGTTGCATGCCTCACCTCGAACACACCGAAGCATGATTGGGGGAAAACGGTTCCTACTCGATCATGGCCCTTGAAGTTTACCTGATAAAGAATGACCCACAACAAAGGCCTAATGTGAAGATATTTGTGACCAAATAACATCAGAGCAATGACGTTAAAGGACAAATATCTCCCATTGAGAAAAAAGTTATATAACCTAATTAGCATGTCTAAGCTAGGGTGGCAAAATGGATGGACTTGATGGATATGGATTGAATTGTTAATGGATGGATCAAATTCAATCCATCCGTTAAGAATAAAATCTATCAAATCCATTCATTAACATATTTTTAAATGATGGATATCTATCCATCCAATTTTTATTTAATTTCGAAGAAACTAACGTTTTTTTTTTTTTTTTAAATCAATTTATTTATATTTTCAAAATACTCAATTTATTTTGTTTTCAAAATTAATTGTTTTTTTTCTTTGGAAAAAATCGATTTTTTTTATTTTAGAATTTTTCTATTGTATTTTCTGAAAAAAAATCAATTTTTTGTATTTTCGAGAAAAAATAGATTTTTTGTATTTTCGAAAAAAATCGGTTTTTATGCATTTTCGAAAAAAATCAATTTTTTTCGAGAAAAATTGACTTTTTGTGTTTTTTAAAAAAATCGATTTTTAAATTTTTGAAAAAAAATCGGTTCATTTTTTTCAAAAAAAAAATCAGTTTTTTTTAGAAAATTCGACTTTTTGTATTTTCCAGAAAAATTGATATTTTTATTTTCGAAAAAAATCGGTTTTTATTTTCGGAAAAAAATCGTTTTTTTAAAATAAACTCGGTTTTTTTTTTAAATCAAACTTTTTAAAAATCCATTTTTAATTTTTTTTTAAATAAATCTAACGGAGATGAAATAATCCATTGGATCCTTAAAATATGTTGGATAGATTTAATCTAATCCATTAACTTTGTTTTTATGTGCTGAATGAATTAGATGGATTTTTTGGTGGATGGATTTTGTTTTAATGGATCCAACTGACATCCCTAGTCTAAGCCAAGCCCATCATAAAGAAAATTTCTGATCCAAACAAAAATGAAAAAGAAGGATGGTCACATAACATAATGAGTTATATTTTTCCATTTGATAATATGAACAGTTTGGACGTAAATTAAAATATAAGGGTGGATAGAAACCTTAATAGAGTCCTTATAAAAGGAATAATAGAGAGAGAGAGAGAGAGAGAGAGAGAGAGAGAGAGAGAGAGAGAGAGAGAGAGTACGGAAAAGGTGTAGAATTCAGAATACCTGAACCTCTGGTGAAAGAGGGTATTTATAATGAGCCCCAACACTGGGCCAATGATTACTTTGCATTGGGTTGGATTGCTAGGCCCAATAAGAATAACTTCTAGGGTCTACGTGGCGTGGGGAAGATCAACACGTGGTCTTCGCCCTGGGTCAACTGCCCCGTAATCTTCGAAAGGTGGATAATTTATTCTTTCGGACACGGGAAGTTGCCTGATGACGTGTCCACGCGTGAGGGGCACGTGGAGACTGTGGATAAGGCGCGTGGGCGCTCCCCGTATAACTTAATGCATGGGGCCTTCATTGGGCCCTCCCTGACGGGGGAGATGGGTTGGGCCTTACACGGCAGTGGGGAAGCCTTTGGCCTAGTCCAAAACAGGAGTCCCCCCAAGTCGTTGCTCTAAAGAGGAGGAGTAATGACTTTAGAGTTCGTTCTAGTGTCAAGGAGAGGCGTAGGGATCTCCGGGAGGGGTGTCGCGCGTTCCCGAAGCACTGCGCTCGGGGGAAAATCTGTGTGCCCAAGAGTAAGGGCCGCTCGACAGGGGACTGTCGACGTGGCCGACCAAGCGTTCATGGTGTGGACAGGTGTTCGCGGGGAGACCTGTCCGTCAGATGTAGTCATGGCTCTTTTCCTACTTCTCTCGAGGAAATGTTCCCAACAGCGTAGGGGCCGGGCATTGTGGCCGACAATGTGAAGAAGGCGGAAGGGAACGGGCACGTCTGATCTCGAGTAGGAGAGGCATATGAAGGGACACACGTGGGGTCCTCGAGGGCCACGTGTCAGGAATAATAAATGCATATGGCAGCTACGAGTAGGGGTACTTGAGGGCCTAGTGATGCCTCGCTTCCCGCGCTAGGGTTTATAAATAGGGGCGAAGGTCGCTTCATTTGAACGCTCCCCACTATTCTCACTTAGAAAGTCTCCCATGTCTCTCAAAGTTCTCTCCGCTATTCCAAGTCCGTCTGCCGCCACAAACGCAATCAACCTTTCTCCGCTGCCAAGAACCTCCTTCGTTCAAGTAAGTCCTTGGCCCTTTTTCCAGATTCTGCGAATTTTCCGATGATATTTATGGTGAGTCTATGAGATTTTTAGCGAACTGATGAAGTTCCTGGCGAACTCATGAAGTTTCCGGCGGAACCATGAAGTTTCCGGTGGACGCATGAGGTTTTCGATGAAGATTCTGGGGAATTCATGAGGATTCTGGGAAACTTCATGGGGTTTCCGATGAAAGCCTCGAAGACCAGCGATGAAGGTCTCGGGGAGTCCTTCTCCCCGTTAGCGCGTGAGTGTCGCAAGAAAGTCTCTCGTCGAGGAGATTTCCCTTGCTGTACTAGATGGATTCTACGTGTTAAGGGGTCTCTCTCCCAAGGAGGGAGGTTCATCGCTCTGCGTCAAGAAAAGTCTCCTCGCGAATATGATTTATCCTTGGTGAGGGTTTTGGCCAGGGAAGTTTGTCGAGTGACTCCTCGCCCCTCTCTTCGCCCTTTTCACTTGATTTGAGGTGGAATGGTGGATTTCATTTTGATGTCGAATTCACCGTTTTCCTCTGCTTTTCAGGTAAAATGGCTTAAGGACCGAGGGGTCACTATGATTAATGAGGACATTGAGCCCGACGTGACCGTTGAGCAAGTCGGGGTTAAGCGAGCACGCCTTTGGACTGGGTCAGGTAGGAACCTCTCGGCACCGCATCGCGCTTCTCCCTCAACGGCTCAAACGCCTTTGCGACCGTTAAGAACCTCGCCGAGGATGCCTCCTCGAACTGGATGGTATACAAGCCCAGAGAGACGCATCGGATATGCTCGTCGTTCAAAGGGATGCGGTTCCCGATGTACGAGTTCGCGTTCCGGGATGTAGGGTTCCGTCTGCCCTTTAATGACTTCCAAAAGGGAGTGTTCCAGTGGTTACATTTGGCGCCTTCACAACTTCATCCCAACGCACTTGCATTCCTGCGAGCATTCAAGCTCGTGTGTCAACACCTTTTCATAGGGACCACGCTTCCTTTCGTCTTCCATGCCTTTCACCTACAACAACAATCCTTCCAAGGCCGACATAGTTGGGTATCCCTAAAGCAGCCGAGGAGGTTTTTCCTGGCGTACCAGGATTCTGTCTATGCCTTTAAGTGTAAAGCATGTGTCGCATGCGGCTGTTGACACCCTGTACGACCTCGTGATCAGGGAGGAGGACGGGCAACGAGTGGAGGCTTTAGAGTCAAAGTTCCCCCTTGAGTGGGAGGAGGGCCACTTCGACAAGGGTACAGACAGCTACGTCGTTAAGCCCGACGCTCTGAACGCTGAGGACCGGGCTGCTAATGGGAAGATAGTCGAGTTCTTCGCCTGTTTCACTCCTGCTAATTGTGTTAACAAGGATGGGAGTTTTATTCTTGACGAGCGCAGGGAGGTCTTCCGCGAGGCTTGGCTCATTAACTCCAAGGCCCTCCTCGAATGCGGGTCCAACAAGGAGGCATTAAGGTTCTTAAGTAGCATGTTTTCTTTGCTCGAGTGCTCGCTTATTTTTCTTAGCTATATTAATTTGTTTTCTTTTTTCTCTGTTGTAAGCCAGATGTTGAGAATCCAGGAGCGCGTAATGAAGCTTGCGGCGACCACAAGCGCTAAGATGGCTCGGGCTGACCAGCAGTTTGAGGGCTCTTCTTCTCCTCAGGGGAGTCTGTCCCCAGTCCCTCAGGATCCTCCTCCCAAAAGGAAACGTCTCGAAGATTCCGGTTCCGTCGACCTCCTGGAAGGTGTTGTCGGGAAAAGATTCGTGTGGTCCCCCTTGCCACCTCCATCGGGAGCTCTTCAGCGGGGACAAATCTATGATCGTACCCGCGCCAGAGTCCAAAACTATTGTGGGGGTCAACAAGGCGAGCAGGAGGAAAGCTTTGTGTGAAGATATGGCGGCCATGATGAGGGTTTTTGAGACGGCCCTAGTCCTTAATGATGAAACTAACCCCTCCTCCGAGCTGAAGAAGCTGCGGGAAGAGAATGCGCTACTGGAGGCGGAAAAGGACAAGGCGAAGAGCGACCTTATCGACTATCAATCTAAGTTTGAGGCCCAGGTGCTCATCATCAAAGACATGAACGCGTTGCAAGAACAGTTGAGGAAGACTGAGGGGGAGAGGGACCAACTCTGCTCTAAAGTTGCTGACTTGAAGAGAAACTCTTGGCAACCCAGGGCAATCTGCACTACTACAAAATGCGTAAACAACAACACCATAGTCACCACGATTCTTCCCTACACCGTTGTGACATATCTAAACTAAGGCGTTATCATAATATTATTGTTTTTTGATTAAAAATTATTTGTATATAACAACGTTTAAATAAAAAACTTAAAAGTTTATGACGATGGTTGAAGAGTTTCACCGTTGTTAAGTCGCGCCTTTTCATTTTTAATTATTTTTATATAAAAAACTTAAAAGTTTATGACTACGGTTGGAGACTTCAGCCGTTGTTAAGTTGCGCCTTTTCATTTTTAATTATTTTTAAATAAAAAACTTAAAAGTTTATGAGTACGGTTGGAGACTTCCACCGTTGTTAAGTCGCGCTTTTTCTTTTTTATTTATTTTTAGATAAAAAACTTAAAGGTTTATGACTACGGTTGGTGATTACAACCGTTGTGATATATTTTGTTTTTTATTTAATATTTTTAATTGTAAATACTATGACACTTTTTTTTATGAAATTTCACCATGAAAGTAAAATATCATAACGGTTGCATGTATTGGCCGTTGTGGTAGCTTGATAATATTATACACTCCTTGTTAGCTTGTCTCTTTAGTATCCTTTTTTCCATTGTAAATAGAAACTAGACGAAACAATACACGATTTTGACCAAAACCCTAACGTTCAATACTGTGAAACATTACGCGATTTCATTCAAAACACCATCCTTCACCCTTCACTGTGTATTTGTCATTGTCGTCGTCATCGTTAACCAAGTTGACAAGATCGTCACGAACAACCAAATTGTTACCGTCTAGAAGGAAAACAACAACAACATCGTCGTCACCACAAGGAAGGAAGACAACACCATCACCAACACCAACATCATTTACTTAGTCATCACATTTAGGGTACGTAAAATATTTTTCCCCATGCATCTAAAGTAAACTTCATTTGCCATTGTTGTGGTTGTTGTTGTTTTATTTTGTGGTTGATGTTTATGTTCTTGTTGTTGTTTTTGAACATAGATGTCGACCTTGTCGAGTTCAACATCAGAAATTAGCGAAGAAACTCAAACAAATGGGAGGTTAGCCAATAATGCTCAAACAACTGAAACTCAAACGAAAAGATCACAAAGAGGTGTAACAATAATGTCCCAATTCACATCAGTCCGGAACTCATCAGGTGAAAAAATTCTTATCCAGTTTGATTCGTTGTACAGAGTAGTGGATTGTGAACATTACTCTACTTTTAAGAGTTATGTTTCGTTCCTTGCACGTAGCAAGGTCAGTATATTGATTGATGATTGGAAACAAGTTAATGATAACGTCAAAGAAAGCATATGTACTGACGTTAAGGTATTACATACTGTAATTTTCATATATCGCCGATATCAATATCTATAATTTCTAATACATACTTATATATTGATTTAAATGTAGTTGAATTTTGAGTTTACCGATGACTCAAATTTGAAAAAAAAAAAGTGGATATCATATGCTGGTACTCGTTGGAGGGAATTTAAGACACAACTCATGACTGACTACATTAGGAGGCCTAAGAGCGGTCTTGCTCGTCCATGGATTCGATATAGTTTTATATGGAAGAAACAATGGAAAAAGTTTGCAAAGATACGTCGTTCTGAGGAATTTAAGGTTAGTACTATTCTCAAGTAACTTATAATATTATGCTAATGAGTTATAGATACTAATCATATATTTTTTTCACTATGTTCACAACAGGTTAAAAGCGAAGTCGGAATACTCAATAAGGCCAAGAACATGTACCCCCATAGATTGTCTTGTGAGGGTTATAGGAAACTTGAGAAAAAAATCATGCTTGAAAAAAAATAAGAATTAGGAGATGATCGCATCCCATCTCCACCTTAAAGACATGAGAAATGGAAGAGGGGTCGATTAAGACCAGATGGAGAGTAGACCTCTGAGGCGTCAAGAGTAGTTGCCGAAAAAATTGTAAGTATGATTTGTTTTTCTTCTGTTATTTTTTATTTAAATGTGTTGGTAATAATATATGTAAGTTTCTCATGTTGTGTAGAATAAGTTGGTTGAGGCAGCCCGTGAAGGCACATTTGTTCCGGAAGCATGACATGACATATTAGTAGAAGTTATCGGATCAAATGAGCATGGTGGGCGTGTCCGTGGTGTTGGAGAAGGCGTCGACTTGAGGTCATTCTTTGGGTCTCAAAGAAAAAGTACCGAAAGCCCGAAATTTATTGCACAAAGACAAAAGATTGAAAATTTTGAGAAGCAATTAGAAGAACAATGGAGAATGTTATAAGAGGAGAAGGAAAAAAGGGAGAAAGATATGGATAGGTTTCAAGAGTTATAGGTATGTACTTTAGTTGAGATGTTAGTGTTTTATCGGAAATGTATGATATATATTGTGCTTATTTTTGTTTTATGTTTTAATTGAATATTATAATGTAGAGATTAAGTGAAAACCTTGAACATAGGACAAATGAAGATCACCTTAATTTTGATGGTGATGATGATGATCGAACTCTAAGTAGAAGTGTTGTACACCATACTTCTACAAAAGGAAGTAATTGTTCATCCCATCCCCCCTGTGGATAACCGCAATGATATAATGGACCCTAACCCAAATGAAATCACAACGTTATACTTGAAAGTTGCGGTGATAAATGATACGCAACTTCTCCCGCTAAAACATTGTCCACGTTTTGAGTTATTCTATTATAATCCTGAAGATGTAAGGGATTTTCTTGGTGGGTATAAGTGGCTAGACGTCGGAATATTGCAAGTTTGGTGCACGTAAGTATATATTTGAATATACATGTCATTATAGAACATTATCATTTATGGAACATCACCCCTAATTTATTCATTTTCTTTAACAATTTAGGTACATTCTCTGTGTTTCTATAGAGTTGAATAAATTGAGTACTTATGGAATCTTGGATCCGCTTTTTATTCGATGGGATTTTAATCAACCAAAAGATATCCGAGAGTACTTGAAAACACGGTTAAATGAGGGAGGAAAAAAATGTTACTTAACACCATTTCTCAGTTCGTAAGTATTTTTGGAATTGTTGTTTATGTATTCTATATTTAGTTTTGTTTTACCAAATACCATTAATATATATGGTATTGTTTATTCAGTGGTCATTGGCAATTGATCATCATATCATTTAGGACAAATACGATAACTTTTATGTGTTCCTTGCATGATCCATAGGAAGAGAAAATGAAAGATATTATTAATTCGTAAGTGTATGCTTAATTCATTTTCTTTGACATTGTAATTAGTTTATCATGTAATATGTTTAATTCAAATTCAATGTACAGTGTTGTGGAGCAAGTGAATATGATGAACAATGTTAGAAGAAAGCCCACATGGATCTGTCCTAAAGTAAGTGGCCCGATTACATGTTTCTTTCATTTACATTCATGTGTGGTTGTATTCATGTCATTTTTGCTTAAATGTGTTGATTCATGGGATAAGGTATACATGTCATAAAATGTTTACATATATTAATATATAAGTTGACTATTGAATTATTATCATACATGTTATTGGCTCTTTCTTATGTAGATTTTTAACGACGAAAACCCATTCCCCGTTGAGGACTTTGTAGATCTTCGTAAATGTTGGGCGTATATCCACAATGTTCTTAAGGGTCCTGCTGATTGATGTTGTGAATAACACTTTTCTGTAGAGATGATGTGAATAATACTTTTCTATATTGATGACATGAATATAGTGTTTGGTGTAAATATGCTTATAATAGTTACAATACTTACAGAATTAATAATAGGAAGAAATTTTGGCTTTTGTCAATGAACAATGTTAGCTGTATTTTATGCTCTTTATGCATGTATACCTTATCTATTATGGTTAAAATTGTTACATGTTAAAAAATGGGATGAATTTGAATTGCTGAGAAATGGATATTTAAAACATAGGAAATTTTGACAGCGGTTATAAAACCTAGCGGTGGTTGTATATTTGTGTCTGCAGAATATATAACGACGGTTATATAATTTAATCGTAATAATATCTCGCACGCTGCACAGAAAAAAATAAATATCAAAATGGCGCAGCTGGGAATCGAACCAAGGACCATTATATTTATCACAACGGTTCGTTTGAATAACAATTGTGATAGGGTGCGCTGTTTCTAGGTTATTACAGCGGTTAATGAGTCATGCTTATAAGTATCATTTTACAATGACACTCTACATAACAACGTCAGTGCCAGCGTCATTATATACCTTTCCCAACTGTTGTTAATTGGTTTTTACATAGTAGTGATGGTTTCTCGGATTAGGTTGCTCGAGCAAGACTGCCTGGGGACCCTTGAGCTGGGCTTCAACATGGCAGTGGAGCAGCTTAAAATTGTCAACCCTGGGATCTAGCTCGTCATCGGCGGGGTCAGTGCTTTTCACTGAGTGGTCGACGGGCAAATAGTTTCCCCCGAGGTGTCCGACAGCGGAGCTGACCAGAGCGACGAAGAGCCTCGGCCCGAGGAAGAAGTCATTGTTTGATTCTGTAGCTGTTTGGCATGCGTGCCACATTTTTATTATTATTTTGCCCGACCTGCGTGCCATAATTTGTAATCTAATTTTGCCCGGCCTGCGTGCCATGGGTTTTGTAATGCTCAAACAATGGGCTTTGCCTGCCTCAATGCATTGTTTCTTTGTTGTTTAGTATGTTTGCATTTTATGTGTGTTGTTGTATGTCAAGTACTTTTTTCCTCGTGAATATGCAATATTGTGCTTTCCTATTTTCATTAAGTATCTGGGGCCTTTGCTCGACGTAGCTGGTCCTCGACAGTGCAGAGAACTGGCCAAGTGGTCGGAGTGGAGTTCCGACCGTCGACGAAGCTAAGAGCTCGATCGAGGTCTTTGCTTCGTGGCATGAACTTCCCATCACGAGTTGGGCATTCTGCCTAATTGGTACGAAAATGGTGGAGCTCGGTTGAGGTGTCCCTGTTGGATCAAGAGTTCGCTCGCACACACACAAGAGCGAGCTCTTGTCTTTTTGTCTCGAGTTGAGGAGTCACGCTTGTACCTTGACGCACTCCTGTGGTCGAGACAAACTTCGTTATAGGCGAACCAAGTACATCACGAGCAATGTTTAATTGTAGTATTATTTAAGTTTTTCATCGTTCCATGGTCGAGCAAGTTCCTCCCCGTGCAGGTTTTCGAGGTAGTAGGCTCCGTTTCTCGTTCTCGCGCGGACGCGATAAAGGCCCTCCCAGTTCACGGTGAGCTTACCTTAGCGCGAATCTCTCTGATTCCTTCGTAGGACTAGGCTGCCTACATGGAATTCGCGTTTGATGACTTTGTTGTCATGTCGCAAAGTTATCTTCTGATTGAGCGAGGCTTCACTGAGGGATGCCTCTGACCGGATTTCTTCGACCAGGTCGAGCTATTCCCTTAGGGCCTCATCATTTGTCTCCTCGTCGAGGGGAGACTAGGTCCTCCTGGAGAGTTCCCTTATTTCTACCAGAATCACAGCCTCGATTCCGTAGGCCAGTCGCATCGATGCTTTCAATGTGGTCGTCCCGGTCGGTCGTACCATCATAGGTGGCCAAGGTCGAGGACTTCTCCATCACGACAAGCATGCGAGTTTTCATGATGACCTTGGACAAAGGACCACGGAGGTCGTCTTCGTCGTTCTGGATGGGCGATTGTGACAAAGACTGGTCGTACCGAAGACTCCTGCCACGACGGGGAGAACTCCTTGGCCGACTCTTCGGTTTCTCCACATACCAGTCATCTTTGTTTCTCTTAGGAGCCGGAGAGCGACACTCCTTCCGGGGAGGAGAGCGGTCGCGCTTCTGGGCGGCCACGGGCTAAGGCCTTTCCAGTCGCGAACGACGTCCAGGTTGTGTCGGAGAAGGACTCCAAGGCTCATCATGTTGAGGCCTACGCGGGGAGGGGAAGGACGGGTTTCTCGTCGTCATGGGGATGGGTTACGAGAAACTGGACGACGATGTCTCCGTGGGGGAGAGCGTGATTGTCGTTCCTTCTCCAACATCCCGATCCGCTCGTTCTGTTGGAAGATCATCAGGTTTGTCTGATTAATCGCCGAGAACAGAGCCACCTTGGTATGGTCGACGTTCGGCGGCACAAGGTTCGGCTGGAAGACAGTCGGGCTGTCGAAGCGTCAGGCGGTGTTGAAGACCGCATCGCCAGGGGAGGGAGAGGAAGTGTGCCCGTCCATGGCATCACCTTCCTCGACGTGAACGGTCAAGTTGAATCGTGATCGTAGCCGGTGGTGAAAGTGGTGAAGGTGGTTTCATGGGCGTTGTCGTCATTGCATGGGCTGGCCATGATCAACGGAAACTAAAGTATGCTTTGGTTCTTGAATTTCTATGGAAGAAAGAACGGGGAAGTAAGAGTTCCCACAGACGGAGCCACTGATCTTACCGGATCAGAAAAGGATCAGCAGCTAGCAACACATCGTGAGCTCCTAATTCGCCGGTGGTGGAGAAAAGGAAGGGGTGTACCTGCAAGGCACTCTGATGCTAAAGTCAGTTTCACCGAGAGAGAGAGAGAGAGAGAGAGAGAGAGAGAGAGAGAGAGAGAGAGAGAGAGAAAGCAAGTACGGAAAAGGTGTAGAATTCAGACTCGGCCCTCTGGTGAAAAAGGGTATTTATAATGAGCCCTCAGCGTTGGTCCAACAGTTACTTTGCATTGGGTTGGATTGCTAGGCCCAATACGAATAACTGACAGGGTTTACGTGACGAAGGGAAGATCAGCACGTGATTTTCGCCCTTGATTAACTGCTCCGTGATCTTCGGAAGGTGGGTGCCATGTTCTTTCGGACACGGGTAGTTGCTTGATGATGTGTCCCCGCGTGAGGGGCACGTGGAGACCACGAGAGAGGTGCGTGGGCGCTCCCCGTATGACTTAATGCATGAGACCTTCATTAGGTCCTCTTTGACGGGGGAGATGGGTTGGGGCCTGCCCGACAGTGGGGCAGCCTCTGACCCTGTCCTGTACAAAAACTTTATATATTTCATCTCTGATAATAGCTGACTTGGACATCAAAGTATGTTCTGATACCACTTATCTTTTAAAAAACAATCTGGTGCAAGTTGAAAACGATCAAAGTCAAACAATCAAAGCTTATACTTTCGAAAAGAAGCTTTCTCATTGAAAAAAAGTATTAGTAAAGTTTAATTTAATTTGTTTAAGACGTGTCTAGTTAACATATGGGAATTAAGAAAAATATATTATTTTGGTAGTAACTTAATTTGAACGGCATAGTCGCAAGACTTAATTCTATCGATTGTTGAGTGTTTAACTATTGTCATGATTTTAGACCAATATAATATTAAAACACTAATTATTAAACTACTGCACATGAAATAGATTAGCACTCAGTTTTAAACTTATTGAATTGTAATAATGGAAGAATAAGATTTTTAATAAGCATTAAAAAGTTTATGATTAAGTTAGTGATCAATATTGCAAAATGCCGACCATATGCTATTTTGCAATAGTATAAGGCAAGCAGTAAAGTTTCTTTTTAAAAGTAAACCCTGTGTGCCTTTCTTACTTGTTAAAGTGGCCAACTATAAGTTTATCAAAATTAATTAAACACTTTTAATATGAACACAATTTATTTTTGAAAAATTATTTGATATACTGAATTTTTTTTGTTTGAATAATAACATCCTATGAAGAAGAGTATATTAAAATTTAAATTTATTGTAAATCAAATAAATAAAATAAACAAATTTGAGTAGCAAATAGAATATTAATAAAGAAAAAAAATCCAAAATGGAAGAGAAAAAATCCACACAATACAAGAAATGTTGGGAGATAATGAAAGATAAAAAAAAAAATAACAATAACAATAACTAAAACAAACAACGAACTTACACTACTACATAAGGTGAAGTTTTTATTCAAATAATCATATTTTTCAAAAAATAAAATTCCCTAATAACCAAGTTTATCCACTATTTCCTAAAGTATCATATTTTAAATACCGACACCAATATTTCAACCAAGTTTATCCACTATTTCCTAAAGTATCCAATTCGTCTAATATATATATATATATATATATATATATATATATATATATATATATATATATATATATATTAGACGAAGACGACTTATCTAGAAGGGAGTGTAAATAGATCCCACCTTAAAAATTTACTTTAAAACTTTGTTTTGAAAAATTCATGGCTAGCGAAGGTGACCCGATCAAATCCTTTAAACCGCACCGCTATCGAAAAGCTCAGATATGTGCATATGAAAATCAATCATTGATAATGATAAACAAATCAATCAATATACTTTAATCACAATCCCTTGAAAGCTACTGAATAAGTAAAGCTATTTCCAATGATAACAACACAAAAAACTTAATTGAGACAAATTGTCAAACACCTAATGTACAATCAATTTTGTTTATAATTATGTATGATTTTGTTGATTTGCAAATCCAACCACAATCAAATAGATTGTGATCAAATCAACAAAACTTTTTTCAAAGTTTATCAAAAGGTTTAATCAAACGTATTTATCGCATAAATGAAGAATTCAATAATTTGCAAATGAAAAATAAAAGAGAGAGAGAGAGAGAGAGAGAGAGAGAGAGAGAGAGAGAGAGAGAGAGAGAGTTCACAAGGATATTTTTTAGCCAGTTCTCTAATCGGCTTCGCTATGAGTATGTTTTCCCTCAATTCGAATTCGAAACTATATAGTGAAATTTTACCTTACTTTGCAGATGTAGTTTACAAGAGAAATGTAGTAATTCAACCATACAAACCTTATGTTTGATGTTGATGCTAACACTTTCTCTTCCCTTGATCTGAGCTTGATCAAGTCACCCAATAATAACAATTTGATTCACTGTCTCCACTACGCATTTGCAAGAACCCCCATTCTTCAAATTTTCACTCGATTGAATCCAAATTGCGAATTGTTGTAACCCAATACTTACCAATTTTATTCACTATCTCATGCTACTCCTTTGCAAGAACCCTCTGTTCTTCAAAGCCTTCACTCAATCGAATCTAAATTGTGTAATCCTTTCCAAAACCTTCAAATCCCCAATTGATCTTGAAGGAAAACCTCTCCATGGTTTTCTTATTTGAAACCCTCAAAGATCTCAACCCAATTTACCGTTCACCAACCTAAATTGGACGTTATTAACACTTAATTTTGACGGAACCCAAACAATGAATGATTATGTGTACTTTGTTTGTGTGTATGCATAAAATAAAGTTTGAAAATTATGAGCACTCTTTGGAACCAGTTTTGTTTATGATTTTCTAAAATCACCTTAAAAGAAATGTTGCATCTATGAAGTATATATATGTGCGCAAGTTGGAGGCAAAAAGGAATGCAAGACATTTGAAAAAATCATGAATTTTTCGAAAAATACGTTGCATAGGTTGTCATACTCTCATTTTCATTCTAGCATTTAGCACATCATTCATTAGCATATCACCTTATTAGAATTAGCATATAATTTGGTTATTGGTTCTTAAGCATGATTGATCATAAGTGGACTGCAAGACACTGATGATTAGGGTTTTCATTGGTTTTCTCACGATGTTTTACCTTGTATCAAAGTATGCAAGATGGATTTGAGAAGGTCATGGGTTCAAGTCAGAGCAAGAGGAACAACATATCATAATCAAGACTTATTCATCATGATATTAGGGTTTCATCATGGTCAAAGAGGGATCCAATTTGCTACATTATTTCAAGTATGGTTCATATGCTCATTTCCATGCCATTTCATTCAATCTTCAAGAGATTATCATTGTTAATCAAGGTTCAATCAATAATTCCTCCTTTGGTCCTCAAATGGTCATCATTGTGCCTTGGGGTTCAATAAAATGTCAAAGAACACAAGTTGGTGCATAGTCGGTTTTCCTAGTTTCCAAATTTGGTCTCCTATTTGGTCCAAACCCCATAACTTTCTCATTTCTCAATAATTTTGAGATCTACTTTGAGAAAAATGCCACGAATGAACTCCTCTACAACTTTGTTTCAAGACTCAAACCCTAATTCAACTTCTAAGGACTTCAAATTTGAATTGGCCAAGACAAGTCAAGATGCCAAGGAAGGTCCAACACCATGTCATGACCATTACTTTACACTTATGCCTTTTTCACCTCAAATCTCCATTTGCCCTAATTATTTTTTCATTTTGTTAAGATAACAGAAAGGATTATTTGGCCTGAATTTGGCCTAAAATCCACGAGCCAATTTCATTTGTCCCAAGCTCAAACATGATGGGCTACCATGTTGCACACTTAAGTCAGACCATGCCAAAATAGCCATGTCTTAATATTCTTAGCTACCAAACCATGTGTATTCAATCCCAAACAATTAAGGCCTGTGTAATGACATATTCAGAGCAATAAATGTAGGCCTAAGGATGTCTCAAATAAGGTACATGTGCAACAAAAGAGTGAGGTCCACAAAGCACAAATTGAAGCAAGCACAGGTACAAGCCAAATGCAAATTCAGAGTGTTTCTAGAAGTTTTAACGCCCACAAATGATTAGAAAAAGATTCCTTTCTAGAGTGCACGAAATGAGAGAAGGATTGTGCACACACACTCACAAAGGACAACTATTATTCTTCATTTGCAAGTCATGATTTTCATTTTTCATTCTCACACGATTCTCACTCATTTCACTCATATGAAGCACCTATAACTTGCCTATAAAAAGAGCATTCATTTCCACCATTCTTCTAAGCTTGAAAACCATAGAAACCCTACTGAAATCACTCACAAACACTCTTTAAAATGGAGCATTCTGGTAGAGAGTTTGAGCCACTTTCAAAGATCCCTGAGCATCCAAACACCTTCCCTGAACTTCCGTGTACCTAAACAGCTCAAAAGAACCTCTCAAAACAAGCTTCCATGAGCTCTGCAACTCCACCGAATTCCACCTCTGCAACTTTCTCCGGCAAGGTAGAAAACTCCATTGTTTCACTTCAAACAAGTTACCATTCTACTCGTGATTATTCACTAATGCTTAACCCCGTGATTTGAGCTCTTATTTCTTTGTCATTGTCATTTAATTTTACTTTTAGGTTTTTCATTTCATTCGTGTTTGACTGAAATTATCCATACTCAGAGCCAATTAATGGCTCTTGAGTATGGAGGAGGTTCCAACGATGAACATAGGTGAAGTGGAATCCATGTTTGATTCTACTTAAAACCTTGAGTTGCAGAACTTAGACTTTCCAATTGGCTTGATGTTGAAGATGAAGTTCTTCGTGTCTTCATGCTAACTTGGCTTTTTTGAATTCAAACGTGTTTTCTTGGCATGTTTTGATTGGACATCATGAGTGATGTGTCCTCCTTGGCTATGTGTGGTTTGGTCAGCGCATGTATTTGGTACTCTTAATTCGAGCCTTGAATTTTGATTACTTTTTTTTAGTAGTCCAATCTAGTGGCTGGCATGAGTCCTCTGTGTAGTGTGTTTGGGAAATCAAAACAAATCCAATGGATCTGATCACTTGATGGACTACGCCTTGACTTTCTTGGTCAACCAGACATGGATAGTGGGATATAGCACTATTAGGCTTGCTGTCTTGCTATTTGGACCTCCTCTTTTCATTTCTGCACTCCCTTCATTTTATTTCTATTTCCTTTATTTTATTTTATTTTTTTATTTTGCTTTTTTCTCTTTTTCTTTTTGAGTTTTTTTCTTCTCTTTTATAGCACTTTTATTTTATTTTTGGATATTTTATTTTATTGATTTTTTATTTTACTTTCTTTTGTTTTCCTTTTATTTTATTTTCCATTATAAACCATTTAAAGATCTTTTTTAATTGGTATTTTTTATGACTATTATGATTGCTCGGTTGATCTAATCTTCATCACTTCAAGTCATTGGTAAATAATCCCTTGATTGATTGAACCTTCATTACTTCAAACATGTTGATTAAATGATCACTTGATCATTTTTTACACATTGGGGGTAGCGGTAGGTTATCCCTTGGTGTAGCAAATTATTTGAGTCCCTTGACTTATTATTAGATGATCCCTTGTAATCACTTTGATTCCTCTCTCTTATCTCTCCTTCTTCATCTATCTTCTTTTGATTTTGATTCATTGTGTTGCATGTTTTAGGAGAATGACTTTGTGTTATTTCTCTAACATGTTTTAGCACATAAATTGTTATTGATCGGCCTCAGATAGGTAAGGCTTCTACATTAGCCTACTTACGATTTCTCAACATAGCGCTAAATCGCTTTGATGCAATAAATCAGTCCTTAACCCTAATCCTTAACTATTGACCTATTAACTATATTCTCTTGCCTTTTAATTCTTGTCATTTATATTCTTGTCATTTATATTTCTTGCAATTTATCTTTATGTTCATCATCATCCATCTAACTCATGCATCCTTTACTATTGTTTCATTTTATTTTCCTTTATCACATATTTTCCAACGTCAATTGGTATTTTCTTAATAAAACCCTTGATCCAATGTCAAGCAGTATTATCTCAAATAAACTTAAAAACATGTTAAAATACGATTAAAATTGTGCACCACAAGCCTTAAGTGGTGGGAAAGGAGTGAGAATGGTGCTTTCTTGCCCTTACTCTGAGTATGTTGGACACAAGATGCTTAGCTTGGTAGTTTGAAATATTCACCTCTACCCATAGTCTTTAGTGCAATTCTAATCTAGAAAATCTATTTTCAAAAACCCTAAAATCAACATCAACTCATTAAATTCTTTTTGCACCTTAGGGCATCATCCCGAAAACCCTTTTTCAAGGTAAAATCAACCAACAAACACTTATTTTCTACTTTGAACTACAGAGTTCTGATTTCCTCATTGCACTATAAGAATACATAGGCACGAGGGCCTTAATCCTCCGCGAGCACCCTAATAAAAAAACCAACCATTTCCCTCGATAGCATGTGGACCTTTAGATAATGACACTCATTCACGCTTAGACGACCTAGATGGTTCCTGTTGAGTGTAACAGATGTGAGGGGTGCTAATACCTTCCCCTTACATAACTGATTTCTGAACCTGAATTTGGTTGCGAGACTATTTTCTTCACTTTTAGAGGGTTTTATCGATATTTTCCCTTTCTCCAGAATAAATAAAGTTCGGTGTCGACTCTGTGCATTTTTCGTGTAGAGACATAGGTCGACCTATGTAAGTCATGTGTCGACCTATTCGATGCATGAGTCGAGTTATATAGGTTAATAGTTGACCTGTATAGGTCATTGTCGACCTATGCAGCCAGCAGATTAAACAAAAGCTACAGGCTTTAAAAAAGAGTTACATAAGTCGACCTGTAACCCATATAGGCCGACCTGTGTAGGTTGTCTGTCAACCTATGCAGTCAACACATGAAATAGAGGCTACAAGCTTTAAAAATGAGTTACATAGGTTGACCTGAAGCTTGTATGTGTCGACCTATAAACCTGTTTTGCACATAAAAGCCTATTTTTTATGCATGGAGCCTTTTCTAAACCATGGCCAAAATAATTTATGCTCCCTAATACTAAGATGCACATTAAGACTTACATGATACCGTCCATTATACATAAACGGTAAAGTATCCTTGTTTTGACATCATGCAGAATACATCTATAAAAAAGTTGCACTCACATTAACTGCCAAGGTTACAAAATTGGGACAACGTTTTCGAGTGTGTATGCGATGACGACATATACCGCATAATCTTACCATTTTGTCAGTCGTATCCATTTCGGTTCTAACACGCGTGTTGTTGGGGCAACCTTTTTTCTTCCTTATCATATTTGTGTCTTGCCAAATTATGTCCCGCTGATATGTAGGCCAATATGTAGCGAGCGATTTTTGCCGGTGACGCGACCACCTTATCGCTGAAGTTTGGGTTTTCCTCCTCAAGGAGAAAGGGTGCTACTTTCTGATTTCTTATTTATCCCGTGAAGCTGGAAGGGAAAGGGAAGCTATATAAAACTAACCTTGCCCGTGAATGTTTAACTGAACAAACGCCATAAAAGAGATTGGGGGGTCCGGGGTTAGGTTATACAATGGGTAGTTCTCAATTACCCATCCTATATGTGGTTATCCACAGGATGTTAGCTTTTAGGTCTCGCTTTGTAATTGATCATGTTTATCTGTTAATGGGTTGGGAAAGTGTGACAGGGAGAGTAAGTTTATGTTTTGTGTAAGGTACTGGACCTAAGTTTTGATTGATATGAAGGTGCTGGACCTAGGTTTTTTGATTAGTATGCTCGCTAAGATTTAGCAATCTTATGCCTACGTATTCCCATTTAACGAAGCAGGGAAATCAGAGCAATCGTAGTTCCTCCTATTCTAAGGGAGGAAAAAGATATTTTGGTGTCTTGTTCGAAGCCCAAGACATGAAGCTAAAGGTGATTTGTATCTTGTTCATAGCCCAAAATATGAAGCTAAAGGGTTTTGGCTGAGAGATAATTTGTCATCTCTAAAGTGGAATTGTTGATTATTGTATGCCTTGATCAAAGCACAAGTTTGATGCTAAGAGTTTAATTGACTCAGCTAGGGATTTCTTTATACGAAGCCTAAGAGAAGGCTAGATAAGACCGACTCAACAAGAGAGTGTATATGTCTTGTACAAGGCCCAAGATTAAGGCAAAAAAGAGACTGACTCTTTGGGGATATCATTATATAAAGCCAAAGAGGAGGCTAACAGTTTGACTTTTCAGGGGAAAATGTTCTTTCTGTCTTATACAAAGCCCAAGATTGAGGCTAAAAGGGATTTTTGACTCTGTTGGGGAGGTTTATATGTGTCTTGTACAAAGCTCAAGATGGTGGCTGAAATGAGTTTGTCTCAACAAGAGAGTGCTTTTATATGTCTTGTACAAAGCCCAAGACGGAGGCTAAAAGAGTTGACTCAACAAGAGAGTCTTGCAAAGGTGATTGACCCAACAAGAGAATCTGAAAGTTGATTGACTCAACAAGAGATTCTTTTATACTCAACAAGAGAGTGATTTGTTGTCTCGTACGAAGCCCGAGATTGAGGCTAAAAGGAGATTGACCTAACAAGAGAGTCTTTTATACTCAACAAGAGAGTGCTGAAAGGCGATTAACTCAACAAGAGAGTCTGAAAAATGATTGACTTAACAAGAGAGTCTGAAAAGTGAATGACTCAACGAGAAAGTCTGAAAAGGTTAGCTCCGCTGGGGGAGGATCATTGTACAAAGCTAAAGAGGAGGCTGAGTGCGTTAAGGAAAGATCATTATACAAAGCCTAAGAGGAGGCTAGCTTACTGCTGAGGATTAGATCCATAGGAAGGCCCAAGGGCGGGGAACTCTCATGAGAGAGACCGGGTTTCTGCTGGAGATTTATCCAAAGTGATCGGTGTTTTTCCCTATGTTTGAAAGGAACTTAAGAATATCTTTGAGAATCAAGGGGGGTTTAGACTGTCCAAGTATACTGGTGTTGAAGAGTTTTATCTTTTGTAGGATGCCCAAAAGAGGGCAAGGGCCTTAAGGGATGAGAATCAACCCTAAAGTGGTTTGAGGTTTGACACTGGAAAGACTGCTCTAGCAAAGGATGACTAAGTTCTGTCTTATACCTTTAAGAGGTCATTAGGGTCCTTGTATTGAGCCCAAGAGAAGGCAAGAGAACTTCTAAGAAGCCGAAGGGTCCTTGTACAACGCCCAAGAGGAGGTGGGGGTGCTTTTAGGAAGCCTGTGGGTCCCCAAACCAAGAGAAGTTCAAGAAATGCAATTCACAGAAAAGAGATCATTCCAGGAAAGTTTGAGGGTTTTGAAGAAACTCAAGAGATGCCATTCACAGAGAAAAGATCATCTCTGGGGAGTAGAGTTTCTTTGACAATTTCTAAGGGTGACAGTCTGCGAAAAGGTTCACCGAGAATACTGGTTTTCTCTTTTTTCCATATTGTTTAACCCCAAGAGAAGGGAAGACAGTATATGGAATCCTATGGGGATCTAGTTTTGTTTGTATTCAAGAGTGACCAAGTGAAGCAGCCCCACAATACAGTTATTTATATGAAAGCGGATAAAAGAAAGCGGATAAACAGTTACCCGTTGTAGAGCTTCCATGCTGTTTTGTTAGTTGTTCAAAGAAATTAAAGAAAGTTTTGATAGCAACTACACATTTGGATTCAAAATCAAAGGAGAAAGTATTTTGAACAGAGATCGGGGCTTACAGCTCAGGGAGAGGCTCAAATTTTAACAGTGATTGTACTGTTGTTTTGAATTTGTATAGGGACTTATACAAGTGACTGAGGCCCAAAAAGGTTTTCTGTACAAAGGGATGGGTCTTACACTCTACCAAGAGGCCCAAAAGTGCATTAAAGAAAAGAAATGGGACTTACAACACGAGGGCAGGCCTAGTTGTTTGTTTGAAAATGGTGATCGCGCCAAAGTTTTTTACGGTATCGGGACTTATACAATACACTGAGGCCCAACATTGTTTATTTACAAAGGGATGGGACTTAGACTCTACCAAGAGGCCCAAAAGTGTTTTGAAATATTTGAGTATGATTAAAAATCAAAGAAACCCTAATTTTCACTTTTTAAAAGTAATTTTTCAAAGAAAATTAATAAAAAATGATAAAAATACCAAATAGGTTTAAATAAACCACTTGTGATTTTTGGTTAAGGTTTGAAAAATGAGGTTTTAATCACAAGATGATTTAAAACTCATTTGATTTTGATTTTCAAGATGAATATTCACTTTTAAAATGTTTAAAAACAATTAAAATGAATTTATTTACAAAAATACGAATTATATTAAATAACTGATATAAATTTGATTTTTTTGTAGAATAAAATATTTTACTATTTTTGTGATTTTTCAGAAAATGAATCAACCAAAAATGATTAAAATTGAGAGAGTTATTAATTTTTCAAATCATTTAAAAATAATATGAAAAATGATAAAATGTGGAAAAATGGTAAAAAAAAGAGGATCTGGGGCGAGGGGGATTCGAACCCCAGACCTCTTGTGTACAGTGCGCGCCTCCTACCACTGGGGTGGTGATACATCTGTGTATCAAAACCACCCCATGGATATATGAGGCATGCCTTGTTTTTGGCCTGGCCAAGGCAAGGGAAGGCAAGATTTTGGCCAAAAACGTGAAGCTTGTAACTTTCTTATTTCTTCATGTATTGGGAAAAAATTTAGGTCTATCCTGCCTAGAATTTCACAAGGAATCCAATGGTGGTGGTGGTTTTTTCATATGAGGCTCCAATTTCAAAACCCGATAGTGTTCTTGAGATAGGCCTATAATTGCATTTTTTATGCTATCTCTTGTTACTGGCATGAATTACATGATGAATTGGTTCAAATAAAACATATATAATATGTATGAGATGTGCATGATCAGTGGACCTCAAAGCAATGCATATTTCAAAGAGTTCAAGTTGTGATGCTTACCTCTTTAGGAGCTTTTTGGGCAATCTGTCAAGTGCTTTGTTCCAGAAATAATTTGATGCTTTGGAAGCCCTCAAATGATCCCTTGGAAGCTTTTAGAATGGTTGGAATCATCTGGAATCCTCAGGAACAAGTTTTAGCTCTTTCTTGCAAAAGGGGCAAAAGTGGCCAATATATATAGCAATTCTCTCAAATGGTGTTCCAGATGTGGGGAACCATTTGGGATAGTTCAAGGATGATATTTGGAGTGTGTTTGAGGCTTAATCTAGTTTTGAAAGTGACTGAATCAAGACATGGCTTGAAAAATGCAAAAAAGTTCAATTTTGAGGTTTTGAGAGGGGACTTTGTGATTTTGGTGTTACAGGTCACTTATGAGAGTTTGGACAACTTAGATATGACATATTGGATGTGTTTGGATTATGAGTTGTGATGGAAATGCTCTCTAAATCAAAAACTCAGAGTTACCTTGCAAAAGAAGGCATTTTGGCCTAGAGAAAGAGATTTTGAGGAAAGCAAGTGTTGTAGTGCTTTGGTGTACTCAAACTGAGCACAAATGAGCTCTATTTATAGTATAGCAAGTTTATTTTGCAAGAAATATTGAATGGCAACTGCAGCAACTCATTGTCCAATTGCATCACTTTGGAATCTTAAGTCTCTTCTAGCCATTGACTAGAGGTTAGAGCACAGGCCTATGGTCCTTTGGTTCAGAGCTTATCCTTGACTCATTCAGTTAGAAATGGCTCAGTTCAGGCCACCTTGGTGCATCCATTGAATGCTTGGAGACAAAATTGGAGTCTTGGCCTCTTTTAGGCTTTTTAGGGTTTGGCATGCTACTTTGGGAATCTGGGACTTGGGAGGCTGATGAATCAGTGCTTTTCCCTTGGTTGTTCCCCCTTGAGGTGTTTAAATGGATAAGCATGCTTGGAATTGCACAATTTGAGCAAATCGTGCCTTCATGCACAAGTCTGCCTTGCCAAGATAGTTTGCAGCAAGGCATGTGGCAACTGTCATAACTCCTAGCTTAGATGGAGTTTGATGAAGCTCTTGGATATTTTGGAAAGCCCTTATGTGATACAACATATGTGTGAACATAGTTTGTCTTGAAACTTTTTGGATCCAAGTGAAAAATCCCCCTACATTTTGAAAAAAAGCAAGACAGATTCTGACTTAGTGAAAATTTCACTAAGTGTTGGAAAAAGTGACATTTCATGTTTTCGGCCATTTTGATCACTCCATAACTTAAAATCTATGAAGAATTGGAATGAGGTGTAGTTGACACTTTTGAAGTATGTCATGAGAGCTACAAATCCATCTTTGGACCAGCCAAAATGGTTGCTTGGACCTCAAGTTTTAATCCTTGGAAGTTGAAAACCTAGCCACTTTGTTTTATAACTTAGAAAAATTCTAAGTTTTTTATGGTTACCCCTTTAACAAGTTATCCCATTTTGTTTGATTTTTCTTGATGAATGAGGATTCTAATCACACATTAACATCATTTTAGGTTCAAGGAACCATGTAGCGCAATTTTTATGGTCCTGAGTCACTATCGCTTGGGTACTACATTTTGATTCATTTTTTATCCTGTTAAGCTGATTAAGGAAGGGAAATAGATGTCTCCAATCAACCCTGTTTGCATACTGAGTTTGAACAGCGGTCTGTTAGATTACAGATGCTATGTGGATGTTGGGCCCAATCTTTGGTTATTTTGTTAAGAACACAGTGTCTGGATTATTTGTGAGGTTTTTGGTAATGTGTTTAGATTTGATGCTTTTGGGTTGATTTGGTGGAGATACTGAATTTTAGGTTTTTGTTTAGTGTGCTCGCTAAGATTTTTTCAATCTTATGCCTACGTATTCCCGTTTGATGAAACAGGGAAATCAGAGCGATCGTAGTTCCTCCTATTCTATGGGAGGAAAAAGGTTGTTTTGGTGTCTTTGTTCAAAGCCCAAGACATGAAGCTAAAGGTGGTTTGTATCTTGTTCAAAGCCCAAGATGTGAAGCTGAAGGGTTGGATGAGAGAGAATTTCTCATCTCTAAAGAGGAGTTGTTGATGTTTGTATGAAGTGAACAAGGCACAACTTTGATGCTAAAAGGTTGATTGACTCAACCGGGGTTTTCTTTAGGCAAAGCCTAAGAGGAGGCTAGAAGTTGACTTTACCGGGGAAAATGTTCTTTCTGTCTTGTACAAAGCCCAAGATTGAGGCTAAAAGGGTTTGACTCAACAAGAGAGTATGTCATACTCAACAAGAGAGTAATTTGGTGTATCGTATGAAGCCCGAGATAGAGGCGAAAAGGGAAGATGGACTCAACGAGAGAGTCTGAAAAGGTGATTGACTCAACGAGAGAGTCTAGAGTTTATTGACCCAACAAGAGAGTCTTTTATACTCAATAAGAGAGTGTTTTGTTGTGCCTTGTATGAAGCCCAAGACGGAGGCTAAAAGTGTTTGACTCAACAAGAGAGTCTTTTATGCTCAACAAGAGAGTGTTTTCTATCACATATGAAGCCCGAGATGGAGGCTAAAGTGTTTGACTCAACAAGAGAGTCTTTTATACTCAACAAGAGAGTGATTTTCTATCTCGTACGAAGCCCGGGATGGAGGCTAAAGTGTTTGACTCAACGAGAGAGTCTTTTATACTCAACAAGAGAGTGTGAAAAGGTTAGTTCCGTTTGGGAGAATCATTGTACAAAACCCAAGAGGAGCCTATCTATGCTAGTGACTGTTTCAGTTTAGTGATAGGTCCAGTGTGTTGGATAAAAGAGAAATCAGCTCTTATGAAGGATGTCAAATACCATGAGGCTCTGATGGGTTGATGACAATAAAATGGTCTGAGTTGGAATTTTTACTGTATTGTGACAATTGAGTTCTTTTCTCTGGTGAGAATTTCTGTGAGTTTACAGTAATTGACCCATGCTGGGAAAGATTAAAGGTAAGGTTGTGCTTTGGTACTGATCAGAGGATCAGGGTTATTTCCTGTTCTTTGAGGAAATGGGAAATCCAAAGGGTATTGAGACTGTCCAAGTCTACTGGTGTTGTGAGAAATCGATTCTCAGATAGTGCATGATCTTTGTATGATGACCAAGAAAAGGCTGGTATGTTAAGGGATGAAGGTAAACCCATTAACAGGTCTGACACTTGACTCAGAAAGGCAGCTCTAGCAAATTGATGACTAGGTTCTGTTCCTATACCTGTAGAGCTCTCTGGGTCCTTGTACTAAGCCTAAGAGAAGGCATGAGAGCTTTTAAGAAGCCGAAGGGTCCTTGTACAACGCCCAAGAGGAGGCGGGGATGCTTTTAAGAAGCCCGTGGGTCCCCAAACCCCGAGAAGTTCAAGACATGCCATTCACCAAGAATAGATCAAGCCAAGAAAGTCCGAGAATTTGGAAGAAACTAAAGAGTTGCCATTCACAGAGAAAAGATCATCTCTGGGGAGTTAGAGTTTCTTTGACAATTTCTAAGGGTGACAGTTTGAGAAAGGGTTCACCGAGAACGCTGCCTTTCACGTCTCCATATTGTTTAACCCCAAGAGGAGGGAAGACTGTATCTGTAAATCCTATGGGGATCTAGTTTTGTTTGTATTTAAGAGTGACCAACAGGGCTTTACCTAGTGCTAGACGTAGTTGCCGGGGAAAAATCTAAATAACTATACTAGTATTACACAGTTGATATTTGACAAGTATATAAAAGGATGTGAAATAAGACTTACAGTGAGCAGCCTCACAATACAGTTATATATATATATATATATATGAAAGCGGATAAAGAAAGCGGGTAAACACTTACTCGGTTGTAGAGCTTCCATACTATTTTGTTAGTTTGTTTAACAAAGAAAGCTTTGATAACAATATTATATTCTAAATCAAAGGACAAAGTACTTTGAAAAGATTGTTGGGGCTTACAACTCAAGGAGAGGCCCAAGGTTTTATAAGTGATTGAACTGTTGTTTTGAAATTGTACAGGGACTTATACAAGTGACTGAGGCCCAAAAAGGTTTTATTTACAAGGGATGGGGCTTACAACTCAAGGAGAGGCCCAGATGATTTTGTTTGAAAAATGACGATCGCGCCGAGAGGCCCAAAGGTTATTTAAAAAGGTTTGTTTGGGTGAAAATCAAGGAAACCTTAATTTCATCATTTTAAAAGTAAATTCTCAAGGAAAATCAATAAAAAATGATAAAATACGAAATAAGTTTGAATAAACAACTTGTGATTTTTGGTCGAGATTTGAAAAATGATGTTTTAATCACAAGATGAATTAAAATTCATTTAGTTTTGATTTTCAACATGAGAATTCAATTTTAAAATGTTTAAAAAATAATTAAAATGAATTTATTCACAAAAATACCAACTATATTAAATAAATAATATAAGCTTGATTTTTTTGTGGAATAAAATATTTCAACATTTTTGTGACTTTTTGCAAAAAGAACCAATAAAAAATAATTAAAATTGAAGGAGTTATTAATTTTTCAAATTAAAAATAATATGAAAAATAGTAAAATATGAAAAATATTAAAAAAATGGTAAAAAAGAGGATCTGGGGAGAGGGGGATTCGAACCCCAGACCTCTTGTGTACAGGGCGGCGCCTTACCACTGGGGTGGTGATACATCCGTTGATTGAAACACAACGACAAATATACAAGGCTTGCCTTGTTTTTTGCCTGGCCCAAGGCAAGGCAAGACAAGATTTTGGTTAGAAACGAGAAGGCCATAACTTTATCATTTCTCCATGGATTAGGACAAAATTTAGGTCTATCCTGCCTAGAATTTCACAAGGAACCTAATGGTGGTGGTGTTTTTTTCAGATCATGCTCCTATTGAAAAACCCGATAGTGGTTTTGAAATAGGCCATGATTTGCATTTTCTGTGCTAACTCTTGGTACAGGTATGAATTACATGATAAATTGGTGCAAACACAACACATATAACATGTATAAGAGATGCATGATCAGTGGACATCAAACGAAAGCATGATTCAAAGAATTCAAGTTGTGGTGCTTACCCCTTTTTGGAGCTTTTGGGCAATCTGCCAAGGGCTTTGTTCCAGAAATGATTTGATACTTTGGACACCCTCAAATGATCTCTTAGAAGCTTTTAGGATGGTTGGAGTCAGCTGGAAACCTCAGGAACAAGTTTGAGCTCTTGCAAAAGGGGTAAAAGTGGCCAAAATAGCAACTCTCTCAAATGGTGTTCCAAATGTGTGGAACCATTTGGGACAGTTCAAGGATGATATTTGGAGTGTGTTTGAGGTCTTATCTGGTTTGGAAAGTGACTGAATCAAGACATGGCATGAAAAATGCACAAAAGTCCTATTTTGAGGTTTTGAGAGGGGACTTTGAGATTTTGGTGTTACAGGTCACTTGTGAAGGTTTGGACAGCTTAGATATGACATATTGGGTGTGTTTGGATCATGAGCTATGGTGGAATTGCTCTCTAACTCAAAAACTCAGAATTACCTTGCTAAAGAAGGCATTTTTGCCAAGAGAAAGAGATTTTGAGGAAAGCAAGTGTTGTAGTGCTTTGGTGTACTCAAACTGAGCACAAATGAACTCTATTTATAGTAGAGAAAGTTTGTTTTGCAAGCAATAATGAATGGAAACTGCTGCAGAGGTATGGCCAATGGTTGCATTTTGGAATCTCAACTCTCCTCTAGCCATTGACTAGAGGTTAGAGCACAGGCTGCTGGTTCCCTAGCTCTTGGATAAGTCTTGACTGAATTCAGTTGGAAATGGCTCAGTACATGCCACCTTGGTACATCCATTGAATGATCCAAAACAAAATTGGAGTCTTGTCCCTCTTTTAGGCATTTCTAGGTTTGACATGCTACTTTTGGTTCCAAAGACTTGGGAGGCTAATGGATCGGTGTTTGTCCCTCCTTGGTCTCCCCTTGAGGTGTTAAGATGGATAGACTTGCTTGCCCTTTGCAAATTTTGAGCAAATCGAGCAAAACTCCCAAATCTGCCTTGTTATGACAGTTGCAGCAAGGCATATTGCCATTGTCATAACTTCTTGCTCAAATTGAGTTTAATGAAGTTCTTGGCCATTTTGGAAAGCTCTCATATGATACAACATATGTGATATTATAGTTTGTTTTGATACCTTTTGGATCCAAGTGAAAAATGCCCCTACATTTGGAAAAAAGTGAAGGCAGATTCTGACTTAGTGAAAATTTCACTAAGTGTTGGAAAAAATGACATTTCATGTTTTCAACCATTTTGATCATTCCATAAGTCAAAATGCATGATGAATTGGAGTGAGGTGTAGTTGAAGCTTTTGTAGAGGTCCATGAGAGCTACAAATCCAGCTTTGAATGGGGAAAATGGCCTTTTGGTTTAGGAGATATGATCCTCCAAAGTTGGTACCTTAGCCACTTTGTTCCATAACTTAGAAAAATTTCTAAGTTTTTATGGTTACCCCTTTTACAAGTTATCCCACTTTTCCTGATTTTTCTTGATGAATGATGATCCCAATCACACATTAACATCATTTTAGGGTCAAAGAACCATAATTGTGAAAAATCTCAAAAAGTCAAAGTTGACTTTTGTGCATAGTTGACTTTTTGTCAGATGAACTTCAAACTGCGCGATCCTCTATGAAATCAAGTCCTTGACCTAAATAAAACTTGATGGATTGATTTCATAGGTATTATAGGGTGTATTGAATCATGTCCCAAGGTTTGGGAGCATGCCTGGGTCAAAAGTCAAAGGCACAGTTGACTTTTCCCGCGAAACCCTAATTGTGGTTCTGATGAAGTTGAAACTTGTTGCTCAAGCTTATTGGATTAATCCGTTGTTGAAAATGGATCAATTTGGTGTATTTGATACCCTCAAATCATGCCTTGAGGTCTTGGCTCATGTTTTGTCCCAAAAGTCAACTTAGGGGTGAATTAGGTCAAGAAACTCTAATTCCTGATTTTTTGTGAATGCATCCCCTGAGGTTAAATTGACTTGATGATTGGGTTCATGATGTCCCTTGGAGCATCTTAGGTTATGCTTTGAAGCATTGGCTCATGCCCAGAGGAAGATTTCCATCTGGAGGCGCTGGTCGACCAACCCTAATTTGGTGACACTGACGATCTTGAGGCTTAATCCACTTGGAATGTTGCAGCCTTGTGCATGATCCTTGATGTGGGAGTCCTCTTGATCCATTAGGGATGTTTGAGAGGCTATACAAGTTAAAGATCATGTAATCCCTTGATTGATCCTTTGTCTAAGAACTCTGAGAGGGCTTGAAACCCTAATTTTGATTGTAGTGGATGCTCACCAATCTTTGGGGAGACTAATGAGGCATGATGATACACCCATATTGTGATGATGATTTGCACAATGATGGGAAATCTTAGTGGTCAAAATTTGGGGTATGACAGATGCCCCTATTTAATCTTCTCGGATCCGAAGGTGTGAACGGCGAAGGTATTCGGGCATTCGGGGTGCAAGAGGATTAAATATCGGAATACCCGAAATTTTGATGGTGGTTATGAATGGCAGTTTGCTCATCCATCTTCTTTTACTAAGAAATGGTGCTTTAGAAAAGGTAGAAACTTCCCCTCGATCCTGGTCTTCTACCAAGGAACTTGTCTCAGTTTTCTGAAATAAACTTCCCCTCGATCCTGGTTTCCTACCAAGGAACTGGTCTTAGTTTCTGATGTAAACTTCCCCTCGATCCTGGTTTCCTACCAAGGAACTGGTCTCTGTTTCTGAAATAAACTTCCCCTCGATCCTAGTTTCCTACCAAGAAACTGGTCTTAGTTTCTGATATAAACTTCCCCTCGATCCTGGTTTCCTACCAAGGAACTGGTCTCAGTTTCTGATGTAAACTTCCCCTCGATTCGGGTTTCCTACCAAGGAACTGGTCTCAGTTTCTGATGTAAACTTCCCCTCGATATTGGTTTCCTACCAAGGAACTGGTCTCAGTTTCTGAAATAAACTTCCCCTCGATCCTGGTTTCCTACCAAGGAACTGGTCTCAGCTTCTCTTGTCAATAAACTTCTTGACAAGAGACGCTGTTTGTAGCAGTTTTTCCTCAAACTTCTCGCCGAATTTTCCTGGAGAGATGTCATTTGATAGAAAAAATTTTGATGTCAGACTTGCTGGAGAACCCATCTGTTTGAGCAAACTTCTCTGTTGGAGACACCGTTTGTTGATTCTACTGGGGAAAACGAGTCCCTTGAGAGACTGTTTCTACTTGGGGTATTTCATCATACTTTTCTCGGGATCTTCTCGGAGAAATTCCATATGATTTGATCCAATTTTAAGGTGCTGATGACCTTTTCGTCAGCGGATTTTTTGGAGAAAAACTGCTATATTGTCGAATCTCTGATTAAGAGGCTTTCTCTGGGGATTTTCCTTAATCTGGGAAAGCGAAAATATCATCTTCAAGTGCGAAGAGTGACGTTTGTCGAGAGTTTTCTTGATTTCAGAGGTTCAAGTTATCAAAGTGGTCATGGGCGAATTCTAATCCAGAAATAAACTGGAGGAGAGATCGTTTAGATAGTTCCCTTCCTAACGAGGAAAGAGCTGACAACTCGATTGAGAGGACCGTTATCACTAGGGGATAAGACCGACTCGAGTGATAGTGATGCAATATGAATATGAATGTAAATCAATAATGCATGATGTATGTATGTATATGCTGACAAAAGTGACACGACATACGAACTAGTAGATGAACACGACTGGATACTCAGCCACAGTGGGAGACGTAAAGTATCACTTGTTCACGATAACAATTCTGCCTTGCTTAAGAGAGATAGTCCCTATGGGGAACAACCGTTGGTCGGGCTTAGGAGGTAAGAACTTGGCCGAGGATGTCAGATGGAATACTCGCATCTGACATAGTTGATCCTTCATTCAGGTGCACTGGTTTAGAAGGAGTACTTTGATTCTGTACTTCGAGGTTCGTTTACTTCTGGAGAAGCGATCGATGCTCTTTCGATGTTCAACAGTCAAAAGAAATTGTCATCTTTATTTAAATGCAAAAAAAGTTTGACAAGTAAATTCATTTTTGTTTCATTTCAAGAATCGTTGATCATATTAAAGTGTCATTCTATAAAGCTAAAACAAATGAGAATTATAAACAAAAGCACAAGGGCTCAAATTTTATTAATAGGATGGAAATCAGCCAAGCGTGTGATTCCATAGAGTATTTACAAAGTTTAGAAAATGGTAATTTAAGGGAAAAGAGCTACATTGAAACATGATGACCGCTATCCTTATACCAACTTTGAATTCTGGACATCCTGAGCTTCTGTCGAAGATGACCGTGACTGAGATTTCCTTCGATGTATGATGTAACTGCTGCTGAGGGACTTGCCTCTGTTGGACATAGTTACTTGCCATTATCCCTAACTTTTGCCTGGATTGTACTGTGATGTTTCCAATCCACCAGGATGATTTTTTTTTTATTTTGTCTCTAATTTTTGCCCGGACCACCCTTTCGGGTTTTCAATCCACCGAGACATTTTTTTAGTTTAGGCGAGGTATTTCTTGACTACGTCAACATTTGTGGGGTAGGAAAATTCCTCTCCGTCCATGGTTGCAAGTCTCAAGGCGCCTCCTGAGAAAGCTTTCTTGACCACATAGGGGCCGTCATAATTCGGGGTCCATTTGCCCCGAGAATCAGTGAGAAATGATTGTATCTTTTTTAGCACGAGGTCTCCTTTCCTGAAGACGCGAGGTCGGACCTTTTTGTCGAACGCCTTCTTCAATCTTTACAGATACAACTGACAGTGGCATAGTGTCGTTATTATCTTTTCTTCGATCAGATTTAGTTCATCGTGTCTGCTTTGACACCATTCAGCTTCTATAAGCTTAGCTTCCATCAATACCCAGATTGATGGGATCTCTACTTCTATGGGGAGCACTGCTTCCATGCCATACACTAGAGAGAAATGGGTTGCCCCTATTGAAGTGCGGATAGATGTACGATAACCGTGAAGAGCAAAGGGTAGCATTTCATGCCAGTCTTTATAGGTTACAACCATCTTTTGAACGATCCTCTTGATGTTCTTGTTTGTCGCTTCTACCGCTCTGTTCATCTTGGGTCGGTAGGGAGATGAGTTATGGTGTTCGATCTTGAACTGAGCGCACAACTCTTTCATCATCTTATTGTTCAAGTTGGATCCATTATCAGTAATGATCTGGCTCGAAACACCATAACGGCAGATGATATTGTTTTTGATAAATCGGACCACCACTTTTAGGGTTACATTAGCGTATGACGCTGCTTCGACCCACATGGTGAAGTAATCAATGGCTACTAGGATGAACCGATGTCCGTTTGAAGCCTTAGGTTCAATCATGTCAATCATGTCGATTCCCCATATAGAAAAAGGCCATGGGGAAGAAAGAACTTTGAGATGCATTGGCGGTACATGGATTTTGTCGGAGTATATCTGACACTTGTGACATCTCCTCATGTACTTGTAGCAATCAAATTCCATGCTCAACCTGTAGTACCCTACTCTTAGAATTTTTCTCGCCATTGTGTGTCTGTTGGCATGAGTGCCAAAGGTTCCTTCATGAATTTATTTCATCAGCATGTTTGCTTCTGGTCTGTCTACACATCGGAGCAAGACCATGTCAAAGTTTCTCTTATAGAGTGTATCACCTCTCAGGAAGAAGCTTCCTGCCAACCTTTTGAGGGTTTTTCTGTCTTTCTTGGATGCCCCAGGTGGGTACTCTTGTTTCTGAAGGAAGCATTTGATATCGTTATACCAAGGTTTATCGCCTACGAATGCTTCGACCGTGAAGATGTAAGCGGGCCTTTCAAGGTGCATTATGTCGATCTTAGGTAAGTCATTCCATTGACCTACACTAATCATGGAAGAGAGGGTGGCTAATGCATCAGCCATGTGATTCTCTTCACGAGGGATATGATGAAACTAGATTCTGTTGAAGAAAGGTAACAACCTTCTCGCATAGTATTTGTAAGGAATCAGTCCTGATTGGTATGTGTTCTAATCTCCTTTGATCTGATTGATGCCAGAGCTGAGTCGCCATATACATCCAAGTTTTTGATCCTTAAGTCAATCGCTTCTTCGAGACCCATGATACAAGCTTCATATTCGGCCTCATTGTTTGTACACTTGAATATCAGTCGGGCGGTCAAAGGAATCTGGGTACCCTGAGGTGTTATGATGATTGCCCTAATTCCATTTCCGTAATGATCGACAGCTCCGTCAAAGATTAGTCTCCATTGGGAACCTGGTTCTGGCCCTTCACTGGGTAGTGGTTCATCGCAATCTTTCATTTTTAAGTACATGACATCTACGTTTGGGAAGTCAAACCCAACTGATTCTTGATTGTCAATCGGTTGATGAGCCAAATGATCGGTTAAAATACTTCCCTTAACGGCTTTTTGAGTGTGGTACTCGATGTCGTATTCTGATAACAATATTTTCCAACGGGAAATCCTTCCCATGAGAGCAGGCTTTTCAAAGACATACTTGATTGGATCCATTTAGGAGATTAACTAAGTAGTGTGACGAATCATATACTGGCGAAGACGTTTGGCTGCCCAAGCCAAAACACAACATGTTTTCTCGAGCAGAGTGTACCGAGTCTCGCATTCGGTGAATTTCTTGCTCAAATAGTAAATCACAGACTCTTTCCACTTTGTTTCGTCTTGTTGGCCAAGCACACAACCCATTGAGTCCTCTAGGACTGTGAGGTAGATGATCAGTGGTCTTCCTTCCACTGGAGGTGATAGAATCGGTGGGTTCAACAGGTATTCCTTAATACTGTTGAAGGCGGTTTGACAGTCTTCTGTCCAAACGCAGTCTTGGTTCTTTTTGAGTAATTTGAAGATCGGCGCACAGGTCGTGGTCATAAGGAATATGAATTTGGAAATGTAGTTCAAACGTCCCAGGAATCCTCTGACTTGTTTTTCAGTTTTCGGAGAAGGCATTTCTTGAATGGCCTTGACCTTGTCAGGATCAACCTCAATTACTTTCTGTCTGACGATGAACCCTAAGAGTTTCCCTGAACGGACACCGAATGTGCACTTATTGGGATTCAAGCGGAGTTTGTACTTTCTCAGTCGCTCGAATAGTTTTGACAAGTGGGTCACATGCTCCTCCTCTGTTTTTGATTTGGCAATCATATCATCGACATATACCTCAATTTCTTTGTGTATCATGTCATGAAAGTGAGTAGTCATGGCCCTTTGATAGGTTTCCCCGGCGTTCTTCAAACCGAACGGCATTACCTTGTAACAAAAGGTCCCCCATGGGGTGATAAAGGAAGTTTTCTCCATGTCTTTCGACACCATTTTAATTTGATTATAGCCCGAGAATGGATCCATGAAGGATAAGACTTTGAACTTTGCTGTACTGTCATCCAGCATGTCAATGTGTGGTAAAGGAAAGTCATCTTTTGGACTAGCCTTGTTTAGATCTCTATAATCGACACACATTCTGACCTTTCCGTCCTTTTTCGGAACGGGTACGATGTTGGCTAACCATTGAGGATTTACTGACGTGGCGAGGAAACCCGCGTTAATCTGTTTTTGGACTTCCTCTTTGATTTTGATGGCCATGTCTGGATGAGTCCGTGTCAACCTCTGTTTTACTGGCGGACATTCTGACCTTAACGGTAGATGATGTTCCACGATGCTAGTATCCAGCCCTGGCATGTCCTGATAGGACCAAGCGAATACATCGAGAAACTCTTTGAGAAGCTTTATCAAACTTTCTTTGACAGTTGGACTGAGTAGTGCCCCAATCCTGATTTCTTTTCTCTCTTCTTCTGTACCCAAGTAAACCATTTCCAACGGTTCTTTGTGAGGTTCAATGGACCTTTCCTCCTGTTTGAGTAGTTGGGAGATCTCTTATGGAATTTCTTCATCATCTTCTTCTTCAGCCCCAAATATCGGGAACTCAAAGTTGGGAGAAGGCATTGGATCGTATGTTTCAACAGGGTTTAAAACAAGCAATCTGCATGATGGTATGATTTGTGTTTAGAAGAGATAGAGAAAATGCAAGTGTGTGCAGTGTATTATTTTTTTTGAAAAACTGCTTGTTTATTTTGAATTGTTTTTTAGGATTACCATTTTCTGAGAAAAGCGAAAAGAGAAAACAGCAATTAATGCGGAGATTACAGAACGACGTTATTTTATTTATGAAGAAGTCGATTCTTGAAACTACAACCCTATAAAACAAAACTCAGTCGCTTTGGGCGAAGCGAAGAGGGGTATTTACAGAAAGTGAGCTCTATCAAAACATCTGTTTCACTTGGGCAGGGTGAAAGGTTAAGATAAAGACGACAATTACTTTTACTTATGAACAATCTTTGGAACATCGACAGCAACCCATTGGCGGCGAACTCCTCGGCGAATCACAAAGTCTGGTACCTTCCTTGATTTATCTTCAGAAATAACGCTGATTTCTGGTGGAGCTGGATCATTGGAATCTGTCTCCCAGGCAAAGTTGTCGTAGGAGGATTCCTCAGTTGTATTTTGCAGAGTATTTGTGCTCTCAGGCAAATCTCCCCATCCAGTTGGTTGGATGTCTTCGAGCCTGATACGAGAGCTCTCAGAAGTGTTGTACTTGACCATGTAGTCAAACTTACCGCTTGGTTATCCTAAGGTGTCCCACACTTCCGTGGAACTGGAGGGGTCATCCCTTTCGATGACGTTGACCTCGGGAAACGTATAGTTGATGAATTCTAGTCCGGTGAACGTTGCAAATTCATCGTCGTGCTGGATACTTTCCGAATGACCTGAGTGTTGATCCCATAACATGGTGGGGACGGAGGTATTCTTTTCAATGATGCTCAGCTGATTTTCATTGTTCGACTCTGGGTACGGCTGCCAGATAGGCAGACCATCCATCGGGCCATAATAGTCGTGGTCGAAGTTGTATTTTATCGGAGTGTCTTCCTCTAATGAATTTGGTGGAGTACGGCATCCTTCCGATCACAATCTCCGTACATCATTTTGACATCTGACCTTGGTATAAATCTCAGACTCTGTGCGGGATAGCAAAATGGCGCAAACACTTCTTCTTGAGACATATAACCGTCCTTGTTAAGATATGACTTCCACTCTTCCTCTATATCGGAGGGATCTCCCTCATTGATGGTATGTACTTGTTGAGACACTAGGTGAAGGAAACCTCCACTATGGAAGAAGTTCTGAATGGGATGAAGACTTTCATCGTTAGCAGCTGTTTGGGTGCAGGTCGCAGAAAAACCAAGACCCTTCTTTGTTTTATTATCAGTAGGAATGACAAGTTGTCCCTATCCTTTCGTATATACTGCTTTTCCTAATTGACATCTGTGTTTATTTTTCTGCTAATGGGAATGCGTGTGATGCCGCATGTGGAAAGATTGAGTATACACCTAGGAAAAACCCCTTTCAGTAGTGCGGAAGCTATCGAAATACATCACCTAGCACGGTTCCCGGCCTGTTGATGTTATCTCGACAAGAATCAATGATTTTGAGAGACAGGTACAAAAATCACTAGTATAAACCTTTGGGATGGGTAGAGCCTTGACTTCATGACACCGACCATTTGACCCCATGTTTTTTCTATGTTTTTGTGTGTTGCATTCATGCATTCATTTTAAAAACAATAAGCAAAGAAAAATTTTCTCTTCTAGTCTCTCTTTTTCAAATTAAACTAAAACAATGATTGCAAATGTCAGAGAGAAAAGGATTGCGCTCATGGATTTCGGTAGACGGAAAACTCACAAGTATACCTTCAAGGTTCCAAAACTAGAGGATTTAAGAGGATTACCAAGGATGATCACTAACCCTGACGCTTTTAGAGCCAAGTACGGAGGTCTGCTACCCTGTTAAGGATCCATGTAATTGAAGGAATCCTGGAGGCACTCGTTCAGTTTTATGATCCGGTCTATCACTGTTTCACATTCCCGGATTACCAGCTCGCACAAATGCTGGAGGAGTATTCTCATCTGATTGATCTACCCATTACTGATCAAGCTCCCTTTTCTGGACTGGAAGAAATTCCAAAGGATCAAATTATTGCAAGAGCAATCTATTTGGATGAGTCAGAAGTTAAGACTCACATGACCACCAAAGGAGGAATCCCAGGTTTACCAGGCAAGTTTCTGCTAAAGAAAGCTCTATACTTTGCTAGTATAGGGAACATGGCCGCTTTCGAGAGTATCTTTGTTTTGCTCACCTACGGGTTATTTTTGTTTCCCAACATCGATAACTTTGTAGATATCAACGCCCTTAAGGTTTTTCTCATTGGAAACGCCGTACCAACCTTGCTCACGGATGCGTATCATTCTGTACACTTAAGGAATTTATACATAGGAGGAATGATAACGTGCTGTATACCCCTGCTATATAAATGGTTTATCTCCCATTTGCCTAAGTCTTCCACTTTTTGGGATCATAAGAGTGCCTTACGTTGGTCGCAGAAAATCATGTCTCTTACCAACTCTGACATAGATTGGTACAATAGGATTTATGACGGGATCAGGATCATTGACCGTTGTGGAGGAATCAATTATCATCCAGTTTTAAGTTCGTCGTCAATTTGGATACCCGATGAGGCATGTCCCACGTAATGCTCATCTGGAAGGTCTTTTCTTCAAGGAAGGAGAAAATGACAGGGCACTAAAGATAGAAATAGTGCACACTTGGAAACATGTTCATAAGAAAGGACGGGAGTCTCTAGGAAAACCGGACTGTGTCTCGATGGAGCCTTATCTCCACTGGGTACAAACTAGAGCTCTCAAGCTAAAGATGCCTTATCCTCTTCACGGAGTTCTTCCGCCAAGGGAATCTGTCATGTACTTCATGACCGAAACGGAAAAACTTCAGGCTACTCTCAACAAAGTTCAACAGAAGAGGAGGTCTTGGAAGAACAAGTACCGCATTCTCAATGTGGAGTGTACCAAAATACAACAACTGCTGAAAGATAAGAATGCTCTAATTGAGATTTTGGAGCAACATGCTGTAGAAAATCAGGATAACCAAAGGAATTTGCTCGCTCCTTTCAATTGGAAAAGGAATGACAACCCGACAACGGCCCAAGAGCCCCGGCCCAAGAAAAGGAAAGTACCAGAATTATCCCCGAGTTCTCCTCAGAGAGGACTCGGGACCCATTAGCTTAGGTTTCTATTTCCGCACCTTGTAATTTACTGTATTTCCATTTCCGTAATCCTTTGAATTCAATAAAATGGGGGTGTCCCCAATGTTTGATATTTGCAATCTAATTGTCGAAGTTTATTTTGATTAAACCAAAAAAACAATTAATATAATAATTGCATTCATCATTCTCACGTCACGTATTCTTCTTCCCTACGAATCTCATGTTTGTGTCTCGGTTCTAGAGTCAAACTGTCTCATTCGTACAATACTCGGGCCAATCGTCAGAAAAAGATGGATGATCTCGAGGAAGAGAACAGAGAGTTGAAAGAAGAGATCGATGCTCTGAGAGAGGATATGAAAAAGCTTCGTAAAGACATGCAAGCCATGGCAGAAGCTCAGCTACAAAGAACTGTGATCTCAGAGATCACCTCAACGCCCATAGTAAAGAAGTATGATTCTAGGTATCAAATGCCAAAAGATCGTCCCTGGGGCATGCCTGTTAACTATATCCTGGAAGGATATGTTCCGCCGATCACTAAAGATCAGGGAATTATAGTAGAAGCCGCTGGGCCTAAAGGTTACAAACTTTGGGAAAGCGAGGATGCCAGAGGCATAATGAGGACTCCTGAAGGTTACAAACTTCGGGAAGCGCCAAGATTCACTGCCGTAGTAACGGTACCACACCCTGTGGTGCACACTGTCCCGGAAGGACAGATTCCACAGATACCTTATGGTAGAAAGGAAAGTATGTTCGATAGAATGGATGAATTCCAGGAGCAGTTCCTTGAAATGCAGAAGGAACTGCAGGCTATTCGCGGTTAGGATTTATTTAGAAAGGATGCCGCAGACCTTTGTTTGTTCCCTAATATGAAAGTCTCGCACAAGTTCCAAGTACACGATTTTGAAAAGTACAAGGGTAACTCTTGCCCTAAAAGCCATTTGGTGATGTACGCCCGGCGAATGTCAGCTCAGACAGAGAACCAGGATCTACTGATTCACTACTTTTAGGATAGTTTAATCGGTGCCGCATTAAAATGGTACATGGGTTTAAACCGCGCTACGATTAGCACTTTCAGAGATCTTGGCACTGCCTTATTCCAACAATATAAATACAATTAGGACATGGCACCAGACAGAGATCAACTCAGATCAATGTCGCAAAAAGACAAGGAAACCTTTAAGGAATACGCTCAGAGATGGCGTGAAATTGCCGCTCAAATTTGTCCACCTCTTGAGGAAAAAGAGATGACAAAGATTTTCTTAAAGACCTTGAGCTCATTTTACTACGATAGAATGGTTGCCAGTGCGCCCAGCGACTTCACCGAAATGGTCGGTGTAGGAGTGCGTCTCAAAGAAGCCGTTCGGGAATGACGTCTAGTCAAAGACACAGGGTCGACAAGCGGTACTAAAAAATACGATAGTGCTCTCCCTAAGAAAAAGGAGAAAGATATTGGGAATATCTCTCCCGAAAAGCAAAGGTGACGGTACCAACCAGTAGAAGCTGTAACTCATACTATCAACCCTGCGCCTATTTCTACGTATCAACCTCAGGTTGCTCAAAGCCAACCGTAGTCGCAGCAATTTCACCAAAGGACACAACAACATCTTCAGCAGGCTCATCCTCAATACAAAAACAACCGTACAACACGGCCACCAGGATTTGATCCTATACCCGTATCGTACGCAGAACTATTTCCGTTACTACTGGCCAAGGGGCATGTCCAGACTAAGTCTCCTCTTACAGTACTGGAAAATCCGCCTTTTTGGTTTAAGGTGGATCAGACTTGCCCTTACCATCAAGGAGGACCAGGGCATAACATAGAAAACTGTCTCAGTTTCAGATCCAACGTGCAAAAGCTTGTTAGGAGCGGGGTCTTATCTTTCAAAGATACGAATTCGAATGTTCTCACGAATCCGCTGCCTCAACACTTAAAGGCTACAGTCAATTTGATAAAGGGAGAGTCTAACAACATCTATCAAATTCATGATGTACTCTTGTTAAGGGCCAACTTGGTCAAGATGCATTGTAGACAGAGTGGATATGGCCATGTGCCACCTCATAATTATCACCAGTGTGATATCTTCTCTAAAAGCAATCAAGGATGTTCTGTGGTGCAATCAGCTCTACAGGAACAAATGGATCTCGGATGGATCCAAGAGCACCGAGTTCATGGAGTTAACATGGTTTATACGAATTCCAACATCATTCAAAACCACAATATCCGTGCGATGAATGTCAACCTGGTGGCAATGCGCTCAAGGCAAAGCCAGTATCATAATCTACCTCGACATGATTATAATTCCTGCCTGACTTGCTCGGTAAACAAACAGGGATGCTCTTTTGTACAAGAGGACCTCCAGCGTCAGATGGATCTTAGATGGATTCAAGACTACCATGATGGGAATCATTATCAAATCAACATGATTCAAATCTTCGATATTCTCTTGATGAATACCAGCCTGGTGGAGTTACATGCTAAACAGGTCCGCCCCGGGTTCCTGGTATCACATGATTATCAGAGCTGTAAAGCGGGTTGCGAAGACGATCAGGGCTATGCCCTTGTCCAGGAAACACTTCAGCACTTGTTGAACCACTGGTGGCTTCCAATCTATATGGATGAAGACACCCAGCAAATTAGTATCACTAACGGGAATCCTACTAGATATCAAAGTTAGGATGTTCGGTCAATGGAAACAGATCTAGTAAGGTTACATTGTATTCAAAGCGGACGTGGCCAGGTTTCACTACACAACTATGAGCGGTGTGGAGTTTGCTCAATGGATAATCAAGGATGCTACCTCGTGCTAGCAGCCCTTCAAAGTCAGTTGGACCGCAAAGAGATTCAACCATGGTCAAGTTCTGGATCAGTCAACTACTTCGCTGATCAAATCGAGGACGTTGTCGCATCATTAGAGGGCTAGGGATGTTTGTGCCATCATCCTTCTACTTGATGAATCGAGAGTTCCCAACCCAGAACGGATCGAAATTACTTACGATGGTCGGAAAAATCAGAAGGCTCCCATAGTCATCTATCTACCGGGACCACTACCGTATGAATCAACTAAGGATATCCCTTACAAATACGGTGCAGCAACAATTGAGAATGGAAAGCAAATTCCGTTACCCTCGTTCGTGAATATTGCAGACATCAGTCGAGTAACACGGAGTGGTAGAATCTTCAACAGAGGAGTTGGAGAACCCAGCAAAGAAAAGGAGCCTCAGACAGAAGTTCCCAATCCACCAGTCGGTCAATCCAGTAATCCCGACCTTTAAAAAAACAATGAGATGCTAAAGCTTATCTAAAGGAGTGAATACAACATTGTTGATCAGCTGTTACAAACTCCTTCAAAGATCTCGGTATTATCACTATTACTTAGTTCAGAAGCGCACAGGGAGGCTCTACAGAAAGTCTTGGAGCAAGCCTTTGTATAACAGGATGTAACAATTAGACAGTTCGATAGCATTGTCTCTAACATCACTTCCTGCAATAACTTGGGATTTAGTGATGAGGAATTACCTGAAGAGGGTCGCCGTCATAACATGGCGCTCAACATTACAGTCAATTGCCAGGATGATGCTTTAGCCAGCGTACTAGTAGACACAGGGTCAGCCCTGAATGTTATGCCAAAATCTACTCTAATGCGACTATCATTTCAAGGATCTCCGATGAGAGGCAGTGAGGTCATCGTCAAAGCATTTGACGGATCCAGAAAAACCATTATCGGCGAAGTCGACCTTCCCATAACTATTGGTCCTCACACTTTCCAAGTCACTTTCCAGGTCATGGACATCCGGGAAACATACAAGTGTTTATTAGGAAGACCTTGGATACATCAGGCTGGGGCGGTCACTTCAACCCTCCACCAAAAGCTAAAGTTCGTCCAGAACGGCCAACTCGTCACAGTATGTGGAGAACAGGCCTTGCTCAAAAGCAACTTATCGTCATCCACTTATGTAGAACCAGAGGGGGTAATCGGAACCCAGTTCCAAACGCTTTCGCTACACAAGGACAATCAATCCGAAGGGGGAACTTCGATTTCCTCGTACAAAGATGCTATCAAAGCGGTCGAGAATATCAATACAATAGGATGGGGGCAGCTTGTCATTCCTACTGACAATAAGAAAAAGAAAGGTCTTGGCTTTTCCTCAACCTATACTTAGACGGCTACGAATAATAAAAGTTTTCATCCCATTCAGAACTTCTTCCACGGTGGAGGCTTCCTTCAACCAGTGACTCAAGACGTGCATACCATCAATAAAGATGATTCCTCCGATATGGAGGAAGAATGGAAGTCCTATCTCAACGAGGACGGTTATACGTCTCAGGGCGAAACACAGACTCCCTTTTGCTTTCTTGCACAGAGCCCGAGATTTATACCAAGGTCAGACGTCAAAATGATGTACGGAGATTGTGATCCGGAAGGATGCCGCGCTCCCCCAAACTCATTAGAGGAGGACACTCTGATGAAAAACAGCTTTGACCCCGACTACTATGACCCGATGGATGGCCTGCCAATGTGGCAGCCTTACCCAGGAGACTTAGGGCAAGAAAGTCAGCCGAATAATAAAAATTAGCTGAGCATCGTTGAAAAGAATACCTGCGTCCCCACCATGTCATGGGATCAACACCCAGGTTATCCTGAAAATACCCAGCACGATGATGAATTCGCAATGTTTGCAGGACTAGAATTCATTAACTATGCTTTTCCCGAGGTCAACGTCATCGAGAGGGATGACTCCTCCAGTTCCAAAGAAGTGTGGGACACCTTGGGACAACCAAGTGGAAAATACGACTACATGGTCAAGTACACCGCTCCTAAAAGCTCTCGTATCAGGCTCGAAGACATCCAACCAACTGGTTGGGGAGATACAATTGAGAGTACAAATACTACGTAAAATACAACTGAGGAATCCTCCTACGATAACTCTGCCTGGGAGACAGATTTCAATGATCCTGCTCCACCAGAAATCAGTGTCATTTCTGAAGACAAATCAAGGAAGGTACCGAACGTTATGATTCACCGAGGAGTTCGCCGCCAATGGGTTGCTGTCGATGTTCCAAAGATTGTTCATAAGTCTAAGTAATTGCCATCTTTACTTTAACCTTTCACCTTGCCCAGGTGAAACAGATGTTTTGATAGGGCTCACTTTCTGTAAATATCCCTCTTCGCTTCGCCCAAAGCGACAGAGTTTTGTTTTATAGGGATGTAGTTTCAAGAATCGACTTGTTAATAAATAAAATAACGTCATTCTGTAATTTCTGCAGTTATTGCTGCTTTCTCCTTCTGCTTTTTCAGAAAATGATAATCCTAAAAAACAAAAAAATAAATAAAAATGAGCATTGTTAAAAAAAATATATAAAACACTGCACATACTCGTGCATTCTCAATCTCTTCTAAACACAAATCGGCATGTCATGCAGATTGCTTGTCTTAAACCCCGTTGAAACATACGATCTAATGCCTTCTCCCAACTTTGAGTTCCCGGTATTTGAGGTTGAAGAAGAAAATGACGACGAAATTCCAGAGGAGATCTCCCGACTACTCAGACAAGAGGAAAGGTCCATTGAGCCTCACAAAGAGTTTCTGGAAACAGTCAACTTAGGATCGGAAGAAGAGAGAAAAGAAGTCAAGATTGGGGAACTGCTCAGTCCAACTGTCAAAGAAAGTTTGACGAAACTTCTAAAGAGTTTCCCGATATATTCGCTTGGTCCTATCAGGATATGCCAGGGTTGGATAGCAGCATCATGGAACATCATCTACCGTTGAGATCAGAATGTCCGCCGGTAAAACAAAGGTTGAGACGGACTCATCTAGACATGGCTGTCAAAATCAAAGAGGAGGTACAGAAACAGATTGACGCGGGTTTCCTCGCTATGTCAGAATATCCTCAATGGTTAGCCAACATCGTACCAGTTCCGAAAAAGGAAAGAATGGTCAGAATGTGTGTCGATTACAGAGATCTAAACAATGCAAGTCCAAAGGACGACTTTCCCTTGCCACATATAGACATGCTGCTAGACAGTACAGCAAAGTTCCACGTCTTCTCCTTCATGGATGGATTCTCGGGCTACAATCAGGTCAAAATGGTGCCGGAAGACATGGAGAAGACCTCCTTCATTACCCCATGGGGTACTTTTTGTTACAAGGTAATGCCATTCGGTTTGAAGAACACCGGGGCAACCTATCAAAGGGCAATGACTACTCTGTTTCATGACATGATACACAAAGAAATCGAAGTGTATGTCGATGACATGATTGCTAAATCTAAAACAGAAGAGGAGCATGTGACCCACTTGTCAAAACTATTTGAGCGGTTGAGAAAGTATAAACTCCACTTGAATCCCAATAAGTGCACATTCGGTGTCCGTTCAGGGAAACTCTTAGGGTTCATCGTCAGCCAAAAATGAATTGAGGTTGATCCTGACAAGGTCAAGGCCATTCAAGAAATGCCTTCTCAGAAAACTAAAAAACAAGTCAGAGGATTCCTGGGACGTTTGAACTACATTTCCAGATTCATATTCCTCATGACCGCAACATGTGCGCCGATTTTCAAATTACTAAAAAAGAACCAGGACTGCGTTTGGACAGAGGACTGCCAAACCGCCTTCGACAGTATTAAGGAATACCTGTTGAACCCACCGGTTCTATCACCTCCAGTGGAAGGAAAATCGCTGATCATCTATTTAACAGTCTTGGAAGACTCAATGGGTTGTGTATTTGGCCAACAAGACGAAACAAAAAGAAAAGAGTCTGCCATCTACTATTTGAGCAAGAAATTCACCGACTGCGAGACTCGGTACACTATGCTCGAGAAAACTTGCTGCGCTCTGGCTTGGGCAGCCAAACGTCTTCGCCAGTACATGATTCGTCACACCACATGGTTAATCTCTGTAATGGATCTAATCAAGTATGTCTTTGAAAAGCCTGCTCTCACGGGAAGGATTGCCCGTTGGCAGATGTTGTTATCAGAATATGACATAGAGTAACACGCTCAGAAAGCCGTTAAAGAAAGTGTTTTAGCCGATCATTTGGCTCATCAACCGATTGACGATCAGGAATCAGTCGGATTTGACTTCCCAAACGAAGATGCCATGTATCTAAAAATGAAATACTGCGATGAACCGCTACCCAGTGAAGGGCCAGAACCAGATTCCCAATGGGAACTTATCTTTGACGGAGCTGTCAATCATTACGGAAACGGAATTGGGGCAATTATCATAACACCTCAGGGTACCCACATTCCTTTCACTGCTAGACTTACGTTCAAATGCACAAATAATGAGGCCAAATACGAAGCTTGTATCATGGGTCTCGAGGAAGCGATTGATTTGAGGATCAAGAACTTGGATGTATATGACAACTCAGCTGTGGTCGTCAATCAGATAAAAGGAGATTGGAACACATACCAATCAGGATTAATTCCGTACAAAGATTACGCAAAAAGGTTGTTACCCTTCTTCAACAGAGTCGAGTTTCATCATATCCCTCGTGAGAAAAATCACATGGCTGATACATTAGCCACTCTCTCTTCCATGATTAGTGTAGGTCAATGGAATGACTTACCTAAGATCGACATAATGCGCCTTGAACGGTCCGCTTACATCTTCACGATTGAAGCAGTCATAGACGACAAACCTTGGTATCACGATATCAAATGCTTCCTTCAGAAACAAGAGTACCCACCTGGGGCATCCAGGAAAGATAGAAAAACCCTCAGAAGGCTAGCAGGAAGTTTCTTCCTGAGCGGTGATACACTCTATAAGAGAAACTTTGACATGGTCTTGCTCCGATGTGTAGACAGACCAGAAGCAGACATGCTGATAAAAGAAATTCATGAAGGATCCTTTGGCATCATGCCAACGGACACACAATGGCGAGAAAAATTCTGAGATCAGGGTACTACTGGTTGACCATGGAATCTGACTGCTACAAGTACATGAGGAGGTGTCAAAAGTGTCAGATATACTCCGACAAAATTCATGTACCGCCAACGCATCTCAAAGTTCTTTCTTCCCCTTTGCCTTTTTCCATATAGGGAATCGACATGATCAGTGTGATTGAGCCCAAGGCTTCAAACGGACATCGGTTCATCCTGTTAGCCATTGATTACTTCACCAAGTGGGTCGAAGCAGCATCATACGCTAATGTAACCCGACAAGTGGTGGTCCGATTTATTAAAAACAATATCATCTGCCGTTATGGTGTTCCAAGCCAGATCATTACTGATAATGGATATAACTTGAACAATAAGATGATGAGAGAGTTGTACGCAGAGTTCAAGATCGAACACCATAACTCATCTCTCTACCGACCCAAGATGAATGAAGCGGTAGAGGCAGCTAACAAGAACATCAAGAAGATTGTTCAAAAGATGGTCGTAACCTACAAAGATTGGCACGAGATGCTACCCTTTGCTCTTCACGGTTATCGCACATCTGTCTGCACTTCAACAGGGGCAACCCATTTCTCTCTAGTATATGGCCTGGAAGCAGTGCTCCCCATCGAAGTAGAGATCCCATCAATCCGGGTATTGATGGAAGCTAAGCTAACATAAGTTGAATGGTGCTAAAGTCGGCACGATGAACTGAATTTGATCGAAGAAAAGCGAATCACGGCAATATGCCATGGTCAGTTGTATCAGCAAAAAATGAAGAAGGCGTTCGACAAAAAGGTCCGACCTCGCGTCTTCAAGAAGGGAGACCTCGTGCTCAAGAAGATACAATCATTTTTCACTGACTTGGGGCAAGTGGACTCCGAATTATGACGGCCCCTATGTGGTCAAGAGAGCTTTCTCAGGCGGCGCCTTGAGACTTGCAACCATGGATGGAGAGGAATTTGCCTACCCCACAAATGTTGACGTAGTCAAGAAATACTTCGCCTAAATAAAAATATATAATAAAAAAAACGTCTCGGTGGATTGAAAACCCGAAAGGGAGGTCCAGGCAAAATTTAGAGACATGATCAAAAATCATCCCGGTGGATTGGGAACCTCAAAGTACAATCTAGGCAAAAATTAGGGATAATGGCAAGTAACTACGTTCGACAAAGAGGCAAGTCTTTGGCAACAGTTACATTATCCGTCAGGAAAACTCTAGTCAAGGTCATCTTCGACAGAAGCCCAGGATGCCCCGAAGTCAAAGTTGGTAGAAGGATAGTGGTCGTTATGTTTCAATGTAGCCCTTTTTCCCTTAAATTACCATTTTCTAAACTTTGTAAATACTCTATGGAATCACGCGTTTGGCTGATTTCCATCCTATCAATACAATTTGAGCCCTTGTGCTTTTGTTTGCAATTCTTATTTGTTTTAGCTTTACAGGACGACATTTTAACATGATCAATGGTTCTTGAAATAAAACAAAAATGAATTTACGTGTAAAATTTTTCTGCTTAAAATAAAGATGGCAATTTCTTTTGACTGTTGAACATCGAAAGAACATCGATCGCTTCTCCAGAAGTAAGCGAGCTTCAAAGTACATAATCAATATACTCCTTCTAAACCAGTGCACCTGAATGAAGGATCAGCTGTGTCATAGACCATTGTTTCATATGACACCCCCGACAGAGTTCTTATCTCGTAACCCCGACCAACGTAGCTCCCCACGAGGACTACTTCTCCTAAGCAAGGGAGAATTGCTATCTTGAACTAGCGATACCTCTTCGTCCCCAGCAGTGGCCGAGTATGCAGTCGTGTTCATCTATTAGTTTGTATGTCGTGTCAGTTTTGTCAGCATATACACACATACATCATGCATTACTACTTTACGTTCATATTCATGTTGCATCACTATCACTCTGGTCGGTCTTATCCCCTAGTGATAACAGTCCTCTCAATCGAGTTGTCAGTTCTTTCCTCGTTAGGAAATGTTGCATCTGAACTACCTCTCTCCTCCAGTTTATTTCTGGGATGAAGTCAGCCTTTGACCACTTTGATAACTTGAACCTCTGAAAAACCAGAGAACCCTCAGCCAGCATCACTCTTCGCCATGGAAGATGATATCTTCGCTTTCCCAGATTAAGGAAAATCCCTAGAGAAAGCCTCTCAACTAAAGACTTTCAGCAACACATTGGTCCTTCTCTCCAGAATGTCAATGTCAACAAAGTCATTGACACCTCAAAATTGGGGTACATCGTATGGCATTTCTCTAAGAAGATCTCGAGAAAAGTATGATGTAATATCCCTAAACGAAAGCAGTCTCTCAAGAAGAATCGTTTTCCCCAGTAGAGTCGACAAATGGCGTCTCAAATAGATAAGTTTGTGCTTCTCTACAATAAAAACTTTTTCCATCAAATGGCATCTCCCCAGGAAAATTCGGCGAGAAGTTTGAGGAGAATCGCTACAAATAGCGTCCCTTGTCAATAAAGTTTATTGACAAAAGAAACCGAGACCAGTTCCTTTGTAGGAAACCAGGATCGAGGGGAAGTTTATTTAAGAAATTGAGACCAGATCCTTGGTAGGAAACCAGGATCGATGGGAGGTTTATATCGGAAACTGAGACAAGTTCCTTGGTAGGAAACCAGGATCGAGGGGAAGTTTATTTCAGAAATTGAGACCAGTTCCTTGGTGGGAAACCAGGATCGAGGGGAAGATTAAATCAGAAACTGAGACCAGTTCCTTGGTAGGAAACCAAGATCGAGGCGAAGTTTACCTTTTCTAAGCATCATTGCTTAGCAAAAGAGGAAGGATGCGCGAACTGCCTTTCATAACCACCATCAAAATTTTGGGTATTCCAATATTTAATCCTATTGCACTCCGAATGCTCGAATACCTTCGCCATTCACACCTTCGGGTCCAAGAAGATTAAATAGGGGCATCTGTCATACCCCAAATTTTGACCACTAAGATTTCCCATCATTGTGCAAATATGCCTTGCTGAAAACTGCCAAGTCATCGGGTTCGAATCCCCCTCACCCCAGATCCACTTTTTGCTATTTTCTCCACTTTTTTATTGTTTTTCTTATTATTTTTAATGATTTAAAAAATTAATAACTCCCTAAATTTTAATTATTTTTTATTGGTTCTTTTTGCAAAAAATCACAAAAATGTTGAAATATATTATTCCACAAAAAAATTAAACTTATATTAGTTATTTAATATAATTAGTATTTTTGTTAATAAATTCCTTTTTATTGGTTTTTAAACAATTAAAAGTGAATATTTACTTTGAAAATCAAAACCAAATGAGTTTTAATTTATCTTGTGATAAAAAACCTCATTTATAAAACCCTCAACAAAAATCACAAGTGGTTTATTCAAAATTATTTGGCATTTTTATCATTTTATTTTTTTTCTTTAAATATTTCCTTTTAAAAGGAAACAAATTTAGGGTTTCTTTGATTTTCACTCAAACAAAACTTTTGAAATCATTTTGGGCCTGTAATAGAGGGTAAGACCCAATCCTTTGTAAATACAAACCTATTTTGGGCCTCAAATGTTGTATAAGTCCCGTTGTATTTCAAAAGTTCGGCGTGATCATCGCCTGTTTAAAACAAACCATCTGGGCCTCTCCTCTAGCTATAAGACCCATTCAAAACCATTTTGGGCCTCTAATAGAGTGTAAGACCCAATCCCTTTTTGAAACCAAAAACTTTTGGGCCTCAGTCATTGTATAAGATCCACGGCGTTTTCAAAACCTCGGCGCGATCGTCGCCCTTTTCAAAATAAACTCTGGGCTTCTCCTTGAGCTATAAGACCCATCTTTGTTCACTTTCAATCGTTTTGGGCCTCTTGAGAGAGTGTAAGATCCATCCCCTTGTACAAAAAATCTTTCTTGGGCCTCAGTCACTTGTATAAGTCCCTGTACAAAACGACAGTGCGATCACTGATAAAACCCTGGGCCTCTCCTTGAGCTGTAAGCCCCAATTTTCCTTTCAAAAAGTACTTTCTCCTTTGATTTTGTAGCATACTGTTATTTTCAATTTCTTTGTTGAACGACTAACAATACAGTATGGAAGCTCTACAACCGAGTAAGTGTTTACCCGCTTTCATTTACTGCTTTCATATGTAAATAACTATATTGTGGGGCTGTTTCACTGTAAGTCTTCTTTCATAAACTCATATTGAATGTGTAATACTAGTATAGATATTTAGAGTTTCCCCGGCAACTACGTCTAGAACTAGATAAAACCTCGTCTCCTTACCTCCGACGTTCTCCCGGATATTTCAACATAACCTAAACCATGAGAATTTTCTTTTACAACAATTTTAGATAACTAGATCTAAGAAATCTCCCCCTTGAACAGTTCATATACAGAAGCCAATGTTCCAAGTGAAACCCCTTCTGGAACTGTTCATCAGCCTCTTCTTGGGCTTAGTGCAAGAACCCACAGGCTTCCTAAAAGCATCCCCGCCTCCTCTTGGGCGTTGTACAAGGACCCGTCGGCTTCTTAGAAGTTTTCACAGCCTCCTCTTATGCTTCGTATAATGATTCTTCCTTCGGGAAGATAGCCTCCTCTTGGGCTTCGTACAAATTGTCCCTTCGGCTTCTTAAAAGTTTTTCTCACCTCCTCTTGGGCTTCGTACAAATTGTCCCGATGACCTCTTAAAGGTATAGGAACAGAAATTAGTCATCTTGATAGAACAGTCTTTCAAAGAGTCTAGATCTTCCTACGGCGAACATACTGTCTCTTGATCTCTCTTAAGCATAGTACAAAAGATAAAACTCTAGACTTGGACAGTCTAATCTCCTTGAGTCTCGAAGACATTCTCAAGTTGCTTTCAAAAATAGGAAAAAACACCCGTAGACTTGGGCAGTCTCAATACCCTTCGGATTCCCCATTTCCTTAAAGAATAGGAAATAATCCCGGTCCTCAGATCAAATCTATGAGTACAACATTACACATATAAGAACTGATTTTCTCTTTTAACCGACATACTGGACCTATCACTCAACTGAAACAGTAACCCTAGCCTCCTCTTGGGCTTTGTACAATGATTCTCCCCAGCAGAGTTAACCTTTGCAGCCTTTATCTCGGGCTTTGTACGAGATACAAAACACTCTCTTGTTGAGTATAAAAGACTCTCTTGTTGAGTCAAACCTTTGCAGCCTCCATCTCGGGCTTCGTACGAAATACAAAATCACTCTCTTGTTGAGTATAAAAGATTATCTTGTTGAGTCAAACATTTTTAGCCTTCATCTCGGGCTTTGTACGAGATACAAAACACTCTCTTGTTGAGTATAAAAAGACTCTCTTGTTGAGTCGATCACCTTTAGCCTCTATCTCGGGCTTCGTACGAGATACAAATCACTCTCTTGGTGAGTATAAAAGACTATCTTGTTGAGTCAAACCCTTTTAGCCTCCGTTTTGGGCTTTGTACAAGACACATATAAAAACACTCTCTTGTTGAGTCAACCCTTTTAGCCTCTATCTCGGGCTTCGTACGATACAGAAAAGCATCCTCTTGTTGGGTCAATAGGCTCCTCTTAGGCTTTGTATAAAGAAATCCCTGTTTGATTCAATAAACCTTTTAGCATCAAATCATGCTTTGGTCACAACATACAAACATCAACAACTCCTTTTCCCTCGCCTAATGGTTGTAAGCGGCAAGCGTCTGGATTATTTTCATCCACGCCACTGTCCCTCTTTTAGCATGAGAAATTCCTAAGGAAAGATGGCGTTGCTCTAAACTGAGTTAAAGGGTTCTCCTTCAGGTTGAAAATCCCTTATAAAGGAAATTATGGCATTGCTGGATTCGCATATCCCAGTTAAGGTAATTCTCCTTTATAATCAGTCACCCAACAGTTGTGCCAAACAGACCAAATATTCCCTTTTAGAGATGACAAATTCTCTCTAAAGTCAACACCCTTTTAGCTTCACATCTTGGGCTTCAAACAAGATACAAATATACCCTTCAGCTTCACATCTTGGGCTTTAAACAAGATATAAACCACCTTTAGCTTCATGTCTTGGGCTTTGAACAAGACACTAAAACACCATTTCCTCCCATAGAATAGGAGGAACTACGATCACTCTGATTTCCCTATCCCGAGAATACATAGGCATAAGATTGCAAAAGAATCTTAGCGAGCACACTAATAAAAAAAACCAAGAGTCCCCTACCTCCGGCCAATCTAGCACAGTATCCCAACAAATTCCCCATGAACAGTCCCGGTATTTCGTTCTGAACAAAATAAGCAGAGAGAGGCCCACGAACTAAAACCGCATATGTAAACCAACAATTTTGGCTGTTTAACCTCAGTTTTCAAGCAGGGTTAGTTGGAGACATCTATTTCCCTTCCTTCATCAGCTTCAATAGGATAAAAAATGAATCGACCTGTAGTGCCCCAGAGCGACGGTGCGTAAGAACCACGTCCAAAATCGATTGCTACAAGCGGGTTCGTGAGAACATTCGGATTTGTATCTTTGAAAGACAAGACCCCGCTCCTAACAATTTTTTGCACATCGGATTTGAAACTGAGATAGTTTTCTATGTTATGCTCTGGTCCTCCTTGATTGTAAGGACAAGTCTGATCCGTTTTGAACTAAAAAGGAAGATTTTCCGGTACTATAAGAGGAGACTTGGTTTGGACATGCCCCTTGACCAGTAATAATGGAAGCAGTTCTGCGTACAACATCTGTATAGGGTCAAACCCTGGTGGTCGCGTTGTACGGTTGTTGTTGTACGGGGGATGGGCCTGCTGAAGAGGCCGTTGTGTCCTTTGCTGATATTGTTGTTGATTCGGTTGGCTCTGCGCAACCTGAGGTTAATACGTAGGAACAAGCGCGGGATTGATAGTAGGAGTTACAACTGCTACTGGTTGATATCGTCGCCTTTGCTTTCCGAGAGAGATATTCCCAATATCCTGCTCTTTTTTCTTAGGGAGAGCACTACCGTATCCTTTTTTACTGCTTGATGACCCAGCGTCTTTAACTAAACGTCCTTCCCGAACCGCTTCCTTAAGATGAACTCCCATGCCCACCATCTCGGTGAAGCCACTGGGCGCACTGGCGACCATTCTGTCATAGTAGAATGAGCTCAAGGTTTTTAAGAAGATCTTTTTCATCTCTTTTTCCTCCAGAGGTGGAGAAATCTGAGCGGAAATTTCATGCCATCTCTGAGCGTACTCCTTAAAGGTTTCCTTGTCCTTTTGTGACATCGATCTGAGCCGATCTCTGTCCGGTGCCATGTCCAAATTGTATTTATATTGTTGAATGAAAGCAGCGCCAAGATCTCTGACCGTGCCGATCGTAGCATGGTTTAAGCCCATGTATCATTTTAATGCGGCACCGATTAAACTATCCTGAAAGTAGTGAATTAGTAGCTCCTGGTTCTTTGTCTGAGCTGACATTCGCCGAGCGTACATCACTAATTGGCTTTGAGGGAAAGAGTTACCCTTGTACTTTTCAAAGTCGGGTACCTGGAATTTGTGCGGAACTTTTACATTAGGGACCAAACAAAGGTCCGCGGCGTACTTTCTAAATAAATCCTGACCGCGAGGGGCTTGAAATTCTTTCTGCATCTCTAGGAATTATTCTTGGAACTCATTCATTAAGTCGAACATACTTTCGTTTCCACCAATGGGTATCTGGGGAATCTGTCTTTCCGGGACAGTATGTACCACGGGTGGTGGTATAGTCATCATGGCAGTGACTCTAGGTCCTTCCCTCTCCCGAAGTTTGTAACCTTCAGGAGTTGCTGTCATGCCTTTGGCATCTTTGCTTTCCTGAAGTTTGTAACCTTCAGGCCCAACGGCTCCTGCTGCGGTTCCCTGATCCTCAGCGATCGGCGGAACATATCCTTCCGGGATATAGTTGAGTGGCATGCCCCAGGGACGATCTTTCGGCATTTTATACCTAGAATCATACTTCTCCACTATGGACGTTGATGTGATCTCTGAGATCACTATCCTTTGTTGTTGCATTTGAGCTTCTGCTAGAGCTTGCATGTCGTTATGAAGCTTCCTCAAATCCTCTTTCAGAGTGTCGATCTCTTCTCTCAACTCTCTGTTCTCTTCCTCAAGATCATCCATCCTTTTCTGACGATTGGCCCGAGTATTGTACGAATGAGACAGTTTGACTCTAGAATTGAGACACAAACGTGAGATTCGTAGATAAGGAGAATTCGTTAAGTGAGAATGATGAATGATATGCAATGATTATATTAATTGTATATTTGTTTTGTTCAAAGTAAACTTCGATAATTAGATTGCAAATATCAAACAGTGGGGAAACCCCGTTTTATTGAATTCAAAGGATTGCGGAAAAGGAAATATAGTAATTTGCATAGTGTTGTGAAAGGAAATCTAGGCTAATGGATCCTGAGTCCTCTCTGAGGAGAGCTCAGGTGCTAGTTCTGGTACTTTCCTTTTCTTTGACCGGGGCTCTTGAGCCGTTGTCGGGTTGTCATTCCTTTTCCAAGTGAAAGGAGTGAGCAAATTCCTTTGATCTTCTTGATTCTCTACATCATGTTGCTATAAAATCTCAATCAGAGCATCTTTATCTTTCAATAGTTGATGTATTTTCTTGCACTCCACATTGAGAATACGGTACTTGTTCCTCCAAGACCTCTTATCTTGCTGAACTTTGCTGAGAGTAACCTGAAGTTTTTCCGTCTCAGGCATAAAATAAAAGGCAGAGTCCCTTAATGGAAGAACTTCCTGGCGAGGGTAAGCATCCTCAGCTTGAGAGCTCTAGTTTGTACCCATTGGAGATAGGGCTCCACCGAGACACAGTCTGGTTTTCCTAAAGACTCTCCTCCTTTCCTATGAACGTGTTTCTAGGCATGCACTATTTCCGTCGTTAGTGCCCTGTCATTTTCTCATTCCTTGAAGGAAAGACCTTCCAGATGAGCATTATGCGGGACATGCCTCAATGGGTATCCAAATTGATGACGAACTAACACCGGATGATAGTTGATTCCCCCCTTAGTTCCTATAAGGGGTACATTTAGGAAATTTCCACAGCAGTCAATGATCCTGATTCCGTCGTAGATTCGATTGTATCAATCGATGTCAGAGTTGATAAGAGACATGATTCTCTGCGACCAACGTAAAGTATTATTTTGATCCCAAAATGCAGCAGACTTGGGTAAATGGGAAGTGAACCATTTGTAAAGCAAGGGTACACTGCACGTGATCATTCCTCCGTTGTATAAATTCCTTAAGTCTACCGAATGATATGCATCTGCGAGTACGGTCGGTACAAGGTTTCCAATCAGAAAAATCTTAATGGCGTTAATATCTACAAAGTTATTGATGTTAGGAAACAAAAATAACCCGTAGGTGAGCAAAACAAAGATGCTCTCAAAAGCGGCCACGTTCCCTATACTAACAAAGTATAGGGCTTTCTTTGTCAAGAACTGGGCTGGAAAACCCTGGATTCCACCCTTAGTGGTCATGTGAGTCCTAACCTCTGACTCATCCAAATAGATTGCTCTTGCAATAGTTTGATCCTTTGGAATTTCTTCCAGTCCAGAAAAGGGAGCTTGATCAGTGATATGCAGATCAGTCAAGTGAGAATACTCCTCCAGCGTCGGTGCTAGCTGATAATCCGGGAATGTGAAACAGTGATATACCGGATCGTAGAACTGGATTAATGTGGATAGGATTCCTTCAATTACGTGGATCCTCAATAGAGACAGTAGTCCCCCATAATTGGGTCTAAAAGCCTCGTGGTTGGTGATCATTCTCGCCAAACCTCTCAAATCCTCTAACTTTGGAACCTTGAAGGTGTACTTGTGAGTTTTCCTTCTACCGAAATCCATTAGCGCAATCTCCTTTCTCTGACATTTGCAATCATTGTCTTAGTTTAATTTTAAAAAGAGAGACTAGAAGAGAAGATTTTTTTGGTTTTAGTGTTTTTTAAATGAATGTATGAATGCAGCACATAAAAACATAGAAAAAACATGGGGTCAAAGGGTCGGTGTCATGAAGTCAAGCTCTACCCCCCCCCCCAAAGGTTTATACTGGTGTTTTTTTTCCTGTCCGCAAAATCACTGACTCCTCTTGAGATAACGACAACAAGCGGATCGCCAGCGAGCTGATGTATCCTAGATCAATCTCGAATGAGGGTAGTATCGCGTGACAACTATTTCCGATAGCTTCCGCACTACAAAATGGCTTAAGTCTACTAAAAACCTCAGCTTCTCAGATAACCCAGTCGACCACACTACTTTCAACAACCGAAATCGTATAGGCAATGTATCTGCAAAGGGAGTTTCCACTGAGTTTGACGGTCGATCGGGGACTCTTAACTGGGATTTACTCCCCGCAAGATTACCCGCATTGCCATCACCTATCTTAGGTGTATACTGAATCTTTACACATGCGACATCACACGCATTCCCATTTGTAGAAAAATAAACACAGATATCAATTAGGAAAAGCAGTATATATATTTGTCTTAATCATCCTAGACCTCTAGTCTTATGATCCTATACAAACAATGACTCCCCAGCAGAGCCGCAATTTCTGTGACATTTTGTGAACTCAAGGTTTTCCACCTAAGATTGTGAACTTAAGGTTTCCACCGAAGATTGTAAGAAAGAGAATCGGGCCCCACGGTGGGCGCTACTTTTTCTGTAGCGCGATTTTTGTGGTCCTGAGTCACTATCGCTTGGGTACTACAGTTCGATTCATTTTTCATCCTGTTAAGCTGATTAAGGAAGGGAAATAGATGTCTCAAATTAACCCTGCTTGCATACTGAGTTTGAACAGCGGTCTGTTAGGTTATAGATGCTATGTGGATGTGGGGCCCAACTTTGGTTATTTTGTTAAGAACACAGTGTCTGGATTATTTGTGAGGTTTTTGGTAATGTGTTTAGATTTGATGCTTTTTGGTTGATTTGGTGGAGATACTGGATTTTGGGTTTTTGATTAGTGTGCTCGCTAAGATTTTTTCAATCTTATGCCTACGTATTCCTGTTTGATGAAACAGGAAAATCAGAGCGATCGTAGTTCCTCCTATTCTATGGGAGAAAAAAGGTTGTTTTGGTGTCTTTGTTCAAAGCCCAAGACATGAAGCTAAAGTTGGTATGTAACTTGTTCAAAGCCCAAGATGTGAAGCTGAAGGGTTGGATGAGAGAGAATTTGTCATCTCTAAAGAGGAGTTGTTGATGTTTGTATACTGTGAAAAAGGCACAACTTCGATGCTAAAAGGTTGATTGACTCAACCGGGGTTTTCTTTATACAAAGCCTAAGAGGAGGCTAGAAGTTGACTTTTCCGGGAAAAATGTTCTTTCTGTCTTGTACAAAGCCCAAGATTGAGGCTAAAAATGTTTGACTCAACAAGAGAGTCTGTCATACTCAACAAGAGAGTAATTTGGTGTCCCGTATGAAGCCCGAGACAGAGGCGAAAAGTGAAGATGGACTCAACGAGAGAGTCTGAAAAGGTGATTGACTCAACGAGAGAGTCTGAGAGTTTATTGACCCAACAAGAGAGTTTTTTATACTCAACAAGAGAGTGTTTTGTTGTGCCTTGTATGAAGCCCAAGACGGAGGCTAAAAGTGTTTGACTCAAAAAGTGAGTCTTTTATACTCAACAAGAGAGTGTTTTCTATCTCGTATGAAGCCAGAGATGGAGGCTAAAGTGTTTGACTTAACAAGAGAGTCTTTTATACTCAACAAGAGAGTGATTTTCTATCTCGTACGAAGCCCGAGATGGAGACTAAAGTGTTTGACTTAACAAGAGAGTCTTTTATACTCAAAAAGAGAGTGTGAAAAGGTTAGCTCTACTGGGGAGAATCATTGTACAAAGCCCAAGAGGAGGCTATCTATGCTAGTGACTGTTTCAGTTCAGTGACAGGTCCAGTGTGTTGGATAAAAGAGAAAATCACCTCTTATGAAGGATGTCAGATACCATGAGGCTCTGATGGGTTGATGACAGTAAAATGGTCTGAGTTGGAATTTTTACTATATTGTGACAGTTGAGTTCTTTTCTCTGGTGAGAATTTCTGTGAGTTTACAGTAATTGACCCATGCTGGGAAAGATTAAAGGTAAGGTTGTGCTTTGGTACTGATCAGAGGATCATGGTTATTTCCTATTCTTTGAGGAAATAGGAAATCCAAAGGGTATTGAGACTGTCCAAGTCTACTGGTGTTGTGAGAAATTGATTCTCAGATAGTGCATGATCTTTGTATGATGCCCAAGAGAAGGCTGGTATGTTAAGGGATGAAGGTCAACCCATTAACTGGTTTGACACTTGACTCAGAAAGACAACTCTAGTAAATTGATGACTAGTTTCTGTTCTTATACCTGTAGAGGTCTCTGGGTCCTTGTACTAAGCCCAAGAGAAGGCATGAGAGCTTTTAAGAAGCCGAAGGGTCCTTGTACAACGCCCAAGAGGAGGCGGGGATGCTTTTAAGAAGCCCGTGGGTCCCCAAACCCCGAGAAGTTCAAGACATGCCATTCACCGAGAATAGATCAAGCCAGGAAAGTCCGAGAATTTGGAAGAAACTCAAGAGATGCCATTCATGGAGAAAAGATCATCTCTGGGGAGTTAGAGTTTCTTTGACAATTTCTAAGGGTGACAGTCTGAGAAAGGGTTCACCGAGAATGCTGCGTTTCACATCTCCATATTGTTTAACCCTAAGAGGAGGGAAGACTGTATCTGGAAATCCTATGGGGATCTAGTTTTGTTTGTATTTAAGAGTGACCAACAGGGCTTTACCTAGTGCTAGACGTAGTTGCCTGGGAAAACTCTAAATAACTATACTAGTATTACATGGTTGATATTTGACAAGTATATAAAAGGATGTGAAAGAAGACTTACAGTGAGCAGCCCCACAATACAGTTATATATATATATATGAAAGCGGATAAAGAAAGCGGGTAAACACTTATTTAGTTGTAGAGCTTCCATGCGGTTTTGTTAGTTTGTTCAACAAAGAAAGCTTTGACAAAAAGGTTTTATTTACAAGGGATGGGGCTTACAACTCAAGGAGAGGCCCAGATGATTTTGTTTGAAAAATGACGATCGCGCCAAGATTTCTTTAACATACTGGGCCTTATACAATGCATTGAGGCCCAAAAAGGTTTTCAAAAAGGGTTGGGTCTTACACTCTACTAGAGGCCCAAAGGTTATTTAAAAAGGTTTGTTTGGGTGAAAATCAAGGAAACCCTAATTTCATCATTTTAAAAGTAAATTCTCAAGGAAAATCAATTAAAAAATGATAAAATACCAAATAAGTTTGAATAAACAACTTGTGATTTTTGGTTGAGATTTGAAAAATGATGTTTTAATCACAAGATGAATTAAAATTCATTTAGTTTTGATTTTCAACATGAGAATTCAATTTTAAAATGTTTAAAAAAAATTAAAATGAATTTATTCACAAAAATACCAACTATATTAAATAAATAATATAAGCTTGTTTTTTTTTTGTGGAATAAAATATTTCAACATTTTTGTGATTTTTTGCAAAAAGAACCAATAAAAAATAATTAAAATTGAAGGAGTTATTAATTTTTCAAATCATTAAAAATAATATGAAAAATAATAAAATATGAAAAATATGAAAAAAGTGGTAAAAAAGAGGATCTAGGGAGAGGCGGATTCGAACCCCAGACCTCTTGTGTACAGGGCGCGTGCCTTACCAATGGGGTGGTGATACATCCGTTGATTGAAACACAACCACAAATATACAAGGCTTGCCTTGTTTTTGGCCTGGCCCAAGGCAAGGCAAGGCAAGGCAAGATTTTGGTTAGAAACGTGAAGGCCATAACTTTCTCATTTCTCCATGGATTGGGACAAAATTTAGGTCTATCCTACCTAGAATTTCACAAGGAATCCAATGGTGGTGGTGTTTTTTTTTTAGATCATGCTCCTATTGAAAAACCCGATAGGGTTTTGAAATAGGCCATGATTTGCATTTTCTGTGATATCTCTTGGTACAAGTATGAATTACATGATAAATTGGTGCAAACACAACACATATAACATGTATAAGAGATGCATGATCAGTGGACATCAAAGGAAAGCATGATTCAAAGAATTCAAGTTGTGATGCTTACCCCTTTTTGGAGCTGTTGTGCAATCTGCCAAGGGCTTTATTCCTGAAATGATTTGATGCTTTGGACACCCTCAAATGATCTCTTAGAAGCTTTTAGGATGGTTGGAATTAGCTGGAAACCTCAGGAACAAGTTTGAGCTCTTTCTTGCAAAAGAGGCAAAAGTGGCCAAAATAGCAGCTCTCTCAAATGGTGTTCCAGATGTGTGGAACCATTTGGTACAGTTCAAGGATGATATTTGGAGTGTGTTTGAGGTCTTATCTAGTTTGGAAAGTGACTGAATCAATACATGGCTTGAAAAATGCACAAAAGTCCTATTTTGAGGTTTTGAGATGGGACTTGGAGATTTTGGTGTTACAGGTCACTTGTGAAGGTTTGGACAACTTAGATATGATATATTGGACGTGTTTGGATCATGAGTTGTGGTGGAATTGCTCTCTAACTCAAAAACTCAGAGTTACCTTGCTAAAGAAGGCATTTTTGCCAAGAGAAAGAGATTTTGAGGTAAGCAAGTGTTGTAGTGCTTTGGTGTACTCAAACTAAGCACAAATGAGCTCTATTTATAGTAGAGCAAGTTTGTTTTGCAAGCAATAGTGAATGGCAACTGCTGCAGAGGTTTGGCCAATGGTTGCATTTTGGAATCTCAAGTCTCCTCTAGCCATTGACTAGAGGTTAGAGCACAGACTATTGGTTCCCTAGTTCTTGGATAAGTCTTGACTGATGGCTCAGTCCATGCCACCTTGGTACATCCATTGAATGCTCCAAAACAAAATTGGAGTCTTATCCCTCTTTTAGGCATTTCTAGGTTTGGCATGCTACTTTTGGTTCCAAAGACTTGGGAGGCTGATGGATCAGTGTTTGTCCCTCCTTGGTCTCCCCTTGAGGTGTTCAGATGGACAGACTTGCTTGCCCTTTGCAAATTTTGAGAAAATCGAGCAAAACTCCCAAATCTGCCTTGTTATGACAGTTTCAGCAAGGCATATTGCCACTGTCATAACTTCTTGCTCAAATTGAGTTTAGTGAAGTTCTTGTCCATTTTAGAAAGCTCTCATATGATACAACATATGTGTGATCATAGTTTGTTTTTATACCTTTTGGATCCTGTCATACCCCAAATTTGTCCTACTTGTATATAATTTTCATCTATACATCTATTCACTAACCGTCATTCAAAAATCCAAAAAAAAGAGGTTATTTCTGATTGTTTGAGTCCAGGTTCATTTGAGGCTCATTCAAAAAGTGTGTGTGTGGTGACGTTCTCCAATTCAGGTAGCGTGGGTGTCTGAGGCTTTATTTAGGGTTTTTGTACCAATGCAAGTGCTTCTTGGTTAAAGGTTGTCAAAGAGTAATTTCTTTCTGTGCAGTTGTAATACAGTTATGTGTTTGCTTATTTGGATCAAGTTCTGGATCATTATTGCAAGTGGAAAAATTCTAAATTGGTTTGAGGATTGATTCATGTTTAACTCGTTCCTCACAAATTGATTCGAGGAGGAAATTCAGGAACATTTTTAAATGTAGTTATGGAGTTAAAATAAAAGTCCGATCTTAATCATTATTGTTGTTAAATCAAGAGTCGAAGCATTCAAAGATATTGGGCTTGGTTCTAAGAGTGATTCACGGGTGACGTATTTCAAGTCAAGATCCGATCTCTTTTTGTTCAATTTATGGCTCAAAATTGTTGGATTACAAGCATGATTTAGGAGGGTGCATATAGTACGTTTGAAGCCCATTACAAGTTTCAAGGCCCATGTATAAATATGAAGTTCATTACAAGATTTCACAAAAAAAAAAAATAGGTCATTGCATCACCAGGCCCATTGCAATTCCAATTTACAAAAAATAATAAACAAAAGTTCTACACAATTATTCCAACAAGTCAATGAGCTGATCTGCTGCAAATAGCTGCGTTAAACACGACACACCATTCTAACCATGAGCAATACACAGTGAAAAAAAGGCAACCCACACCATATTACAATCGACAAAATTTAAGCATCACATACTGCAGCCAAGCCAGCACAAGCCTTCGTATTTTTTCCAGCCATCACAACACAAACAAATATTCTCATGAATTGTCTTCAGCACAACAAAGCAGCGACCCCACCTGCAATGCAATATCACAGCAGAACAAATCAGGCCCCATCATCCACAAATTCTGAAAACGACAAAATCCACGTACCTTTCACGCATCGCACAATAAATTTTCCACGTGACTCCACAACTGTAAATTTCTAAACGCAAAACGCAGCACTTCATCATTCATCCTCATCACAACTTTCTCCCTAAGTTTCCCACTGATACCCTCAACCCTCTCCTATAAATTGGACCCTCTTTCTTTTCATTTGGGGGGGGGGGGAGCTCTAGAAGCCAAAGACACCCAGCTCAAAATCCCTCTAAACCTCATCCCAAATTCATTCTTCAATTTTTTGGGGATTCAACCAAATGAATCCTTCATCATCCAACCATTCTCAGACCATCTTCAATCAACCTTCAAATCCTCTTTCAATAATCTTCAACAACCCACAAATCTCTAAATCGAACCTCACCCACAAATCAAATCACCACTCCATCCCCATAAACACGACACAGAATCAGAAGAGGGTGAAACTGGAAATGAAATAGAGAAGGACATAAAGTAAATCGAGAGAGGAAATCAGATAAACCTGAACAAATCATGAGAGACGGAGAGCGGACGGAGGAAATTTCGAAGGTTCTAATTTTCGAAAATGTCGTTGCTTCATACATTTCCTTGTTTCAATTTGCTCTCGTATTTTAAATGGGATCTTTTGCTTTTTATCATTTCCAAATTGACCTGTGCTGCTATAGTGACCTAGGATGTTTTTTTTTTTTTTTTTTTTTTCAAGACCGTGTTTTCTTCTTTGTGGGATTTAATATTTTTGTGTGGTGATGATTGGGCTTCAGAGCCCGTTTGATACACACCACCCTCTTTTTAAACCACCCCTTGTTTGTTTCTAGGAGGGATGATGGGCCTCAAAGCCCAAATGATTCTAACCAGTATTACACCCTGTTATCCAGCACCACACCCCCTCTTTTCCCTTTCTTATTTTATTTTCTTATTGTTTCTTAAAGATGTATATAATACCTATTTTGTAAGATTTTGGAATTGGTTCATGGCATTCTTATCTTGTTGCTTTTTAACTTTATTTTTATTTCATTTTCAAATAATTCCATTTTCATTTTCAAATCTTTTGAGCCAATGATATAACAAAAGGTCATAGTTTGGTTGATTTATTCAAATCGACTAAATCTTGATCAATATGAGGTCATTTTTCTTTTTTATCGGTCAATGAAAATCTAAAACCAAAGATTATCGATTTATCGATTTAAGATCTTGGTAAAGATGAGACCTTTCTTATTTTCGATCTCTTTTCGATTTCCATTTCATTTCTTATTTGTTGGTCAATGAAAGTCAAATATCGTAGATCGTCGATTTATCGATTTAAGATCTTGGTAAAGACGAGACCTTTCTTATTTTCGATCTCTTTTTGATTTCTATTTCTTTTCTGATTTTCTATTTTTGTTGGTCAATGAAAGTCAAATATCATAGATTATCGATTTCTCGATTAAATCTTGATTAAGACGAGACCACTTCGATTTATTTTCTATTTCCATTTCATCTTTATTTCGCATCTTCGTCTTCTGTTTTCTCATTTTCGATCGATGAAGTCTTTCTATTCACGAATGTTGATGGTTGAAGCGATTAACCTTCATCATTTCAAATCTGTAGTGAGTGATCATTGAGATCTCTTTCTATACTTTGAGGTCGTGATAGGTTACCTTCGATTAATCGACGAAAGTTTGTGATTAAGACGAGATCTTCACCTTTTCGTTTTGTGTGGTATGATTCAATTGGAGAATGATCCTCAATATCATTTCTCCATCGTGTTTTAGCACAAAGATCAAATTGCGCATCCTCCTATAGTGTAATCTACGTCATAGATCATGCTACGATGGTTTAGCGCTACATTGGACCCGATTAACAATTAACAACTAACAATTAACTTTACTTTCTGTCAAATATTATCTTGCTTTACTTTCTTGTCAATATTATCTTGATTATTATTCATATTGTTCATATCATATTCATACTTGTTCATCTAACCCTCTTCTTGTTTCTTTGTTCATACTTTAATCAAAACACACTAACAATTATCGAAACAATAAAAGACTAATTGGTGGACTGTTGGTTACTATCCTTTGCTTGGAGCTTTTGTCCGACTCTTGCTAAAGGCTTAGTTTAGGACACTTCGCACACACACGGCTTCCTCTTGGGCTACCTTACAATGAGACCTTTTATTTCATGTCATCCCTTGTACTTTACATGTACCCCGTTCCCATTCCGATGTACGCATTCATTGTTTCTTTGATTGTGGTTTGTTTACTAGGAGAACCCCTAGGGACTAGTATAGACAACCCATTTTCAAACAAATTCTCGATTCGTCGTCGACCCATTTTCAAAACAAACCTCTTTTCAACCAAAATCTCGATTCGTCGTCGAGCTATTTTCAAATTAATCTCTAACCAAACTTTTTTTTTCAAGCTAACCAAGCGCATACAAAAAAACCCTTGATCCAACATTAAGCGGATTTTCACAATAAAACTCAAAAATGAATAACAATTATCGCAACTCTTTTCAAGGTGAAAAATGGGGGTTCAAGTCTTTGATCTCTCTTCAGTTGTTTAGGTGCGGGTTCTTTTACTCGTGTGTGAGCAATTGACGCCTTTAAAACAAACCAACTCTCCTCTTTTCATGGGCGTACCACGAACTATGACTGCTTTAATTCTTTATTCTTGTCCGATTAAGATACGTAGGCACAAGATTGCGATGATCTTGGCGAGCACACATTTTCTTTTTTCCCCATTTCCACACTACCATCTTTTCCGTCCAAACCTCGTAGTCGAACTACGATTGCTCTGATTCCTCATTCTCGTCCGAATGAGCATACGTAGGTACAAGGGCCCCAATCCTTGGAGAACAACCTATCATAAAACAACCCATTTCCCATTAGCATCGTTACCTTTTACCTTAACTTTTCACATTTATCATTGAGAAGAAAACAAACAAGCTTAGCTAACGTTCATCACAATTCGAAACTAAGAGGTTCCCGTTGAGTACAACGAACGTGAGGGGGTGCGCGTACCTTCCTCTCGCGTAACCGACTCCCGAACCCAGAATGTGGTTACGACGACCATGTTCTTATATCTCTTAAAGTTTTTCTCGATATTTTCCTTTCCCTCTTTTGGAATAAATAAAGTTCGGTGGCGACTCTATCGAACCGCAATTTCTTCTGTGCCTTTCGCTTGAGGGTCGTGTCTTCGATTAAGCGATTTTTTTGAGGTGCGACAGATCCAAGTGAAAAATGCCCCTACATTTGGAAAAAAAAGTGAAGGCAGATTCTGACTTAGTGAAATTTTCACTAAGTGTTGGAAAAAATGACATTTCATGTTTTCAGCCATTTTGATCATTCCATAACTCAAAATCCATGATGAATTGGAGTGAGGTGTAGTTGAAGATTTTGTAGAGGGCCATGAGAGCTACAAATCCAGCTTTGAATGAGGAAAAATGGCCTTGTGGTTTCGGAGATATGATCCTCCAAAGTTGGTACCTTAGCCACTTTGTTCCATAACTTAGAAAAATTTCTAAGTTTTTATGGTTACCCCTTTTACAAGTTATGCCACTTTTCTTGATTCTTCTAGATGAATGACGATCCCAATCACACATTAACATCATTTTAGGGTCAAAGAACCATAATTGTGAAAAATCTCAAAAAGTCAAAGTTGACTTTTGTGCACAGTTGACTTTTTGTCAAATGAACTTCAAACTGCGCGATCCTCTATGAAATCAAGTACTTGACCTAAATCAAACTTGATGGATTGATTTCATAGGTATTATAAGGTGTATTGAATCATGTCCCAAGGTTTGGGAGTATGCCTGGGTCAAAAGTCAAAGGCACTATTGACTTTTCTTGCGAAACCCTAATTGTGGTTCTGATGAAATTGAAACTTGTTGGTCAAGCTTCTTGGATCAATCCATTGTGGCAAATGGATCAATCTAGTGTATTTGAGACCCTCAAATCATGCCTTGAGGTCTTGGCTCATGTTTTGTCCCAAAAGTCAACTTAGGGGTGAATTAGGTCAAGAAACCCTAATTCCTGATTTTTTGTGAATGCATCCCCTGAGGTTAAATTGACTTGATGATTGGGTTCATGATGTCCCTTGGAGCATCTTAGGTTATGCTTTGAGGCATTGGCTCATGCCCAGAGGAAGATTTCCATCTGGAGACACTGGCGACACTAATACACTTAGAATGTTGCAGCCTTGTGCATGATCCTTGATGTGGGAGTCCTCTTGATCCATTGGGGATGTTTAAGAGGCTAGACAAGTTGAAGATCATGTCATTCCTTGATTGATCCTTTGTATAAGAACTCTGAGAGGGCTTGAAACCCTAATATTGATTGTAGTGGATGCTCACCTATCTTTGGGGGGACTAATAAGGCATAATGATACACCCATATTGTGATGATGATTTGCGCAATGATGGGAAATCTTAGTGGTCAAAATTTGGGGTATGACAAACCATAATTGTGAAAAATCTCAAAAAGTCAAAGTTAACTTTTGTGCACAGTTGACTTTTTATCAGATGAATTCCAAACTATGATATCCTTGGTGAAATCAAGTCCTTGACATAAATCAAACCTAATGGCTATGTTCCAAAGGTGTTATAGGGTGTATTGAATCATGTCCCAAGGTTTGGGAGCATGTCCTGGTCAAAAGTCAAAGTCACATTTGACTTTTCCCTCGAAACCCTAGTTGTGGTCCAGATGAAATTGAGACTTGTAGATCAAGCTTCTTGGGTCACTCCATTGTTGCAAATGGATCAATGCAGTGTATTAAAGACCCTTAAATCATGTCTTGAGGTCTTGGCTCATGTTTTGTCCCAAAAGTCAACTTAGGGGTGAATTAGCTCAAGAAACCCTAATTCTTGATTTTTTTGATGAATGTTTCCCCTGAGGTTAAATTAACTTGATGATTGGGTTCATGATGTCCCTTGGAGCATATTAAGTTGTGCCTTGAAGTATTGGCTCATGCCCAGAGGAAAATTCACATCTCTGGAGGCCTTGGTCGACCAAAACCCTATTTTGGCGACAATGGCGATCATGAGGCTTAATCCATTTGGAATGCTGCAATCTTGTGCTTGATTCTTGATGTGGGAGTCCTCTTGATCCTTTATGGGTGTTTGAGAGGTTAGACAAGTTGAAGATCATGTCATTTCTTGATTGATCATTTGTCTAAGTAGCCTGAGAGAGGTTAAAACCTTGATCTCTGATTGTAGTGAATGCTCAATAATTCCTTTAGGAGATTGATGAGGCACAAAGGTACATCCATATTGTGATGATGGTTTGCACAATGATGGGAAATCTTAGTGGTCAAAATTTGGGGTATGACACAATATTCCTCCTTAACTACCACCGGGAAGTTATTGTTGTACATACTAAATACGTTTATGACTTTCTAAACTTCGGATGGATGCAAGTTAGCATCCCGGCGAATATATGAACATTCCACAAAGACATGGGAGCAATAGATATGGAAAGCTTGAAACTTTTTGTAATCGTACCAACCTCTATGTAGTTCAACCTAATAGTATCTCTTTGGTCTCCCCTAATTATGGTCCATTGTCTCTTCTAAACTAAAAGTGTATCTATGACGGTGAAATCATGTAACAATATGTATGCTAGCATTGATAGTTTATTCTTTCATCACTTTCATGAAGCTTTCACTAAACAATTGCCTCGATTATAACACCAGACTCCATTTTTCGCCTATGTTTGCGAACAATGATCCCAAACTAAAATAGGTTTCTCTTACCAACACAGTTATCTGTAGGTTTCTGATGACATTCAAGGCTGATTTCATTGATTCGACAAGGTTTGTTGTCACGTGGCCCCATTGTCGACCCTCGTCAAATGCTCTAGTCATGTTCTCCACTGGAATATTATGGACTTACCTTAATGTATCTGCATTTGACAATCTAATTTTCTCGCGGTAGTGTCCGAATGATGGTTGATTTATGGCATAACCTACATTCACAACTTTTTTCCGAAGGTTCATGTCTTTGATTTCTCGCATGAAGGTTTGTGCAATATGTCTAATGTAGTAAACATGGGTAGAAAAAGGATTTTTCCATCCATTATCAAGATTATTGTATGCACTCTCAATAGATGCATGTCTGTCTGAAATCAAATAGAGGTTGGATGAAAGAGCAACGCGTATTCTCAGATGCTTGAGAACGAAACTCCAACCATCAGCAGTCTCACCTTTAACCAGAGTGAAGGGAAACATAAAGATATTATTGTTTTCGTCTTGTGCCACTGTAATAAGTAACGTGCCCTTGTATTTCCCATAAAACCATGTTCCATCAGATTGAATGATAGGTTTGCTGAATACAAAACCTTTGATGCATGTTTAAAAAACCCAAAAGATGGCAATACTTTATTTCTACTAACACATGTTATGTCCGACGTATGTTTCATTAGTATCTCAATAAGTGCAACAGTTCTCAAAGCATATGTCTTTAGTGATACAAAATATTGTGGAAGTTCTTTGTAGGAATTCTCCCAATTTTCGTATACTCGTTTAACAACCTTTTTCTCGCAATCAATGCTTTCTTATATGAGGGAGTATAATTGTATCGTGTAATGATATGAGAGATTATTATACTTAACTTCACTAACGGGTCCTTGCTAACAAAAGGAAAAATGTCTTAACATGTCATTTCTATGCTTAGTTTATGTTGATCCCGTACAAGATTAGTGGTGGCGCAACCGTGGGGAGGATCCATAGAACTTATATCCCATGAATCACTTCTCTTCCTATAAGATGCTGCTAGGAAACACATGCAAAGATCATTATGACAAAGAATGACATACGTTCCTACATCATTGCGATCTACAATATAATCAACAGAGTTTTCCATGTGATACTTTTTATAGCTTTCACGCAGTCTTCGTTTATACAGAACTTGTCTCCAACGTTTAACTTACCCTCTGACTGTATATATAGGTTGTAAAATATATCCTAGGGTGGCTCATTGTCATTCAAATCAAGTTTTTCATATGTTGAGGTAAACAATATACATGATTTGGATGTAATTGCTCTTGGTCGGTATCTTCAATTATTTTGTTCAACATATAATCGATATGTGTCTCACTTTCTTCTACTTCATCGTCAATGAAGTCAACATCTGCTTCAGATTCATCTTGATCAAATATCTAATATTGTTGAAATGAATGAGTTTGTTGGAGTAAAATATTTAACTCAATATAGTTGAATCTAGAATGTCCGCGAATAACAAACATATTTTAAACATCATCATTGTCTTGAACCTTTAGCTGATAAAATTTGACGTGATTGTTTTTTAATAAATACTGTATTT